>CM032662.1:30922163-31054921 GCA_019095985.1 Streblospio benedicti | reverse complement strand
CTGTGTCATAATATCAATGTGCACAAAAATGGGGTGATTGATGTGACGATCTCAGCTTTGGTTGGGTGCATTATATCTAATTAACCATACATCGGTTTTGCCAGAGGCACTAATTACACTTTCACGTAGAAAAAAATAGTGTGAACTTAACCCTGTGCAATCAATCTACAAAATGTACATGTAGTTTTAAAATTTTAGCAGTGAATGCGTGTTTATCAATTAGCCAGTGTAGAGCATGACTGTAAAATACTGATAAGAATTTTAAGGAATAGAAAATAGATGTTCGCAAGCACAATGAAACTAAAGATGTTTCTTTTAAAAACGAAGACGCTAATAATACAACGCGGTGTTAATTAGTTGAGAACAGTGAGCAGATTTTGTTTGCAATAAAATGTGTACAAAGGCCTGGTTTCATAATTATAAACAACGTTGTTCCTTCAACTTTGCTAATGCATTAGCGTCAATACCAAGATACCAAGGACTATGTACAGATTGGTGACACTATGGAATAAATAGTAGTGTTTACTCATTGCTGAGTGAACCTGTTGTTCATGAAAGGTGTTAACACAGATTATGATAAAATTAGATGTGCGTTTTCCAATGCGTATTTTCTTTGATTATCGTGGCATGCCATAAAAATCAACCCTGCAGTATTACCAATGTCCGATAAAATGTGTGTTATGTGGTATGTTCTGAAAATGCTGCACTACACTTTATTATGAAACAGTATAGTGAGTATCTGATTAGTGAAAGATAAATCGAATATTAGTACCGCTCACGAGCACACGAACTCTGTCTACTATACATAATTCATGAATTAATTGTAACCTTGCAAATTGTCCCATCCAGAAAAGTAGGCCTACCAGTTCTGCAACGAACGCTATGTTTATGAATCCCAAATTAACTACTCAAATGTCAATTTCTTACCAATCTTCGAACCTATTATCTCTTCAAGGATGACAACCTTTGGTGGGAAGGCCAATTAGGGGTATGCTGCTGAAATCATTGAAAGGCAAGACTCATTTTCCATGAATTTTAGATGAATATAATGAATAACTTTCTCAAAATATCCTGCCACATTGCAAATTGACACCACATACATACAGGCATTTGCGGAAGTATATGTACAGCCAGGAATACAATACAATAACAATCATCAAAGCTGTATCAGTACTCTGTGCGTTACCCCTTTGACCTGCCCCGCGTTCATGCCACATTTGTTGTCATCAAAAGATAGCCCCCCTTTTGGCAGTGGAGCTTAGCTCGTGAAACGGCCCAGAATACTGCACGTTGGCCTGATCAATACTTTGGACTACTCAGGACATGCACGGACATAATCCTGCTTAATGTGAGTATGCCACCCGGGTGCCGCTTTAATCAATATTGTTAATCCCACTCAATAATTACTATATTTGTTGGATTGTCATTTGTATTTAGGAACAAAAACAGTAGCGTTCGCATAATCCCTCGAAGTAATATGGCATTGGATTGATTAAGAGGTGATAACGTTCCTCTCGGCGATAGGGTGGGCGGGTATGTTTGAAACATAAATCGAGTTTACTTGCTCACATTTCACTTGTTGCACGTTAGAATGAAAGAGATGCATCTTTTTTTACGTTCTTGTTGCAAATTGCTACTTTACTTGGTTTGTGTGTAAATCTGCAGACGTGATAAAATTGATGTGTTACTAGGAAGTAGCTGCTCATATGGCTCTTAATTTCCCATGCATCCTTTCTTTGGCTTTTAGGCAGATTATATAAAGCAATATACATCAAGAGGATAACAAGCAACAGTTTTTGTCCACCAAACAAATGACATATGGATAATGTTAGGGCGCATTCATAAATTAGGATACTTGAGCTAGGATTTCCATAAATTTGCATGGAAAAAAATGGCGGGGCCCTCAATTCTCTGTGAAATAATGGAGTCTCGCCCACTTGTACGTGACAAAAATAATGCTCCCTCCATATCCTGATGACTGGTAAAATTACATTAACAATCATCAATAAGATGAAAAGGAAATGGATTGAAAAGCATTTTTTCTTTCACGAAAACAAATACAACGAATGCAATAAAAACAGTCCAAATACACACTTGACTTTTTATAGCTTCTCAAGAGAAATCCAGCAGGCTTGGCATCTATTGTCAGACTCACGTCACCACAAGATATATTTTGTGCTCAGCGTATCTCCATATAGTGTGTGCTCAAATTACCATAAACATTGGTTAGAATGAATCCGATTGCCTCTTCTCTGAAAGTATACTATAGTTGGTAGATGTTGAAATATTAGACCATTTGCCTGATAGTACCAAAGCAAAACTTGTTGCATGAGGTATGGATGGCAAACATTCTGTGTTTCCCCCCCAAATGCCTCAGCTCCTAGAATTTTCATGAAGACCTGATAATTTCACAATATTTTGTCCAAATAATTGTACAACTAATACTGCAATATAGCAACTTGGTTCAAAGAAGATGAGCTATACCTCTATAATAACTCTTGTCACCACACCTCATTTGCCATGCGCAACACTGTGAAATGTGATAAATGTGACAATGTGTAAAACGTGTGCTCAACAACAATTATTCCACGCAATATAGTCCCCCCACACTTCCGGCTACAAGACGGTGAAAGGATCACGTATGCGATCTATGTTCGGGATTAAGGTGTTAATGAGGTCATTCATCCAAGGACTTGCTATGGTAATTAGTACTACAAACAGCTTCTAAAAATAGTGATCAGTTTTGTACCATCTGCGCATTAAGTTCATGTATGTATTCAAAGATATATGAGTGGTTCTATTTTAGACACTTGTGTTCATATTTTTAAAAATTACTTTATGTTTTACACTTTTAATTCATTTGACATAAAACTTTAATCAAAAATAGCCTTATGAGTGTAGGCACGCCTCCACTTGAAAGACAATACATATGTATACTCTACAACATCTATTCGATAGTAGTCCATCACCTGTAAGCTTGCTATACAGTAAAACACACGTGTCTCGAGACTGGAAGCGGACGGCAATTTGAAGAATTAGGAAAATAATAAGAACAGTTATTTCTTCTTCAAAACATTTCGGTATTCGAGTTATCTGAGCTTGAGACAGGCGCATTCAACTTTGCTTTAGAGAATCATATCTACAGAATCACCACAGTTTTATCGATGTGTGACCAGTGCAAGGTTGATGCCTCAGATGATGTGAAATAACTTGAAAGGCTACTTCCATAAAGCCAGATCTAAGACGATAATTCAGTTCTTATGTCATGACGTCTGCGTGATAACTCACCATTCTTGGGTGTGTCTTTTCATCATGGGTCGTAGTATGATCTGTCACATATTTGCGTGCCCATTTTGCTATCTGTCTTGCAATAATGAATCGTACATTATGGCAAATGTTGCAAATGTTCATATTCTGTAGTTACCCATCTTTGATGAAATGAATTTGAAGAAACACTACGATGGACACAATCGTGGATTATAGCAATATTTGTCTTATTTATCTATATTGGACCACGACTATAAACCACGACATTTAAGCGAGGGGCACATTCCACCTTGCGGCGGTGGTCGCCGCAAGGCGTGTTAAGGTCTGCGGCGTCTACGGCGTTTTCCGCAAGCATTGACAAAAGTACAATTGTGGGCACATACGCACGGGCTCCGTGCGTTATGAGTGCGTCGGCACAGGGAGTGGTTATTATTGAGGTGGCTGTGCGATCAACTTGCATAGAACGTGCGATGTACTCGCGTACAACTTACGTTCTACGCACTGTGTGATTACTAAAGTACGGGATCCGCACGTTCATGGTATTGTGTCTATATTGGTAAATCATCTGCGTTTAACTATACTGCCTCCTTACGGTCAGACCATGACGTTTAGAAGAAGTTTGGCAAGTTTACGGCCACCGTTGAAAACAAGCACTGTGCACTCACGGATCCTCACTGTTAGTTTTTGGCATAGAACATTGATTTTACCGTTTTACGTTTACATTTGATACAAGCAATAAACTGTTAGTAAAATGAACATTGATTTTACCGTGTGTAGTGCATATAGAGGTATTGCAAACATTAAATCAGCAGGTCATGATTTTTACCATAATAATATCTGTGTTTTCCGCAAACTACCAAACCCAGTGAAGGACCTCTAGCACTACAAATGAACCCTACAGATCGACCAATTTACCCACTTCTCTTATCATGTATAACACATACTAGTATGCTAACTGGAACTTCTCAATAACACTAGAATACACATCACTAAATTCAGGTTTGATTTATGGTTGGCCAACTGTAACCCGAACACAATCAAAGAGCACGGCATTGCTAATGCAAAATAAAGTCCTTGCAATCACACTGCTTGATTCCATGTAACCCAAGAGATTAGGACGGTGACTCTTATCATCAACATCGTGACATGTGATCGCTATACTGGTGTGTGTGTGTGTGTGTGTGTGTGTGTGTGTGTGTGTGTGTGTGTGTGTGTGTGTGTGTGTGTGTGTGTGTGTGTGTGTGTGTGTGTGTGTGTGTGTGTGTGTGTGTGTGTGTGTGTGTGTGTGTGTGTGTGTGTGTGTGTGTGTGTGTGTGTGTGTGTGTGTGCGGTGCGTGTGCGTGTTGGGGTGGGGTGGTGTTGTGTAATCCCTTCTGGCTGTCTCCGCATTTACAAATAAAGTGCGTGTGGACACATACCACATACACCAACATACGAATTGAAAGTAAATTGTTCAGGTATTTTTCACACAACCTATCTTAACGTATTCACCAAGACTAGTCGACTGACAGACACCACGTCTACAAACACGCTATGCATTATGCAGTGAAACAACAGCCGAAACAAAATACACGACACACATCAATCCCAGGACAACAGTACGTGTTGATGGGAAACACTAGAATAAGAACTGTGATGGAAACACTCTAACAGCCATTGCACCATGTCTGAATAATTTGCGTCAACATGCAATAATGCTTTCTAGATTTGGTGTTATTTTTAGAAATAAATCTACGACAAGAGGGCTCATCTGGAAATGCATTTGAGCGTGTGAAATGTGTCAGGTGCAAATTGTACATTTTGGGATACACGTGTAACACAATTACATTCTGAGTTACGATCGATGTGCTTGTTGGCTCTGTTCTGTTGGCCATTGGAAAAAAAAAAACAACATCGCCCTTCTATCACTCAATCCTTTCAGTTTGAAGTTATATCGGTGTCAAGAGTAGGTAGAGTGTTCCTTCCCGTGGAGCAAGGCCTCATATGGTTAATGTGTTTTCTCATTGGGGATTCCATCTTCATCATATATGATGGGCATACTATTCAATTAACAAGTTATTGAAAGTAGGAGATATTAAACAATGAATACGTAATGTGAGAGATGTTCCTAAAGGCCTAACCTTTTGTGCCTCATTCTTTCATTCTTTTCAAAATGGAGCTAACAACAACAAAACAAACCAGTGAAATTAAATCGAGAGTGCGTAGCTTGCACGTGCACACGTACATTATCAACACCAGCCGATATTACATGTCGTTTGCTGATGATCATGCATCATATCTAACTTTCCTTTTATGTTTATCACAGCCATACCCTTCATCCATCTCTCTGATATTAGCCAGGCTAGCCCATCTTCGTGATCCCGTCAAATCCCTATATTATCGATTGTGGTATGGCACTAAGAAACTACCTATTGCTATTGCTTATATATAGGTCTAGTAAAGAGGAAGAAAAAGATGACTACTGAACATGTATACATAAAAAGAACACGCTGAGAAGTGCTGCATATTCAAATAGTATGGTCTGGGGAAATGTAATTATCCAGTTACCTGTGCCATCTGATACTTTCCCATCAGTCATGAGATAATTGAGTCTCCTTCGTATCTTATGATTGTTGGGCCAAAGGTACAACTGTTCATCATAATACAAATACAGTAGATGACTCTCGTATTGCATTCAGATTTCCCAGCCATATGTAATGTGGAAAGGGGAGTGTAATTTTTCATAAGGGCATGCAGTGTTGCAATATTTAAGATGAATTGGATACAAACATGTGCCGAAATTAATTCTTTGTGTTGTCACACACACATATTGTCATTGTTGAAATATTTCATAGTACATGTTTCATATGTAGCTACATGCCATATTATATACTACGTTTTATTCGAACGTTAATTTCAACAGAAAATCGTTTGTTCAGTTGGTAAATGATCGTTGGTGTATGCATAGACAGATCCAGGTTTTTGGAAAGGGGGGGGGGGGTCGCACTTAAGGAAAAAAAGGGGGGGGGCGCTTTGGGATTTCATGAGAACCCTTATGAAAATGAAGTATTTTGGTGGGAAAGGGGAGGGGGAGCCGCCCCCTGCGCCCCCACCCTGGATCTGCCTATGGTGTGTGGCATATAGAATTGACACTATAAATGTAGCATTACACAGAATCTTGAATGCTCAGAAACCAATTCCCAATTCCTTTACTCATAAACCACCACACATTGACCTAGCAAGAAGAAGCACAATATCTTTGCAAACAGAACACAAACGCCCGTGCAAACAAACTCACTCATGTACCAGAGATTTACATGTTAGTGGTCCCCGTTGATATGAAGGATTTGACAGAAGGATGGAGTCATTAATAATTCCATCCTCTAGTGATGTAAATATGCCTTCTCTTTCTCAAGTATATTGTTAAGTTTGAACAAAGAAGTTGGCTGTTATTGATTCATCGAATTGAAGCAATGGCATACGCACACGCACATTGTCTCATCGTAATCACATCCAAGGATAGTTAGTAGTGATGAGGATCTTAAAGCCTATACATCGAATAACACTAACATAACCACCACCAATATGATCACTTCAAATATAACATACCGGTATATTTCAACATCATATTGTGGACCATGCATAAGATGATCTGTTTATGGGAAAGCAGAGAACTACACTCCATTGAAGCTTGAAATTGAGTTCTTTATGATGGCTCCGATGACACATAATCGATCAACGTTTTCTTTGGCATGGACCATATTATAAGGTTGCCCTATGAAGACTTCTTTCTGTGGTATCATAAACTGTTGTTTTCTTTGTCTATAATGGAAACAGCCACGTATACTACTTTACACTACTGTTATATGTGCAACATTTATGATATTATGACGCACACAACACAATTCTACCTTACGTATATTATGAAATCGGATTATACAAATGTATTTGTATGTGTGTTTAACACTCACATTGGACATGGAGGATGGTAGATGCTCCAGAAGACGCCATATTTGTCATCTTGGATTGGATTGATATTTATTACGTAGCACCATGAGGACGAAGCAACGCCATTTCCTACCGAGTCAGCCAGATATCTCCAGATCTGGAGCCAGATCACCTAGAATCACTCCCGAATGCCCACAAGAGGAACACATGGAGCTACTATCCTTCATGTGAAACATGGGAGTTAAAGGTTTTGATCTATCGATCATAAAACCCCCTGTAGCCTTCTGAAGAAACTAGTATAAGCAAAGACACCATAGGATACTGCAAGATAAATAATTAGTAAAGGGAGACATTCGCTCCAGGAACCACCGAATCAGCCAGATACATTCAGATTTGAACCCAAAGCATTCACAATGTGAAATACGCGGGTGGGGTAGGGCTTGCAGTCAATTGTCATTTTAAACTTCAAGGCAATTTTAACTTCAAGTCAAAACTGTCCAAGATACTGCCTGGGAGCACAAGCTACCGACCGACCTTCAAGATACCCGATCGACGATTGCAACTGAACCAAAAGGCTTACAATAGTGCAGGGGGTATATTGGAGGCCCGATCGGAAGCTGTAGAGAACATTGCATCAAGCCAGTCATTGACATTCATGTCGTACGCCGCTTTCCAGTTAGATGTCCTAGAAGGTCGTGCAATCAGAGAGATTATTGAACTAAGACCTCAAGCAGCATCGTGGACTGGTTTGTTATAAAAAAAACTGTGCAGTTTTGAATTAATGAGCATATTTGTGCTTATACTATCAAATAGTTTCTTTTTAGAGCATGTTTGGTTCACTCATTTATTGTTGGTCTGATGGCAATCTGTGTTTATGCGTTCTTTGAGCCGGTCAATATCCCTATTGAGTAAAGTCGTTTCCTGCCAATTCAAGAGATGAATGGCAGCAGCAACAAGTAACGAGTACGAATGGGATGTTCTTATTATGAGAGTGTGCTAAACATGTACTGTAAGATGTAAAGCAAATGTGCCAATGCAGTATGAATACAAAATGAGATTCTTATACTCATGAGAGCCCTCAGCAGCCAGCAGTATCTTTTTGGGAAGGAATTGGACACCTTTAGCCCTACATTTCAAAAAGAATATGGATCACATTTTCCTCACATGCCGATACTGATGATAATAACACGTGTCTACGGGCCATAGAGTTGTTGCTGCATAAACAGCATATAGTGAAACTACCTGTAAATTTATTTCCGTGTGGAGCAATTATTGAAATCGTTAAGGCATGTGTATTCACATTCCTTTCTTAGTTCTCAGTACTTCATTATTCTTATTTGTCAGCAGCTTTTCATCAAAACATCTATCCCGGAAATTTATTTACCCTCTTTTTATTTGGCAATCCAATTCAGCCGTACTAAATAAAAGAGTGGAGAGTTCCATTTTGGCATCTCAAAGGCTACATGTTAAGTGCATTAGAAGAGCTCTTTTGAAGGTGAATTTGATTCTTCCTGACACCCTACATCTGCCTATCCTACATCCAGTGTAATTTAGCGACATGTGGCAAGTTGATCAATAAACCATCCTGTATTTCTCTTATTTGTTCTGACAGCTCCAGATACAGGGATGTTATTCTGTGACAGTCTAAATATGCAGGGACATAATTCACATAGTTTTACATGATGGCCATTAAAGCCGACTGTAAAATTTATAGGCCCACGGAAATTTATTGTAATGTATACTCAAGTTTACAACCGTAGGCACTCATGAATTATAGCAGCTTATAAAATCTTTTTATCAATAAATTGGGAGTTTAAGCGATACATTTTAACACTATCTGTTTGCAAAAGTTCTGAATCTGATACTAATCTGCTATTTACTGAATCTACTATTCTAAAGCATTCATATCAAAAGAAAACATAAATACACACGCACACAAAGCTTCACAATTGATCACGTCGTGGTTAAAACCCCAATTTCAGATAGCCGATGCTAGCTCCAGATGCTCCAGAAGACGCCAGAAGTGTCATTTCGAGGTGGACATGGGTGTTCTGGCCTCAGCTTTGGAGTGATCTGTCTGGTTCGGTTGAGAATGGTGCACTTCTGGCTGGTTCTGGGTCTTTTTGCTAAAGTGTGGCCTCGTTTGCTGCTTTGGGAGGATTACAGTTAACAGAAGAAACCGTAAGTGCCGCCACTGCCGTTACAATACGAAGCAATGGAAGCATGAAACAGAAGCACCTGTTCCAACAGTTCGGATGTTCACGATGCTCCATGATTAGTGTTGTCTTCCTGGAGGAAATGACACACTTCTTCTTGGTTCTGGCCCAAAAATAGTTATCACTGCTCCAGAGAAGTGATTTTGCTATTTTTCCGCTTGTGGGTTCCCATTTTGGATTAATGAGACGTTGGTTTGGATCATCTTTTTGCTTTTCTGGGTCGTCCGGGGGGGGGGGGCTTACTTGATCATCGTAAAGTCTTTCTGCTTGAATGTGGCATTACTGACATGTTCATAAAGATGCTCCCGCATTATGGTGTGATATTTCCCGTACGTTTTGGCCAGACAATATTGTCACGATACACCATAAAAAGGGTGACAATATTGTTTTCTCATTTCTGGCGTCTTTTGGAGCATCTGGAGCTAGCATGGACTATGTGAAATGGGGGGGGGGGTATAGTAGGTTAGGGCAGGATTCGAGATCCTTGTTCTGACGTGTTGTTGGGTCTGTACATCCTTAAGCAATACAGTAGGGGTCCAGCCGGACCCCATGGGTACACTTTTGTGATATATCTTTATCTGCTTTGAATTTCTTCTTTTCCTTAATTAAGAAATCAGCAGATTGTTTTAAATGACCCGGTATTATTTCCTTCACACGATCAGAGCCCAACAATTTGCATGTGAGGAATGAAGACCCTTCTTATAAGCATGCATTCATCTTGAATATTCTTTTTTTATGTTGCAGACTATTTTGAGAACCTGCACCGAGATGGCAACAAACTGGTACTTGCGCATGTCATAGAACTGCCGGACAGCGCGCATGCGCGTAAGTAGACCACAATTTCATAAAAATCCTTTTTTGACAATATGGGTTTGAAAAGAATTTTTGCTGTCGAAATGTAAAACAATCATTGCTTGTAGAATTTGTAAAAAAGAGGAAAATATTGGGATTTTGTATTTTATAAATACCCGGTAAGGTAGAAAGCATCATCAGAGAACCGCTGTAAACGCAGACTATAGTCGCATTTATAACACTGAATGTATGTGCAGTGTAAAAGAGATACCCGTAAACCAAGGATGACTAGAAAGAAGTGTTACATTTTTATCAACATTATATTTTTGGAAATGTGCTAGCAAATTTTGTTATTATTGACTCCTGTTACTCACGTAGGTCAGGCGTACCTGTCACCGTCTGCCCTGGCTGAACTGTGGAAGGAAGAACAGGAGAAAGCTAAAGTCCTCGACCAAAAGTTTTGTGAGCTTATCAAGGCCAAAGGGGTGTGTATATTTACTTTTAAAAGCAAGGCACAATATTGTTAATTTTCAAATGATATCAGGATATTCTATGTACATGTAGTTAAAAGAGGCTTAAAAGAAAGAAACTTGTATGTTGTTCTGGAGGGGTGTATAGACAGGGTTGGAAAAGATAAAAACTTTTGATTATCATTTACAGTATAACCTCCAATTAAGACCACCTCTATATAGAGACCACCTCTGTAATAAGACCACTTTTCATGGTCTCAAACCATCATAAAGTGACGAAAATGAACCTCTTTATACGACCACCTCTCTATTAAGACCACTTCAAGTTGGCCTCACGAGTTGTCCTAATAAAGAGGTTCTACTTCTATGACTTAATATTTTGGAAGACAGTATGCATAACCCATCGGTTCTTTGCATATGATACTATTAATGTTTTCATATGTTTTCAATTGACATTGAAACTAGTGATAAATCACGCAATGTAAATCAGTTGAAACTATTTTATTACAGATAATTTTAGCTCTATTGTGTAAATGATGCTACATGTAGTATACTAGAAGACAGTAAATTTTGTTCTGTATAGTGGTGATAGTTGCTTTATTCATAGCTCAATTAGCTATTTACAGCTATATCCAATATAACTGCAGGGAACACTGAGATTCTCATGGTTAAAACTGTGTCTTGGAGAAAATCCTATACAAAGATCGGTCTGTATTTTGCATAGTTCATAGTGTGATTTCTGTTTTGGCTTTCAACTTTACACGGCCATTTAAAACGAATATTTTTATGAATATCATTTTCAAAAACCTAATTTAAAGTTTCTACATATTTTGTTTTTGCAAACCATAGCAAAACACTTAATATATTGGGCTTTGCAATGTTGTTGTATACATTTTTAGTTTATGCATACTCGTTTATACAGCAATATTCACTGTGAATATTGAATATCAAACACATTCGTAGTGCATTATAATGATTTGTTCTAAGGTTAATGGTGAAATCGGGCGAATGGAACCACACGGTTTTTGTTGTTGCTTTCAAACTGAGTTTGCAAAGTAATTCGTACACTTGTTGTGTGTCTTTATCACTTTTCTGCAATTGGAAGACAACTACAGTCTTTCTTTAACATGATCTTCATAGAGTAACAACACATATATCATGGGTATCACTTGGAATTCCAACTTTATATTTTATGCAATATAATGAACCTTACGAGGCATGTTATAAGCCAACTGAGCAATTCCTTCTTGGCCCAGGGAAATGACATGGAAATGTTAAAGATAGATCGTATATAGTCTGTGCAAAATACAATTTCTCATCTCTGTAGAAGATTTTAGTTCCATAAAAGACACTACATGCATTAGTGGACTGCTTTTTATGTATCTGTTTATGTTGTTAAGACATGAGATACACATTAACTTCGTGGGAAACATGCTTCTAAAGCACCATAATATTGTTCATATATGTAATAGGCTTATTTTTGCTAAACACTTTTGGTCAAATGTGTAAATTCCATCTGAAAAAGTGCCTTGATATTTCACTTACCCAAATCGCTGTATGTCTATTAATCAAACATCCGTTTATTTGTATACGGGTAGCAAATACAGCACAAGGTGGAACAAAACTATTATTTACATATAAAGTCACACTTCCACATCTACCCTAAAGTTATACTTAAAAATACTCATTTAAGCAAGTTACAAATCACAACCACACGCATGCATGTTTTTACATGTTTCTTTTTCTCCCGACAGGTACAAACTGTGAGAGTTCGAACTGAGGGTGGCATGAAACCTGGGGAAGTGATCTGCAACATTGCTGCTGACGAAAAGGCCTCCATGATCGTGATCGGCACCCGGGGCATGGGCAAAATCCGTCGTACCCTCCTCGGCTCTGTGTCGGACTATGTGGTACACCACGCTACTTGCCCTGTGGTAGTGTGCAGACATGCTGGGGATACTCATGAACAGGCCAGCAAGTGAACGTCATTTCAAGTGATACTGCTGTACTCTTCACCCAAAGGACTGGTTTAGAAATGAGTTAATCTAATCATTGTTAATACTGTTAAACTGGAGATCTTATAGATAGAAAATATTTGATTTATATTCTTTGATTATTTTGAAGTTTTTTTTAGTGACAAGTAGATTTTAGGACGTCACTTTATAAGCTTTATTTCTTTTCTGTAAAACATATATAATGTTTTTTACCTTTGTTTGAAGGGTATATGTGACATATGTTGATTATTGAATAATTCTATTTTCTATCCTTAGTGTGGTAGGAGTTACTTATCTTTAGGAACATACTCACTCTATATATGAAAAAAAAATGAAATAAGTATAATATAACTACTACGTTGCAATTGTCCGAATTACTTAGAAGTGTATAACATTTGGGTATTTTATGACACAGAGCATAATGGTTCAAATATACATAAAAATGATTGGATTGAAAATAAATGTGCCATTAGGCTCTTACATATGTAGCAATATACCAACTATGAATTAGCATTGCTGGGAAATATTTATATACATGTATAGTAGTCCGTCAGTGCAATACTTCATAACATAATCAATGTACAGAAATATTAGTTAATGTACATCATGATATTTGATAACTGCAATATTTATAACAGAGGTGTTGTAATAGCGTTCATGTGTCCAACAATTGTATTTTATCAAACAATTGTTTTTAACCAAATCAACCGATCTAGTTTTTGAATAGACGCTCCCCATTTGATTGTTGATCAACATGCACACTATTTTCCCATCTGTCTATGAATTTCATAACGTTTGTCACTAAATATGGCCTTCAATTTAAGAAACATATCTGTGTATGTGTTTAGATTTAACATCAGAATGTTTGTTCTCTAAAGTCATGTGAGATTTTCCTATAGGTGTAAGTTGTATCCTCTATATATCCATTAGAAATTGCAAAATAATGGTTTTGTGTAATTATTCCATCGTAGCATCATAATTGTGATTCTCATATTTAATCACGGAATACTTGGCGAACAATTTTTTTGTTTATATTTCATTTCCAAGAAAGTATATCATATATCATAGAAAACATTCTTGGAATAAATAGCGTTGATATGAACGATCATATATTTCATTTTATTTTTCTTTAACATGTCACTCTCAATGAACGTGAATACATGTGCATTAGTTTTACAACCTTCTATACTTTAGAATTTGATGACTAGCGCATCTCTTAATTTAATCATTGTAAATCAGTGTGTTGTGAAATGACCATTGTGGAATAATAAAACTTCCAAGATATCTACCAACATACATCGTACATTGTACATAAAATCAAGGAAATTGAGCAAGAACACATTCTGACTAAATAAGAACCCGTATCTAATAGAATTGAATGGGTTTGATGCATAGAATATTACCCTCAGTGTTTCCTCAAAAGAAGCTTTGATGGTTGAGAGAAAGTGCTAAAAAATTCTCATGTGACATACAATGAATGAGATGTAGAAATTGATACATATTTGGCCTTTTAAAAGCAACATTCACTGGTTAAACATTGTATTTAAAGAAATATAGTCACTGGAATAACCTTTCGTTTCGAAAAGGAGTCATGAGCTCGAAAATTTTAAAATGAATTCATTCTAAATTGTTCTAAATTTGAATTTTACACTTTGGCATTCTCGACACAGCATAAAAGAAAATCAACAACAATATGAGACAAAGTGCTGTGTAAACAACCCAGTCTACTATGCCAGATATCAATTTACTGCACAGCAAAGTGATGTGACGATGACCTCACTTTTGGTTGGGTGAGTGTACCAGATACAAAGAATTTTTAGTATTTGGAAGGGGAACAATTGAAACACACATATAACAACTAGCTGCACAACATACGCCGATGGAATGGGTCAAAATGCAATAGTACTTGCAATTTCCCCGAGATAAAATCACATATTTGCAATGAGTTGTACACCGTGCATATATTGATGACTAATTTGGACGTAAACGAAACAAGTGCTTTACATTCGACATTATCATATAAATGACTTCAGGCAGATGAGTACATTACACGTAGTCTGGTGTCTTGTACAAAGCATCCATACGGTGCAACCGAGTGCAGGTTAGAATATATATATGCACGTGATAAATAAAATGCAATCTCCTGTACTCAATTTAATCTAAGGTAAATGTATTATATTATTATCAAACTAGTGGCCATATTTTAGCTTATTTTATGGTTCCTATTTTTCACACTTTTTTTCTTTTTATATTCCCTTTAAAGATATACTTGTGCATTGTTAGAATGATGAATGGTGGTGAAAATGGACTACGCACTTAGCAATTGATAAATTCATAATATTTCAAGCCACCTGTGTTCCCCCATCCCCTATCTAATTTCACATGGAGAATGGTAGCTCCAGATGTTCTCGTTTTAGGCATTTTGGGTGGATTGTGGGTGATCGGGCTTCAAATCTGGAGTTATCTGGCTGGTTCGGTAGTTTCTGGAGGGATTGGTGCACTTCTGGCTGATTGTGACCGAAAACACTAGCAGCAAGTTGATATTTTAAATAATAGTTCAACAAAACTGGACTTGCAATAGCCATCGGTCTGGTCGGGAACAGCCCAGGTCGCCCGCAAAAAAATGGCAGGTATGTACGTGATTAGTATCAAACAAAGATTATCACTCGTTGTTGACATTGAACTTCAATAACAGGTATACATGTATGGGACTAACGTTCACCTTTTTGATGTTACTACAGGCCCTTACATTTGATTATATCACTTATCACTTTATTACGTGTTCCAATAATCCCAAGTTCAAAAGTCTGTAGTGCTTGCTATTGCACATGCAAACCCATTAAATTGAAAGTATTTACACGATCATCACGATGGATTCCGTACCCAAAAAAGTGAACGTTTTAATGCCCGTGGACAGAAGTGAGCATGCAGAAAAAGCATACGAATGTAAGTAATAATTCTTATTACAAATAAACAAGCTTTAAGTGGTAGGCCTAAATAAGGAATTTGAGTAAGCTTTCATGCAATGCATGAAACACCAAGATCAAACACATACCACGTAGTCAGCGGTGCGCTTTCATGATTCCAAATAGATGAATAAAACTCAACACTTCATTGTTTTGTTTCAGTTTATGTGAAGCACTTGCACGTCCCAGAAAATTATTTGATTCTGGTGAACTGCCCTGAAATTCTGCAAGCTGCACACACAGGTATGATGCAGACAATTTGCTACGATTTATCATTTGCATACTACAAATTGCCGTAATGGCTTTATTTTCACATTTTGGCGTGGTATATTGAAAACGAGTTAAATGTGTCAAACATATAAATAAAAACAAAATAAACGAAAACCAATCACGTTAGTGACGCCACCAACTGGCTTATCAATTACTACGCACGTAATGAAAATGTGTAAAATTGCTGTGAGGCAGTACAAAATATATCACCGTGAATCGACGATGCCAAGTAAGCCATCAATCAAGCAAGCATTCAAGCAAGCAAGCATTCAAGCAAGCAAACAAGCAAGCAACCAAGCAACCAAGCAAGCAAGCAAACAACCAACCAACCACCCTTTCATCCATCCATCCATCCAGTCAGCCAGCCAACCAACCAATCATCCAACCAACCAACAGACAAACTCACGAACAATTCAATCAATCAATCAATCAATCAATCAAACAATCAAGTAAGTAAGCAAGCAAGCAATCATACAATCAACCAACCAACCAAACAAAAATACATAACAAACATTATTATTGAAGTTGAAAATCAGCTCATTATGGTACTACAATGTACGTCTATGTAGGCAGCATGGCATTCTCCCCTGGGGCGTGGTCAGAACTGTGGGCGAGAGAACAGGTCGAGGTGAGAGCCCTACAGCACCAGTACGAAAAGAAACTAAAATCTGACAAGGTAGCTAATTCATTTTATTTACTACTTTACAAAGTATTAGAATATTAAATTAACGTTTTATCGTCGTGAGATAGAGTTTCAAATAACTTGAAAATATAACTATTTCGTCTTTTATATAAGAATTGTATTTACACTAATATATGCATGAGAAGTGATAAAATGAAGTCTTATTTATATAGTTCTCTTGGGACGTACAGATATTGTTGTTCTTTTCCTAAATGTGGTGGATAAAGGTGTTTTCTGCACCTTTAGCTTGGGTTTCAGTAGCAATGAAATTTGAGTGGAATGTGAAGCCTTGATTATAGAATAGTAAAAAAGTTTTATTTGTCGACATTTTAGGTTCACGGTAAGTGGCTGACGGTGAACTACGGTGGAAAACCAGGCGAAGCTATTGTTCGTTTGGCAGAGGATGAGAAGGCCAGCATTATTGTGATGGGAAGTCGAGGGTTAAGCACAGTGAGAAGAACATTCTTGGGATCCGTATCTGACTATGTAATACACCATGCTCATATTCCAGTGTGTGTTTGTAGATCATGAAATTGTAAATAAAGTAATAAGAATGCTTGTATTGGTTTATTTGATGGAATTAGTTTAGAGGAGTATGTTCACATGCATGTTAGTGTTGTTCTACTCTAATGCACCATTGTCATAACGTTTAGACTTCATTATTACATTGTCATAACGTTTAGACTTCATTATTGACATTAATTAGAGCTATTAGAATACTATAAGCCATCATGTTAGCCTGTACCGGGGCTTTTGCTTACTATGGACAAATTTAAATCAGCCTAAATTCATAGCAGATATTAATAATTTGATTGCCTTGCATTGACATATGCCTACAATTTTACTTAAACTGGAGTTCTTTTCGACCATCTAAAGTTTAAAAAAAAAATCAATTTCACCAACCACAGTACAATCGTCTTTAATCATCGGGGTCGTCAGGCTGCATGTCAAAACACAATGCAAACAGTCACACCCGATTTACCGCTACACTGTCATACACACAGTGTTCAGCTCACATCATATGCAACTTTTACCATCTAGCAGACGATCTTGTCAGTGCGCAGGTGCGAGCTCTGACTCAGGATCTATTTCCGTGAACACTTGAGTAAAAGGACATTTTGACAGGACAGAGGCCGTATTTTCGGCCTAAACATCACAATGGGAGATACACCAACACCCCAGAAAAATAGTCAAGCTATAGAACAGACTATTGTGATTGCTTTGGATGCCTCCGAACAAGCTGAACATGCTATTAATTGTGAGTTTTTGTGCATTCTGTTTTATCTGTAAAATAACTTCAAATCAGACTACCAGTTCCTGTCAAGTGAGTAGTTTACTGCATGCGTTTATATTGACCCATTTATTAGACCAGAGCTTAGGGGAAAACTTTTAGACTGTTTATAATTATAATACATGGTTAAATTGACTATATTAAGATATATACCTTCCAATATGCAGGTCTAGTAATTAATAGGTCAGTCACTTTTGACGGACTGGCACTTTGCATAATTTCCTTGCACTCAGAGCACTGAGTAACCTGAACTGGTTCAATCTAGTTGTAGTATTGGTCAACATGTAGTTGTCATTTTAATGGTGTGCACAGCCACATTGACACATAATTTTATTCATTTATCAATAGATATGCATGTACTAAGTACATGCACGTGGGGAAGTGTAGAGATTTTACCAGAGCATGTGCCTCATTTATTTTTTTCCCTTATCATTAGAACACTTCTCAATAACTATTAGTCATCTGTTCATGGATATTGTAGTCTACCAGTGTGTGTTTAAGATGTAGATGTTAGATCTATATAGTTTATGTCACAACGATATCACCACCATCAATAACATTTTTCACCAATATATAGATCTAGAAAGAAGGCATTTACGCATAATCTGTCAATTATTTATACAGTTGTTTGACCTCACTAAGGACGTGCAACAAGTCATGAGAAAATCCCAGTGGAAAATTACTCCATTGGCCACATGTTTACACTGTGCATGGTCTTCTTGAATGAGGATATACAAAGGCTATTTGTAACATTTACATGCTTACAGACTTGCTATTCTGACGTCACGCATGATGTGTGAATATTAGTCAGGTCAAGTTGAATAGGCGACTGCTTTTAAGTGTTTTCATGTTTTTTTTTAAAGGCATAAAGCTCACTTACAATAATAAATATTGACTTAAATCAACCCCTAATAATACAACTAATATGTTATTTGTCATAAGTAAGATAGTTATTATTCCTTGTATTGCACTTTCGTTCTGTTTTGTAATTTTAATTGTGTTAATTACACATTCATAAAAGCCCATATATCCTGCGAATTGTCAATTTTTTCAACGCATGATTGGCATATACAGCATGTATGGAGACCAGCATTCAGAATCATGGTTTTGTCTTGAACATTCCAGGGTATATTCAAAGGGTACACAGGCCTGGAAACAAACTGGTATTTGTACACTGCATTGAACTGCCTGAGATGAAGATTAATGAGCAAGCTAGTACGTATAATTTAATTATTTTGTTTCATAGTATATCAGTATCAAGTTCCAGGTGTATACAATGAAGCTTTTATTTCACTATAACCTTATTTCTTTTCAATTAAGTTTGAATTAATTTTGAAAATGTAATCATAATTTGTAATCCTGGATTCTTTGATTTTTTTTTGCTGTATATATGCTGCCATATCTTCTTTGTATATATATATATATATTCAGATAATCTTTTTCACGGTGTTTCATTTAAGTTTTTTGCTTGTCATTAATTGTTAAAAAATAATTTTGATGTTTTAAATGAAGAATACAATCAGTTTTATTATGCTTAAGTTATTGTAATGCATCAAAATTCAAATTTTATAACATTTTATTTCAAATAATTATTTACTAAAAGAAATAATGTAATACATTTAGATTTTAACCATGATGTTCTTTTTCTTTCATATCTAATATCAACTATATGCATAATGTTTTATACTAATGGGCAATAATAGAAAATATATGCTAACAACCGGCTTGCATATTAATAGAGTTTTCCTCCTAATTGTCCCTTGGTATATGATTCTTATTAATACGCAAATTGATCTTTTGATTTGAATCTTATTATTTGCGCTACCTCAGTTTCTCCGGGTGGTGCAGTCAGATACAGTGAGTAGTAATTTAATGTAATTGCACCTAGACATGACTACACACTCATCCAAATGTCAAAAATATATGACATCTTCGATGTGAGCAAACTATTACATGATTCAAGTAATATACTGCATTGACAAAAGATGTGTCAGGGGTGTATTATTTACATGTATATACTATTTTGTCGCAGGGTCGCAGATATTTGAGTGTCCAAGGCGCACATCTTTCGCTAGATTCACATTTAAAAGTGAATACAGCATTAGTAATCTGCGAAAGCTAAGCATCTTTTGAACACTCACATTAACATAAGATTTTTGACAAATCTGGGACCCTGAAGTGTTGTGCGTTATTGAGTGTCGTAATCATTGTGGTTGATTATGACATACTTTAGCAAATTTATGTAGACTGGTTACAGAACTTTAAAAGAAATAATTATTATTTCATATTTTTCTAGTTTTGAAGTTATTTTCTTTTTTTTTCTTTTGTTACTATTAATCCATAGTAACGTAATCCAGGAAATAGGAAAATTTGCTTGATTTCTATTGCTTAAACTATTGCTTTTGTTAGTATGTAATATATTGTTTTATACTTGTCTAGTAGATGTTCAATACCAGAGTTAATTTATAATGTTTATATTTCTTTAAACATTATTTTCAAAGATCGTAAAGACTGCATATTCATTTTACGAGTGACATTAATATTATTTAAATTTGAAAGTTAAGTCATCAAGAATGTTTTCCTATATAGAAAGCAATTGTAGGATAAAATGTTTGGCTTCTGCTTTGATAATTTTCCATTATTATTCAAATATATGGAAAATCTCGAAAGTGTATTGTAATGTTTCCTGTGAATTTACAAAAATTGTCATTCTAAATCATTAGTGCTTTTATAGTGCACATATTTGTCATAAATGATATGTGTGCACTAATATGTATATTGTGACAGTAAGTCTAGATATGTGTGATATGGCGCGTACCAATCATGATCTCAAACAGTATTGTTGGAAATATCTCCACATGATTTCCACATAGTTGGTGTCATTATTTCATCTGTGCAGCTTGTTTCTTGTGGAAACAAAAAATAGATCAGAATCTTGTTGATAATTTAATATCAGAATTGTAAAATTGGTGATTATATTATTTTTCATGCAGAAAGTAGATTATCCATTGTAGGTAGAACTATTAAGAATGATCAGAATCCTTCAAAGATTCACAGATTATGTTATTTTGATATATTATTTATATTGCATTTGCTTCTTAACCAGGGTTTTATATTATTTTACAAGAAATAGATTTCAAAAAAATAGATAATCATATTGCATTGCCATCTCTTGTGGAAATATAATACACGCTGTAGTGGCGTTTTTTGCTTTGAAATTTTTAGTTGTTCTATATACATATGCATTGTATTGTTCTGTAAAAACCATCACAGTCTCAGGTTGTACCATGGCAATATCTATGGCAGTTTTAGATACAAGTTATCGAAGGTTGAGAATTATTTGTATTGGTCATATAGTATAACTGCCTTGTGGGTGATTTCAGCTGCTGCTAGTACAGGTGGACCCGGCCCTCGCCCTAGTGAGTACTCAACCCCCCAGTGTCTTGGACTTGTCAATAACAGTGCACATAGTCTAGAGCATAGTCGGCACAGATATCACCATAGTTTGCCAGTTCCCCTTGTGTCAAAAAGCAAGAGCGGTTATGTGCGATTAGATCATGCTGAGAAAAGTATTGTTGATTAACTTGTATATTTTATGATTATTAGGTATCTTTTTTAATGTATTTCTTGCACTTCTTTTTGGCACATTTTATGTATGTCAATTTTGCACTGATTTGCTCAAATTTCAAATATTGCGTTGATTGAAAGTACAACAGATTTTACCAGGTAATATTACAGAATACTTATAAAGTACATTTTTGAATTTTAATAAACTTTAATTTTGAATGTTTTTACTGTCATGAATGTCAGGTTAAAATTTTGAAATTGAATCATAAATATCAAATACATCTACCAGCAAATCTTTATGAATAATCTATCATTTATTTGGAATATGCTGTTTACTAGATGAATATTATTTCAATGCATTTTTTTTCTAGTTCTTCATATTCATGGGTAGCCATTTGAATTTTCTATTTTGTTTCTAGAATTTTGAATTTCTGCATTTTAACTATGTGCACTGTTGAATGACAAAGTCCAGGTGTAGGTATTCTGTAGTAATCATAGGCGGTAGCGTTGTCTATCAAATCATGGTTCTATCTTCATCATGATTTATATGTTAATCAAGAATATAACACATAATACCTTTTTCATACACTTCTTGAATATATTTATCTACACGTTTTGGTTTGTTTGTATTAGTGTTTGCATATATTTGAATTGTATTTCATTATCTGGTAATTGTACAGTAAATACTTTGAAGTAACATTCTGTTCTGGTAAAAGGGTTGACTTGATTGGTGATATTATTTATTTAGAATAACACGACAACTAATGAATGTTGGTTCTTGAAAGATGTTCATTCAGTATATGTATTTTAGAAAATTATATGTGTATAGATTAGGTGGGTCACTTAAAAAAATTTATTTTGTAAACTAAATCGTGCACATGGTTTGAAATTTAAATCTCTCAGTAAGAAAGCAAATAGTAAAGATGACATCATGCTTCATGGAGACGCACTTGTGAATTCTTGTTTATCAATTAACTAACAATATTCCTGTTGTTATCACTAATTACTATTAATATAATAACACCCTGTTGCGAGTATTTGCATATTACGGTCCCTGGTGTTTGCATTAATTATGAATGCTTGAAATGTTGAAAGGAAACATGGGAAGCTGGTTGTCACAGGCTGAATGAAACTACAATATTTTTCTCATTTTTTCACACTTGTATGAATTCTTAAATTCTAAATATACTACAATCTTCAAAACATTTTCAGTGTTTGTGTCTATCTATTGTGTTTAAATTGAATGTTTTGAATGTTGTGTTGTAAATTACTTTTCGTAGATAATTCTTGGCTAAAAATGTGACCTCCAGAAAAAACGTGGATCCTCTTGTAATTGCTACTAATGTGTGATGTCTTTGCTTTTAGCCGGCGTGAATTTTACCAATGCTGCAGGTAACCTCTATTTTCCTTGTGTCAGAAAAATTTATTAGTTGAGTATATATTATTTTCTCGTTCGGGTAAGCTTAAGAGTTTAGCTTAACACTTTTCTTGCTATAAGGCTTCTTTTATTTGTAAGTAGGTCATAGTTCATTTTTAATTTTGGTTAGTTCCAATTTTCTTTCCATTGATTTTGTCTCTATTCAAAAATAAACACTATTGGTGCACTAGTTGTGGGAAACCTTTTCCATAAATTGGGCCATCAGACTTGTATCAAAGATATAGATCTTTGCTTGTATATGAATAGAGGTGATTTGCAGCAGCTTTTATAACCGAATAAGTGTGATGTGTGACTGTTGTTTTAGATGTCAGAATATAAGATTGCTTTCTACCCATGTGATTATGCACCCTTACACCATGTAGTATTTTGTGGATAACATGAAGGCTTGAAAATATAATTTGATGCATCATATGTCTTTTGTAGATCCACAGCGAAGATGTTAGTTGACATTATAAGTATACATTAACAAATAAACCATATGGTTTTTTCTTATATTCTATTACATACGGGTGACTTTGATCTTTCTGTTTAAAAAGTTCCATTTATGCATGATGTAAAAATTGTATGGTTTATTTGTTAAAATGTCTTGCTTTAATTTTAGAGTGGAAAAGCTACATATATTCCTGCTTTGCCCACTAATTTGCTTGTAATATAGAATATACATAATAGTATTTTCAAGAATACTAAGGTACTTTTGTATGTACATTTTTTCGTTTGTGAAATATAATGCAACATTTCACCAAAATTGCAAGTTCTCTACCAAATAGCTATTAGATAAAATCCTGTTTGGATAGACTTTTTTTCTACAGGTTAAGAATTTCGATTGGCTAGAGCATTTTCATTTCACAATGTATGAAAATTAGGTTGCAAGTTGTATTTGAAAGTTAACAAACTAATTTTCTTTTTCCATGAAAATTAAATCAAAATTTGACCTTATTTCATATGAAAATTAACTCCATTCTTAATACATTAATTTTGTGTTTGACGATACCTATATGAAATTATTTCTTGCATATTTTTATTCATACTATGTCTTTATACAGTGACAAAAATTCGGGAGTAGCCCAAACTGGCCAGATGGGCCAGTGTTTTGAAATCTTCACTGGCCCTTCTGATACCTTACTGGCCCTGCGAGTGTTGAAGGTGCTAAATATCACTAAGGGGGTCTCAGAATTTTTTTAATCTAAGCAGTCATCACAGGCCATTTTAAAGGGTTTTAGACAAAGCAAGAAGGCAGCCACATTAAGTTAAATTATACTTATTTGAATTTATTTACAAGTGTAATCAGAAGAAAAAAATCACGCCGTGATAAAATGTGACTCTAGTAAACCATTGAAAATGTTTGCCGAACCAAAAACTGCGGAATAAAAAATTGAGCGCCAAATGTTTAGAAATACACAGCGCAGATGAATTTTCAGATAAAATCCCATGAATATGATCAAATTAAGACTAAATTTTATGTTCGCCATCAGAGCCAATGTTTAGGAAAAGTTACTGGCCCTTCCAAGGTTGTACTGGCCTGAGGCCGATGGGCCAGTGCCAATTTTTGTCACTGTTTATATAGAAGTTTGTGACAGAAAATAGTATATTTTGCTAGTATAGATAGTATGATGAAAATATGAATGTAATATAAGTAACACTACTTGCAGTAGTTGCTATTGATGTCTGACAACATATCAATGTTCTGACAATTTTTGAACCTGAAGAAATTCGATTACACTTTGTACTACAGTGTACACCGTTACATGAAAGTATTTAGTCAAAATTTGTATATTATATATAATATTCCTACAATAATTATTAAAATTTCTTTCTAACCATTTGAGATCATTCACATTTTGTCAGGACATTATTGATGACTGTCACTTGCAGTGGATTGTTATACATGTACTATTTAGGAAATGGCATGCGTTGATAATTGAATTGTTCAATTGAGATTTTAGTAAATTCACATCTCAAATTATAATCAATAACAACTGATTTCAGTTCATTAAATACATTTTGGAATTGATGGATTATTTATATTTTAACATTTGTTGATTGGTAAGAGAAAAAAATATTTTTTACAGAAAATAAATTTAATTTTCAGGGAGTCTACATATGTCACCAGGCGTCTTGGCTGGTATGTGGAAGGAAGAAGAGGCGAAAGTGAAGCAGCTTGAAGAAAAGATGAAGACGCTTCTAAAAGAGAAAGGGGTAATTCATTATTTTGATCAGTGATTAACAAACATGATTCAACGAAAGAAGATTATAAAATATGCCTGTGAATTCAATTTAAAAAAGAAATATTTTGTCACATTTAATTTGTCAACATAATGCATTAATTTTAAACAAAGTATTTCTATTTTTTATCATTTCTTGCTTATTTAAACACTAAATCAATAATTGCAGCTGTCTGGTGTCCTGCGCACTGCTACCGGCAAGCCCGGTGAAGTGATCTGTAAAATTGCTGAGGAAGAAAATGCAGTGATGATAGTAACCGGCACTAGGGGCATGGGCAAAGTACGTCGCACCATCCTGGGATCGGTGTCTGATTTCCTTGTGCATCACGCCTCATGTCCAGTGGTTGTCTGTCGCACTCGCAGCCGTAAACCGTCTGGCCAAGAGGGAAAGCGCTCGAGACACACCTCTGGGGAGCAAATCCGTGCGCTGTTCCACAGTTTTGGCAAATCGTCATCACGCTCTCAGTCTGTCAGCAGTGAGCCATCAGATCCAGAAACCCCAGCCACCTAGATTTATTGATACTGCCACATCCTCTATACTACATGATGAAAAGAACTGAATTTTTTGCTGAATCATGATAGATGGATTATATCAAGAATGGAATGGTGGGTTTTTTGTGTGTGGAAAAGTGTTGAAAATTTTTCACAACACTGTAATTTGTATATGAGCTTTATAAATACAGCAAAATGGAAAGGAAAAGTTTCAAAAGGTAGATTATCATCAGTAGAAATGCTTGTCTAGTGCATTGCACCTTATATCTATTGTCATCTGAATATATTTGGATTCTATCTGGTCTTAACTATGAAATTGAAATGAATATGTATTAAAAGTTGTTATTTTGTTCCTGTTGTCAAAATAATTGAGTTGATGAAAAATATGTAATTTAAGAAGTATTATTCTTTAGAAAATAAAATAAGCTCTATATTAGTCCAAAATTTTAATTGGAAAAACTGTCTCTAGTGATGATGTGAAAACTAGAATGTTCATTTATTTCTTCTTTGATCTCATTTTTTCTTTTATTTATTAATTTAAATTAATTTTCGATGATTTGTGTCATCCATCATGTAAAATGAACTATATATTTCATTTTAAAATTTCTCTTGTTTCTTTGATGTTTTCTGTATGCTCTGTGTTATTACAAAGAAAAGTTTATTTTCCAAGCAACAAATATTATTTATATGTTTAGTACTCATGTTATGCATTTTTGAGGTAGAAATCTCCTGTCCTTTTTTTTCAAGGCAATTCAATGCCTTCTATCATTCCTCCATAGATTCCATTTGTCATATAACAGGCGTGTTAAAAGTTTGATAATAATTTACGGACATTGCATGGTAGAATAAGAATTTTATAATGACAATTCAGGTGTAAATGTGTTGTAGTATTGTTTGTGTTCTGAAATGTTTCAAGTATATATCCTTTATTTTTCTCCATGCAATCAATGCAAATGTTTGTACATCAGATGTACGTGCTATAATGCTATATACATTTTAGGTTGTTTACTTTTTTCATGAATATAAAATTGCTTGCAAGGAGAAGATCATTAGATTTGTATTTCACGCCTAGATAATCATCAATTATATTTATTCTGTATTAGGGTTGTATGGTGAGATTTTGTTATGCGCTTGAATTCACAAAATAAATGCTTGTACAAAAGACTTGTCGCACTTACTATTAAGTGAATACATGAAAAATAAATATATTTGACCATATATATATATACCTATTACATTCCTAATATGATTTGCAAGATTGCCTCATTTAGTTAATAACATCTATCCGGGGCTTGTGATTAAATGATAAACATAAATCAAAGGCAACTGCATCAATGGATGTGAGTTATGAAATGTGTCTTATGAAAGGGGGTATGAGAAAATTAATAACGAAAAAATAACATAAAATCTTTTCAAAGCCACTTTAAAAAAAAGACAAATCCATTGATGCAGTTGCCTTCGGTACAGGTGAAGTCAAATTATTTTTGCAAAGTGGATAAAATTGTGTGATGGGTCAAAATAAACGCAAAATATGTTACAAATTTTTAAAGGCGTGTGATGTCCGGGGTTACTTTCAGCAGACTTGCAAATCATTAGAACTAGAGGTAGTGAATTCTCAATGATTAAAATAAATGATGACTGGCCTGATCGATAGCGTTTATTGTACGCAGAAAGACTGCATCAGATCTTTATCATTGAAGCCAAATTTAATTGACAGGCCATATCTGTTCATTGGAACATTTTTGATCATTGACTATCAACGAACCATCATTTCTGGTAACAATGTTCATTGCAGTTGCCTTTCATGATTTGGCATTCTTGATGATCATCTTCTGCTGAGGAGCTTCAGCTATTGACCAGGCTGTTGTGTACAGCATTGTAATCATCGTCATAGCTCACAGCTATATTATATGCAGTATATAGCTATGATTCAATGCCCCTAACGTTCGTGGAAGTTGATCACAAAATCCAACCAATCACAAGCTCCACTGCCGAAATGTTCAGTGACGTCTAACGAACGACCGCACATAAATTGTCAAGTATTGTGATGTTATCTCCTAGAAATCAATACATATACAACTAACACATTGCTTATCTGATATTCATTGTTTCAATTCTGTATCCTTCCGGCTAGACAATGGTTTAGTTCCCTTGGCGGCTCTTTCTGATGTGGCTTTGAAGCCAAATCTTTGAGTGGCAGTCTCTGGTGCACACAGAAATGGTGATGGATGTTGGTATTGCCACTGTTCATCCTATTTACCCGCTCAATGTCTCTTTTGTGTAGCTTCTGTTGTTCATTTTTTTTATTCTGCAAGTGTTAATTCCATCTTTAACGGCTTGTCTTCAAGAGGGTCTGACGTAAGCATTGCCTTCCCACCGTGTTGGGTGTATCGGTGCAAATTGAATTCTAACATATCGTGGACTCCATTCATTTGGTTTTGAATATATACCTAAAATATTGACATAAGTGTAGTGTTGTAGTAAAACATAAGCTGCAACTGCATGTTTATATTATTCTTTTTCCATTAATATCACGATGAATCATTCGCTACCAGTAGGAACAATTACATTCTGATTGTCTGCAATTTTGATAGATACAGGGATCTTCTTTTATTGTCTGCCACTGTGCATTTTGCTTATATATAAATATGAACTATTCGGGGATCATCAGCTAACACAAATGCAGTCGCGAGCAACATGACCAAGACTCCAGTGTGAATTGTACGTGTGTGCAACATAAAATGGCCACAACGTAACAGGTGTATCCTATGTGGACACATGTACGCATTTTAAGCATTCATTGAAAAACAAACCTCAAGAGGCCGTCCAAGCTGCGATATGTGTTCCTCCAATTATTTGTAATACACCAACCATACAAAATTAATGATGATAGCTCATTACATCTCATTTTAATAACATATTAGGATATAGCCTCGCCATGAAACCAAACAAGTCAGCATAGACATACACATGCGCCTGCACATGTTGTTCGATCACACCACCATAGACAACCCATAAACAACTGATTCAATTTCTGTGAACTTTTGGAAACTGTTGTATAAACTGTTTCATGCGTTTACAGTGATGTAGTGAAAATGATAGATAAGCTTTAATAATGCCTAATAGATTAGTTTAAATTATAAATATGCCAAGATTATGTTACAATGTTTGAGGCCAATTATTTTTGAAAAAACTATTGTAATAAAAATAAAGTTTCTTTAAAATTGCGATTATGAACTGTCAGAGTATAAACAATAAAACTGCTGAACTTCATACGTTCATAACTTCCACCGACCCGGACATTGTTCTAGGTACAGAGTCGTGGCTTAAACCTGATATTTTGAACTGTGAGATATTTCCCGAGAACTACACGAGAATTCATAACCAGTGAGATTAGTATAGAGACCGATAGTGAATTAATTTTCATCGACCTAAAGCTGAGGGACCAGCAGAATGTTAAAATTGGTTGCCTATACAGATCTCAAAGTACAGACGAGGAGTACATGAAAGAACTTAGCAGAGTCCTGAATCAGATTGACCCGCTTCAGAAAGGGAATATATGGATTGGAGGAGATTTCAACACACCCAAAATTGACTGGGATAATCATATAATTCTGCCTACAAATCCATATCCAAAAGTCTCTCAAGTCCTTTTAGAAACCATAGATGATTTTGGACTATCACAAGTAGTAGATCGCCCCACAAGGAAAGATAACATACTTGATCTCTTCCTCACAACAAACCCATCTCTCATTAATCGAGTGACAACAGCACCTCCATTGTCAGCAGATGCAGACCATGATGTTGTCTTCATAGATGTGAACAGCCGTGCCTTCGTCCCTAAGCGTACTTCTACCCCTCGCTTCATGTACCAAAAGGCAGACTGGGATACTATGAGAGAGGAACTCAAAACGTACGAGCTTCCCCGACCCCCAGTTCAAATCCAATGGGATCATCTTGAAAGCACCATTACCGGCATGATGAAAAAGCATATCCCTAGGAAAACACCAAGAGCTCAGAAACACAAGCCGTGGATAACCCGAGAAATAATAACTGCCATACACCAAAGAAACAGACAATATGCAAAGTGGAAACAAACAAAATCACCAGAATCATTCGCTAAATTTGTTCGTCTACGCTCGGTGTGTCAAAAGAAACTGAGGAAAGCACAGCAAGACTACCTGGACAATATTTTTGATCTAGACAGCAAACAAGAGAAACCATCACATACTGAGAGTAAGCCAATAGATGTAGCTAAACGGTTTTGGACTTATGTGAAATCTAAAAAGAAGGACTCATGCAGCGTGGCACCATTAAGATCTGAGGGTGTCCTAGTTTCGGACCCAAAAGGAAAAGCAAATATCCTAAATAAACAATATTGCTCCGTGTTTACCAGGGACAACAACACAAGTATACCATGCAAAGGACCTAGCACTGCCCCACTTCTTCCAAAGATAACAGTGACTGAGAACGGTGTACTACAGATGCTAAAGAAGCTGAAGCCGGATAAAGCTGCAGGGCCTGACAGGATATCCCCAAGAGTACTGAAGGAGCTAGCTGGACCGCTAAGCAAGCCACTGTCCATCCTCTTTCAAAACTCCATCAACTCAGGAACTGTACCTCGTCAGTGGAAAACAGCCATAGTGTCTCCCGTTTTCAAAAAGAACGATAGGAACAACGCAGCCAACTACAGGCCGGTGTCACTCACTGCGGTGTGCTGCAAGCTATGTGAGCATATCATAGCAAAATCCGTTGTTGAGCACCTGGAGAAGAATGGACTTCTGACGGACTTTCAACACGGATTCCGGAAGAAGCGCTCCTGTGAGTCACAACTGTTACTCTTTGTAGATGAACTGGCCAAGAACGTGTGTGAGGGAAATGAAATGGACATTGCTGTGATGGATTTCTCGAAAGCATTCGATGTAGTGCCACACAAGCGGTTACTTTACAAGTTGAAGTACTACGGAATCAGGGGTAGCACACTGTCATGGATTGAATCATTCTTGTCGAACCGGAGCCAGCAGGTAGTTGTTGATGGCGAATTCTCGGAGACTGCCCCTGTAACATCAGGCGTACCGCAGGGATCTGTACTAGGACCAATCCTATTCCTGGTCTTCATCAACGACATGCCAGAATGTGTCCAGTCGCGATGCCGTCTATTTGCTGATGACAGCATCATATACAGGAATGTGAATTCTGACAGTGATGCGGAAATCCTTCAGAAGGACCTTGATGCCCTGCACAAGTGGGAGACTGACTGGGGGATGTCCTTCAATCCATCAAAGTGCCACATCCTTCACGTCAGTCGAAAGAAAGATCAACGCCCTCACAAGTACCATCTTAAAGGATCTACCCTGGAAACCGTCAAGGATGCAACTTACCTAGGAGTCGAAATCTCGAATGACCTGTCGTGGCACAAGCACAAAGCACCTTCCAGATACACCAGAGAATACGCATACAAGACGCTTGTCCGACCGACTGTGGAATATTCGTCCTCCGTGTGGAGTCCTCATCAACAAGAGCTGAAGTACATCGTTGAGAGAGTACAGAGGAGAGCAGCGAGGTACGTCACAAGGAGATACGACCGTAAAGACAGCGTTACTGACATGCTACATTCCTTATCCTGGGAGACATTAGAGCAAAGAAGGCTCAAAGCTCGGGTGATCATGGGATACAGGATAATCCACCGACTCGTGATGATTCCTGACACTCAACTGATCCCAGCTACAGTTTGTACTAGAGGTAATAGCAGGAAATACAAGCAGCTGCCAACCCGTACAAACTACTATAAACACACCTTCTTCCCTTCCATGATACCACTCTGGAACTCCTTGCCTGAGACAGTTGCATCGGCCAGTAGCCTGGAAGACTTCAAAGTGAAGCTTGCCGATGTACACCTTGACCAGCAGTGAAGAAATTCTATCTGTTTTTAACCCGCTTTTATCTTTTATCTGCTATCTATCTTTTCCTTTTCCTGCTATCTATCATCTCCTCCATGCCTTTTGTTCCCTTATTTCTTTACTAACATTTTACTCAACTAACATCTAACCAAGACCATGCGCCAGTCGTAATTTGATGTCGTTGTCTTAGACCTTATAGTCTCGTGGTGTTCCGCTGATGGAAATGAGGTATGCACAAACACCTGGTAACTAGAGAGGTCTGCAGACACAAATATGAGATGACATTGATTACATTCTCATCTCTATGGCAATACATCGCCGAGCACTTATTCTGCCTATATGCATAGATCATGATTACATATATCATATGTACAGGCCATTGAATATTTAATCACAAAGCCAACATTCACAACGGCGACGTACATACGTGTTCATATTGGATTTCCCGTGCATGGGTGTAGGCTATCGTTAGTTATTCATTGTGCTTGACATTAGACACATTCTGCTAATTAACTGCATTGCTAGACTTCATTGAGCAAATGTCATTCCTAATAAAGCTCGAAGATTACATCTGCCTCAGCTCCAGTGAATACCAAGTACCATGTATGTAGCTAACTATGATGTTTAAACCCGTACGTACCAGAACTACCTTGAATGCTTAGAATACAGCGCGCACTGATGTGTTATTTTGTATCTGTCCTATGACTGCACAATTTTATTATATTTATTTGCATTGAGAAAATGCAGATGTGGCCCAGAGCCCTAATTGGTATGCTAGCTACACAATACACATATGACTGCAAACTAGGCTGTGCAATTGTAATGAAATAAATTATGTTAAAACATCTATAGCTGTACCCGGACTATTAGGTAATATTGCCTTCTAAACATGACTCTGCTGAGTTCAGGCATCTGTTGTTGTAAAGGGTGGGTGTTGGGCAAACCTGTCGGCGCACGGTTTCATAACACATATGCATTAAAATAGACACCGGTCAGACTGACTTCTAGCGCAAGTTAATTTTATGACCTTTGCTCATAAACTTTTGTAGTGAGTATTTGTACGAAACCAAATTACTTTCGTGTTAATTAGTAGGCATACTGAGACATATTAAAAGTGTCTGCGCGTGTATGCATATTTCTAGTTCCTACTTGACATTTTCAATTTCTTAATTTTAAGCGTCATTATTCAAACATTAACGAAATAAGAATTCTAAATCTAAGTAAATAAAATAGAATATCTCTATCAATCATCGGTACTCCTTGAATTGACACCCATTCAAGAGCTCGTGGCTTTAAATTTGTAAGGATGACATTATTTGGATATATCGTATTTCACAATAATAAACATAAAGTGTGATCTTACTATCCTCCATATTTGTTAACCTATCCTAAACTATTGTACTTATAATTTATCAACATGTATAACAAGCCATTTTACCATTTGAATCAATGTTTATGTTTAAAAATCTGGTTGTCAGTATAGGTGAGAAGGGTGCTTCAGCACCGAAAACGTTGACAAAGCAATTTTTACAATTTTCGATTAATTCATACAGTAGATATCAGACGAAAATGACAATCATGAGTATCCTCCAAATGTTCTATAATGAAGCCCATTGAAGGTCATACTAATTTTGGGATATTAAAGATCACTCGTCTGGCCTAACACACAGTTCTTCAAATTTACTCATAAATCACACCCAAATGTACTGAGCCGCTCATCAATTTAATGTGTTCACAGAACTAATAGTGATTTCACATGACCTACATTTGCTGGATGATAAATTATAAAGCTACTTATAAAGTGAGAATGCACATATAATGATAACATACAAATGCATTACACGTAAAATATCAAAACATACTACACATTCGTGTAAAATAATCTGCATAAAAAGTGCCCAATTTCATAAATCGCAGACTTCCCTTGCTGGAAGCTTATTCAAATAAAACTATTTTACTATTCTCAAAACAAATGTTGACATATCACATTGTCACACTCGATAGAAGCCTAACTAAAGTAATGTATTTGAGTAAACCCGGGATCTCTCTTGAGCCTGAATCGCTCAACTATTTAGACTGTATTTGGTTACCCAACATAAGAAGGCATAAACTGCCTAATGGCTTACGGTATGAAAGTCCGAAGGTCTCCATGCAGAGCGTGAATATAATATACATTGAGCGAGCTATGAATGTATCCCGGTAGCTCTCCAAGCGGATTGACACGGTTCAGCTAATCAATTCTTTCTTAACTCGTGGCACTGTATCTACCTATTGACAACTCAACAGACCTAATATACAGGCTCGAATTTTATGGGAACTGGCTTGCAGAGTTATGTATAGGCTGTGAACAAGAACCATGTGATTTTTTGCTGTACATGTTTTACTGGATATATATGGTGAAGACGGTTTGATATTAACGTGGAGTAAATTTCGATATATTGGTATGTTTTTTTCATCGCTTTATCATTGTTATGAGTTAATGTCATATATGTTTTCTAATACTTTTCATTTCTAGTGATAAATTGAAGCATTGCATCGCAGATGTAATTTACTCGGATATTACATTTGTTTTTACTTCACAACGTTTTTTTGTGTGTAACTGTACAGTATGTTGTGCCAACTCGATACTGTTACTTAAAAATGTTAAAACAATCTGTTGAAACGGCATCACATTATTCTAGTCGTACAATCAATTAACACCAATATAGTACACACTGTAGTTTACAGCTAGAAAAATATCAAATTGCCATTAATCTCTCAATCTATTCAATTAGCGCAAATATTTGTCAGATCCGTGCACGAAGTCTTATTCAGATCCAGTGAATGGACATTTATATCAGTTAAATTAATACAAATTGCGGATGGATTTTAGATCTATCAGATTTATCTAGGTGTTAGACCAAATCTGTGCTACTGCTACACATTGTTCATTACGCGGGATATGTAATGGAAGGTAATATATCTAATTTGGTTACTTCTTGAATGATGAGCACAAGGCTAGGATTATATTAGTGCTAATTAAGGACCGGATTTGTCAAATATGGTAAGATTATAATTATCTATAGCGCAACAACTCTAACTAGAACATGGATACGCTAGCTTTGACAATCTACAGCAAATTACATAGCAACATACAAGGTAATTTAACTGTAACTGGTGTGAGATTGGTTGTATTCTGACTCTTGCACATGTATAACTTCGCCCTAAAGCCACCTAAGCTCAGAAATATCCTCTTCCTGTGGAGAACACAGGTGTGTTATATTCTGCAGTTCATATACAATTTACATGTGAGCGCAACGATTTAGTTATTGCTTATGCAACAGAGACAAATTGTTGAGTATAAATATTGGGTCTGAGAATAACATTTTTTACATAGATTGCCCATGATGTACACAGTTTTAGTCGTGACTCCTATTTACTCTTATTCTTTTTGTTTAGGAAAGCTTAAAACTGATTAATTGAGACAGTTTTGTGTACACGATACTCATTTTAACATCTTAATGCTATTTGATTTGTAAGAAGTTTTTCTTGCCACACATCAATCCTACGTTTTCTGGAAAGTCCAGTCTAAAACATGAAAAGGGCACTGTGAAGATATAGAGCTGAAGCTACAATTCTATTTATAATGATATTGCCATGAAACTTTCTCAAACACCCGTTTATTGTGGCTGAAGAATTGATGTATACGGTATGTTGTTGAAGATGCGAAAACATGCCCACATTTTGCACAAGCCTTGATAACTAGAATTATGATTGTTCAATGTATGCTAATTATTCGTGCACATCAGATATACACGTACACATTCTCTGTCATAAAAGTACCACGTCAAACAGACCAAATTCCATATGTATCTTGGCCATTTAAGTCTGATGCTCACAGATAAACATTGAACGGATTTACCGTAATAGTACGCAACTGATTGCTACCAGTGTATGTACTCATCCCTGCTACACGATTTTGTAGCTTGATTCTGGTGACCAACACAAGTAAAGTGTGTGTGAGGGGCACCAATCGTTAAACTGTGTAGTAGTCAAACGTACTTTCTGATCTGGATCTTGTGAATTATTAAAATGCCAACAGATAACCGCATATGTCGGTTGTCACAAAATGATAGTCAATAATACTGCAGTGCGGCGGGAACAGGTACGGATTGTACAGGTTCTTATCAAGAGCGGAAATTACAAGCAATGAGCTGAGAACTGGTGTTGTTAACATAGCAAGCAACCTGGCAACTCTGCATTGTCACCGAGTGATATTGAGGACACGCGGTTTTGCTGGAAACGTTTACATGGAACAGTGTAGAAGAGAGACCGAAGTCCAAATGCAACATAAGTATGCGTTTTATTGGTCTGGTTTCTTCTAGTAAGTGCTAGTAATTAGTAATCAGCACTCATTTTTATCGCGCCCGATGCTGCTGTAGGGCATGTGAGCAGGCCTAATGGTGATTTAAGATGGAACGAGATCACAGGTGGTTCGGAACACATGAGCAGACGTTAGATAAGCTTCCCATCTCAATACATGCACACTGATGTGGTGTTTATCAGCGTTTTACGGCGTAATGTAACGGTTTTAAGTGCAAAAATGACTTTTGGATGTGCAGCTTATCGTGCTGTCCTGCACAGCTCGTAACCAATCAAATGGGAGTATTTCCAGGTGGTGTGGGTGTGGCGTTTATTTACACCTCGTGTACCAAACAAAACTAACCAAAGAACAAAAACCACGGCTGAATTTGGTTTATCTGAAGTCATGTTTTGTAAGGATTCTTAGTGTGCCTAATAGTCGAACTAAAGTAAAGGCACGTGTGGTGTTCAAATATTTAACACGGGTAAGATATATTCAGAAGTCATAGTGCAAATAACTCGTTCATTATTGCATTTGGACTGACGCAGTCTTGGACTATTTAAAGCAATAGAATGCTGAAATATGGAATAACGTGCAGTGACGGTACAGAATGAACATTAGTATCACATTTCCTATCACTTAACAAGCTGTAAATGTAATATGTGATGCTATTACGTCTGCATTTTGGTTTTGCAATATTAGTAAATTAGGAAATAATGTCTTTTTCATTTCAGCCAGCAATTAACTGGTCACAGCGTGTGAAATCTCACTCCATCGCTTAAATATGATAGGTTATGCGCAAGCCATTTCGTTTTTCCCTTTAAATTCACTGTATTCGATTACTGTCAGATGTAATACTAGAATTTCCGCTGATTAGGTTAGGATTTATAGAAAATTTTACTAGACACAATGATGCGTCAAATCTCTCTAAGAGAATGAAGGTAATCTAACAAACGATACTCAACAACCTTAAAGACGATTGCAAAAATATTGCTAGTTAACTAATCTATCGGCACACGTTCGTTTGGCTCATAATAAGTACTCTACTTTCCATGTTGTGAGAGTTTCTGCAGATATTCTTTTCTATTGCCTCATACCATTATGACTCTACACATTAGGGAGTCGCATCAACTATGAAAGGTGCTAACTCCCATTTACTTATAATGGGAGTTAGCACGTTTCATATTTGAGCGACTCACTCGCCCATCCTATTCTCGCCTTCCTTGTACATGCACCTATTTGAAGTATATATCCAGCGGGGCCACCAAATGCACATGATTCTTTTCTACATCTACATGCTTATTTATCATGGGAATTGCCAAAAGTAGCTCAAAGAAAGTGCATATAGGTAGACCGCGAGGGCCACGGTAGCACTACGGGGCAAAAGCTATATGTATGTCTTCCCCGTTACCTGCCCACGCAGAAGAATTGTTGGGGCAGTTAATTTCTCTTGAATTTACCCTTTTGTGAGAGTATAAAATGCACATATAGCACACCAGCAAGCTAATAGATATTTTTCCTATGTGTATGACATTGCATATGTGATACACATTTTTGTCAAATACTGATTCAATGGAAATGTGCTGAATATAGCGTGATCTGCAGTCGAATGATTTGTTAGTATAGAGTAGTTTTGATCTATACGCCTTCACACCTAATCCAAAATATCCCTGTATTGTGCTGGTAGACGTATTTGTTTGTTGGGCCCATTGACGTGCTTTTTGTGTTTGTTTAAGCCTTGCTTTCAAATCCATATGTACGTGCTATTCAGCTCGAGTTTCAAACGAACTATATTCTTTTTTCTTCAATGGAGACTCTGCCTTTTAGCATCGTAATTTTCAATTTTCTGTTGTTCGTGTATAGATCCATCCAAGCTCTGTCTGGTATACCTGAGGCGGCCAACTACACACATGTACGCAAAGCTTTCTCAACATATTGATTCCGGCTTTTGTATTTCTTTGTCCAATTTCCAGATAACACATGGTACCTCTTTCGACAAAACTTCTGTGCCAAAATTCGTGAAATAGATTTTGAAAATTGTATGCATACCTCATTGGTTGTAAAATTTAGTCTAAACATGAGATTAAAAAAATACAGACACATTAAACATAAAAAACACACCGCAGCTTACTTACTTAATTACAATTACATTATATTATGCGTATTTTCATCACTAGTTTAATGAAAAATATACATGCGTATACATTAGTATCATATGCATCCCTGCATGGAGAGCTTTTAACAAGTATCATTTCTTTCAGAGGTCTCCAACCACTATGTCTCTCCTGTATCCTCCCGACCCTGTGAGAGTGAAGCATGAACTGTATGTGCCCTACATTGTTAACAAACATCATGCCGTCTTGCATCAAGTAGGAATATTATTGTGAACTGTGTTTTTTGTTTATGTTATCATTGTGACGCAGTTTCAAAGAATACTTTTGGTATACTCTGAAATGGCGGATCCAGGGCAAGAAATGTACCGTTCCCCTTACATTTTGACACAAAAGAGTTAAAATCGCACTCAAAATCAACATGAATTCTAAAGTTTTCAACTCAAACATTGAAGCCTGAGTTTTCGAAAGAAAAAAACCCACACACCTGGATCCGTCCCTGCACAGTATTTTTTTAGTTATTCATTTATGTGACTAATTGTACTGCACATGTGTTTCATCTTGCATTTTAGATAGAGCATATCGAGTATATTCATTTGTGTTATTTTAGTGCACAGTAAATTATTCATTGCATAGTTGATGTCTCTTTTGTTCAAGATTATCACTAAGTTAAAGAGCACTGTGTAGAATAGTGTTAGCTTGCATATTAGTGTTTATTTATTTTTTCAATATTTACACGAGCACGTGTGTGACACTTGCACTTACATTTTTAAATGCACAATAGAACTGCATGGAATATGTAGTGCGTATATGTTTTATTTCGACTTTTATTTTGTCAGCACTGATACGTGGCTTTTGTGGACGGGTTAAACCGTACAGGTAGAAGATAATACCATTGTTCACGAAAGCCAAGTATCCTCCATTATGATCACATTTTTTGCTCTATCACTTATGCGTTCTGTGTAGGGATTTAGAAGTAGCAGACGATGGGAATGGGCTCGCCAAAGGAGTTTGCTATATAGCCAGGTCAGGTACCGACTGGTAGAATAACAACTATAGATTCCTGATTTGAGGTGCACTATTATCTGTCTGTTAACCACAACTATCTCTTCACATACATTGTACATTGATTTATCAGACAATCGTCTTACATTCAAATTGAATAGGTACATATGCTGAGTGCTGATCCACGTCTCCTATAATTCTATACTATTAGATGACTATAACTGTCATTAGTCTGTCTGCTGCAGTCTGGTAAGCTATTAGCTATAAATTATAATCGATGCATGGTCAATGTTTTCAATGCAAAATCACCCCCAACCAACATATCACACATGTCGTGGTTTTCATGGGTTCCTCTCAAAGATATTTTCCCACCATATTCAATGCAATGGCAGACAAATGAAATGGTTAATGTAGTAGCGTATACCTGTAACATGTTTATGCATTTATTTCTCACATGCAATAGAGGTTTTAAGGACTATATTGTGCCCATTGAGCAAATCTACGTTTTCTGTTTATTGAGACCCATTCAACCCAATTATAAACATTTAGGTGCTAATTCATAAAATGCTAAAAACATCATGTCATATTCTCCTATTTATAATAAATTAACTTGCAGATTTCTTTATATCAAAGTTGACATTGTTAGATTTTATCAGAAAATAACAAATAACGATCGATTGTTTCTTGCAGTTACAAATCATACCATAAATCATACGCTTGACACGAATAACAATCCACCAATAGATAAGCCATATGAGTTGCTCCCCAAAGCAATCAGTAAATTCATGTAACTGGGAGTATTGTTTTAAATCTAGATATTTAAAGAGTTCCTTCAAAGCCTTTTATTAAGATAGACATTGATAGATGTGAAGTTTAACGCGTCTACCTTGCTGTTTTAGTTGGAGGAAGACTACGGACCTATACCGTCGCCCGCAAAATCAAACAGAAAATACACTTTTGAAGAATTACCACCTGCTGCTGGATTAGAGTTTACAACAGCTGGGATTCGAGCTCTTTCGGGTCTTCCTGCAGACGATAAAGCAAACCGCTCCTCTTTTAGAGTTCCTAATCAAACTCCTAAAGAGTTCAATCACTTTTCCGCACCACGAAGGGTATCATACTACCGCCACACGCGAACGCAGAGGCCGATATCATCGTACAGATCACGTGACCGAGGAACATACATCGAACGTGCAGCTCCAAGTGTTCCCACAGAATTTGAGAGCGCTGAAAGCAAATCACAGGGACGACGGAATTCAGCCGCAGAGCTCAACAGAAAGGCAGAGGCTTTATACGAAGAGCTTAGAATAAACACGGACTTTGTAGATGAAACACCTGCGTACACGTGTGCAAGTGCAGATGATAAGTATGGAATGGATTCCTACTACAACCGCTATGGATCGTACAACAGCTTTGGCGATTCCTACGGTGCCAGGGGCCTCTATGGTGATCACATTGTAGGAAGGATAACGCCTAGGTCCAGAGCAAGTGAAAGCATAGCAGGTGATATAGAGACAGCAGAGCGCAGACACTTTCGTGATTTTGATTGGGATGAAAGCACGTGTTACAAAAGAGAAGGATATCACTACACGAACATGGATAGCACGTATGTAGATGATTGCTTTGAGGATTCATTCAAACAAGGAGAGCAGGGGGATATTAATGGGCCTGCGCGTGATGACAGACGATACGACCCAGAAGCATACTCAATGAACAATGGCTGTGATGACTTAAAAGGATATTCCCATCCTGATATCTACAGAAATATCATTCGCAGCGACGAATCAACAAGTCCTGGTTACGAAACTAAAACTGCAAAAGTGGTTTACTCCCATCCCGAATTCGATATATACAAAAAGACAACTGAAGAGAGAGACGAATCATTATTTCTCGTCAGCCGTTCAAGGAGTAGAGAAGGTACGTATATTCAGTATCCTAGCTTATGCATATTTTGTTATTTGTAATAGGGATGTAGGTATATAAAGTGACCTAGACAAATGTTTAAAAGGTAGTGCATGTAGTAATAACTATTAATTTCATGTTTTAGTTTCCATTGATAGTGCAGAGCCTGTCCATCCTGGTAATGCCGAGCACGATAAGAGATCGTCAATAACAGACGACAATGTCAGTTCGCATCTTAAGATCGAAGCAATTACTGATAAAGGTAACACACCACAGCTTTCATGGGATGAGAGTGACTTTGCAAAGCACACAACAGTCGACTACAATGAACAGGATGATCTGCCTGTGTTGGGGAAGGATGGAGGTGACCCGGACGAAGCTCCTCCAAGAGTGACAACAGAGAGTGGTGACTATGAGAGATCGTCTGCCTCAAAGTCTGAAGATGACAATTTGAGGGTTAGTTCTAAAGGAGAAAAAGCAGGTGGTGATGTTGATGTAGCCTCTGTAGGTACTATATCAAATTCTTTTATCAGAATTACTACTCCTAACAATTCCATTTCATCTCAGCATAGTAGCGAAGATGCTTTGAAGGTTGGTGTTAGTGAAAGTAACAGATCAAATGATGGGGACTATGTCATGTCTGAGGCTCAAAGCACAGTCGAGCATAATGTAAACTCAACTTCAGTTGATAATACAAGAGCTGACCCAGTAGAACTATCTGATATCAATTCTACCAACGGTGATAGGGAAGCTGAATTTGAAGAGAGAGAAGCGTCTGTTGATATACAAAACGTTCCAGCCAGTAACCAAGATGTTGCTCTATCAGAAAGTCAAGGTAATAGCAGTGTCTATATTAGTAATAACGTCATCAGTGAAAATGAGACAATGTATAACAGAGATGCTCAAACGGTTGTCGAGGGCAGTGACATATGTGGACAAACTGTTGAGCCCAATACCGAGAGTGCAGAATCGATAGATTCATCCGAAGAACGGGATTTCAGAGGGCAAGATCATGAATACGGCGAAGAATTGGAACCGATCAAGGAAGAAGAATCTGTTTCAACGGACATGCAAGAACAGAATACAGAAAGTGAGAGTTACGTCAACTCAATTGAACTCGAGGAATCAGTCTCGTGCACAGACAACACGAACGACAATTCCGAGAATGAAGCTTATCCAAATCCTTTCCACGGTTATGCAGTTGAATTTGATGTGGATGTGCAAGTGGATATTCCGGATGACCCTACAGAATATGAACACAGCTCGCAGATTGAGACTAATTTCAGTGTAGAATCGAACACTCTCAATCCCGGAGATGAAACTTTTGAAGAAGTTCCTGACGTATTTGACAGTCAGAAGAATGAAAATCCATCTGAACCATTAGATCATTGTGATAACACAGAGCCGGGAATCGTCGAATGTTCAACTGCTGCTCTAAAGGATGAAAGTGGTTTTGCTGACGAACAAAACACTTCAGCATGCAAACGTGTTGCTTCCAACTCAAGTTCCGAGGCAGATGAAAAACACAATCTTGATACTGCTGAACCAACCCCTGTGTCGGATTCACAAGACGTGTGTGAACCCTCTAATGGAAATGTGCGTGACAATTGCTCGTCCACACAAGAACCACAATTAGATATGGAAATTAAAGAGCAGGAATACAGCAGTGACATTTCCCCTGGTGCACACGTTGATGAAGTTGAAAACCACGAGGGAAAAGATAATGTTCTGTTACCACCGAAGGAGGAAGTTGCAGAGAAAGTTGCTCATGTCATACTACACCAATCTTTACTAAAGGACCAATTGGATGAAGAAAAAGACATCATAAAAGAAATAATCAAGTATTATATTTCATTTATAAGTTCATGAATGCATTTCTATTTCATTGCTTATTGGATTTCAGACGTGTAAAAACAATCAACGGTACGATATTTTTCAGATACAAAAATATGAAATGGAGTGCAACAAAACAGTTAGCAAAGGAGGTCTCCGGTTACAAAAAGTCAATTTCTGAAACCCATGCAAAAATCTCACAACTAAAAGGCGAAATGAATAAGATAAAGTTATTGGAAACATCTAAACACGGTTAGAATTTCGTTATTTATAATTATTAATTATTAACATCATAGAACAACGGTACATCACTAATATTGATAATTTTAATATTAAATATATATTTTTCTTACCATGCAACATTCAATTAATAGGCCTTAGCATTATAAAGTTTTTATTCTTGTTGAAACTAGTTTCAAGCCAATAGGCTCCTTTTCTTTGAAAATTAAATGGCTAATTTTAATGGTTTGGTGGATATGAAAATACATACATGTACATCTGCAGGTGCACAGTTGATAGATGTCGGTGAAATGGTTGAAAAACACAGTGTTATAGCCAGTGATTTAGAAGTAGACATCATCAAACTCGAGGTATCTTCATTTTGTCTTTCGGTAATATGAAATAACTGACCGTATCATTGTCATTTTTTTCCCTAGATATGTCTGTTTTTCAAAACATTTTTAATAGAACGATAGAGCCATCGATAGATCTACCAGAATTCATTGGCGTTTTCAACCACCAGTTACACATTAGATATGATATAACCTATTATTATTATTATTATTTCACCTATGCCATTGTTCACAGAAACAAGTTGAAGTGATGACACACACGCTAGAACGAAAGAAAGAAAAGATGATGTCTAGAGATGCAGAGATTCAACAGCTCAGAGATGCTTTGGATGCATGTAGAGTAAAGTCGGAACAAGTAAGGGACGTGTGTTGACTTTTAGTGAAAATGACATATTTGGTACAGTCACGTCAGAAAATAGAAAGCCAATTGAAGTTTTTCCTAGAAAATGTGTACTCTGTTGTATGTATCTACACGCGTGCTTGAGGCTTTTTACACATACATCTTAATATCCACATAAAAATTTATTCACAATTGGTCATTAACTTTGTGTGATTGCTTACAGCTGAAAAAGGAAGCTACCAAGGCGGGAGGAACTGAATTTGACGACTTTGTAGATGAATCAGAAGTTCAAAAAGCAAAAGAGATCATAAAAAACCTTGATGAAACATTTTTAGATGTTCAAAGCATGGTCAGTATTCTGTCATTTACATATTTATGAGCAAAGTTATACTTATGTTTATCTCACACTGTAAACATGAAACCATGGATTGTTTGGTGATGTAATATGTGATAAAGCATATACATATAGCTACTATCTTGTCAAAATTGTTATGGTTTATGATTAGGTGGAAGACGTGAAAACCAAAAATCGACAAATGTTAGAAAAGTACAAGAAATATGCAGATGATATTGAAGAAATGAAGAACCTGACACTCGGTGGTGGACAGTGTAATTGCAATGAGAAGATGGTAGAAATTAAGGACAAGGTGATACTTTAGATTTCCCATTCTATGTTAGAGTCGTTGTTTATAACATATACTGTCAAAAGGTGTAAGTTATATAGCTTCTAGTTTAATCACAACATACATGTATGTACATTGCTTCCTGAGCAATAGACGTGTTTCTACATATGGCTACATGTCCAGTGTAGCCATATGTAGAAACACGTCTATTGCCCAGGAAGCAATGTACATACAGGTACATACATGTGATTAAGCTAGAAGCTCCTGATTAACGTTTGACGTTACATTCTCAATCATTCAGATTCAAATTTTATCTGAAAAAACACCAAACAAAATAGATTGAACATATGTAAATGTGTCATTGGAATTATAACACCAAGTCAGGTGAGGCCCATACCACAAACTCTCTGCTCTCGTAGGTTTTGAACACACTGTAATGCGGCACTAACTTGTGTTGTCCCAAAAATGGAAAACCCTCATAATCGTTTTGTTCTCACCATAGACTATGTGATTATAAGTGATATAGTCCGATATAGACTTGGAGTCAAAATATAATGGCATTATTAAAACTGATGATTATAATATGAAAATCAACATCCATTTCAAAAGATAATTTGAGTGGTCCATTCATTTACAGGTCAAGCGGCTATTCAAAGATGTTGAACAGACAAAAACAAGAGCCCAAGAAGCACACCGTAGAGCAAAACATGAAGAAGATGTGGCAAGAGCAGCCGAGGCTGCTAGAAAGACTGTAGAACGTCCAGCTAGTGAGGAAGCTCAGAGGAAAGCCTTTGAAACATCAAAACAAGCCAGTAAATCATCCAACGGAAATACTTCACTGATACCTGTAAAAGAGAGTGGTACGGAATTGTACTTTTGTTATGATTAATCGTGAAATATATATAATGTGTTATGGAAATGCCAACATTTAGCAATGCAGCTCGAGAGCGTAAAACACTGACATAAAGACCCTAATAAAATTCAAATTCTATGTAGATATAAGTCAGTGTCTTTCCTCTCACTTCCCCTGGTCCATACCATTGATTCAATGAATCTGGTAAAACTTGCAATTAGTTAGTTCAATGACTTATACAAATTGCTCTGTCATGTATTTTCCTATGAATATTTAGCGTATGAAGACCTCACGATCAAGAAAGAAGTTGTCGTGCCAGCTTCTCTCCATAACGACAAGACGACGGTAGATATGATGAACGAACTGGGTGAAATGGCCAGGTTCAAGCAATGCCCAATTGTGGGCGAGTACGTTATGGCAAACGAGAAGCGTCATGTGTTAGTTCCATGTGTTGCTGCTTCCCGACTTGGCAGCGACATAGGATCAGCTCTGAATGCATCTAATCTTAGAGGTCTGTGTTCAATGATAAAATTGCATAAATCTCTAAAAACAAAAACAACAAAAAACTTTTCAACATTTACTTACATGAGACAAGATGCATTTTAGCATGTATCAAGGGTAATCAAAGAGTGTTAAAATTCATACTTCGTTCGAAATTGAGCAGTAATTCATTTGATTAAGCACTGTCATTGCAGCTCATAGTATAATTAAGTTTATATTTACCAACTTTTCATAATAATGTTTCACTCACTTGTGGGATGTCTAATTAACAATATCATCTTTTCCTCATTGTACTAAATAAAAGTTATTTTGACATACTACAAATTGATCACATTTATAGCTATTTGCATATACAAAGCGTTCGTGTATTATGACAACGTGTATCTTGCTAACCATCATGTTTTATACATGCAGGTAACACGAAAATTGTGCTGACAATTTTCCACCCCATCGCAAAACACAACAGCCTCTCAGCCCCAACCTCCACAAAGCTTCAGGATGAGGAGATTCTCCAAAGATGCACAGCCATTATTGACGTTCTCTTCTGGAATGGGGAAATTTATGACTGTCAAACAAACACAGACGCTGTGAAACAATTGAGAAGATTATTACGAAAGAAATAGTCTTGGTGTAGTGAAGCTAGTATTAATTTCAAATACAGATTAAGGCTTTGCATTGGCAGCATTTTCCACATAAATTATATGTGGGTGCCACTCTGAGAATGACTTGTGTGTTAAAATTAAGAATATTTCCACATTTCAGGGTTGCACTTATCTAAAATTATTATAGGTTTGAGTCATGCTAGAAGTAGTCAGATAATCTACATTTGAAGCATGCGGATCATTGTTTGGAAAACTCATTGTAATGAATTGATGTTATCATTTAGCTTAAAGTTATGCGTATAAAACTATGCTGTCGGTAGATTTATAGTATCAAATTTACTCCATTCATAAACAAGATCATCAAAATGACAGTAACAAAGTGGTAAAGGCTTGATGCTTATTATTGTGATATAATTTGTACTGGCGGAAAGACTTATAGTATTAGTGTTTCTTATGACGGTAAATAGAAGCCATAATAGATATAATAGCAGGAAATTATAGAAAACGAGCGTACGTAAGCATAATTGGAAGCTATCAGCATTGAATATGTCTTTATCTAGGGTTCATCAGTTTTTCTTGTGTTTTATAAGTGAGGAATGAATACATGCATTAACTACACCCAGTAAGCTAGTTAAGCTTGGCTCTACTATTAATAGAAACTCGCAACATCAGTGGAACGTTCATGATTCGAATGCACCCTCCGTGGCAAAGTGGATCTTGGGTGTTGAATATTTTAACAGATGAACGTCCAAATCTCGTGCTTGATCAATTCAGATATCTGACCTCTTGATTTTCAATATATAGTGTGCTCTGTTAATTTTATTTCATCTTCTATTGAATGCTTACCGTACAATTTTTCTCATTCAGAATTGTGGTTTTCTTTATTTCTAAGCTTGAAAGTGTTGTGGATAGCTGTGATTTTGAACATAGATGTACCGTTAAATTTACTTATACGAATAGATTTCTTGCAGAGTTGTACCTAATGCTTTAAAATTTATCATGAATTTGTTATTAGAAATAAAATGTAATATACGATGACGTTTTTTAATTAACACCACATTCTTCAATGAATTGTGTTATCATCTCTCAAACATTCGTTTTTCTAAACATGAGATACGTATATGGATTAGGTTTATGTTGGTGAATGGATTAATCAATGGCTTATCAGGACCTTTATGGCTTAGGGAGATTTATATGTGTACCCAGCACTCAAAAGTAGCCATAACTGATCTTCCACCAAGTGTAAACTTCTTACTCCATGGTGCAAATATTATTGATCATCATCAAATAAGAATTAATAAATATCTAGACATTATGTTACCACATTTTATACATGAATAAATTAACATGTCCTGTAGTCTTTGAGGACCTCAAACCAACTGACAGTTGATACAATAGACTTGAGAGATAACAATGGTAAAATACATTAACTAATGAGCTACTGGTGTATCATCATAATTAGTCTGTCAATCGATTGGTGCAGGGATAATGTAGTCCAACCTTGCCAAGGAAAAAAAGCAAGGGCCATAAATTCCTTCGGTTTATCAACTGTGCTGTTTTATATATATTGCAATTGACAACGAGGTGAAGAATGTGATAAATTTCTCTTAGGATCGATGCACGAACGTCAATAATACTTGATGTTGATCACCAAAGCGAGTAGACTGTATAGCTCTCCTGCAACAGCTGGACTATCAAATGACCTGGTGTTAATTGGAATGCATGAACAACATTGAAAGTTTGCTATATAGTATGAGGTAAAATTCGATTACATTGAAAGTGACTCTTTATTTGCCGTTTGGAATATTACATCAGTGACCATGGCTGCCAGACGACACACATATTTGTACGGGGTGTACAGACGACCAACTATACATCATGACAACGACCATACGTTTATACACAATAAACACCATGCATACTTTGACTGGGTAAGTTTTTTTTTAATTAATATACATTTATTTTGGTAATATATTTGTAGCTAGAGATGCCATAGTTGTTAAGTTAATGTGGAATGTAAGAATTAATCAGGCATAACTAATGTAATGTGTAATAAATAAGTTTGGGAGAATTTTGCTCTGGAAGCTACAATGAACATGTACGTCACGATACGTGAAATGTGTCGGGATTAACTCTAATCCTACATTTGATTAATCGTGTTCATTGTATGATAATGTACATGGAGTCAAATATCAGTTACTCGAAACTACTTGAAGATTTTACTATCACACAATTCTTGAATCGTTCGATAATTTTCATCTAAATAATGTGTAAAATGGGTTAATCAATGCATTGTTTATCTCGTACTAGGCTGAAAAGGCAAAGGAAGTTGAACTTGCTGCTTTGAATGCAGAGTTTGACGATGACGATCCCTTACCACCCATCTTCACAAGGTTTAGTGGCCAACGCACATCAGGATATGAAGATGACGCGTATGAAACCTATGATGACCATGTAGAAGATCAGTATGATAATCTTCCATCAAGTATTTGGCGAAGCAATGTACACATGAAGGGTTCAGAAGAGCAGCAAAATGTGTATAATGAGTTCGAGTATCTAAACGAATCTTATGTTACCCATACTGAAGCAAACAAGGTAACAGAAATAGAGAATATGACAAGATCTCCTATTGATCCCTCTGTGGATCTAAATGAAGATGTTGAAAGTGCAGAAATTAAGTCAGTCATGGAAGAATTGAAAAGTGACCTAGCCCCAGCTACAACAGTGGATCTTAGAACAACAAATTCTAGAATCGATATCATAGAACAAGATTTGAACACTGCCAAAGAAAATATATCACAGATACTTGATTTTAGGGAACATGATAAAATACAAGTTGAAAAGATGGAAGGGGAGATGAAAACCTTTGAAGAAAGGTTGGAAAGTTTAAAGCGCGAGGTAAATCAGTTGAGGAAAGAAACTGTTACTGAAAGGGAAGCTATACAAGCTGAGCTCTTGAATGCTATTAAAAGATCTGATCGATCAAATCAAGAGATTGAGGAGTTGAAAGTTAAGCTTAATAGTTTGAAAGATGAAAATGATTCTTTGAAGGGTCATGTAGACACAATAAAGGAACTACAGAAGAGAGTAACTGATGTAAAAGAAGAAAACGAAACATTAAAGGCTGATATTGAATCGAAATGGAGCTCCGTTCAGCAGCATCAAACATCAATATCAAATATGCGAGAAAAGCTGGATATGTGTGTCTACAAAGGAGACGATTTTAAGGAAACTTTGATCACTACTCTTGACGACTACCCAGATGTTTTGAAAGACATAAAAGATGATGTAGAATCTGCTGTGCAGTCAAAAGTTGATTCCAAATTACAAGAAGTTCGAACCAAATATGAAGATCTAGATCAGGCAGTTACTGACTTGCAGGATAAATTTCTAAACATGACTGCCCAAACAGCTGTTGAAGTAGAAAATTCCGGAAATATGTGTACCTGTAAGGATGAAATATCCAATCTTATGGAACAGATTTCAGATCTCAATAAAGAAGTTATCGTAATACAAAACAAACTGAAGAGAGGGCAGTCTCTTATCAACTCTAGTGAACGCGTACTCTCTAATGGAATGAGTGAAAATTGATATAGATATAACAATCTATTTGATTTGATAGATTTGATATAAGCAGGATACATAACATATGACAGTGTGCTGATAATTTCTAGAGAAACTAACTAAGAAAGTGTAAAATGAGCTGTTGACGCCAAGTTGTGTACCAATTGTTATATATTTATTTTGAATTATGGATAGCAGGGCATATGGACTTGAAGAAGAATAGAACTATCTACCAAACATATTTTTAATTTGTGACATCAAGGTATATCTCACTCTGAGAATCACACGTCAATATTTGACATCTGATTCTCAGAGTGTGTAAATCAATATTATCTATGGGACCTTAAAGATTCCTTCATCATTTCAGATATCCATCGGTTATTTCCTTACATAATGGACCTGGAACTAATGTAATAATGAAGACATTAAGACACTGACGTCAATTGTAATTTACAGCTTTATCAAATTGTAGCGATTTTCGTTGAACACTAAATTTCTTTATTCAAAGGCACTCTGACACATCAACACACATTATCTGCTGAATACATACACAAGTGACCTATACAAATGTATTAAAAGTGTAACAAAATCTGAGTTGTTTTCTCTTTTTTTTTCATCTTAATACTGATAAAACGGAAAGAATTATAGATTAATAAAACTATAAACTGTAATTAGTAAAATATGATATACAATCCTCTTCGCATATCACTTTAAATTCCCAAACATAGCTCCTCCAACGTACAGTATATAATAAACGAGGCACCTGGTCGCAAACCAATTTCTGCAAACCTAGTATACAATGTAGATGCAGTACAGAATTCGTTATGTTGCCAATTTGTTGTTATTAGAAAGTGAGTTGGTCTAAGAGTTGCAAAAATGCATCCCTATCAATGTATCTTATAGACCTCGTTTTCATCCTCGTTTTCATAGTGTTATGTTTACATGTAGGTTACTTTGGACTAGACATAACCATGCTCTCTGTCAGATGAGATACAAGCTAATTCTACACCAGGACATTCAGTCACGGGTGCTTTCTGACTATCTTCTGTCTTCAAAACAATATCCTCTGCTGGATGAGCTTGTTGCTTTACATAGCCGCAATGCATAGAATACACACACCCTGCAACTGCTACATTGACTAAAGACAATCTTTTATCCCATTCTATATAGGGCTATATTTCATAGCATCTGCCCATACTGAAACCCACAGCCACTCTGGTACGCTGTCACCAAGAACTGATATAAGATGGTCACAGTATACACGTGGTAATCTTGACAACATAACCGTTCTGTCAGAGGTTAAAACATGACATGGCTTTTAACTACTACAAGGATCGTCGGGTAGTTACTAAGCCTGGTCTATGTGTTATGTTGGACTTGTTAAACCCATAGGCAGATCCAGTGGGGGAGGGGGCGCCCCCCCCCCCTTCCCACCAAAATACTTCATTTTCCTAGGGTTTTTCACGAAATCCCTTAAGGGAGCCGCCCCCCTTTTTTTCCTTAAGTGCGCCCCCCCCCCCTTTCCAAAAACCTGGATCTGTCATTGAAACCTACACCAATTGAAGTGATGGTGGGCGGAAGTCCCGACAGAAGCCATGACCTCTATCGTCTAGTTGGCAAGCTTCTATGTGAAAAAATAAGGTAAATTACTTTTGGGCTACACATGGATGACCTAACATATTTACATTAAATAAAAAACTATTAAGTGTTTATAGTATTGAATTATTGTCGCCATGAAACGTAAATGCATTGAAAATATATGAAAATATTTGAGCACACATTTTCTGTTTCCCAACGTCCCCCTTTAAATCTGCGGTGAAATCATAGATCCATAACTGTGATTATATATATGGTGTGCCTAGGATATTTTGAAACATAATACGCATGGAAATGACATGCAGTGTGTGTTTTGTGTTAAGCAGTATGCGGCCTATGTGTGTGCATAGATCCAGACTCCAGTTCTTGTGGATAAATCACCACAAGGGCGCTATTCCACTGCATGGATCAATAGCACAGTATTCTCACTTATCACTGCCTCTTGTCAAACTGCATAAATCACACTTCATTTGTTACTACATTGTGTACATATAATCTGGAATGTACATGGACATAAAAGTTTATCAAGCATTAATTCATTGGATTTCTATTTATGCTTTTCGGGTGACACTTTCTCTGGTGCTGTTTTATTCAGGTGAGTTATATAATGACATGAATTTGTAATTGTTGTGTTGTAAAGTGAAATCAAAACTAAATTATAACCAGTAGTTCTGCGGTCTTTCCCGTGGACATTTGTCTATCTATGATTTGTAATCCACCTGCTTAGTTATAGACTAAAATTATATGTTTCAGAATGGCTCACCTAAGTAAGAAATACAATGAAAGTGCATCTAGGCCAAACTTAAATGGGCAAATAGCATGTGGACCAAAACCAAGTCTAGAGAATCGACAACCCAACAGTGAGCTCCTGGATATGGTGGCTAACGTGAAGGCCCGTTGCAAGAACAATCTTGAATTGCTAGATGAAAACAACAATGTTGCTGAAAATAAGATTGAATCCACCAAGCTTACTCTTGCAGAAAAAGAGACTATTGACGATGAAATTACTTGCGATAATCAAGGAGCTGATAATGAACAAATTAACTTTAGCGACGATGGAGGATGCACAAACCCACCATATTGCTATCCGTCCGTAGGGGTAATTGCTGTCAGTGGTGAGGTCAGAAAATCAAATGAAGCCATTGACACACCATTAGTCAACGAATCAGAATCCTCTCGAAATATTGGAACTATTTCAGCAAAACTAGATGTTGATGAAAATCAGAGAATTGAAATTGTTGTACGTGAAATCAATGATCTTAAAGAGAAAAATGAAATTACTCAAGATGACTTAGACACTCACAAACAAGAATTTCAAGATAATTTACAGAGTATGAAGAACGGTATTTTACAAGATTTTCCACAGTTACAAGAAAAAACAAATTTACTCTTGAAAAGGATAGATGAGATAGAAAACCAACTTAAGCGTATTCCCTTAGACACATCTCCAACTGCTTCTCACAATGGTGATAATATGGAACTTAAAGAAACTTTTGCCAAAATGCAGAACGATATCCTGGAAATGCACTCGGAAATACAAGAAGTCAAAGGTACAATGACTGTCAATGATGGTGATGGTGGCACAGTCAACAACGGAAGCATTTTAAATTCAAGAACAGATGACAATAGCAAAATAAATGACAGACTATCGGAACAAGATAACAGAATTTCAACACTTGAAAGTGAACACAAAAATAGTAAAGAACAATCAATTGTTCTGCACGGCAAGGTAGAAGGACTTGAGGCTCTACTGAATAAGCAAAAGGTTGCTTCTCTTCCTAATGGAGATACTGGGAAAGATTTGCAAGAGAACTTTTCAAAATTGCAAAATGACATAAAGGAACTTCATACTGCTCTCAATGAAGTGAAAAGTTCAGCGATGACCATGATATCTGAGGTGAAAGATAAAGTGTCGTCTATTGAAATCAGACTTTCTAGTACTGAAAATCAAGTCAAGCAAATTTTGAACAATGTTAAAAAGTTGGAATCTGGAAAAGCAAATGTTAATGCGACAAAAAATTTGGTTGACGGTGACAAGACAATTGTAACTGAAGCAACTTCCAAAGATAAAGGTATGTAAAAATTTGCAAATGTGTGTGGAGCAGAAGTGCGCGTGTGCTTGAAACTTAAACACTTTTTAAACTCTATACATTTTGCAGGACTGAAAGAAGTCATAATACCCAAGTCCCTGCAGGATGAGAAGGATTCCTCGACATTACAGCTGATTGGCATTTTAAAAGACACTTTAGGTTTCCAGTCGTCATCAATTCCAGGAAACTCGATAACTGGTCAGGATGCTAGACCCGTGATTGTACCGTGTGTGATTGCATCTAGAATGGGAAGTGATATTCAGAGTGCCATAAACACATCACAGCTAAAAGGTATGTATAATAATTAGAGCAGACCTATGCTGTAATTGCTATATGATAGTCTTAGAAAAGGAGGCATAGGCACCTCAAAACTCGCCAGTCTGGCCTAAAGTGGGATTTCCCTTTAATCAGTTTATGACCTCAGTATCTGGTGACTTCAACGCTGTTCTTGGGCATGCACATGAAGGTCTATATGTGTTAATATGCAAGGCCTTTTTTTGAAAATGATATATGTATCTGCACATCTAATCGTATTAAGACCTTGTACAGCAACCCACGCGTGTGATGGTCCTATATAAGTTTATTCCTTTTCCCCACAAGGAAACTTGACACTTTTTGATGGATAATTAATTATGATATCGTGTGTAATTATTAACATGTGAAATCTATAATTTCGCTGATGGTACTGCTTCAAAACTTTTTTTCTTTTTTCTTTTTACTTCCAGATAACGTTAGAATAATTATGATACTCTTTCACCATATCGCCAAACACAACCAGTTGTCCGCACCATCGTCAGTCAAAATCCAGGATGATGCCATCATCAATAGATGCAATGGCATCATTGACATTTTATTTTGGCAGAAGGAAATATATCAATGTGAAACTAATGATCGATCATTTGAGGAATTGCGCACTCTACTGAAACAATAGCTCTCATTCTTTAAAAAAATAAATGACTAGTGTTTGAGAAGAATGTTTCAATATGCCCATACGTGTTAGCAAAAAGTGCAAGACTCCCAATGCCTACTTTCTGTGATAATCTTAGCATGAGCATTATAACATAGTATTAATCAAAATTATTGTCCTTTTTAAATAGTTCTACGTCGTGCAATTTTATAGTTTGGTGTATATCAAATGTTAAACGCTTTTTGTGGCTTTGTTGTTATTATCAATAAACTACATAATTTTACACAGTGTGCCCAGTTGCATTCACTTTCAATATTCACACGAATACTATCATGTGTACAGAAATCAAATATTTTTCAAAATAAACACATGTTTACAATAATTAAGCACAACAGTAGATATGTGATGGTCAACATGATTAACGTTTGTGACACTCACCCCAGCTTGCTTTGTCGGCTGTGGTGCAATTAAGTTAAATCACAGACCTCGAGTGTATAGTTGAAGATCAAACACACTACAGAACATATGCTGCTTGTATCATGTACAGCTTCACTTTAAACTTTAAAGTAGCGCTCACTGACGCATTACAACATCTGCTAAAGGAATTCTATTCACTGCCAGATCCAGAATTTCTAGTTGGCCAAAACGTGCCCTCTATCTACCACTGCTACGGTCAATGTACACGACTCTCCAAGCGACACCTGATTTTGACTTCTGGTAATGAAACTCAAAAGTTAATACAATGAATGTGGTTGCACAAATTCAATACAGTAGAACCTCTCTATTATGACCACTTGTGGTACCGACTTTAGGTGTCTCAATGGAGAGGTGGTCTTTATATGGGGGTTCTCATTGAAATCATTTTGAAGGATTGGGACCGAGAAAAGTGGTCTTACTACAGAGGTGGTCTCAATATAGAGGTGATCTTATTGGAGGTTCTGCTGTATTACACGTATGGAATGCGTGTGAATGCGTGTCTCATTTTATATTAGAATTATGCTAGGATAGGCCAACTTTAATAACACACAATGATTAAGTTAGTATTAACAAGTAGAGGACACTATGGATTGTTTATTTGTAGGAGACATGAGTGTGATAAGATGCCAATATGGCTGGGCAATATGGTCAAAGTTTACTGCGGATTTTACTTGTATTTTGATAACTAATAAAACTGAGTTTGTTAAATTGGAGCGTCTTTGAAGTATTTCTGGACAATTACGTTTGTTTCTGATTAAAAGGTATGCAGTGCTTTGTCGAGCTACTTATATATTTTATTCCAGTCACGTAGTGCAGTGCAAAGTGATTGAAAACTCACAAACACGATTATATAGTTTTATTTGAATTGATATTAGAATTACACAATGATTTTTATATGACGGTTTGTACATTCATTGATGGTGTTTTCTACTTGTGTACATGGTGTTTTACAACATTTTGTAGGAATAGAAAATGCCTTGGCAAAATAGCTGCCGGAAGCGACTGTCTATTCAACATAATGGAAGGTCATTCATAGCTAACTATCACCACAGTGTGATAGAAAATGTAAATAATGTACTTGCATACTCATTTTACTTCCCTATAAAATTGTATGAAATATTGACATAAAAAAGACGATAAAAACACTGTAAATTAAATAATTTTATACATATACTCCATTGTAGCTACCTAGTCCTCTGCCCCAAGAGAAAACTATCAGTGGCAAAATTGATGGTCCAACATTTTCACGATTTGGGATTAGACCGTGGAAATTGCAGTCTAGTGGTAGAAAATCTTCACGCCCAAATATTCAGCTTATTAGAAAACAATCTAAAAAATTATCATCAAAGGGCCCTTCAAGTAGCATAAGATGCATGTTTGACGAAGTGAAGAGTGAAGTAAGTCTCCTTAGACTAAAGCTTGAAGCTGAGTTAAGCAAATACAAAAAAGATTATAATGAAATTAGCAATGAAGAAAACGTCGAGCGGAGAAGTGACAATACAATTCTAACTGAAAAGTTGCTGAGAGAAATACAGGTACTGAAAGAAGAAAATGCCTGTTTGAAACAAACTATGACTCAACTTCAAAAAGAGCTAGAAAGTGTAAAGGGAGAAACATGTATGTCTAATGATGTTTTAAATAACCATTCTCGGCCATTGAAAGAACCGTCCAATTTGGTAACTAAAACCAGTTATCATACAAGTAGCTCAGAAGAATTCGTTCAAGATAGGAATGCATCTCAAACATCATTACAAAGTTCACATAATACGTCTAATAAAAATCGTTCCAAAATGCAGAATTTATGCGCAAGTATAGAAAGTAATAATAAAGCAGATCCTATGAAACATTTGGAGATTGATAAACCAAACATCGAAAATGATATAAATAGAGGTAGGTTGAATTTAGAATTTTTATAGATTGTCTTGTCGCCTTGGTGACGATCAGATGACATATTGTGTTTCATTCACCACGGTGAAAAATGACGTTCATCAAAACATATGTGTTACTATCATCTTAGATAATACATATATTTTCCCTCGTGAAACGACTACTATTTATCATTTTAAATCACTTATTTCTTCGGTTTAAACATATTTTATTTCAAAAATGAAAAAGGATTCGGCATGGCAAAATGCGACTTAATTGAGCCGTCTCCACAAATCTTATTTCTTTGACGTGTGATAAAAGTGCACACATAGACAAAATTTTGATAAAATCATTTGGATAATGGAAAAATAAAGGAAAAAAACACAATTTTTGTAGGATTTAATTATAATACAAATGAATAACACAGACCTTGTATGATAATAATTGTAAAAGAAATCTTCATGCACGTGTGTGAAATTAAGGTTAAAACACATGTTAAAATAATCTAATATCTTTTTAGAGTTACAGTGAAGTTTCATGTACATGTACGTATTTGATCACCACTCCATATTGTAGTCTAGATATCCATCCTAGGCCAGCACAGTGGATCTTTCTTACTCACATGGCAATGTCCACCATTCTGGGCAGCGACCCGTGTACTGTACAAACTGACCCTCTTCTACAAACAGCTCATATAGAGATTGGAGCCAAGTGAGCAGTAGTTCTAGTACATTATCATTCATTGTGTGGAATCCTTCAAATATGTTGACACCATTATAGTTCTCGTTGCCCACCACTGATATGTTGTAGAGTTTTGAGTACAAAGAGATGATATTGTGAGTGAGTGGAGACTTGGCTTTCAGCGCTGCCACCAGGCTGCTGCTGAATGCCAGTGGAAGGGATGAGGTGGGAGTTGCGGATGTTGATAGCAGCTGATATACCATCGCAACGTCAACTGAGCTTGTTCTGTTTTCTTGTACAGATCCGACCATGACCATATGACATCCCAGACCTGAGCTGGATCCCCTTTACTGATATCACTCGCCAGATTGTAAATCTCAATGACGAGACTGATGTTTCTGCTCGAACTGCTTGGATGAGGACATCCAGATATGACTCGGTCCCAGCAAGAGTTGAGTTCTGCTATATTCTTTACAAATGGTGGCATGTAGTTGTGAATGTCTGAGTACGGGGGAAGTGTTGTGTGGAACATGATGAGGCATGTGGCTCCTTCTATATATATGTTGTGGTCATGACATTGTGGTAGATCAGGTTTCTTCTGCCTACCGAGCCACTTGTCTAGCCGTGAAATTCTGAGCACCTGCTCTAGAGCGTCTTCATACTCAGTACACAAGCTCGTAGTCCAGTTGTACAGGCCAAAATCTGTGTGTCTGTTATATGTATCCAGAACATCATACAGATCACTGTCTATATCCTTCACAACAATACAGTACCTGCTCATTATGTTGTCAGTGATGTATGCAAGTTGATTATACATATCACACGTTACAGCAGTAAGTGCTTTGTGCACCGGGTCTTGAGGGTCACTATACTTATGTTTGTACCGCCCGAGGTACCGCCACTTACTCAGACCACCAAGCCCAGTGTACCGCAGGATATACAGTGCAAACTGAGCTCTTTGACTGCCAAGTTTAATCTGAGGTGAATAATCCTCAGTAGTTAACATTAGACCATGTGCATATGGACACTGTATATACTTGAGGTACATGGCGTCCATAGTGAGGTAGGGGTCAGCGGGGCGCGGGTGAGTTGTGTTATACGTGCACCAGAAATCTGCTACCACTTCATACCCAACCTTTTAGTGTGTTTTCCTCTAATCTTGGGTACACCTTTGTCACTTTGTTTTTACACACCTTAAGTTTGTCTCTAGCATGACACACACCATGATACGTAAGAGCGTTATCATTATAAAGTCTCATGAAGTAGTCATAACAATTAACATATTGCTTGAAACCGTCATTTATGGAGGTGCTTCTCTTGTGCATCAACATGTGCTTCACACTTAATCTATGTATGTCTGTAGAATCTACATGAAACATACAAACCAATAGAATCATTATATACACAAGGATTTCCATTTTGCTTCAGTTCTAGCCAACACAATAGTTGACTCAATAGTTAGTTTCAATGTTTCAATGTGTATATATATATGCACCAAAACCTGCATTTAAAAAAATTACACACTTATCTTGACAATGTATGCACTTTGAATGCAATTTGGGGAATATCTTTTGTAATCCTGAGCTAACAAAATAACATTACACATGTGCAGAATCATCCAGACAATTCATGTCCACTTAATTTGAATGAACTACAATAATGAGGAGACTTGCTTTAACTGGCTTATCTTACTTCCTGGTTGTGTTGTCTATTATTACTCTATATAATACGAAAAACAGTTATATGCTTGGTTAATTGCCCAGCACTTGAAAACATTTTACAGATGATAAAGTTTCTTAACAAAGCTTCATATGTTGGATATAAAACTGCAAACTAAAGAAGCATTTTTGTACTTTCAGCAACTATTCACATTCAATTTTTAATGCTAAGATATCTTTTTAAATGAAGGTTTTTAAAATGAAACACTGTAACGATGATTTTTCTTTGTTTTTCCACCCCAAAAATTACGCGTGAAAAAAATTTCATAAGAAGATGACCAATGCTTTCCTGTCTGTTAATACTGTACTGTTTTGATCCTGAAATGTAAAACAGTGCAAATAAACATGCCTTCAAATACAAAATTTGCACGTAACAAGATGTCATTTGATTGGGACCAAGGCGTTGTGATTTTCCATATTCAGAGGTAAAAGTTCAAGTATGTAGTTAATGATGAAATGCTAACATTATTTTTATGTTAACTTATATCATTTAGGAACTGAGAATGATAAAATTCTCCTAGTGCCTCAATTGGAAAACAAAAATGCAGCTTGTGCGATGGAAGAATTTTTCACATTTGGGGGGTTTACCCTGTCTAATAGTGTCCAACCACTGCTTTTACTACCAATTATTGTTGAAGACGAATCTTCGATAAGCGAGTTTCTTCATACAAGTTGTCGCCTTGGTAAGTGTATAAGAGGTGTAAGATAAGATGATAATGCAAAAATATCAGTTATTTTTTAACAAACAAATTAGATGATATACAACTAGTTAACGATTTAATTTGATTACAAAATGATGAAATCCATTATTTGATATTTATAATAACAAAAAAATATGAGTTTGTGTAATCATGAAATTGAAAACAGTGAAAATACAATTAATGTTTGAAAAATGCAAAATTCCAAATATGAAATATTCTAGTCTTACAGTATGGTTATCATGGAGGCAAGTAGAGGAAACTGTTTCAAATAATGTCATGATTTTCAAATTTGTTTTCTGTTTCAGGTTTCAATGAAGTGGTAATTCTAATATTTAGGTTAGTTGTAAAGGATTTTTTTCCGGAACATTTATCTCCAGACATGCAGGTTTTACAGAAGTTGACAAGATGCTTTGGAATAGTCGAAATATTTATGAAAGATAACAAAATTGCAAAATGTACAGAAAATGAAAAGGCAGTAAACTATCTTTCATCTCTGCTTGAGAAGGCATCTTACTTATCAAACGAGCCACCCTGAATTATTTTTATTCTTAAACATTTTCAGGAACCGAGTACCACACACAAATGAACATATAATTTCAAGTTGACTCTGCCATTTAATTTCAGAATATTCATTAAGTACAAATACTCTAAAATGTCCAATAAAATTCAATTACTGCATGCATAAACAAAGCATTAGAATAAAATGATTCAAATCGTATTGTTTAGTCCTTATATATAGATACGGGAATATTTGTAATTCTCTTGCATCCATGTTTGACACAAATTTTTCATTGCACCTGCTCTGCACATAACATTTTTCTTTTAAATAAGGGATATTTATATACATCAAGAAAAAACATTATTTATTGCACATTATATATTTTTAACAATTAAATAACAGGATACTAACAAATATACGATCCAAGCAAAGAAAATAAATAATATTCACAATCCTTGCAAAGAAAATAAATACAATGCACATTGTTCGCATTAAAAATCACTTAATTATCGACCAATATATACAATAGTAATTTTGTTTTATAGACAAATCATTTCTACAAGTAACGTCTATGGATAAAATTAAACAAGCAAATCTCCAATAGAATATTTAGATATTGCTTGGTTATTAAACAATCAATCAATTTGAAGTGTCTTTATATTATTCACCACTAGACATCATAGATAGATCTACATACAACAATTGCTGAAACAATATTATCTCCTGGGTTGTAAAATGGGTTGCAAACCATGTCCACATGAGCATTATGCAATCTTCTGAACATAGTTCTTAATCTTATTTCAACATTATACCTCAACGAAGTATTGGACTCCACAACAATCACAAATTTCACTTTAGTGTTTGTGACTTTACTATTCACCACTAGACATCATAGATACAACAACTGCTTCAAAGGCTGGTGAAACAATATTATCACCTGGGTTGTAAAATGGGTTGCAAACCATGTCCACATAAGCATTATGCAATTTTCTGAACATAGTTCTTATTTCATTATCCCTCAAAGAAGTATTGGACTCCACAACAATCACAAATTTCACTTTAGTGTTTGTGACATATCCATATACTTTATAATCTTCAGTCGGATACAGCAGTCCTAAATACAATTCTCGTAGATCATTTGAATTCTTCCCTACTGAAGATATTTTTTCTTCAACCACATCCAATGAAGTATGCACTGTGTAATGGAATTTTAGTTCATTATCAGTTGGAATCGATTTGATGTATAATGGATAATTTTCTTTTGCTATTACAGCAGCACACACTGCCATTTTTGTTGGAGATTTAATATTAGCAACTTCAACATACAATCTTCCTGCAAATGTTTACACCCCAATCTTTCTGGACTGTAATACGCCTTTAATGTAATAAACAAAATATAGAAAAAATGCGTGTTTTTAATATAAAATTTATTTCAATCATATACATAAAAGAAATTTTGAAATTTTAACCTTTAGATTTATTATAATTTTTAAAAAATTATTAAATATTTGAAACAGTAATAAATATTTGTCATGCTATGATCCCAATATTATATAAATAAAATTAAACACAACGTTCAATAGTAATTAACATAATGCACACCTCTTGCCGTTTCCATTTAGCCATGTTTCAATGCGCTATACAATTTTTATCTATAGAAAAATCTTGCACACAAAATACGTGTCCATGGTTGCAGTGCAAACCCATGAACCCTCGAAAAGCTGATGATATTTTGCACATGTAGAAGTATACAGACGCATCCTTCACAGCAAGCACATTAGACCCTCTAGATGTAAAAAAAAAAAAAAAAAAAAAAAAATCTAAATGGAATGATGTGGCACTACATGGCATGTACATGCACGTGGCAGCAATATCAATCCGAGAGACTGAAGTTTTCAAGTGTATTATCTGTGAACAGCAACATAACCAAATATTGAATCATTGGCATAGATGAAGTTACCGTATTTCCACGTTTAATTTGATGCCTATATCGTGTTTGTAGGCTGTGGGGTTATAAGGAAGTGGGATGAAAATTTCATGTTTGTGGTGAAATTAAGATTTTTATTAAAAAAAAAAAAATAGAAACAAGAAATATAAGGTAAAATTATTTAGGGATGTGGGATTTCTTGACACCCCCCCCCCCAAATCTAGTACATTTGCTAATACATTTTAAAATAAGGAAATTGGCGTCATTTAAACTCAAAATACATGTAAAATGATCAACGTACTGAATGAATATAAAAAAAAATGAAGCACTCTTTTTAATTTAATTGTATGAATTTTCCTATTAGACTCTGTTTTCGATGTTTTTTCTTATTTGTACGGTACACACTAATCACTTCAAACCACGTTGCACCATTAAAGAACGCTACATAGTATCTAAACAAAATGTAAGTTCGATGTTTTTTCTTATTTATATGGTACACACTAATTTCAAACCATGTTGCACCATTAAAGAATGCTATATAGTACCTAAACAAAATGTAATTTGGAATTTTCTTTAGCAAATCAAGAAATTTAAGTGGAGCAAATTGGGATTTAACCTAGCACTTGCAATAATGATGATTCAGAATTCAAATTCGCACATACGTGGCCCCATTTGATAACATTTAGGAGGGAACATACCAAAAGATTAATTATCAAAGGTGTACAAGGTAGTAACTACATAGAGTTCTGGAATGATACATGAACAGTTCATTCACAATTTAGACAACTGATTTTGCTAGGCATTACTGTCAACCTAGATCATTTCATTGCTATTAAATTTTGTGATTTTCATTTATTATTAGTTCATCCTGCACCCAGCACCTACTTAACATGGCCTATTAATGTTCGCGGACTATTAGTTTGTTTTTTAGCACCTTCTCACAAAATTCACAAATTAAATCTTGCACAGACATTTCTAGTTTTACAGTATATTATTTTGCCACATTTTAAACTTCCTCATCACTTGACAATACAAGACCAGACAAGGAGCTACCTGTGATTTTCCCATGTTCAAACAATTAAGAGAAATGCTGAAAAAGGATAGAACACAGATTTATAAAATAGAAATAATTTCCACTTTTATTGTTCAATGTGCACAAATAGACATATTTCATGGCATGATTGAAAAATGTAGATACATTTTGTTCAAAAATGCAAGAGTTTAGAGTCAGCTACATGATGTGCTGACAAGTTAGTTTTCACATCATTGTCGGTAGATTCCAGGCGCAAAGGTCGAACAAAAGTTTATCCATGATGACAATGCTGTGAAAACGAACTAAGAGTAAACAAATGTCAGATCATAAATAAATTACACTACCCTTCAATAAACAATCTGTAGACTGAATGTCAAATGCAATTTACACATTTAGTAATGACAACATACACCAAACCTTTTCATTACATGCAACCATCACTTAAAAATGAACAAAACTGTATTGTACAACAAAATCCAAACAGCAATTTTTCAGATAATGTTGCAAACTGTTAGTTAAACACCAATAACTGCAAAATGGAACTCTCAACATCAAATTATGTCACGCACAGGGAACAAATAATATTCAGTCTCATTCATTGGCATGGCAAACTATTTTTTGTTGTTGAAACTAATCTCTTGACTTAGATCTGGAATCATCACGTCTGGATCTTGACCTGGACCTGGACCTGTCACGGGAATCGGATTTCCTCCTGTAGCGGTCACGGCTGCGGGACCTGTAGTTCACAACACATTTTATGCAAATGGAAGGAAATTTACACGTCTTCATCTATATCAACATAGTAAACAATTTATTATAGAACATTACCAGGAAGTTTAATTGAATGGTCTGTTCAAAGTAAAATTGAGACTCTTACTCTGAAAACTATAAATTTTAATAAAATTTTCAATTTCAATTTAATGTTCTATTAAAATAATAAAATGTTACTGTACCTGGTCCTAGATCTGCTTCTACGCCTGCTGCCACCTCCACGTGAACGACAATCATAAGCATAATGGCCACGCTCACCACACTCGTAACACCTAAGAACAATAATTTCAACACCAGATAAAATATTGGATAGGCTCGCAAAATTTAATCAACTATGTAAAAACACTGTTAATGCATGCAAACAAAATAGGTGAAAAACTTGGGCTACTGCTTGGAAAAAATATGCTCTTCCAACAGCAATCAATATGCACTTTGAAAGTACACAACAGCAGTTTAGGGGAAAAAAAAAATAGATTTTTAAGTTCAACAGTACCTATCATTGCTGTCAAAGTTTCTTCTGTTGTCTCTTGCTGGAGGGCCTCCGCGTCTTGCCCAAGGCTTTGGCCTAATTTTTCCAGTGGACCTCTCAACACGCACTCTACCCCCAGCAATAGATGAGCCATCTAATCCCCGAATCGCATCATCTGCATCACGATCATCTTCAAACTCGACAAATGCAAAACCAGGAGGGTTTCTTGCTACCCACACAGAGCGAAGAGGACCATAGTAGCTGGAAGATAAAATTAAAAATAAAATCAAATCCAATACTTTAAAAAATATTTATTTATATTTCAAGTTTCATTAATATTTTATCTACCAAATTTACATATAGAAAGTACAATAATGTGAAGGGCATGCAAGATGTATTGTCATCATATATATGAATGTTAAATTAAATGCACGAATTTGTCATGATTAGTTACAGCAAAATCTATTCACCTGAATGCCTTCTCGAGGTCTTTTTCATTAGCATCTCGAGGCAGGTCTCCGACGTAGACCTTGCAATCCAATGACCCTGATCGAGACATACTTCTTCACCTGAAAAAATCACACTTGGTATTAGAATGCATCCTTTATAAACTTTTAACAGAGCATTGGTATATCGTCCTCTCCACCTATATGAATAACTGCAAGAAAACAATGGCTACTGAGCTTGTGCACAAAGGTTCTGGTAACATCATTTTCTGGAAAATGTGCACAAAATTATTTTCATGCAAGAACTTGTTTTACATGCTACCCAAAAATAATGTCTTAGAACTTAAGCAACACAACATTCATGCATTTTACACACAAAATATTCTGCAAATAGACCTAAGATCAATATAATCCACTTATAGTTTACAGAATGGTTAAGATATTTCTTAGCAAAAAAAAAATATATATGTTCTTTTGTTCAATATGTCAAACACGTTACCTTTTCATGTTTTATGTAGTGAACTGAAGTTAGCTGATTTTGGAGATTTTAATGAAGAGCGTAGTTTTGGGGAGACAACTGACGAGTCGACGTATATTGTCGAGGAGACTATGATGGTGGGAGAGTGGCCGTGGTTCTGGCTTGCAGAGCGCATAATTGCCGAGACGATTTTGGGTATGATGGAAGATGGACCATAGAAGTAGCATTTGAAGAGTTAAGGTGGATGGTGGTGTATCACAAAAGGGCTGCACGCCCAACTATGATGACCAACAATATGAAGTGGTTGCAGACCTTCCATTTGTTGCATGATGCTAGGAAGAAATCTGTGAAAACAAAATTTCTTACATTAGCCTAATTATGACAATCTTTTACAAAGGACAGAATATCCTAACCAAGCCTATGTATAGTGCATATAATAAAATTTTATTTGTTCTCTAATTCAGTTATTCTAATTAACGTTTTAAAATGACAAGAATTTTAAGTCAGTAATCGGGGTCTAAATAGTAGTATTGAAAAATAACCCATCCAAAATATTTTAGCATTAGAATCAAAGAAAATTAACAACTCTAGCAAGTTTCAATCCCTCAGTCAAATGAGAAAAATAAAATAAAAATAAATGTTTGGATAAAATCGTCCATCCTAGTCTTCAAAGCTACTTAGGTTCTGCATATTGGATATTGGTCTATACTGGTTAGTCAATTATAGTAACCACATACAGACACAGCTAACGGTGCAGTTCAGCCAAATTCAGGATAATGAAGTGTCAATGGTTTCTATAGATAGCCAAGATGGTTACAAATGGCAGGCTTAAGCCACAACGGCATGTTTCCTATAAGGATTTGCGAAGGTATGACCTCATCATGGAACTGTAAGCAACTAAAGGTTAAAAAATAAGTGAACTAGCTGTTCATTCATGTGATAGTCATGTGCCACTCACCTAAAAATGGTATAAGAGCTTACCGCCTTCACGTAGGTACCTGCGCAGCTTGTACAAAGGTCAGCCAGACAAGATAGCACACAAACCACAGGCAGGCAAGTAGGAGGCACCAAGTAGAGCCACATCATGGGTAGACCTGGTCTTCAATCCCAACAGCAAAAGCAGTCTTAGGTGAGGTACACAGCTATCTTTGACTTTCTTGCGGACAAAGATGCATCAAGACGAATATGCAAAGGACCATCCACGGCAAGATTTCCATCTTGGCGTTAGCAGCAACATGTTTGATTGTTCCATCATTGAGTGTTTATCATGCAATTGTTTGTTTGCCAATATCCACCAAGTTTTTTGCATTGACGACATTCTAAGGATCAGAGATCTTTAGTGTTTTCATTAGATGTCTTTTAAAAGTCTGGTTCCATTGAGAGTTCTAAGCATTTATTCCAATTTAACGATGCATTGATATGTTGAAGGTTCAGCTCCATCTCCAGCTGGTTGCAGAGAAAAGGCTTGGCACACATCGGGCTGTTGATCATCAGCTCACAGAAGACTTTGACCAATCACCATGGGCCTCAGCATTTCACCAACAGTGCACAGTTAGAAAACCCCAACCCACTAAAGACCTACTAGTTTCCAAACGCTTTCACAAAAGCATTCATTAGACATCCAAACCCAAGTTTTAGATGGAGGAAAATAACATTTAAAAAAAAATATCCTAGAAAAACAACTGAATTTGCTGTCAAGCTTTATTAGGTTAAAAAAAAACACATTGTGTACTGATCATCACATCTGTCTGCTACATGATCTGCTGTACAAATGCAGCAGTTTGAAACATTCAACAAATAGTCAGCAACTTATTATACACGACTCATTTATGATAATGTACTAAAATCATACATTAAAGTGACGAACACAACCCACTGTCTTTGATTATTTAAAGGAAGCTGATTAAATGCAATGCAGATTTAATTACCATTCTACTGTGATTTTTCAATGATACTCAAAAAAAAAAAAAAAAAAATGTGCATTGCATTTAATGTACTGTCCCCCTACCCTACTAACTTCCCCAAAGTTTAATAGTAAGCGGTGCTACTTCCATAGCCACCCCTCCCATAACTGTCATTGTTACTTCCTCCTCGGTAACTGTCATTTCCACCCCTGTGTCCTTGACTGCTAGAGTTATCCTGCCTACCGCCTCTTGACTGATCTCTGTATCGATCGTTATATGAGTCACTTTGAGACGAAGTCTCAGGGGTTTGCATTTGCTTTATTTGATTACTAAGGACTTTACTTAAGCCCAATAACAGCTGGACCGGATTAGACCCTGATCCTGCCTCGCTTGTTGGAGTATTAAGTATGCCAGCACCACCCATCATCTGATTGCTACCCATCATTCCACCTTGAACGGGGCCAGCTCCCATCATGCCCTGACCTTGACCCATCATATTTCCCTGGCGACCATACATAACTTGGTTACCCATCATGTTTCCTTGATTCATGCCCATCATGTTTCCTCCCATCATACTCCTGCTGTCCATGATATTTGGTGGGGACTGCAAAATACCACGTTGGTTGTTATAATTCTGCCTGTCTCCACCAGGAGGCATTCCCATGAGACTGCGACCCTGTTGTCCTCCTTTGCCTCCACGGTAATTGCTTCTAGGTCCACCGTTGTGCGGTCTTCCGCCTGACGTCGATCGGCCACCTCTGCTATACTTGGGTGAGGGTTGTCTATGCCTACCCCTGGAATCATCACGACGAGATCTTCCTGGACTGTCGTGTCGGGTTCGTTTTTGTGAATGCCTATCCCTAGATTGACTTTTTTCCAAAGACCTCTTTCGGTCAACCTTCCTCTCTTCAGATTTTCCAACAGAGTCAGATCTTTTTGGTGACTTACCTTCTTCTTTCTTCTTTTCAGGTACCCATGGAAGTCTCGGAAGCCCCTTTTCAGAACGTCTTCTATCATCAATTCTCAACTGTTCTCGAAGTCTATTTCTCTCCAGAGACAAAACATCAATTCTACGATCATCTTCCCCTTTTTTCAATCCCTGCATGGTTTTATAAATTGATCTTATTTTTCTGCCCAATCCATATCTTTCTTCTTCTTTTAAGAGGTCCTTACTTCTTTCCTCTATTTCTAATCCTACTGGCTTCTCATTAATGTGCAACTTTGCTTCTAACCACTGAGATTGGTAATTCTTAAATACTAATTTGATACCTCTCACACTGATTTCTTTTTCCTTAATGTCATCTTCAGCCTTTCTTGCTTTTTCTCGGTTATTGTATTCAACAAGAATAAATCTTAATTCATTTGTTACATCATTAGAAACATCAGGTACAGTTACAGACATTGCAGTAGTGAACACTGGATATAATTCATCCTCAATATCTTGATTAGTTATGTTATCTACTTCTTCAGCTGGTATTTCCATGATAGCAAGCAACATGCACTCTCTGTATTTGTCCATAAATTCTTGAGATCGAGTAATCTTCTTCTCAAAATAACTAACAGTGTTCCTCCAGTGTTTCATTTCCAAAAAATCTACTGCAACACCTTCAATTTTCCCAGTTAACTTTTCTTTAGCTTCAGAAGCATCCCTATTCAATTTATAGCGCAGTTCTAACCATCCCTTATCCCCTTCCTTCTTAGCATGCATGTCCACTGCCCTTGCAGTGACCAAAAACTCCTTCAACTCTTCACATTCAATCAAATATCTTGGCTTAAATGGTGCCAATACAACAGTTTTGCGCAAAAGTGATACATCCAATTGACTCATGACTGTAGACTTATAGGCATGAAACATGTACCTCTTCATCTCCTTTCGTTTCTCTGCAGCTGCCTTCACTTCTGCAACTTTCTCCAACTCAACAATTTCTTCTTCTGTCAGAACCTTTATCTCATCTTCAGGATTTTCTTTCTTTTCTTCTGTAGTTTCTTTCTTCTCAGAGTTTGATTTATCCTCAGACTTTACTTTAGAATCACCTTTTTTGTCACTTTTGCCATCTTTCTTGTCACCTTCCGCTTTCTGATCTTCATCTCCGCCTAGATTATCATCTTCAGCTTCAATTTCAATCTCAACACCACCTTTATCGTCCTTTTCATCTTCATCATTACTTAATCCCATCATTTCATCCTCATCAAGTTCGTTTTGTTCGTCATCATCATTTGCTTCATCAACCATTACGAAGTCGCCAGATTCCAACAGTTCTGCTTGATCTTGATTTTCATCACCATCCACTTTCTCATCATTTTCATTCTCTGCTTCTTCACCTTCAGCTTTGTCTTCCTTTTCTGCATTTTCATTCTCAACATTTTCCTCGGCATTCTCCTCAATATTTTCATCTTCGTTATTTTCATCTTCTCCCTCATCCCCATTCTCTACATTATTAGAACCAGACTCCACCGGTTCTTCACTTGTTTTAGAACTTTGATTCTCATTCTCATTAGCTTGTAACCTCTCTAAGAGATCAGCTTTTTTACCTTTTTCATCTAAACCCCTTCGTTTAAGCTCATTTCTCAACTGTGCAACTGTGAACTTGGTGAAGTCGTACATGTTCTTTCTGGATTCTGAAATATTCATACCCAATATTTGAAATAAGGATGTCTTCTACGTAATTCCCTACCTTAAGAAAGAGCCTATTATTTATATTTATCTAATGGCCTAGCATTACTTATTGCGATCTTCAGGATATGGAAAGTTCTGACTATCTCTAGCACCCAACCATCTAAGTCTAACCTAGCATAACCAAAGAACCAGTCCACATTTTACACGAGATCTATGTCCCAATATACTTTTGATGAGCCTGAGTCCCATTCACAGAACGAGTTCCAGCCAACTAGAGCTTCAACATATAGTATCAATTTCCTCCTATTTTTTATCATCTATTATGAAAATTAGGACGAAGTGAAATACACACGATTCATAGAAGCGAAAGTATTAACTACCAACTTTTTAGACCACGCTCGATCACGGCGGGCCAAGCAGTGAAGCACGTGACCACATATCAGTATCGTGCGACTGGAATATACATCTTTAACAACTCATTATTCAACGCAGTTAAACATTAACATAGATAAAAACTATACCAAAAGATGCCCGCACCTGTCCTCTATATAATTAACGTTAATATCTGATAAAAATCAGATTTTGTAATAACTATTTTCACTGTATAAATATCATGCAGTTTGTTTCTCCTTCTTCGACCAAAATGGCGCCTGGAATGGGAAGCTGTCGATACGTAAATTCTAGCATAAATTATCTGCCCGATGCTACGATTTAGTCTCGTTCGTATGGCGTTACAATAACAGGTTTAATTGTTCTTGTCCATTTCAAATGAATAGCTACATTAGACGGTTTGGCAGATATGGGTCACATGAACCATCTGGAACGTTTTTTGTAATATGATTTTTTTAATCATCAGGTGATATGGAAAATGAATCAAGTTGTTCCCATTGCCAAATATTGTCCCATGGGGCTATTTTCATGAAAGTTTGCCGACTCACAGAGATTTCACGATACGTCAAAATTAGGGGTAGGGGAAATATAAAGCTAATTTCTGTATGTTTGAAATTAGTTTTTGTATGCAAATAGAGTATCATTGGAAAGGTATAGCTGTGTAGAATATGTTTATTTCATTATTTATGTCATCAAGTCATTATAGACATCACCAGAGGTCAAAAGGTGACCTAGTGGCTGAAATTAAAATCGGCTACCTTTTCTCTTACAACTCATCCTGCAACTTAATGAAAATGCTCTCACACTTATCATTTTTAGGAAAGGAACTGTACATAGACATGCAGTTTAAAAAAGAGGAATGAATCATTTGGTTGCAATATTATACTAATAATCTGACAGAAAATACTCAAATTTGGCGAGAAAACGGCCTGCACAGATAAAAAAAAGGTGGTTAACACTAAAACCGACCCTCTTTTCTGTTGCAAGAAATCAGGAAAATCATTGGAAAATGTCTGGTTAACTTGTCTATCATTACAATTTCAAGAAAAATTGTGTATTTAGTTTTCATCAAGATCACTGTCATCACCACTTTCTTCCATTTCTCATATTCATCATTGTGTTCAAGTTCCTTTGTAGTATTTTCAACTAAGTCTGTCAATGATGGTGGAAGCACTGGCCTGCTGCACCACACAGGCTCCAAAATGCCCTTATCATTTTTGGCCCAACCTTGTCCTGGGTCATTAGGTTTTGGGTGCTAGAATATGGGCATGTTGGCTCTTTTGTAAATTGCGCCCCGGTATCTGCTGCAGATGTGACAGTTGATGTCACGGGCACCTTGTCCCGCACATCCTGTACTCCAGTTATTGCAACTGGCTTCATCTCCTCAGGGATCTTCATCCTTACAGCCTTCATCAGGGACACCAGCATCGATGACCGTGGAGGTAACGATTTGATGACTGGGGTGATCTTCGCACTGATTGCCACTGTGATGTCATCTTCTGTCTTCTTGGGGATGCGCAAATTGCATCTGCCTTGCTGGCAGTTACAGATCTCGGCATCGCCACGTCGCGGTACTTCCCAGCTGAGGTAGGTGCTCTTGCAGTTGGACCAGGAACTGGCGAAATCCACTTTGCGTAGTCATCTCGGCAAAGATCTATCCAGGCCAGATGCTATTTTCACCACCCTTCGGTGCATCCACTTCTTGCAGGAAGTGCCCCACGATCACTCGCCCCAGATTTGCATCTGGGAACCACTTTCTCCTGCCTACCACCCTCGCGATGTGGACCTTGGGTGCATAGCCCTCCATGTAGTTGACCACCATCTGCTGGGCGACCAACAACACAGACTTCAGGTCGATGAGTTGTGCCACTGTGTCATGGTGAGCCTTCGCCGACTTCTTGGACTTAACAGCCCTCTTATTATCAGCGACCCACCTGTGCTGCTGATCCTCCACCTCTGTGCAATGCATACTGATCATGTGCTGCACTGCACTTGAAAGGGAAGGGAACATTCGCCCATGGCAGGTCTCTTCTAACTGCTCCACTGGTGTCTGGCTGCAGCACTGCATGGAGAAGCATCTCCCCACCTTCATGTGAAAGTGGGCCCAGAGTTCAATCACACATTCAAACCCACTCCACATGTGCTCCCGTGCTGACCTCGATCTTGGGCTGCAAGCCATCAGCGGATCCATCTTAGAGCAGTCTTCCGCCTTTCTGACAAGATGGGCCTTGTCGCGCATCAGCATCGCTAGGGGTTGGGGGAGCGCATGCTTGTCCTCTGCGTCTAGAGCTGCCCAGGGCTCACACCCGACCACAGGACATCCTGCTCTCAATCCACGCAATGTACAACATCTACACACTGGTCCTCTCCATGCACTTGGCTGGCAGTTGCGTGACTGGCACAGTTACTTCGGGGTGAAGCTGCGGGAACGCTCCATGGCCAGTCGCATTTGCAACCTGACACCACCAGGTCTCTGGCTTGACGTCCCGTACCTTGCTTCCACCATGGCCTTGCGCCATCCACTCCAGCTCCTCTTGGCCCCTGTACCCAGGACAACGAGACATCTTGTATGAGTGTTAGGCAAGCCCTGTGCGGTGATCTGGTAGGAAGTCGACACCCTCTGCGGGTAATCTACCAATGAATCTGCCTGGGTAGAGGATTTCCTGCATGTAGGGGTCCACATAGAAGTTGTGGCGCTCTCGCTCTGTGGGCTTCTTACTCGGGGAAGTTTCTCGGTTAGGCCAAGATCCCTTGTAGCTAGCGCGATGCAACAGTTGCACTGCATTGAACGTCGCAAGGCGTTTGAAACACTCACGGTGTCCTCGCTGTTGAGGGCAGAGATATCATGGCCACTATCACCCGCAAGCTCTTCATCTTCTTTTCGGCCAGCAGTCTCCTCTAACTTGGCCGCCAGTGCCACGACAGAAAGCTGTGGCGACCCTAGAGCAGAAGCAGTGTCCATCACCTCTTCCTGATCGCTGCCAACGGTGTGTTGAGAGTTTGCCCTTCTGCATGGACACATTGTTGAGTGCCTACGCCCTTGTGCCCTCCGTCTTCTTGCCGAGAGGGCGAGTCCTCTCTCTCATCCACTGGGGAGGCAGCCCGTGTGCCCAAGCCACCCCGAGCTTCTTAATTGGGACCCAAATCAGCCAAGCTGGCTGGTTCGGCCACTCTACCCCACAAGTAAAACCCTCACTACAGGCTTCTTGCTTCTAATCCTAGCCTTCTTGCTTATGTAAATGCTTCCTAAGGAAATTATCAAATGCTACTCCAGTCTTCAAGTCTGTCTTCTTTCCAAGGAAAAACGTTGCCTTCACAGTAAAAATGAACAAATTGCGCACTACAATCGCTACAACACCAAGAGACAAGGTAACTTTCAATATTGAATACTGCAATCTCTACTACAGTATTACTCGCTCATGCATCTTCGATCAATCAACGCGGTTTGCGAGGCGGCTGACTTTTGACGTTCCAGTCCCCGCACTCTGTTTGTTTACTTTCTTAGCTGCGAGGGTCACCAGCGAGCCGCGAGCCTGCAGTGGGCCCTAGCGTGTCTGCGAGGCGGCGGCATTCTTCGTACAATCCTTTTGCTATTCCAACCCGGCATCTGATGCGGTCTCACCCAAGGTTCACAATGAAACAGACGGCAAATTAAAGGGTGGGTGTGAGGGATTAGAGCCTTTAACTACATCCAATCATTTCATAACAAACTTCCACCAAGGCGCGAAGTTAAGTCCATAAAACCGAACCTCTCCCGCTTTCTTTCTAATAATTTGAGCCACTCACGTGCAGGAGCGACCCCAGCAGAGTAGAAAATATCTTGTTAGTCCACCACATTCACCACACCGCCCCTCGCTGGTACTAATGGCTTGATATAATTAGTGTGGATCAATTTCCTTTCTTGGGGCTTGCAGCCTCTTCCTGGTTCGTCATTACCTCTCAGGGTTAATTTCAATCTGAAAAGCAGAACAATGCCAACTTCAATTATCTCATGCGGCCCTGTCCATGGCTGTGAATTTAGAACATCTTGCTGGTGCTTCCACCGTCATTGACAGACTTAGTTGAAAAACTGTAGAGGAACTTGAACACAACGATGAATATGAGGAAGAAATGGAAGAAAGTGATGACAGTGATCTTGATGAAAACTAAACACACAATTTTTCTTGAAATTGTAATGATAGACAAGTTAACCAGGCATTTTCCAATGATTTTCAAATGATTTCAAATAAGTACTTAATTTTCCAGGAGTTGCAACAGAAAAGAGGGCCGGTTTTAGTGTTAACCACGTTTTTTCTGTGTAAGCCGTTTTCTCGCCAAATTTGAGTATTTTCGATGTCACGTATAATATTGCAACCAAATGATTCATTCCTTTTTTAAAAACTGCATGTACAGTTCCTTTCCTAAAATGGATAAGTGTGAGGGCCTTTTCATTAAGTTGCAGGATGAGTTGTAAGAGAAAAGGTGGCCGATTTTAGTTTCAGCCACTAGGTCATGACCTTTTGACCTCTGGTGATGTCTATAATGACGTGATGACATAAGTAATGGAATAAACATATTCTACACATCCATACCTTTCCAATGATGCCCTATTTGCATACAAAAACTAATTTCAAACATACAGAAATTAGCTTTATATTTCCCCTACCCCTAATTTTGGCGTATTGCAAAATCTCTGTGAGTCGGCAAACTTTCATGAAAATAACCCCCATGGGACAATATTTGGCAATGGGAACAATTTGATTCCTTTTCCATATCACCTAAGGATAAAAAATCATATTAGAAAAAACGTTCCAGATGGTTCATGTGACCCATATCTGCCAACTAGACTACATGGTGTAATTGATATTTTTTCTAATGGTTTGATAAATACTATATCAGAACTATTAAGAGTCCCTATATGCAAAATAATGTGGCTTGGGGTTTTCAATTAATTTTAATGAAGACGCCCCTTTGAGGCAATTGAACATTTCTATTATAAAAAGTTCTTGGAGCTGCTCGTACCCGTAGGGTACCATATCATATTAGCCATATTAGTATTAGCCATATTAGTATTGTATTGTATTAGAACAGTTTATTAAGATTTAAAAAGTACGAAATCTTATTAAATTTTAATAAAAATTTCGTAGATACCTAACTTTATAATCTTTTCTGTTTTAAACACGTTTCTATGACAATCTGTGTTTATTTTTTGACCTCAGCAGCTTTTGATTCATTTGTACACCAACTCTTCATCAGTCATCTTTATTTGCCGTTAGATGTTTTATTAATGTTTTGTTTTTGTTTTTGTTTTGCTTTTCTCTCGTGTGAATAGGCCTACTCTGCAGCCATCAATTTCTGAAGATTATAGCAGAGGGAGGCCATGTGGTGTTTGAACATGGACCTCCAGAGGCAGGCTAGTTAACCAACGGGAACTCACCACAGAGACAAATCATACTTCTACATAATTCTTCCGTGCTAGCGTGTTGGCCATCCATGATGCACAATGCACAGTTCATAATATACGTAGCTAATTGTGTTCCCGCTAGAGGATGACAAGACTGGAAAAGCGCGGGCACGGGCTGTGTGGGTTGGTTTCCCCTTGTATCTTCAATTTCGGGGGTTTTGCCAAAGTTTCGAGGCCGTAGTGGTGCCTAGAAACGCAAAATCACCACACCCCTCCTCCCGTTGTGAACGTGATGTGCCGGTCATGAGTGAGTTCAAATGTCTAGCTTAGCTGTGCATGACTTGAGCTGCACGGACGGAGTCAACCTTGGGATATTTTGAAACCGTGATTTAGCTAGACTAGTGACACGGAAGTACTGTATACACGTTTAGCCTTTTATGCCATCATATTGTCATATTTTAACTTATTTTAGGCTTTAATTCTAAACTGATATAATTCATGGGCCTCGCAAGGGTTGATCAGGCAGATCAGGGTTGATAACGCACGTTACTAGTTTAGATAGTCTACAAATAGTTGGTGATGCGGGAATGCTATTTCAACATGCATGTGACTATATATGGTGTAATCAAATAACAGTTTTCGTAGTTTTGACATTTTATTTTCATTTCATGAGTATATATTGATATCAAAAAATACATATATGTCATCCAGCCATAGTTTCACTATAGTAGACACCAACAATTTATAATTATAGCACATAAGGGACATAACAGCATATCCATCAACATACTTGAAATGAAATTACTTTATTAAAATGTCTTTCCTACAAAGTATGATATTTACGCTAATTGCATCCCTGCTGTATATCTGCACAAAATAAAAATATAGGACATCACAAGAAGTAACCAATTACATTTCAATAATGCAGAATACTGAAACGTATATTTACGCTAATGGCATCCCTGCTGTACATCTGTACAAAGTAAAAATATAGGATATCACAAGAAGTGACCAATTTGATTTCAATACTGCTGAATTGTTGGCATTTCCATTACACAAATGAGTGGAGCAGCATTTTAATTCCGAGTCTTTTGCTCTGGTATCTGTGCAGTCTGGCAGACAACTTCTTGTTATCATGTAGTTCTTGCCATCTGTCCCCAGAAGAACCTGATGATGAAATTGAAATACATTAGCATTATCAAAATAATCTATTTAGATACCTATTTGGAACTGTCAACTTGCTCAGAGACAAGACCTTGCTGATATTGTATCACATTCATCGAGCTGAATGAAACCGAATGACCACCATCATACAACAGCAGAAACGAGTTGACTGGGGGTGGGGGGATCAGAGCTGGTGTTGCAGTTTCTAAGTACAATGTACCCATAGAGTACATACTACATAGAATGTATGCATTAGACCACGCTATCACATATAGATGTCTATCAATTGTACATATCAAATATCAAAAGGTGAACCTATAACTATTTTATAAGCTATTATCAACATTCTCAGATCCTCCATCGCCACAGAAACTGGTACCCCCATCTTTTGTAAAAAGAGAAAACACAGAGAAGATGAACAATACTCAAAATCATATTACGTAGGCCTAACCACTGAAAAAAGCAGTGTTTCACACAACCCTACTCGCCAGTCATCCTTAAAATAAAAAGTAATCACTTATACTATCGGATCATAGGTAAATGCTCACTGGAGCTCCACTCACAAAAAATCTCGAGTCAGATTTGGCACCTATAGGAAGCAAAATGGATTTTCAAATCCTCGAGGATTAAAAGTAGAGCTGTACTATCAGGGGCGGATCCAGACCAGGTTACATCAGGTTCTGCAACCTGGTAAAGGCACATTAGAGGAAAACAAGGCTAAAGTGTCACCAGAATACACCATTATCATGGTATTTTTAAAGAATTTTCCTGGGGAAGAGGAACCTGTAGGTTTGAAACTAGTAATAAAACATTTTTGGATTACATTTGTTTAAGAATTTTTTGAATATTTGAATTGCATGGTAAGACTGATTGAAGCAACATGAGACCACATGCTATATACCGTATAAACTCTATTTTAAGTGATATAGTTTAAGATTATGTGAAATAGATAACATAACTAATGTAAGACAAACCCAGTGTACGTAAATAATGATGATATTCATTCCATCGCTTTATTGACATTGACCACTCGGATTGACAATATACATGTATGTAGCTATAAAGTAATTTGCTGTCGTTTAGCATGAATGGGTACAGCAGTTTTTCAAAGCAATTAATTTTAATTGTGTTTGAACAACCACATGGACTATTTGCTTGCATGACTTTAAGCACAATTATCAATGTCATTGGGTGATGTTGTCATCAATACAGTTTACTTGAATTTTTGTGAGGCAATCATATATTTACCACACGCGTCAAACTATTTTTATCTATCGGAATAATATATACAAAATAATGTTCATGCCCATGTTGACCGTCTACATAACAAATATTTCATATATCTACATGCGCATTTAATTACGGTATTCAATTATAACCCAATGATTTAAATGAGAAATTTTATAATTACCGTTGTTACAGCACAAGATCCATCGCAAGGCACCGTGGGGATCCCGTCAGAGACAAATGGTTCGTTGCAGTTCGGGTAACCAATTTCATGATCCACATGCTTAGTGTAATGGCAAGAAAAGCAAGACCTCGGTGGAGGAGTCGGCTTTCGCGTCCTGATAGGCTTACGGGTAGAAGTCACAATTATGCCATACTGAAAATCAAGTCCTCCTTTGTCAAATTCAGCTCCATATTCATAATCATGCCCATATTCTCCTTCATAGTAGTCAACTATGCTGGCAGCTTGATCCCTGGCAGGTGGGTACATGTAGTCATGGGCAGCACCACCATCACCACCAGTATTTTGTGATCCATAGTTGTAATAGGACACCCCTAATACACCACCTCCCTCTTTGGGTTTACCATTACTTTTCCTTCCCTCATAGTCATCGTATACATCTTTTTGCACAGAATGGTGCACTTGGCAACGAGATACAGTCATGCAGTTATATATTACCACTAGTTTCAATACGATGTCTACCTTTGATGTTACTGATGCCATGATGGTATCCAATCAAAGAGATTTATTCGCCCTGAATTCACTGAATTCAAAGACTGCACCCACTTTGGTAAATATGTACTTGGAATATCATTCCTGCGCCACGATTGCTAACACATTTCCATGTAATTTTCAAATCATGTTTTCACGTGCCTTTTACGATAACTATCATCCATATTTTCCATGATTCGATCTCAAAAAGTAGATCTCAAGCGTTTGTGTATCGTTCTATCGTATAGCACAAAGCATGGTATTCAAATGGCACACACGTCTAAAACACACAGGTTTTCATCAAATAAAGATCCGAGATAAATACAGGCTGTGTAAACTGGCGAAATGAGGTCATTTTATGACAAACATAGCAATAACCGGCATACTATACCAGTTTAGTTAAAGCACCTTTAGCGTGCCAAGAGACGGCCACTACATAACAGACCATCAGCACCCTTTTTATTATAAACTTTGGTTATACTTAAAACCCCTATTAGGTGTATCTATCCCCGAAGAATTTTGCAGAGCTCTTTGTCATAATGGTTTGTGGAGATTTTAATGCGCTGAAAAGATGCATTGTGAAAAGGCAACCAACAACAATTTACATTTTTATTTAATGCATGTGATTCTTTAGGGAACCCCACTAATAGAGCTTAGATCTACGGTGCAGTTGGCTAGTCATTTGTGAATTTATATACAAAGAGGTGTCATTGAAAAAAGTATTACAATAATATTGGTTTACAAGTAATTGCCTAAGATATATAATTGCAGGTAACTTTCTCGTTCTGCATGTGTTCGTAATGCAATGTAATACTTATAAAAATCAACAAATTTAGGATGACCAAGTACAATTGTAAACATCATTAATTTCATGTTATTGTATATTTAACCAATATCAAGTTATTTCGGCATTTAAATTACAACACTAGCTGTCAGTATGTCGTGGTTTCATTCAGAACTATCTGCACGTAGTATGAAGTTGTAATTAAATTAGCACCATAATTTATATGCAGTTATTTTCAATTCATTGAGATCAATATTCCCCCAGGTAATTTTCCACCAGGCATTTTTACTTTTCACGGAGCAGTGTGTATGAACAATCCAGTGAACAAAGCAATGGTGTCTGTGAGAAAAAAAGATATCCAACCAAGGGCTATTCATGCCTATAGAGCGGCAATAGACACGTCCCATATACAGCTATAGGAGAGCCGTATATAGAAGTCGGCTTTGAGTCTACGCAAAGCCTGTGACTTTGGGAGAACTTCTCATTTATTTTTTAAAGATAAACATAGCAAACTTAATCTCTTTGTAACAAGTGTGTGATATTGTAAGTATAAAAAGTACAATTGCATGCACCTCTCTATCGTACCCATAGCGTCATATGTAAAGCTTGAAATACAGAGGCGGATCCAGGGGTATTGTAAATGAAGGTTGAAAGGTTGCGTCAGCCTCATATCAAGTGGTCTAAATAAAAAGGTCATCTTTTTAAGGTGTTGATATGATTGTTGGTGTTGATATATGACTGATTGGTATCATGAGGAACGGTCTTATTATAGAGGTGGTCTTACTGGAGGTTCTTCTGTATTCATTGTGCACTCACTACTAAGCCCCGATGGTGGTTTTTATTTAAGTGGGTAAAATCTAAACTGTTGCCTGGAATAGACTATATACAAACAGCCTCTTTGCACTTAATGAATAGGCACGCAAACGGTACATTTCCATTGCTCTAAATTTAATTAAAATTACAGGTCAGAACTATAGGATCATACTTTAACATCGAGCAGACCATATGTCATTTGTTCTGCTTGAAAGTACCTAATTACGTAAGGGCCAATGGCCAAATAAGTGTCTATGCATTAGCATCAAGCTAAACACAGCAACTTCTGCCAATTTTGCACAATCTGATGTTTTTTAGCCACAACGACACAGCGATCACGCTGCATTTTTCCAGCTACAGCAAGACTTTCGCCAACAACTCGTCTCATTTGATTTTCCTTCCTTCACATGGCTCAAACCACGAGCACTGCAAGAAAAGGATATTGAGCCGCAGAGTAGTATTTTTTGCATGGGGTGAGGTCTATATATTACCCCGTGTATAAACGCGACACCCTATCTTAATATGGCAAATACTTAATGCAGTACAAGGAATAATGCATCAGTATGAATCAGGTGTGATATATGACGAGATGTGGAGGATATGCAGTGCGTTTGTTATTCTAAAAGATATAATAAAGGATTTATAACACATGTATTCGAACAAGTAACTGTCAACATAGTCTGAAGGTTCAACACGATGATTTCTGTAGCAGGGAGAGGACGTCTGAAAGGAGTAGAAGAACTATTGGTGGTGTTATTTTTATTGGAATTCACAGTGTCTGTCGCTTCTTTTTCTTACTATGGTGGTGACGACTACGGGCAGGATTATGGAGGGGGTGGAAGGGACTATGGCAGTTATGACTATGGTCAACCTCGCAAGTAAATATTTATTTATATTTTTCACCATTTATTAAACACTTTTTATCGCGCTGTTTTATATATTACAAATTTTACCCAATCAATCAATCCGAAACTTTATTCATGTGCCGTCTATCGGAGCGTGAAACAATGAACATGATGTAACCTAATGCTATTTGGCATTTCCATTACCTCTTTATATACATTATCATTAATTAACAACAAACAATGAACCCTATATATAGGGCTATATGATGACTACAGTTGTTATTATTCATCCGTTTTAAATACAGTGTTCTCATATACTTTTAAAGTTTGGAAAGAATTATTCAAACAATTTTGCATATTGTTTGTTTCGTTTTTTCTTGATGATGCATAGATACCACGCATATTTTGATGGTTGGGGAAATTCTTACCTTTACAACTGAAAATCCCTGACTTGAGAAAGGAAATTAGTATTGAATATCTATGAATAATGCATTGCATCCAGCATATAAAAGTATAGAGATAGAAGCAATATTTTCCAATGTTCATTAAGTTGTCATTTCAAATTTGTCAATTTCTCTCATGAATTGACAGATCTTCAGAAAAGTTCGGAATAATTTCTTTTTGAATTTCCCTCCAATATCTATTTCTAGGGATAAATTCGTAATTGCGAACACTGAGTATTGGTAGAGAAACTGCTCATGTTATTGGCAGTGCTCAAGTTATTGGCACCACCAAACAACTGTTATCACATTCATTAAACAATTATATATTCCTCCTTCAGGGTAGTTCTGTATGCTATGTCTCCTTTAGCGTAATATGAGCGTGCTACCTTGGAGATAGACATATGTTTGGATGGTGCCAATAACTTGAGCACTGTCAATAACTTGAGCATGACGTCTACACATTTTGCTTTATGGACTCATGTTGTTTATGTTTGTCCTTAATATATCTATTTTGATAAGGCAAGCACAACATGATGCCATATGTAGTACAATTAATTATGCAGGTCACAATATGTGTGCTCACTGTGCAGGCATTATCAGATAATATCCATCATACAGTTTGTGCTAAAAATATTGTCCTACATTTTGATCACTAGATCAAGGAAGTTTGTCTTCCAATTGATGATCTGTAATGTCCCGGTCTCATTGCTTTTTTGCTATGGATCAATCTATTTCTAACTTTTGAAAGATCCTCCAAACCAATAATTGTAAATGAATTGCTGTTCCAACCTTACACTGCTTACAATATATTCTTAAACCCTATTGGCAGTTCTTATAGAATCAGACGTAAATGTGTTTTCGAGAGCACATTTACTTGACATAAGAGCAAGCAAGAGATCTGCATTACTTACAGCACATTAAATGATGGAAAAGATTGCTCAGCAAACTGTTCAAGTATGCAAGTCGAACCTTTTATCATTAAATCAATGCTGAGCAAATTCTATATTAAACTTGAGTAACGTTCGCCCCTTCTATAATGAATTACTGCAAAGAATATTAAACATACACAGTTGCAACATGAGCACATGTGAGAAATCACAAAGGCAGAAGATTCAATACGTGTATTGTAATGCAGGTGAAGAGGTTAGAGTGTCACTATTATATGTGTATTGTGCATGGTAATATGGCCCGAGGGGCATGCTATTGTTAAATAACCTTGAAATATTATTAATACAAAAATGTACTGTTAAGGCCTAAGTTAATGAGTAAATAACACATAATGTGTCTAATGTCAAAACTCCATCTTTCTAGATAAATTGATCCCTGAAATTGCTCTTTAATGTTAATATGTTAGATTTCAAAGAAAGCAGTTACTGGTAATTCCAGCATATAACCAGATATCATTCATAATACAGCCTGTATGAATTTGGTGTTAAATCTTTTTAATTGTCCATAGCGAATTATTATATTGTGATACATATGTAACAATTAAGCTATGTTCAGAAAAAAAAGGTTTTGGAAGACTGATTAAAGTGAAGAATGTTATGTTTTTCAGACCAGAATATACTCCAGCTCCAAGATTCAAGTGCTACGTTTGCCATGTCATCTACAAGCCAACTGAATCCATACAAGGATACAGCAACTGTTATGTACCATTTAGTCCAGGTTTGTTTAAGCAATAAGATTTCATCAGAAATAGTTCTGCGCTATTGCCAGACAAAGGGGAAATGTTCCCCGAAACGTACAGTAGTAGAGGTGCGTTTAAAATGTAAGTTTCTGAAGGGCTGGTCACATCGGATAAAAATCGCATAAACGAATGAATCACATATGAAATTGGGATGTGCAAACAAACATGTACGTCGAGAATTTAGAATATTTACAGGTTGAAAAATCACTTGTAGATTACGCAAAACCTACAGAAATATCGATAACAAACCACTAACAAGCAACGCACACCAAGAAGTAGCTTATTTTTGTATGAATGCATCATTGAACCTGCTAAACACACCCCGCAATGGATCACTGAGAGTCCGCTTACACTCCACACACTGCTGATACTCATGAATTATGTACACCCATGCATGCACTGCCTAATCTCTTTACATGATTGTGCGTGGAACGAGTTTTGAACCATTAAAAACTTTGAATCACATACACGACATCCGCTCCGGTGCATGTACGTGCACAGCCAAATTGTACATGTATGCTGGTTTGCCAGTAAGAAGAACTGATAAAATGCCAAGATCATGGATGCTGGGAAGACCCCAATTCCGTGCTTGATTCATGCATTTAGATGATTTTAAGCCAGTGTGACAAGCCCTTAAATCACAAACATATACATTTTTATTTTCCTATACAATAAGATTTCAGTATTCAAATAATTCAATAGAATCTTGTTCTCCTTGCTTTGAATGTAGCAATCTTGAGTTTATATTTATTTATTTATTTTGGTCTAATGATGTTTCTGTACATATATATTGGTTCTTTATATTTTCTACGTATGACACAGCAAGATGGTCGATAAGATATTTTCCTCTTGGATCTTTTTACAATGCAGAATATATTAATTATTGTGGAAGAATAAATCTGAGATTCCATGTTTTAATCTTCATCTTACTTGCTTTTAAAATGTGAATATCATTTTGTTGTTATGCCTCGAATTGTTGAATGATATTATAAATATTTTCATCAGAACAAAGAGAGTATTTGTGAAATGGCTATGGTATGTGATACATGTGAAGCATTTAGTGACAATGTGCCAATTTTATCACAATATCTTTCTTTGTTTTCAGAGAAAAAAATAGATATGAATATCTGTCGTACATTGTCAACAAAACTTCCCAAAATTTCCCAAAATAAAATGGAATAATAAAACACTAGATTATCTTTTGGTACATCAATTAACATGGGTGTCAAATTCTGAATTAAAGGTAAAATGATTAAAATAAAACCAAAGCCAGCATAATGAAATTGTAAATTGATCGTCGCAGTTGTTATATTTTATGTTTGCCTCCGTGCTGGTGACTAAAACTCTCAAACATTGCTCTTCACAGATGGTATTGACACATTGGAGTGTACGAGCTATTGTGCAATCACAACAACCAGAAAAGAAGATGATGCAATACAATTAGTCCGGTCTTGTCTGCCTGGATGTGTGGAGGAGAGAGATTCTCATGTAAGTATTTGTTCCCAGTTGATCAATTATAAATTATAAAATAGACTTCTAAATGCTAATTAAACGCATTCTTCAATAGATCCATTGATTGGATTTCCTTCAATGACTTGACACAATGAAACTTTGTTATATAAGTGTTGATAACTTTATCTAAATATTTATTAAGAACCTTTCTGACTGTATCATTGGTGTGCACTGTAAAATCCCATGTGGATAATTTCATTTTCAAATTTCTCCAGTGAAAAGTCATCTGATCTCAGGCTCCTTCAGTTTGTGTTACTTTTGTGTAAGCATCTTTAATCATAAAGTGTACTTGCAAATCAAAAATTGTTATGAAAAAATAAAACAATGCCCCCACAGAGATTACACACATTGTTATTTTAATGATAGGGAGGTGATGTTTGATAGAACTTATGCCTAACACTGTGATAGCAAAATTGCAGAGACAATGTAGCACATGCTTTGAACATATTTTGCATTTTATTATCTGATATTACTGTCATTAAACTATAAACTCAAATCATTAAACTGGATAATATAAATGTTCTCAAGTTCAAAATTTACATTTTGAAATAGATTCTTCTATGTGATACATGTGATTATGTAGCCTACTTTATATGCGAACAGATAATCTGATTGAGTTGAGACACCTTGTATAGGCCTCATGGAAATTCAGTTGATTAATTATTCTATGCCGAAAATCAATCCAGCTGGCACAGTATTTTTTTATGTGTGTTACCATGCAAAATAAAGTGCTTTGCTAAGCATATTTTCTAATATACGTGTACATGAAAATGATGACATCAAGTCGTAGAGAATATTCACTTTTTGAAATCTTGAGATGTTCACATAAAAATTATTGTTTTGTTGTTAGTTTAAAGATTATCTTCTATTTCTAATGAAAATATCCTCCAAACGGCAATGTTATTTGTTACATACATAATTAGGATAGATATACATTTTACTATGTGTATAATTAGCAGGTTCTCTAGGACTATATAACAATTTCTAATATGATTTCAGTCAGAGACAACTTGCTGTGTCGGAAATTACTGCAATGGAAGTGGACAAAATACAATTCATTCCGTTCATCGAGGACTGATTACATTCCTTGGTTTGACTGCTTATATCATAAGAAAATTATCATAATTTGAAACTGCAGGGATCATTTATGTGTAATTGGCATTTGTATAAAAGCTCTTGATTTTTTCTGAATGCATTTATTTTTTACTTTATGATGTAAAGTGTGAACGTGTTTTGTTTTGTAACTGCTAATGTAATTACTACTGCTTTGAGTATTTGATTGATGAATAGTTCATATCAGATGATATTAATTTATAGCTGAGATTGTAAGTTAATGAATGTTATAAATCTGCTGAATTGTATCTATTGAGGTATTATAATTGTTTTATATGAAAATAGTTCTGTATTGGTTGAGATGAACCTAAATTTATAAAAATGGTTCGATCATTACAATCAGATATACTTAAGAAATACTTGTATCAACAAACACCTATAGATCACTTTTCTTGATTATTGTAGTGTAAATGTCTATTAAGAAATCTTGTATTCAGAAAATGGAATGAAATATTAACCATATAAAATTTATTAGACATGTACCAGTTGCGTCATTTGTGTATGTGAACTGTTTTGTAAAGAAAAGTGATGTCTATGTACATAGTGCTAACTAGGTTTAATCACAATAACATTACTGACAGAGATTCTTTTGTTCCATTTCATTGCTTATCAGTAGATTATCACTAAACACAAAGTATTAAATTATTAGCATAGTTTTTCTAAATTGAAAACAAGCCTTGGAATTAATTTTGTGTTGACAAGTCAGTAGACCTATGACTTGGGTTAGGTCATGTTTGGACTAGATCACCTTATGTCTGGTGGCATTCGAACATGATGACCATAAGCAGCTAGGTGCAGTATGGTCATGGGTTCAAATCCCAACAGAAATCCACTTCGAGCAGTCATAAGTCCAATGACTTAATTACAAGGAACATCGTATGGGTGACATTTGTTCATGGCTCTAGCTTTACAGTTTTCAAATACATACACTGCGTCCATCTAAATTTTACAGAAATGAGCAATTCTTAGCACCAATTCTTTATTAATTTCTATGTAAAGTGTTAAATAAATGATAAACAGTGAAAGATTGAGAAATCAAGTCTCTTCATATAATATCAATTTCATGTATATTGTGCATTCCACCTACAATATTAAAAATGCATCCGACTTTGAGTGTGCCATGTTGCATTTTTACATGCACTGTGTAATGGAAAACAAATTCATTAACTGTGTATATACAATAAAACATCAAAGTTGATTTAATATTAAGTTTATTTACATAGCCATGATTTTAATACCGAAATATAGTACATTTGTCAAAGTATTACGTGTATAGCTATATGCAAGTACATGTTACCAGATTAAGTTGAATTTTATAAAATACATTTTCAATGTGGATGAAATTGTAATATTTTATAATTAAGTAAGTGAAGGCCACTTATACACATAAGTTGTATTGTCAAGTGTTGGATTTTTTTTTTTTTTTTGCTGGAGATGATAAATATTCTTTTGAAATAATTTTGAGACAGTAGCATAGCATGCAACTGTTTTCTCACAACAATATTGCATTTGATGTAGTTAGAAGTAGTTGCTACTGAAATGTATTGGGTCATGATCACTTGATATAAGTATTCATGAAGTGTGTATTAAGTGTGATATATATGTCAAATTTAACTTTAAGGTGCTAAGTGTATACAAAGTGCATGTATTTAGTTGGTGTATCAACTGACTCGACGTGCTTAATACGTAGATTTAGCTGTTGTCCTTACTAAATTTTTATTTGATTAATTTGAAAAACATGTTAGATGTATTATTTTATATTAATCTAGATATTGACACATCAAATTTATTCAATGCTTTTTATGTTTTATTATATTATATACCATGAAATAAAATATTTTGGTTAATAATTTGTTGTGTTCTTAGTTCAGTCTATTAATTAATGCCCTTTTGACTATTAAAAGCAATTTGTTGACTAGCCGTTTTTTTAAATATTTGTGAATATTACAAAAACAGCAATTTAGAATATAGGTGTTCTATTCTATACTGCACAAGTTACCACATAGCAAATGACTTCACCCCTAAAACGATTACATCAAGATATTAGGATATCATGACAGAAAAGGGTGAAATCTAAAAAAATCAGTTTCTATAAAGCAAAGTCACGCTACAATTCTTTTGCACGACTAAAGTTCCCGTTGAATGATTCCCTGTAACATTCTCATAGTAGGTAATGTTAAAAATGTGCGTCTTATTAATGACAATGTCTTTAATCAATAACTGTTTTGTTAAAAGTTTGTTTGCTAAATAACTAATTGTTTATATCACGCTAAATACTATATTTAGAAAAAAAGACTGCTATCTGAGGAATGATTTTGATCTTTGGATAAAGTTTTAAGGTATTGTAAAACATCTATTAATTCTATCATGATTACTAAAAACAAAACAAAGAATGATTCAATATTATTATATCCAGTACATGGACATGTGAATTTTATATTAGATTGAATCTAACTTAATCAAAGGTCCTTCATGTTGAAATAGAAATCCAAAACATATTGAATGCTATTGCTGGTCTTTAAAGAATAACTATCAGTTTTCTTGAAAAGGTTCCGGGTGGAGATTGATTATGTAATAACTTTCAAAACTTATCTTCAAATTATATGGTGTTGCTGTTATTACTGCCTATTATATATATATTTTGTAAATACATTGAAATTCGTTAATACACAAACTATTATAAATCATCAATAAAACACTAGATTGTATATACTTTATTGTAATATAAAATATGTAACATGCATTTTATTACCCAACAGCACCCCTGAAAATTCACAGCTACAGACTAATTGCATTCTTAGTACTGGTAAATGTGTAATGGGCACTTGTTTTTCCACTGTGTTTACTCTTTTACATGTGATTATTGATTACATTAACATTGGTCAGGAGAAATGTTGTAATATTGTGTTTTTATATAAACATGAAACCGCTGAAGTGGAATGGAAACAATGTAATTGAATAGTGGAGAAAATTAAAACGACTTTCCACATGCTTTTACATGCTTAGAATAATGGTTATATTAGAAATGAGTCAGACCAGATCCACCCTATAATTGATAAAAAATGCTATAAGGTTGGGACTCCCTTCACACACTCCTTCCCCTGATACACACTATTACACAGTCATTAAAGTAGTTATCGCTACCAAAAGTGTTATTTTTATTAGAAAATCTCCAAATTCTCCTTCCATGACCTTTGTTATACAAACTTGAGTATATATAATTGAAGATCATTGTAATGACATTACTATTCATTTATGTTACAGATATAAAGCATTGATATGGGTCTATTGAAAGGAACCTTTGTGGTAGCTAACGTTTTAGTGTTGGTGAGTAACAGTATCAAGCATTAAAATGGCATAATAAATGGGGGGAAACATAATCAATTAATTCAGTTCTAAAAACTAGTCAGTTTTACCAGAGATTTTGTCCCTATATAGCTTATATATATTCCACTTTTCACACTTCACATTCTTTTCAAATATTTAGCTTATAGCTGCCGGCAACCTCCTTCTAGGACTGTGGCTGGAGTACGAACCTCTTGAAGAACGTTGGCAGGGAGACGGTGCCCAAACTGCCAGACGGCCCCAGTACAAGCAGGAGTTCATCTATCTCCTCCCTGGCTTTGTACCGTGGATACTGGTGATCGAGTACTTGTTGCTGGCAGTGGGAGGATTAGGGATTATTGCTGCAATATTAGGATTCATCACCGCATGCAAGGAAACACCCAGTGCCCTGGGTTGTGTGAGTACATCTATCATCTCTAATTACTATGGCGGAGGCGTACAGTCCACGAATGGAAAGGTTTTAGTTTAGAACTTTATCACACCCTTTGTGTCTTTCTTTCTTGTTGATAAGAAGACAATGAGTAGATGCATTCATATTACAATCATACATGTATCGGTTAAGTCTGCAGTCGTATGAATAATTTCCTCACTGTAACTTTCACATCCTACTATAGCTATTACTGCCAGGTCTTCCCCGTGGTAAAGAACATTTTTGAGTTCAAATATATTTCATGAGATGGTTGACTAAATAAGAACCAAGTAACAGCCTATAAGTTATTCTGTCCACGTAAGGAGCAAGCATTTTTCTCTAGATTTCACTCCACTGCCTATCCATTACTAGTCCATCAGTATTCATCGCTCCCCTGCGCATTAAATCTACATCAATTAGGGGAAGGATGAACGGGGTTTCTCACTTCTATGCTATTTATAATTGCAATGGATACACCACACATGTTGAGAGAGTATGGTCTTTTTAAGGATAGATTTTGACACACATACCCACACAAATGTACACTATAAGTTAGAATTATTGATTATATAGATTTACTATATAGTTTTAGATATATATATGACAATAAACCACGTGTGTAAGTGTACGTGTAAATAAAATGATCTATGTGGGATCTATATCTACCACCATATCGACATAGATGAAAACACTATTTCATTTAACTATATTAATTGGCCATAGGGGGAGTTGAACTCACAAAATCGTGGTTGAGTGGGGCTAGAATGATGCCATATCCCAAGCATAAAGCTGTTAATTAAATGTTACACAGCCGAACCTATGTCTAGTTATCAGTGGTTATGTTAATATAGCGGTACAGAAAACATACTTGCTGTGTAGAGAGCTTACTAGTGTGTGTGTGGGGGGGGGGGGGGGAGCGATAGCGTGTTAGAACTGTAGTTTCCATACGCTCGTTCCGTCGAGCCAGTCTCCCAAACAAAAAAAGACCATTAGAATTGGATATTATTGATTTTGTTGTTTTATTGCAGTACATGTTTGTGCTGATTGTGGTCATCCTTGCCGAGCTAGCAGTTGGAGCTCTGGGTGTGGTGCATTTGATTTACAAAACTGTAGGTTAAATTTACAAATATCAATTTGCTTTATGTCCTCTTGACTGCATGCAAATAAAAATGTTTATTTCCATGTAAATGCATCTGTCATGCTTAATCATTTCAAGCAAATTAGCTGTACTTCATTATTTCAAGCAAATTATTTGTACTTTATATTCACTATTCATACAGCAGTAACAGTAAATTAACTTGTATATGGACATTTTCCAGCAAAGTCTGACTGATTATGACATCACACAAACACTAAAAAGCCATGTGTCAGAGTTGCCGATATATGACTTGAGCACAGGAAAATTTACGGGGAATGGTCAAGCAATAAATGTTCTACAGTGGCAGGTTAGTCAGTTCCATTTCTATTCAACAGAACTACAGGACGATATACTTACCACATTACGGCATCTACTTAACAAAATATAATATCATTGAGTACTCAGGTCTTTATGTCAGAACATCTCTATTTCAAGACCAACCTGGGTAATACTGGATAGTTTCAGTGGAGGTGGTTTCTTTATGGGGTTCACATCAGTCTCTTTGTGAAGGTTTGGGACCACGAGAAATGTTCTTATTACAGAGGTGGTCTCAATAGATAGGTACAAGTTGGTCTTGCTTGGAGGTTCTACCAAAGGCAACCGCATCAGTGAACTGTGCAAAGATTTGTTTTTAATTAAAAAAAAATCAGTTGCCTTTGGCCATGGATTCTACTGTAATTGTGCCGTAGCTACATTGTATATACAAAACTAAATATGACTTGACGTGCACAGGAACGATGCTGCGGGAGTGAAGGCCCAGATGATTATATAAACAGCACATTTACTGATGAGGTGGGTTTTAGAAATCAACTATTTCCATATTGATTGTAATTGATGAATGATTATATACTTTTAGGGTATCAATTTCATTTTGCATACATTAGCCTGACTGCAAATAATGTTTTTTATAATGGAATCTATTCATATTGGTTTATTTACAGTTTGTTTGAACAATATTTACGTGACTAAGATTTGATGATACTAGTACTCTAATTTTCAAATGCATATTTTCCAGTCAGGTTTGATGTACCCTCCATCATGCTGTCAGCCGAAACAAAATACTACGCTGGACCCCAAAAATATATTGGAAAAAGATGTATTATACAACGACTGTATAACTGGAAAGAATAGGGTTCTTTACAAAGATCAGGTATTCTTTTGTTTAAGAACTATGACACGAAGAACGAAATTGATGCCAATGATGATGATGATAATGACAATGAAAGAGAGGACGGTGATAATAATTAACAAAATGAAAGCTAACTTACTATCATTATTTTTTATTAATCAAATATCATTTGTTGAGCACTGTTCTGATCTACAATCTCTTCTGTGGCAATATATTTAGCAATAATTAAACTATATATGAAGTACGTTTATTTCAAATTTAAGGGCTGTGGCAAAATGCTATACAACTGGTACATAAACACAATGCACCCGGGTGACGAAGATAACTTTCTTCTGTATACAACAAAACTAACCATAACGTTCATCGTGGTAGGCTTTGCTTCAGCTGTCCTCCAGGTAAAACTTTCAATCACATAACATAGATTTGATTTGTTGACGTAAAGTTGGCTATATATTTTGGTAAAAAAAATAGCTACGTTGTCTACATCTTAATTTTTTCAATTTTGAAATTATTATACATGTATATAGTAAATGATGTATATATTAAACACCTATCGCCACAAAAATCATGAAAGCTCTTTTTAGCATTTATTCAGGCACATACTTTAAAAAAAAACATGTGTGTGCACCCAGTTTACTAATGTATACAACTCTTCTGGAGTGCACTGAATATGACATATTTTGTATTTCAGGTTATAGTTCTGATCATTTCATTATCACTATGTGGCGTGTGTAGCCCAAGTGACAAAGACTCGGATTCTGGAAATGACAAGTTCTCTGGCATTGAAGAAACTCATTCAACCAACACCGGAAATTCAAATCACTATAGAACCGGAACTGCAAATGACGCAGGAGATGGCGAAAGCGATAAATTTGACTACTGACACACACATTAAATTGTACTTTATTTGGTCCTTAATGTTTTAATTAGAATGAACTGAAAAATGGTTTTACCTCCCAACGTGTTCATTGACGTAGAGCCCTTCAAAAGATTTTTAGATTTGTTTATGTTACGTGTTTCAGAATTTATATATGCTGTATGAAAATAGTGTCTAACCATATTAGACACTGTTGAAAAGAATTTTTATTCGCTTTATATTTTGTAGCTATTGTGATACAGATAACAAATTTTGTATTCATATGAAACATAGCATTTTAACATTAGCGTAGTAACTGGAGATGACTGTTGCAAATTATTGTGATTAAAAATAGAGAGCCACATGCACTGAGTAATATCATTGGATCAGCTTGTTTAGTGCTCTTTTTATAGTGTGTGTACATGTGTGCGGGGGAGTGTGGGGAGGGGGGGGGGGGCAGACACTCTGTATAATGCATGCACTAGTTGTATAATATATATTTCAATGATGTCAAAGGGATAATTAATTCTGACCCTAAAAACCCAGTTTCAGAAGAATTTGAATTTATCACGCTGTCTGTCATGGCGAGAACACTCAGTTATCATACTGTGATTAAATATGGGTAATATTGTAATTTTGAATTTAATTGTGTTTGTTTTCTCGTCTGGATCATATTCAATGTAACTACATTTGCACCACCCTTTTTTATAGTTGACTATGAAGTAAATACATTGCAATTTACATGTTTGCTCAAAACCCAATCAGCGTGCCTATAACACGGTGTCAAATATTTACCATTTTGGCATGATATTTAGCATATTTATAGGGTAAAATGCTGTGAGAGAATAAACACTTTTATACAACAAACATACTTTTTCAATTATTTTGTTGTTGTTGAAAGGGTGGGGGCGCACTTAAGTGGTTTGTATGCACGATCCATGGTGGTCATGGAAAAAACAAACAAATATGAAGTATTGTGGTGGAGAAAAGAGTGTAGCGCTCGCCCCTGCGCCCCCCCCCGGGATCTGCCTATGTCGACACTGTCTGTGATCAGCCTAATCTACAGCACACTCGGCAAGGCGGATTATATTTGACAGTGCATTTTACACGTTTTCTGCGTGACTACGGCATGTAGACTAATAACGTAAGGTTTGACGTACTGACTCCATAAACGTACTCTTGCCGCATTGGATACGCACTCCGCCCACACATCCCGCCCCGGTCTCCTTCAATTTTTTTGGCAGTAGAGAGGCAGGAAGGAAGCACTACAGCCTGTTGTGCGACAGGCTTTACATTGACATGTTATTTTCAATAATGTTTGTATTGATTAATCAACCCGAAATAGAGGAGGATGAGGGTCGCTCTTTTGCAGGTGAACAGAACGTTTCAAAACCGTCTGCTCCCTGCCACTTTATGTCTGCGCCGATCCTCACCGCAAATTACACAGTTAATTACTATTTGCCTGACCTTCATGAGCACAAAGACACTCCCCAATGGGTGTCAACCACACACTATACAAGCCGGAATCACATAGAACTGATAGCAAGTACTGCTGGACACATGGCTAATTATTTAGAAGTCGGGCAACCTCGAAGTGTCCTACTATACGAACTTGTACAATGAATAGTGTCCAGTTGCTGTTTATGAGTGAGTTGCCTGGTACTTTATCTTGTAAGTCCATTTTTCTTTGGCTCAAGCCTTCATAAAGAGAGCCCATGAATTCCCCATATAGAGACCACCTCACTAATGAGAGGACTCAAGACCGGCTTCCACGCCTAGGGCTTCCACGCCAATGGGAAGGTTTTACTGTAATACGACTGAATAGGACTAATTAAGACAGAGGGTCTTCGACATATGTGTTTTTCTCATTCACAATTCCAGCTGCCAATCAGTTTATCATACTATAGCTCATTATAGCCTGTGGGCATCTTTCAGTAGTGACAGGTCAATCAAATAGGCCCTCACATAAAAATAGGGGATGGAACAATAATCTTTTAATATTAAATGTAATTTCTGTGTTTCAATAACTTCATTGATGGGAAGTGCTGCAGTGAAAACTGAGGTCATGGGTCATCTGTTTTCAAAGGACATAAATATCAAGAGTGTAATAGATAGATTTTTCTTGGTCTCGGCAATATGGCCAATGGTGAATATGAAATTATTTTGATTTCAAATGAAGAGAATCTGGTTTTGATGATTATAAAAGTGTATTTCTCTTTTTGATTTTTATTCATCAGGAATCGCTAGTTGTTGAAAAAAGCCAGAGCTAAATGTCGTCTTTGTGAGTCAAAACAACATTTATACTTGCAATATCAGTAGCAATTTCAAGTGGATGGGATTTGTCAAAGAATAGGTGTCATCATCGTCATATCTCACGGCTATATACGTTGATGTGATCAAGGACTTGTAAAGGCAGTGTCAATGATCAACCCGTGAAAACCGACGATGAGGTGTCATCGGGTTGAGGAGGGAGTAAAGATGACGCATGATTACCATGGTGGGGAGAGGGCGTCAGAAATGTTCGAAGTTGTGATGCATCTCTCTGAACGATACCTAAGACTATTAAAGTTTTTCAAAACAATTCATATGGCTGGTTTAAGTCGATGTAAAACTGTATAAACTTATCTTATTATCTATTCCCATTTGATATGAGGATACAAAATCTTCTAGGGGCATTAATCAATGGAAATATCTATAATAAGTAAATATTGCTCACTCTATTCAATATTTATTTGTGATAAAGATTAGAAAGTATATGTGTAAATGTAATACCTGTGATAAGCAAAATAAATCATATCAAATAAAAAAGATATTTTCAAAATAATTTTATCATTTGTATAATTGTTTCACAACAGTGAATTTTAACAATAAACTACATTCAAATTCAATAAGGCATTTTAAAAGTTATGATTATTTATGATATGCTATGATATTTAAAAATATATATATATAATTATCCATGATAATATAAGAAGTCATGGTTCAAATGCATCATTCAACACAATAAAAAAAATAAACACATGCAGAGAACAATAAAATCTATAAAAAAAACTCTAAAATTGTCAATTCTACCTATTTGAGCAAATACTGAACAGAAACACGATTCACTTTAAATTTTCATCTATAAATGTCATCAACGTGAAATTTACTATTAATATGCTATTTCAAGGTACCTACATCATAATGTAACGTTACTTTCAATAGTATGATTATCTAAATCCAGCTTTATCCACAACTACTATAGATAAATATTTTAGAACTACAGATTTATAAGAAGCAAATATAATACTATTTGAAAAATAATAAAACCTGCATTTTCTGTAGAGTCATATATCTTGTGTGTAAATATTTAATTAATAATCATGACATTCTAAATATTTATATATTAATCTTAAAGTAGCACCACAATGTTTAGACTACCATTATCACACCAAAAGTTATGGACAAGGTTTGCTAGTCATGATACCCCTCGTCCATATCATTTAACTCTTCTTGCCAATCTTTCCAAGCATCAATTTCATTGTTCATCTTATCTATCTGATATCCCGCATACTCGTCAAGTTTAGCTTTTGTCACTCTCAATCGCTGTAACTTCTTTTTCAAAACTAGATACGCTTTCTGATCTTTCTTTCGTTTGGCTTTCTTCAAATTACTATGCTCTATTCGAATCCTTTCTTTGACATGGGTCAATTTGTCATGGGTGTTATACAAATTAAAGTTGAGTTCTGAGAAAATATCCCAAAAGTCTATATCTTCCGCAAAACTACATTCCTGCGTGTAAGTATCCATGTTTTCAAACAGTTCCTTTATGTCCAGGTAAAAAGAAATTCCGCAAAATATGTGTGCAATGACCACTCTTCAAAACTTTCAATAACTTGTTGCTGCCTTTGCACTCAACTTGTAAGAAATACTGAGAAAACATCTCCCGGATACTGTTGTATACTCAGTATAAGCCACCTGGAAGCCTGCCTCTGTTTTTCTTCATTCCACCACACCGGCTGTAAGCCTGGCCTATAAGTTTCTAATCAGCTAGGTTGCATCATAACACCGAAATCTAACCTGTACCAGGCGTCTGGGGTTATCGTTTCTATGGTAACGGGAGGGATAAGGAGGATTATCAAATCAGAAATAAAGGGAATTTCTTTGCGCGTTGTATAATTGTTTAAATTTGATTAAAACCATTGTGAATCGAGTAACTTAGTTGATGTACGATAATACTTGATCATCGTCCGTATAAAACAACAATATCTAGTAGCATCTTATTCTACTATGGAAGAACTAACCTTGAACTTCACGCCCGGGACTTCACTGTAAAAATAGAAATATTCATTAGCTATCGAGAATAAGATACAATATCAAAACAGAAAATAATATATGATCATATCATCTTAATTTATAAAAATACACACCGCATTGGAACTTTCAATGTCGACTAATGCATTGAAAAACTGGAAAAACACGTGAAGTACAAACAAATCCTAGGTTAAAAGTTTGGTGTCAAAATTTAACAGTCTGAATCTAGTACAAAGGACATTCTGGCTGAAATTTAAAGCAGCTAGTGTTGCATAGTTTTGTTATTATAAGTGCAATAAAATGTGACCGAGATTTTTACAACTTTTAACAATAACTGTTCACCAGTTAATAAAACTGTACATGAGCAGTAAATCATACAATTCTCATGTACATTGCTTCAAAAGCGAAATAAATCTCATTCTCTTTGATAACGCTAGAGGATTTCAAATGGTCTTATTACAAGTCGGTTATCCCATTGTTACTCACTTCAGAAACACAAGAAATCGAATTAGCTTAATATGACGTCCGGCAGATGATACAATTGCAAGGAAGTTATATGGAATCGAATCACGCATAATTGCATTCCCGCATAATTGCACAGGTCACTTGTGCAAATGACAATTGTCCTTCGGGAAGGACCTTCAGACGGTATAACTGTAAAATGGCCCAGTAATGTGTAGTCTTGACAGCAAGCAGACATGTTGACCACCCACCAGTACATGCTGTTGAATGTATTAACTAAGAGCCCACGGTAACAGTGCGTGATACGCACATGTATATGTACGTTGTAAGAAATGTCGAAAAATGCTTGAAACCAGCAATGCACTTCCTCTAACCTGGATCCCTACAGATCATTGTGACCAATTGCAAAGCACCGTAGCAGCAGCAGCCAGCAGCAGCAGCAGCAGCAGCAGCAGCAGCAGCAGCAGCAGCAAGCAGCAGCAAGCAGCAGCATATCGAAGTGTCTATAAACCTACAATTTGCCAGTTTTGAAGCCCAAAAGTATCAGATCAGCAACAATTGGTACTGATCATGATTTACCACGGACATCACTAGCCGATGGATCGGATAAGCTGGGTCACAGCAACTTTTTTTTACTAGAAAAACGTCATTTTAATTATTTTGGCCTTGTATTTCATTGCTTGCACTGTCTATAAAGCAATGCACCGTAGTGAAGTTGCAATTGGGCCTAACCACTTTGGGAAATTCAGGTTTTCGGTAGCTAATTAACAGTTGTTCAAATTTCAAATTTTGCTTCATCCACCGTTCATACGCTCATCTCCCGTTGGAACATCTAAAGTTCTCTCGGTTCCACTAGAAGAACAAGAAGAACGTAAGATCGTGTGATCATGGGGTGTATATGATACATAGAGGCAAGGGACGTATCAACCGTCTTCAACTGCTCACGGTCCAGAAGCCAGCAAAGGGCACACACTATTTTAATGATGCACAGTAAAACCTCCATAAAAGACCACCTCTATAATAAGGTCATTTCTTGGGCCCACAAAATTCCATAAAGGGACAACCATGAACCCACATACGGAGACCATCTCTTTATTCAGACCATTTGACCCCAGCCACCGTGTGGTCTTAATATAGAGGTTCAACGTTATGTACATTTCATGTGGTCAGAAACTCATTTATCATTATTTTTCGTTTAATTTCATTGGTGATCATGATCTAGAAGAATCTGATAAACCGGAGAGGGTAATTCCCCCCCCCCCCCTTCCCCCCGTTGCAAAAAGGAGTGATACTATTGTTATCATGCTTGTACTCAGCAGGACTACTATTTTTACATTTTTAAAAACAGGGTTGTAATTTGTTGAACAAGTTTATTTGCTATGCTAATTCAAACAATACGGTTAGTTCTGAATATCAACAGGTATCACAATTTCATAATATATATCACAATATTTCGACAACAAAGTCTGTTTGTCTTTCACACTCTTGAGAAAGACGAACAGACTTTGTTGTCGAAATATTGAGATATATATCATGAAATTGTGATACCCGTTGATATGAAGAACTAACTGTAGTATGTAGGGTTGTAATTGTTTAGAAAAGAATGATCAATAAAACACCGGGTTCGTTGTGTATCCGATTATTTCACCAGGATTCGTTCTGGTGGCGCATCAGGCTCGCCATTTGGGCTAGCCTTGATAAGCCCCAAGAATTCACATACTAAAAATAATTCATGTTACAAACTCACCCGGTTTTGTCTACAACTCTTGCTGGTATGAGTTTCTTATCTGGTCCAAGAATACACGGTTCTTGGGGACTTGTGCTGTGGTCAGACCAAGATAAAGAGCTCATGTCCCAACACTGTTTGGTCAATGGCATATCATCATATCATATAATATATGTCATTGAGTAAGCCATGGTGGATACCATGAGGTCCATATATGTTATTGATACATGGGCAAATATCAGGTATATGGCAACATTAGGGAGCATGCATAATTTACCTTGCGGGGGGGGGGTTTCGGTCATTTGGAGAAATCGAGTGACCCCCCCCCCATTGCTTCAACAAAAATTGAGTGACACACACACTCCTATTGCTTCAACAAAAATTGAGTGACACCCCCCCCCCCCCCTTACCAACCGTTTCCTCACATCGTCATTGCGTTGCGTGCGGTGTGTTAAAACAAAACAAAACATTTTGAACCATTTGTTATGGAGATAAAATATCATGCAATTACAGCTATACTTATAATTATGTTACACACATATAATTTCAAGCTTCGGATGGTAGGAACCTGTGAAACACTAACGGGTACATGAGTTGTCAACTAAACTTTCAGACGTAATAAGTTCCATGTTAACTTCACCCTTCTTAGTCACTGTCCCCCCAAAATTCCTTGTTTTATAGCATGATATCTTCTTTCGTATACTTCTCCTGTTTGAAACTAAAAGAACATCTGCTTCATCATCAGATGTATCGACTTGCAAAACTGCAAGCACCATTTCAGAATCTTCGTCGTCAGAGTCTGTTGTAGGCTGCTCTGTAGTGGTCACTTTGCTTTTCGACTTCGGAAGAAGTTCTTAAGTTTCTGGATAGTGTGAATAGGTCAGAATCCTCTGATAGTGAAAGTGATTAAGAACTTATTACAAGAAATGAAACCTGATTTTTATAAGGATATTTGTATGATTTTATAAGAAAATTTTATTTCGGTTTGAAGCAATCACTCTTTTTTTTTTCTTTTTTGATTGGTGAAAATGTAACTTGATTTATTTTGGTATGATACCAATCAGCAGCTTATTAAAATTCATATTAAGTAAATTGATCTGTGACTTATAAATGATGATTTTATGCAAATAAAACTGCTTTCTGAAAGATTAATATTGTTTAATATAATATTTGTGTCCTTTTACAAAAGTCTTTGGGCATTGTTACATGAAAAACTGAGCGACCCCCACCCCCTATGGGCGTATAGAAAACTGAGCGCCCTCGCCCCCTATAGGCGATATGAAAATCGTGCGACCCCCCCCTATGCATGCTTCCTTAGTGAAACCAGTCTTATATTGTGTGGACACTTTCGGAAGAAATGTTAAGTGTCCACATGCAACATGTATATATGGGACTTGTCCATGTGGACAGGTTCCATTGTATATGGCAAAATCTAGGACGAACGTCAAGAACGACCACAGGCACAGTGGCACATATAAACAACTTGTACTGTATTAGTATATCCTTATATCTGCCATATAGCTAAAGTCACAGTAAAGTCAATCCCAGAATCTCTACCAATTAGATTCACTGGCAGTTGGTAGATTTTCACGGGTAGGTCTTTTTTCGCTATGTACGAGAGACTAAGGTAAAATAATCTCCAACGCCTGCTTTCATTACGCATGATGCATTTGGTTGCATTTTCCAGATTTCATTTATATATAATAACTGTTAATCGTGCATGGGTACGTGTGCTACCAATATCACGGTGTTCAATCAATCTCCAGTTTTTGTGAGTTATAAGCAGATTTTGTGAGGAAATCAAGAGTTTTTGTGAGGGAAATGTTTACTTTTGAAATCGGCGGTTTGGATTTTCCACTATAAGAATACTTCTGGCACATACTGATGCGATTTATTTCCACTCACATGGGCTGGTTTCTTCTGCTAAGTCTGCAATAGTTGAAGACCCTCGTTCTACATGGCTGTCCACTATCCGAAAATGAGTAATATTTTGCCTTATATTGCTTTGTTAAGCCCTAAGTTGGATCAGGCATGTAGCTTATACTTGACTGAAAAGTACATTATAAAAGTACATTATGCATTGCATCTATATTATTAACTTCTATATTGTGTAAAGTCTTCAAATCTACAGAAATGTACAATCAACAGTTTTCGTGAGGAGTTGAAAATCATTTTGTAATTTTGGCCAGTTATGTGGTTTTAAAAACATGGGATTAGTGTAATCTGTTTTGTATCAAGTTTGAGATACATTCTCATTCATATTTTGCCTGAATTACGTCTTTACAGCCACAATATTCGTCGTTTTCTATCAGATGACCTCAATTTTGAAGGTGGGTGGTCATGTATTGCAGACTTAGCAGCAGAAACCAGCCCATGTGAGTTGAAATAAATCGCATCAGTATGTGCCAGAAGTATTCTTATAGTGCATGGACGACAAAAATTGTGCTCAGAAACTGTCTTTAGACCGTTTACAGTGGAAAATCCAAACCGCCGATTTCAAAAGTAAACATTTTCCTCACAAAAACTCTTGATTTACTCACAAAATCTGCTTATAACTCACAAAAACTGGAGATTGATTGAACACCGTGAATATGAACGTTTTGTGGCATTGCAATTATAGTAGTGTTATGTCATGCTCTTGCCCCGGGCCTCTAACAGTAACAAACTACTCACATATCATAACTTGACACTGAGTCAACGCCATCACGTTGATGCCTGACCGTGTTAACATGTAAATGGATCTAGTAATATGGATTTGTATGCAATGTTCATATGATATAACAGTACATTTGTAACTCATGCTCTCCTTAAGTCCGGGACATCGATATATGTGACTGTGGTATGGCATAGCAAGGAAAGTCATACAGGGGCGGATCCAGAGCTGAAGGCTTGATAGGTTCCCAAGAGCTGAGAAGGCATGTCCCCCCTTCTCTAGGAAAACTTTGAAAAATACAATGAAAATGGTGCATTGTGGTGCCTTATTTTCCTCTAATTTAATATATCTTTACCAGGTTCGAGAACATGGTGTAACCTGGTCTGGATCCGCCCCTGTCATAAATATACAGTTTATTACTTTGAACCAATGGATATACAAGAAAAACCTTGTAAGCTTTCATCCATACTTTGGGCTTCCTCAGACTGTCAATATTACAAACATAAAAGTCTGAACAATACTATATATCCATTGGTTCAAAGTAATAAACTCTATATTTATGTACATATACCTGGATAGATGAATCTTCACTATAACAAGCAAAGTCATTGTATGGTATTAACGGTGGAACCTGTCTTTAAGTTTATTGGCACCTGTTTTGTATGTACGTGAGCACTTTTCATTCCTACTTTTCTCCATGACCATATATAAAGTATATGAAAGTCTGGTGAAATAGTATTGTTATATTTAAAACTTTGAACATCATAAAGAACAACTAAAATACAATAAACTAAGATGAGACTTATAAAAAGTGGACGTCTCTTCTAAAAATATCTCCCTTATATTGGCGCTTCTCAATCCTCTCGAAGGTGTACACAAAAGACAAGTTCCACTGTAATTATAGTGCTCAAGAATAACAATAGGCCCTCAGTAAGAATGCCGTACTTTGATATGGAACCCCATCAAGAATCAGCTCATTAGTTGCATAATGCTGGGATCACACCATGAAGCCAATTAGACCATTGCATTGTGACCGAGATGTGATCAAGGTTACGATTTTTAAAATACTCTAATGCGATGGTGATCAAATGCCTCACGTTTGCCAATTAGACATCACAGTCATCGTCATATACTTGTGCCATTGCATTGTACACATTATGTTATAAATGCGGAGTCAATTGGACGTTATAGTGTCGTATGACATTTGGAAATGACAAGAATGATACCACCTTCCTCCAAACATTCAACAAAAATCTACATTTTTGAAACATTTGGTGATAATTGAGAAATATTTGCTTTTGAAGAAGTTGGCGTCCCACACTTGTATATGGGCTATAATTCAAATACATGTAAATACTTTATTTTTGAAGTGGAGTGTCCATCTTGTTCTTTGAAGAAATATAGTAAGCATGCCACCTCTTGCTTTAGCACAGTGAGATAGTTAGCGTAGTCGTATGCCTGCTATACATTTTGTATTTCACGTCCATAGCATGCATTATTTACGGAAGCTTGTGTACAGTTATTCAAATTACAGGGCAACCAATATTGCATGTAAGAATCTGGAAATAAAAGGCGAATATGTGCTTTTGTAGCAGAGTGGTTGGGGAGCTGGACTCGTGACCAGATAGTTGGGGATTCGATTCAAAATATTCCCGTGGTTGTGTGGTGGTGGGTGTTGAGCAAACTCATTCCCAATCAGTCGCACTGTCGCAAATATGACTGATCAGCACGTCCGCGCTACGGTTGATATATGATCGCAAGGGAGTTCAGAAAGATATTATGTGACAAAGATGCCAATGAAGTACTGTGAATGTAGGGGTTAATGTAGAGTCGTCTGCTCCTGAGTATGGGGGCATAAGACCGTAAAATGCAAACATTTACATTTGCACTTACAATTTTAACATTAGCTTTCATAAGCTTATGACGATTTCAGTTACTAAGAACATTGGCTGATGAGATAGGTTTAAATATGTTTTAAAAAAATGAAAGAGGACCCGGCATTGCAAAATGCGACTTGAGCCGTCTCCACGCTGATGAGATTGCATAGTGTGCTATTGATATTGACATTTTTAATCAATTTATGCCTGGCTATAAAATATTAAATATATCTAGCATATGAATTACGTATGAAATAGACTTATTGCAATGGAGGTCTTGTTGATTTACCTTGATACTCAGACTTAAGTGTCTCATTGGTCACTTTGAGCTCGCTCGCCTGGCACTAGTCGACTCTCCACTCTGCGCAACCTCAATTACCAGCTCTTGCTGCGGTGTTTACGACGTAAAGGAAATCGTTGTTCATGAGTGAAGGTGCTAATGAATAAGTTTCTTATATACGGTGACCAAATCTGTATAGCTCATTCTTTCTAAATCCATTCTTAGCAGACGACACACACGATTTGAGTAGTGTCTCGGATGAAATAGATGAGTGTGGTGATTTTAAATATTTCACTTTGCATCTCCCCACTGCCATAATAAAATTAAGCATATTTGGCAAAGTTATTGTGTGAGTGGACTTTATCAAAGTGTGCATTTACTGTTTTAAAGTGGACTTCTATGGAGTATTTATTGGAACGACGTCTATGAAATATACTGCACGTTGTACAACAGAATTGAGAGTTTTGGTAGGTATGTTGATTCTATTTTGTAAACAAAATGACATAAATCATTTTATCACTTAGTTTTCTGTTCTTTCTTTGTAGTTTCCCTCTTAAAGTAACCATCATTCCCCGCCTATTATATACCTCTTCTGTGTGATTTACTCAAAACAAATCTGACCATCATTCAACGACATTCTGTCTCTGCATTGACCGTTATCTGAGCTTGCAGAATTGACAGGGCCAGGAGAAGCGACTTTCGTGCTCCGTGGGGTCGGGGGGGGGGGGCAATGCATATGGATACCCAGGGGTTACAGAGGGCGCAAGACCTCCTCCCTTTTCACACAGAATTTTTTTCATTACATTTTGTCTTTGTTTTTATGTGTGTGTGGGGGTGGGGGTGGGGGTGGGGGCTGGCATATCCGTGAGCTTTCATAAGCGCTATGCAACTTATGAAATTCTGTAGTTGCGCCCAACCCCTTGTCCAAATACTGCGCCTATCCTCTTATTCTAAAATCCTAGACCTGTCAGTGCAATGCACCCAGAGCCGTAAAGTAGCCTGGCCCCATCACTATCGAGAGGGCCCAGCTTAAGCGGAGGAAATGACTGCGGCTGTCTGGTAAATGGACCTCTTCCTCTGCCCTCCATCCAACGCTATGAACAGGAAGATGGCTGTTTCATGCTGGAAAATATATATGCTATATAAATATTAAATGCAGAAAAAAACGGTGAATGGCCATACGCTTAAATCAATTATCAAACGCATTATAAATATTTCCTAAAATATACAATACAAAACAACACAATACTATACTATACTATACTATACTATAATATACTATAGTACAGTGTCCCATAATTTTAGTGTTCATGTGCACACGCTTTAGGCCTCCTTAAACAAATGATGCATCGATTGGGATTTTGAAATGGGAAGCGTCTTGGACTGTCGAATGGATTGTGGAAGTTTATACCATAATTTACGTCCTGCTGTAGATGTTAGATCTGACAGTCAGGTAACCATAAAGAAGTGAATTTCTATTATCCAGGCTTGAAATGATGAAGGCGTCAACAAGTTTTTCAGAAGCTTCCATCTTGAGAAACATTCTAATCTGTCCAATGCGACGAAGCTGCCAATTGCTATCATAAAAAAATCAATTAACTATATGATATGACATATACATGTACTATTACACAAAAACAAAAGTAAAACATTTTTGAATAATCATTTCATAATGAAATCCTGTAAAAGACTTAATCTAGCAATTCTTTTATTTAATCATCTGAATAGCTTTTAGTAAGGGTTTTATTTTCATGTGGCTAGATCAGTTGGTCTGCATACAAAACCATTAACAAAACACCAATGGTAAATCGTATCTACATTAACTATATATTGCTTCTGTTTTGAAAATTGACCCACTTCAAAATCGTTTCAACATGAAACGATTTCCAAAGCATTTTACAATTGGGTATAATGAAGTGTTACATTGTATTGTATTCCTTCATTGACATCTGGTACAAACTGTGAACTTATGAAACACATATTTACAAAAAAGATATTATACAAGCCTGCCTAGTTGGCTTTATACATGCCATACACAAAATCTTTTACTGTAAACAAATCAATTATTTTCAAACTGTGAACGGCTGCGTAATTCAAATGATTCTTTGATGTAATAACTCATTTAGCGATGACCAGTTCGCCCGTCATTAAGGAATTCCATTATTCAGGTCTAAATCATTGAAGTCTAATATAAATTTTTAAACATGGTTGAGTAATACTGTACAAAGACTAATATATGAAGAACATTAAAAATAACGTGCTATCCATTTTCTAACCAATTGTCATTACAAAATTTACAAATTCTTTCATTTTTATTTAGACTCTCATATCTTACAGTTCAATTTGAAAGTACGCTGGGCTCTATCGTCTCTCACAGATTGCTTGATATCACATTGGCAAAGATTTATTCTACATGTAAGAAGAGAGTGATCGTACATTTTGCGAAAATGACATTAGCACACATTGAGGCCACGACGTCTACAGCAAAGTTTGTACGCAGATTGAAGTAGTAAATACAGAAACAATTGGGGGACAGGTCAGTTATCCGTTCAAACCACACAAATATAGAACACAACGTTATTTGTTTAGTATTGCGTGCAACCCGTATACGTCCGACTTCCAACACATTCAGTAGAATATAAATCATCAACAGACAGACATGAGCATAGGTCTATACGCTCGGAAGAAGGAAGAGGGTGTCTAGGTCGAATGGTGTACACCCGGCAAACGCACATCTCAGCAGCAGACGAATTCCTTACCATGTGCCAGAAATTTAAAGCTCTACTCACAAATTAACAGCTCATTTGTAAAATCCTTTAATCAATCAATTGCTATCAGCAGGTGATCTATCATCAAAATAACCAATTAGGATTAACCATAAACTAGTGCCAAATCGGCAGTAAAAACTTTGGGCTACGTGTTTATCACGTATCGTGATGTAACCAGAACCTGCATTCCTATCAATATTATTTTTCAAAGCGATTTTGCAGCGGTCTGTGCGTGTTGTCACTGTCATTTTTGCATGTATTTGTCTGTCTTTGGCAGGAGTGGTGTTTATTGTGTGTCGCAGGCGTGTGCTCGGTTTGATGAACCGTTCTCGGCAGTGACTAGGATCCGCACCATGGTATACGGGCACAGGTACAGGACAACGTGCGGGTAAATCCCTGCTTTAACATAAGTGGATGCATGACGGGGGTGTGAGTATGTTCTTTGCTGGGTACGGACAGCCATGTCATATCGCGTTTTCTCTGCAACACATGCATTTTAACCTTGTTTTCTCTATTCATATGGATCTTGTTGGGTACAGCTGCTGCAGCTGCTGCTGCTTTTAACCTCTTTTCTGCTGCTGCTGCTACTGCTGCTGCTGCTGCTGCTACTGTTGCTGTGTGCTGCTGCTGTGTGCTGCTGCTGCTGCTTCTGCTGCTGCTGCGGCGGCGGCGGCGGCTGCTGCTGCTGCTTCTGTGTTCTGCTGCTGCGCCGGTATTCTGCTGTTGCTGTTTTTGTTGTGGTTGTCTTTGTTGTCATTTTGTTATTTTCATTGGTGTCTTCATCGTCAACCTCATTGTCATCTATCCGTCTTCGTCAGTTTTGTTGTTGTCATTGTTATTGTATGCCGTATTTGACGTTGCCATTTCTTTCCCCACTCATCAAACTAATGTCATTCTATGTAGACCCATCAATTCCCTCAAGCCCGCATGAGGCCGGGTATATGGGTAGGCCTTTTTATGGTAGTATCTGCCGGACCGTTTTATTACACCATTATATGAGACATTTCAGGCTGGGTATTGAGCCAAGCCATAACAATACCATAAATTCAAGTTGAGTGACCACGGTCAAAGTCCACAGTTGAACTGACACAAGTTCCCTTCAGAACCGACTATATATCAACCATGGGTGATGACGAAAAGACAAGCAAAGTTCTTCTCTTTCGTATAAGAGACTTGATCCAGCGTAAGTCAGATGCAGCACTCAACCACCTCAAGTAATGGTCATTAAGTGTTATGTCTCTCCATAATGAGAACGTATACCCCCTCAATCTGCACGCAGATTTTTATTTACCATCGCAGTGACGCACATTCTCCGTTCCCATGTGTTTTCAACGAAGTCAATCTCCAGGTACTTTCCACAAGATGCGTGCAATAGAAAGTGTGAATGTAGACGCATTTGCGGGTGTTAGAACGTTCTGCAGATGACTTTTTGCTGCCAAGAATATCCTTTTATGGCTTTTTATATCTTCCCGTCTTTACACACTATCCCCACTAATGGCCTTCTTTTAGTGCTTGTAGATCGTATATACTTCCTATACTAAGCAATGAGCTCTTCAAATCTTACATCATGTAGTATGAAAGAAAAAGACTTAGTGTGCCCATCTATAACTTAAATGGATATTTTATGTTACTAAACCCCCTATGAAATCCAATGCTAGCCAGCCACATCCACAACCACACCCACATCCACAACAGCACCAACACCCACACTCATTTTCAGAGAAACTGGATGTCTTTCTCTTTTTCAAAATTGTGAAATAGCATAATGGACTAGCAATCTTTCGGGGACACGCACTTACGAATGCTTTTGTCACCCCGCACAGCGGTATCAATTAAGACTATGCCTGCCAGGCGTGTGACCCATGACGTAAATACATGACGTGCAACATACTAACAATATCATCTCAATATAGAATCTCCTGTGTATGTAAATGTGTTGGGACCTCCCGTTAATGTTTCATGTATGTTCGTCTATATAGCTAACCATGATAAATTAAAGACGATACGCCAACAATGGTTAATTTAAAAAAAAAGAATGCTCAACACGCCAACAGACTCATTGAGAGGTATGTTATATAATATATATGTCCTCATAGGTACTTGGCGAATACGTCAACAATAGGCCTAATAAAAGAATCTGCAAAACAACGACACCACACTATCCATATTGGTTGAAAGTAAAAAAAAGTGTGTGTGTGGGGGGGGGGGGGGGTTTGCCTTTAGTGCAAATGGTTCACATGCACATACGGAAGTTTTTGTTACCGTGCATAGTAGTATTAATGAATAATGTCTACAAATGACCAGGTCGACCACGCATTTCCAATGACATACATACATTATGTATCCACCCTCAATCTACCTCAGCTAGCTAATGACAGAGCACGATAAACAAAATGCGTATTGAAAGATAACAATAATAGATAATTATAAATACCTTTAAAACAGTGACTACCAAAAACACACCGTGAACACTTGCTATTCTACCTAGTTTGTCTGGAAAAAATGCAAATTGCAAATATTCCTATCCCATATCGAATAACTTTTAGGAAGTTAATCAACTGATATGTTTTGTATTTCTAAACACCAGGAGAACTCAGAAAATATAGAAAACTGTCACCGTACACGTATATCTACCATGCAGAAAGTCACTTCAGTGTGTTGGAACTTTAACATTTTCACAGAAATAGGCAGAGTAGAGAACTGTCAGGGATTCACAAACTTATATCTGAAAATACAGGCAAATATTTCAGTAGTAGAAACGAAATACATGAACAACTACCCAGCACAGTCACACTTAAAACTGTGGGAACATTTCTACTTGTGCCAGTGAAATTCATAGGAAACGGTAACGGAAATAAGCTCAACAAACCCTTACAATAAGGCTAATTGTTGGACTGATGTATCAGCACCATGTCAATGTTGAATGAATGACTTCACTCTACGCTTTGTCCCACAGATGATCAATACCAAGCTAATTGGGAACATCTTCTGGTGTTCATCAATGAGGACATTATGGCTTGATACAAATTACTACTAATTACAATCCATTACAACTTTGAATAATTACCCCTCAGACCTGAATGGTTGCAAGCTTTAGATGGCAGTTATTTTCATCTGCTGGATGTATAGTGGGTCATCCATGTTTGTCTTTTTTCTTTCTTTTTTTTTGTGTGTGTGTGTGTGTTTTTAAGACAATGTCTAGAATTGGTTGCTGGCCCTCATATAATCAAAATTGTCAACATGATCTTTCCGCTAGCTTGAGAATTAAAACATGACACCCTCACCCTATCCCGTTACGAATACTTTAAGAAGTTAAATCATGACGAACCCCTAAAACATACGTGGGAGTACCAGCACTGGGAGTATCAATGCTCACCGGAATTCTCTATACATGTACAGCAGAACCTCTCTAACCTTTGGGACCAGCTTTAGGCGGTCTCAATACAGAGGTGGTCTCTTTATTTTGGTAGCTTTATTAGAGGTTTGAGACCGTGAAAATTGGTCTTATTACAGAGGTGGTCTCAATGCAGGGGTGGGCTTAATTAATTGGAGATTCCACTGTATTTCGCGCACAATACAGACTATGAATATATTCTCCTAGAATGCAACACATGCAATGAGGGAGCGGCACTTATTTTAGTTACCCCACGTTGTATTTAGCCATACTCAGAATGCATAATTCGTCCGCATTGTATTAAATGAAAGCCGCATGGAAATGTGCGACGATGTCTCTTGCGGAGACATCATCCTTCCCATACAGACAGTGCTATTTGTTAAATGAGTATTTCATGCGTATACACATATGCGTGGGATGAACGACTCAATGCTTCTACAACGGTAGGTGGCCAGGCTAATTGAGTACATATGTCAATCACAATAGAAAGTTGAAAACGTTGAATAGCGTAAGCTCTTCATTATCCACCTTAAGCAATGAAGGTAAAGTTAGACCATCCTTGGGCCCAGCCTTGTTTGAAGGCCTGAAATTATTAAGTATCAAACTCTCACACAATGAAATGATGAACCATATAAGGCTTCGTCCCACAGTGCTGTGGTATCAAGCCGATTACTGGTCTTACGATAGTGGGCAAGTTGGTGCGACGTGGGCCTCACAAAAATGTTCAGCAGTACAGGGTGAAAATGTATGTTTGTGATTTTGTGCAACTGCAAGAATGGATGTCCCGTCACGACAGAAAAAGATCCACGCACAATTCACACAGTCTCTTGTTGAGCTTAAGCTCATGTCGGGTGCTTATATGCTGATCCGACTTCTTGCTGCTTAGAACTCTTATAGGTAATGGAATAGGCCAGCTAGCCCTGCTCAGTTTGGATTTCAGATTAGGCGATTTCAGACTTACTGTATAAACACAAACATAGTGTTTGTGATTCAGAAACTTACATTGGGCTACATTACATTTCCCCTTCGACTAGCAAGTGCGTTTTGTATTTACACATTATGAATCAAGAAACTATCAAACTACTTCTACAAGATTTCAGACATGTTTGTTTACGACTTTGCCATACTCTCTGACTAAAAGGGGTTAGAAAAAAGGTCGCAAATAAAGCCGCGATCAAGACCGCCATCAATGACCTGAGATGGGGTGGGGAATCTCAGAAATCAAAATCCCTCAAACTGACATGTTTTCACAATTGCTCACCGGATCTCAATTGGCTCGGGATCGCGTGAAGTTGGTGTTGCATGAATTCAAGTGAGTTCATGTTATTGTTTTTTTTTTGTGATAGTCATTTACGTTCCCGTCATGTCTTGTCGAGTCGCAATCCTGTTTTCCCTTTTGCTAATACAGTGGCCTACTACTTGTTGGTCGATAATTGGTGTAGAGAACACGACCTTACACCCACTAATTCTGATGTAATGGTCTGCTCTCGAATGTCTGGGACCAGATATACAGAGCAGGTATTTCAAGTCTGAAAAACAAATCCAGAAAGTCAAAGTTCTGTTAATAATATACGAAGCACAGGGGTTCATAGTATCTGCGTATCCGAATACACATATACTATACATTCAGAAGGGTATGGTGAGTCCAGGACTAATTACATTACACTGAATACAATATGCTATGATGTGCAGGGTGACATTATGTTTCACCTGACAATGCTGAATAGCATTACGTGCAACGCTTGCGTAGATTTATCACAAGATTATCCTAAGATGATTACCCATTTGGGCTATCTGCATGTTCTCCATCCCCATTGAACAATACTGATGGCAGATCCAGGAAAAGAGAGCCGAGAACACTAGCAATCGACCCCCTCTCCTTCCTGTCCCTAAAAGGAGACATTTTATTGGTGGGAATTAGCATAACCGTGAGCATTAGCATGTACGATGCCCATGAAATCCACTCCTCACGCCCACCCACCTCTTTTCCCCTTGTATCTGGTAGAACCTATAAACAGCACACATACCGTTATCGGCAAAATTATTGAACTACTACGGTGCTTAATGACGCACGGCAAAATTAATGTGATTGGTTCTAACTTATTAGCTCTAGGGAAAGCCAAAAGCATGGATCAATATAATCGACAAGTATGATGATTGCTCTGTCACCCCCTCAATCCGTAAAAGTCAATTAGTCTGATGTCTTGGTCTCGCTTACGGTGCTATAAGACTCCTTTAGTGACCTACTAGTCAAGGACTTGATTGCTTAGACGTCCCTTTGTAAGCCATCGAGTTTATTTCAGGTGAAATTAAATGTTAATACGTAGACCTTTGTGATTGCCATATTAATCCAATTGGTTCATTTCATATGTCTTTTACAGTGCAACAGGAAGGATGAGTCTAGTTTGACTACCCCTTGTTAACGGCAGCGCTTCAACAAACGGCGCTCAAAGCCGACAGCAAAGTCGTCTGGTACGCGTGCGGGTCTTCATTTGTGAACACTGCATGGAAGTAAAAGTTGAAAATTACAGTGCATATATTAGTAGAACGTGTCAGCAGTGACAATGGATAACACTTTGGAATACCGGATTAGTGATAGCACAACTTTGAGTAACTCCTCCGTTATGGAGTATAACGTCAACACGACAGGCATTGAACATGAATATTATCAGGTAGGTTTATTGTTATTTGAATTTTTAATTGGAAACGGTGCAGTTTAATAGGCATGTATCACGAAATATACCAGTGTGTTTGATGGCCAATCTACTATAATAATATTATAATTATATAGTCAGAACAAGCAGTATATAACTGAGAATAATTGCTAAAAGTCACAGGACTTTCTGCAATGACAATGAGCTGCTATTACAAGACCACGAATTAAATGTAGTAAATGAAATAAAATCCCCTCCTCCTGTATGATACCTACGATTAGAAGGGGTGTGGTCTTATAACTGATATGGCGGGCTTACATACATGTATGTAAACGTATTTATATATGGGGGGGTGGGGTCGAGAAAGGGTCTGCTTATTCGGACAGATAACTTTGCAGCTGTAGTCAGGATTGCAAAAGATTGGAGGCAAAATATGTTAGGCGAGGGTCAGTCAAGAGCCCTAGCCATGCAGCTTTTCTATGGGGTTTGAGGGTATGACCCTCTTACCCCCCAAGCACCCACGCACGCACGCACGCACCCACGCACCCACCCACCCAACCTTCACCCAAAGAAATTTTGGAATTTATGAACTCCATCAAATTAAGTTTCTTATGCTTTTTAAGCCAGTAAAGCAACATTTAGAAATATGCTAAACTCGGTTTTTATTCAGTGCTTGATAGAAAATGTCCCCGACCCCTCTCCACACAAAAGACAAAAGCTTTAAAAAAATTTGCCTCATAATCGGCATTGTACCAGGCTTGGATAATCGAATGGCCTTATTGTTGTTGTCTGTCAAATTGTAATTGAATGACAAGTACAATTAGTACATATACCACTCTTTTGAACTGTTTCCGGATGAGGTGAACACAATACCACTCTTTTGAAGTGTTTCCGGATGGGGTGAACAAAGATTCAATTGCAATTGGAAATTAGGTCACGTTCGTGTATATTGGCACGTGGCTTGTCACTCACCGGTTCATGCTTACTCACGTGATGTGTACATTGACAGACCCAGGTCTTTCGAAAAAGATGGGGGCGCCCACATAGAAATTCATGGATTTCTTTTTACATTTGGGGGTGAACAAGGGTTGGGACTTGGGTTTTCATGAGAATATGCTCATAAGCTTCTCAGATAACTATCTGCTCGCACCAGATTCACTACTTCCACACCCACATCGCTATCCTGCACGCGCAATTCCCACTTCATGTTGGTGTCATCTCAATTTACATATACATGACCGTGAGTGCAGAAAGCACCCAATTGTGTGTTCTTTATGCTGGCAACTCCTTCGCGATAGTGTCTAAAGCCTTGGTTACAACTGTCAACATTGCTTCTCTACTGCCTTTCTACTGATAAAAAAAACTCGTGTCCAGTGCGTGTCCAGTGCGGCTTAAGTGTGCCAGTTGCAGAAGTTTAATACACAAGTGTCAGAATGGAGCCAATGAGGGAGGTAGATACAGTCAATCCACCTCTATTGACTCCGCAGACCTAAAGAAAAAAAACGTACTGCTAAACAGCCACCATAGCCGTTTGTGTCCTTAACGTAACAGCACTGAATGACCGTTTACATCCCCCCACCCTCTAACCCTTTCACATAGCCGATGCTAGCTACAGATGCTCCAAAAGACGCCAGAAATGAGAAAACAATATTGTCACCCTTTTTATGGTGCCTTGTGTGCATATTTTGTGGCCAAAGCGTACGGGATCGTCTGGGAAAACGTTCTGTGTCCTTTCCAATGGAGAGGATGAACAAACAGGCTTATGGGACCATTTGGAATACTACACCATAACACGAGGACATCTTTATGAACTTCGCAATGCCACATTTAAACAGAAAGATTTTGCGATGATCAAGTTAGACCCCCACCCCCACCCCCAGATGACCCAGAATAGCAAAAAGACTATCCAAATCAACAACTCATTAATCCAAAACGGGAGCCCATAAAAAGCCGAATACAATCAAAATCACTTCTCCAGAGAAGTGATAACTGAGAGTGGTCATGGTATTGCTCCCACTTTTCTGCAAAATGTCCATTTTTTTCAATTCAGTTTGTATCTTCATAATTTTCTAGCAGGGGCTAGTTAACTGCTATACAACTTCAAACCCCTCAAATCCACCTTCAAAAGTTTAATTTGTGTTTGTGTAAGTTGTGGTGGAAACATGACATGGTTGGGGGTAACAGGACATTTAAAATATATCTGCTATTTTGAATGCCAGGTTCTACAAATGAACTTTTTAAAAAGGATTAGATTTCTTATTCCAGGTTTAATACTTTTCAAAAAACCCATTTTAGTGTTAAAAATATTGGTATTTCAGAATGCGTAAAAGTGGGAGTAACCAAATGTCCAGTTGGTGGGAGTAACACATGTCCACCAGATAGTGGGGGTAACTGGACATTTTATTTTTGGTAAATTGGTCATATGATGTATATGAAATATAAAGAAGGGTTGGTTTAGAAGTATTTTTCGCAGTGGCACTTTCATACAACTCACACCTCAAACCAGCACTTAAAAGCTTTACTTCTGTTTGTGTACATTGTGGTGGTAACAGGACATGTTGGGAGTAACCGAGTGTTGCTCCCAAAGGTTGCATTCGGGTCAACTTACACAATGATTATTAGAGGGGAGAGATCACGAGGATATGTTCCCACCGAGAACACCTCATGAATTATTACAAAAAATACGAAATTATATTATTAGTTATTGACATAGGACCAATGTAACGCCTATATATGTCCACAAAATACCATGTTTCAATAGGTGTCACAATTGTTTGAGCAATGTAAACTCGGTGATTTTAGGTGATTCACTCACCAAATATGTCTTCACACGGGGCAAGCATTAAATCTAAGGCATGTTAAGTTGTTTTAAAGTTATGGTACAGTATGAGGGAGTAACCAATTTTAAGGACAATGTGGAACAACACCGTGACGATCCTCAACTATTTTTTGGGCCAGAACCAGGCAGAAGTGTGTCATTTCCTCCAGGAAGACAGCATTAATCATGGAGCATCGTGAACAACCAAACTGCTGGAACAGATGCTCTGTTTCGTGCTTCCATTGCTGTAGATTGTAACGGCAGTGGCGGCACTTACGGTTTCATCTGTCAACTATAATCCTCCCAAAGCAGCAGACGAGGCCACAGTTTACCAAAAAGACCCATCACCAACCAGAAATGCACCAATCTCAAACGAACCAGGCAGATCACTCCAAAACTGGGCCAGAACACCCACGTACATCTAGAAATGACGTTCAGCTTCTGGCGTCTTCTTGAGCATCTGGAGCTAGCATCAGCTATGTGAATGTTTTTTGTTGTTGTTTTTTGTTGTTGTTTTGTTTGTTTTGTTTGTTTGTTGTTGTTGTTGTTTGTTTGTTTTTGTGTTTTTTTTTTTGTTTTTTTTTTTGTTTTTTTTTGGGGGGGGGGTTGCGTACAAATACGCTGCACATGGACTATCCGGTATATAGAGTTAATTCGAACAATCTAAGCAACTTTGCAAACTCCCGTATCTTTCTTTACAACATTTTCTCATGTTTCAAGTACTAGTAACTCATCTCCACATGAAAATTACAGCTCTGCGCCTCCTATTTCTGCACTTTACACGGAACTTTAGATGCGCGCTTTGATATATTTAGCTCGCGTGCCGTGTAACTATTTAGAAGGGTATTTAGCTAGTTCACCTGCAACCATCTACAGCCTAGCTCTAATAAATTTGCTCAACGGCAATGCTTACACCCGCAATTAACCATACTGGGGGAGAACTTGTGGCATTTTAGTTCGCTGACCTTTAGACACCAAGAGCAGAATCTAATATCAGTTATCATTGTTTGCGGGGGGGGGGGTTAATTATTGGAAGTTTAAATAGCTAGGGTGCTTATTTACTTTAAAAAAATAAGGAAAGCAGCAAATTAGGAAAGTAAATGTATATTGCGATTGCTCCCACATAGCATAGACACAACATGCGGAGAGATGGAAAAATAAAAGATTTTAAATTAAAACCTCCCACATCTACGACTTTTAATTTTGCCCAATCAAAATGGGTTTGAAATGTCACGTGATGTGATTTCACAAGCAGACGGCATCAAGTCACATTCAAGGAACCAATATCTTAGGTTTCTTTTCACTTGGCTTGCATGATAGAGGATGTCAAGTATCAATGGCATGGCATGTCCCTATCTTGCGCGAAGTGCATTTACGTGCTAATGGCCTAATGCCATTAATGTCCACCAACCATATGCTATCTATAGCCACACATGTGTAGACAACTGTGGTTTGCCTCAGATGAGACCCATTGCTTGCCGCTCTCATCACACATTAAGTCTGCAACGTGTTGTCAATGCTATCTCCGTTCCTGTGATTAACTCGCATAGGCCTACATGCATCAGCCCTGGAGCGAATGGACCCCAGCACTTGTTTCCAACAAATTATTCCATTTTCACGAGGTTTTGGTCATAAATCGGCTATCGGTTGAGTCACTTGAGTGCATTGGACCCCTGTGCAAGAATCGCCTAGTATAGTGGGCCACCCGCTCTGAAAACCTGGTTCTGCATTTAGGTATCTTGATCACTCCCACCCTGCCCCAGTAATGTTCTTTTCAACTTAAGCCCCACTTTCCTTCACAGATTTACGTGTGTGGGGGTATGTGAATGTGTGTGTGTGTGTGTGTGTGTGTGTGTGTGTGTGTGTGTGTGTGTGTGTGTGTGTGTGTGTGTGTGTGTGTGTGTGTGTGTGTGTGTGTGTGTGTGTGTGTGTGTGTGTGTGTGTGTGTGTGTGTGTGTGTGTGTGTGTGTGTGTGTGTGTGTGTGTGTGTGTGTGTGTGTGTGTGTGTGTGTGTGTGTGTGTGTGTGTGTGTGTGTGTGTGTGTGTGTGTGTGTTTCTGTCTGTCTGTCTGTCTGACTGACTGACATACTGTCTGAGTGTATGTGTGATTTTCTTGTTGTTGTTTTTGGACGGGCTCCGTCAGTAGAGCAGAAAATATGGCTGTCAAATTTATGCAAAACTCGGCTGCGACCGACAATGCTTTTGCCCCACGCATGCATATTTGAAATCCACAACAGTGACACTTGTTGTAACAGTCTAGTGATCATATATAATAAATACAGTCTAAAACTATGGTCCGTGGGAGGCAACGTGTGATTGTCACGTGTCATTTGTATATCTTAGTGAAATGTATTAAAAAAAACGAAACTTAAGCTAATCATTCGGGTAACTCTTATAGTTTATATTACGGAGTCTACAAAAAGAAGGCAAAATTGACTAAAATTAAAAACGATTTCTTGTCATTTGGTTATTTTTTAACCATTCATACAATGAGCTGTCATACATGGACTGCTAAAACCAACACGACACCTCAATAGAGCCAGTGTCATGGTGTTAACTTGTACGTAATAGAATGTCTTTTTGTTGGCAAAGTGCTAATAAAGTTATAAAGGTGATTTTCAGTAGTTATGGAAACATTTCCCCAAGTATGAAGGCCGTAAATGTGTAGGTGAAATAGGTACGTCTTTGCATTGCCACAAGCAAGTTGAGTTATTGCTCGGACATATATTTGCACCCTACTCTCTTTCGCCCCAAACCCTTATCTGCTATACAAGTGTTTACCGTGTAGGTTTGAAGTCCACCTAAGAGAGCATGTATGCAGACTTAACTCACACTGGTAACACTTAAGCACATTCCGAAATGTGTGCTAATGTCACTGTTAGTAATGAGTTATTTGCAACACAGACAGCATATGACAGCAGTCTGTATATATACAGCCCTTACTTGAAACATCCATATTACTACCCCAATTCTCTTCATCATGTCCCCATTCCCACGTGCATGCGGCAAAGAGAACTGTGCAGTTTTTATAAATACGGGTAGGCCTACTAGTAACCTATAACTGGATCTATTACAAAAAGAACATGGCGAAGAGTACGAAAGATAACAACTTATACTCGTTCGTGTTATCCTGATGTTTAAATTGGAAAAGACAAAGACACTTGTACTAGAAATATTAGGACATGTATGTGATGTTGTCGTTTGATTACACTTCCAATACCAACATATGAACATCGCAGCCGGTGACGGTAAATGCGGACTCTGGGACCGTTTGAACGCTAATCAAGGGTGAAATTATATGCACCCATACGATAATTCAACCTCCATCAGCCACTGTGCCGATTTGATATAGCGAGAAATTGCTTCTGTGATTTCCAAGTTCTTCTTTGTTTTTTCTTTGTTTTTTGTACATATGGTTATTGCTCAGTGAAGCACATCAAGTTTGATAAATGAAGTTTACTACTAAACTGCAAGATATTAGCATGCTGTATTTTATTGTAAATGTGCTTACTTAGGGTCACCATTCTGTGCTTATACCGGTTCATTGGCATCTTTTGTCATACTACATTGCCCTTCTTAACTCCTCTGGAAGCATTTGACACTAGCTACTGTAGTACATAGTGCTAATCACTCATATTAGCGTCCACTAGTCTCACCTGTGCCGTGCTTACACTTATTTAAGTGTAGGTTCCACAGAGCAGTGTTCACCCTATTTACCGATGGGTTTGCTCAACACCGACCACTAGACCCGACCAGGAGTCGATCTCACGACCTTCTAACCACGAATCCATCTCCCCATCCTCTCGGCCACAGAAACACACGGCAAAAAGTGTAAATTGCATTTCAAACCGGTGAAAAATAACATGGAATGAGTATATGCATGTTACCATCAATAATGCCGATGAGGTCACACCACGATCACGTGACGAGTAGGCGGACTGGTGACAGACTGAGAAAAACCTTATGAAATGTTGAAAGCTTTCAAGGTACTTTCAAATTATTTGGCTCGAAAGTAGCGTCTAACTCATTTGATAATTATGTCAAATTCGAGTGGAATAATATTCGACAAAATGCTCATAATGGTCATAGAATTCAGTCCCACGTGGCGATCTTCCTCTGAATGGCCCCATTAGTTGATTAGTGATAAAACCAGTTACACTGTAAGTATTATTGTGGCGCGACCCAATGTCAATGATTTGAAACCTATTAGACACTTAAGTATTCCAGATTTAGGACATACGCATGGTTAATGGATAAGGCTTTTGTATATACATTGTATGTAAGAGACTTATACAACATGGTGTTACCATTACAGTGTATCTAGTTTTCGTCCCTTCATTGTCAGTGATTTCACGAATATGTAATGAGATCAATTGAAATACGATGTACAGTAGAACCTCTCTATTAGGACCACATGCGGCGCCAGTGTAAGGAGGTCTCACTAGAGAGGTGGTCTTCATACAGAGTTTCGTTTTGGTAACTTTATGTCGGTTTAGGCCATGAAAAGTGGTCTTATTATAGAGGTGGGCTCACTAGAGAGGTGGTCTTGATGGGAGATTCTACTGTAAATGAGTTTTGATGAACATTTTGTGCAAATAAGAAGCTGCAAGAAAATCTGTTCATATCTGTTTGTATAAATATATATGAAAGGACATTTCAATACAATCCGTCACTATGCATATAAAAAGTTGCCAAGAGACAGCAAAACAGCGTATTTGATGACGTCAAGCGGGTAACTGAGGTCCCGTTGGCCCCAGATGTTATATACATGTAATACTTGATGCAATTTAGTACATTGGAAATGGTAAATTTTCTTTTATTGCCTAAGCAATGCGATTGTGTATCATTTGGGAATATGGGTTGTGTCACAATACGCAATAAACCGTCCTCATTCACAGATACTGACCGATACACCTCTGTAAATGTCAAAACAGACAGGTCCACTCGGTACTTTCAGTTGTAGGAGTGGCACATTTGTTTGAAAGTCATGCAATTATTCTAAGTGCATATTACAATTGAATAAGTAGTGATGGAGCTTCGTTCAATGTCTTTATCAGAGTGCATAAAGTCGTTGTTGTTTTTTAATTCACAATGGCTCATGACCATGACCTTGAGGATTTTCTGATTTTATCAGCTTGGCAAAAGCCCCCTACCCCATTCAAATAGACTCGTGGCCCATAAATTACAGAACTGCAATGTACTTACTATTAACTACAGAATACAATCGTATCGGCCTACTATTTCAAATTCTGAAAAGACCACCCTTCATCAAAATGATTTCACTTACAGTTTCATCTTTCACCGGTCATCAACATATTTTACATAATTAACACCTCTCTAATATGGCCATTCCCCCATTGCCCCATGTACTTCTTTGGAGAATGTGATTCTACAGTATACATTTTAGCACAGAAACACACTTCATTTTTAGACAACGTAAAATCGACCCTTTCCTATGTATAATGTTGGCTGGGCTGGAATGGCTATTTGTCAAAGTCAGACGCTGCGATCGGAGAGATTAAAAAGTGATCATTGTGTATCCAGCAACCTGAGTCCTCGGATCAAATCATCATAACGTTATGACAGAGTGGAATCGTCATATTTCCTCTCATTTGACATGGCGGCAAGTAAGTTACATCTCAGTAGTAAACCCCATTACAACACATCTGTCTTGAGTGATACCCTCTCTTACAACTAACCCCTTTTAAACCCGTGTTTTTCATATACTTCTACCCCTTACTAAAAATAAAATCTATGCAATTACCAGGGTCTGTGACCACGTGAACCAAATGTACCACGTGCTTTTGTATGACGTCAGACCCAGGTATTCCCCATTTCCCAGGGAAAGGGGCAAAGAGCGTGAGCAGTAGATCTTATATGGGTTTTGTAGTGGTCAAAGCTCACTAAGTTAACAAAACACTGCATTAAATGACTTATTGTGGTGGGAGGCACCTGCGCATCCGCACCGGACGGTTTGAGTAGGGCTGGTCTCGATAGAGAGGTGGTCTTTATATACGAAGGCTTGAGACTATGACTAATGCTCGTATTAGAGACAGAGCCACCACCCCCCTTTACCACCAAAATACATTATTTCCATAGGGTTTTTGGCACATGTTCGCTATTGATTGCGCATACGAAACCCACCATGAGAGCCACAGAGGGCGCCCCCCCCCCCCATTTCTTCTGAACACCTGGATCTGCCAGTGGGACAGGTGTTCTCTTTATAGAGGTTATATTAATTGAAGGTTGCGTTATATGTGTTATAAACTGGACATGCCCCCGAGTTACTTGATCCATATATAAGCGGGTCATATACATATATAAACGAATTTATTTTTACTGCATAGCGCATTATCTCGTAATCGCAATCATTTGATTTGTATCGTGCTCGTTAATATTGAAGAGCAATTATAGTAATGAAGTAAGCTCAATAATTGTAGGCTAAAGTCACACAAGACAGCCCTATTTATAGGAATAACATCCATTATCGTCTGACAATATTCCAGGAATCATTGGTTTATCTCACGTGTCTAGTCTAATGCCATTGACGTTATACTGTTGTCATTGAAGCCTCTTCATTTTTTGATGAAGATGCAAACCGCGAGAGTAGAGAAGTGGCACACTTTTTTTTTACACATGCCGTGAAATGCACAACCAGAGAATGCAATGATAAAGGCTTTTCTACACTGCTTTCTTTTTTGCCTGTACATGATAACACAAAATCATGCGCACGACATTTTTACCGCTGTGCCTCAGTGTGAAATTCCTTTCACTTGTATTGGTTTTACTCCCTGGCAGTTGCATCTGTGATTTTTCGCTAGCTTGAACACGCAAATGTCACTTTAACAGCACATTTGATGATAATTTTGGTGCCGTTTTTCTCATTGGTCTACGAATATAACTACAAATTTGGTTGGCAATACATATCAGCACATGATACGGGTACCATGATACGGTTTAGTTGAAGAAGGATGTTGTGAAATGAGACGAGGTGGGCCACCAACGTCCTCATATGTACGACCCCGTTATGATCACGGACTTTGCTTGGACTGACATGTACACCAAGATCCCGAAGATGGTTCTAGAAAGTAGATGACGCAGACTGTAAAGAGTATCTGTTTGTGGTGTGGTGACTCATGTCAATAATTATCTTCGGTTCACAACAATATCCTTTGCACTGGCTATAACCAGTTTTACGATATATCTCTTATTTTCAAAAACTTGCAAATTGAATAACAGGCCTGAAATTGATGAGGATGGTCAATAGTATCATATGACCAACATGAACGCATTCAAGTCTGCCAATTAATGCCGTTGCATTTATTCTCATCCGGTGTTTTCTTTATTGAAGAGCCGGCAGAACAGACTGAGTGTCAAGATAATTAAATGATTCGCATAGACCTGCGTCAGAAACCTTTATTTGACCGGTACATGTGTCTCCTACAAGGTCGCGAGCGGTAAATTTTGGATACTCATCGCGGTTGACCAATCGTTATGTCCACGTGAATTGTTGCACCACGGAAAGGAACAATGCTTGTAAAATAATACTATCATCTGAAGACTTGTCGTTGATCGGCACATTTTCAGAACAATACGATTGAAACAACAGTCTAAAAGAGCTAGATGATCATTGATTGATTAATTATATAAATATCTAAATGTAAGAAGCACTAGTGGACCTAGCCATTTGCGATGACTAATCATAGCATATTAATGAGTCAATTCGCACTTGTGTTGGTCTATGTGGCTTGGCATAAAATGGGTCATCACAAAAAACTTGACCGAAATCCCAACTTACCCCACGTACTCCCCGAAGTGGACAAAATGTGCCTAAGCTTCTACAATGAGGAAGTGTGGACTGAAGAGGGTGTTCAGCTACACTTCCCGACCCCATTCCCACCCCTGGGCACGGGCCTGTTGCATTAAAGTTTAATACGTGGTGTGCTTCCGTGGCGGAATGGATAGGGAGTTGGACTCGTGCCCAGAAGGTCGTGGGTTCGGTTCCCAGTCGGGCGAGTTGGTGGGTGTTGAGCAATCCTACCTCTAACAGGTTGCACACTGATCCGTAGTACCTACACGTTAATTAGGTACAGGTCATTGGATTGAAAGAGTGAACGAGTGATTGTGTTAGTGATTAGCATTGTGCGGTGAATGTGCTGCCGTTGCAAGAATGGGAGAATGACTAATTGATGATCAATAATTGTGCCAACAAACTGGTGTATAATGTTAAATCATGAGAGCACTAGAATCATGACTGCAAACCACCACATTTACATTTTACTCTCGCTATTGTTACTTGCAGCAAGGATAGAAAAGCATTAACAACAAGGATACTGTATTCATTGTATTATGATTAATTGCAGTACCAGAGGGAGCAGCTGGTGTTCCAGATGCTTCTCTGTCTCTTCATCATCATCAGTAACATCGCCGTGCTGCTGGCCATTGGTCTCTCAAAACGAGGCTGCAACTCCCGGATGAACTTTTTCATCATGCATCTCGCGATAGCAGGTGAATTTCTTTCATTATGGGTTGTGATTTTCGTGGGGATGCGTGGGCCCGAACCCAACTACTTGTTTGACAAATGATAATTGTTGGTCCTATTTTCAGTTTGCATGGAAAGCCTATATGTAGCAATCGTCGCCACGCAGGAACTCTGTCATTAAGCGCAATCCCATAAGCGACTGCCTCTCTATTAACCTTGTCAGTAGATCCCTCTAAAATTGTATTTTCATCCGTGTACATTATCAGCTTACGTACGGCATGTGCTACGTACAAAAATGCACAAAGTTCCTATCAAAATTTCAACATCAAATATTTTGCTATCTTCACTGAAAAAAGCACTCTCCCCAAATAGTCTCCACGCCCGCTTGCGTTGCAATCGGGAACTGTGTAGCTTTTGTTTTTGTTTTGTTTTGTTTTAACAAATGAGCATATCCTAGTTACATTGGTATTGCTGAATGAGGGTAGGAGAATTGGTAGGCGATAAGCGTCAATGCCCATCGTTCTCTCGTGGTTTGCGATTAACCTACTCCAAAAAGTAGGCTAATATCGCGGTCACGAGAGCATTGATTGCTGGGTAGACGTGCTTGTAGCTTTTTGTCTGGGGCAGACGGCAACAGAGCCATCCATAAGGCCCCCGTCTACACCTGTTTCCGACCAACGTCAAGTTAATGTTCTCTCTTGCAAATGAACATGCGCGGAGCTTGCCTTGTCACTTAACAGAAGCTTTCTTGGTCATTTTTTTCTGGCTGTGTTTTTGTACAAATTATTATTATGTTTCACAGCGTGTTTTAGTATAGTTTCTTACGTTTCACATTGTGTTTAGCATAACTTCCCATAACTCTCACGTTTCATAGTATCATTTAGTATAAGTTCTTCTAGAACAAGTTTTAGCAGTCTGTCTTTAAAAATGTCAGGTCAAGCCCACGATTTATTGTTGAATTTGGATATGTATACGTTCATGTCAACAGCAAACATGAGTACATGTGTTAAGCAATTCACTTTGCTGAAGGTGTAATTCGGAACATATTCATCTTTTTTCTAAATTAAATTACTCCACAACGTGATGAACCGCTACTTGCAAATGTGGTTCACAGACCATTCGTTTGTGTATTATTCGATTATGCAACGAGAACAAATGTTTTATAGATCCGAAATGGGGTCATAAGGGTATTGCTTCCTAATTCTGACTTCTGACGACGGGTCAGTCTATACATAGACACTTAAGGGATGAGGTACATTTTGTCAGCTCGACAAAAGTGGAACCTTTTTGCACTTAGGGGAGGGGGGTTCCAGTTTTCTGTGAAGCACCAATAAACTACGCTCATTTATTATAAGTGAAAATATCCCGATTGCCCACTTGAAATTACACTTTGGACAGAATATTTATCAGTAGGGGTAGTATATCTGGAAATTTCAAACTGGGGCTGTATGCAGACTGACGGCGAGAAGTGATAATTGGAAGGAAAAATTCGCACATGCTGTTCAGTGGTAGGTCTAGACTCTAGAATTATGTGGATAGTCTGCAACCCATCTCTTGACAAAAAAGTGATTAACGGTACATCAAGAACTGCAGCAAAGTTCTTATTGAAAAAAAGAGAAACCTTACAGAATGCCCACACCTGACTCCTGAATGACGCACCACTGCTTGGTATTGACAATTATTAGATAGACAGCCAACTAAAGTGCTGTTTACTGTGTAAGCATACCTATCTAGTTTACACGAGGGTCATTGTAACAACATTAACTTCCATCGAAAATGTCTTAAGAATTGAATAGAGTAATCATTTCCCATTGAAGTAGAGCAACACCAGCACTTAACGCAAGTTAATTGTTCCGGTTCCATATAGACGCATTAACAAACACTAAGGACATACAGAATTGCGTGGGTGGTGTCCTTGTATAAGTCGGTCAGTAACGTCAGGGCAAATACGAGTGTCCGATATTCTGCATAGGCAGATCCAAGGCGACACACACACACCCTTTCAATGCCAAATCTATTCATTTATTGTCATGTGTTTTTAGCATGTCGGGGAGGCTTTGCACGTACAAAAAATATCGTTGTTGCATCAACCCCACCACATGTTCCAAAAACCTGGATCTTCTGGCTTTTAGAGAAAAGTCACTTCGCAAGAACATGATGAAGACGAGCCATCTTCATGAATATAGTGGTTCATCATATTTTTTTTATCAAGATCACTTGAATCCGGGCCGTGTGTGGTCTTGGAGAGGGTTTGCGGTCTTTCAAACCACCTTTATTAAATCTATTAACTTGTATAATATGATTAAAACAGCATCATTCTGCCTTCTAAAGGAACAATGACAATATGAGAATATGACAGTAACAGTTTCTGGCTCGAATAGATGTACGCCTGAGATACTTAACGAATGATGTTGCTTAAAACCCTTACATACAATCCTATGAGACCAAAGGTGTGTGCAGAATTATTATTCATTTTACAAGATATAGACAGATCCAGGGGACGTGCAGGAGGGGCACCCCCACCCCCACCCCCTCATCCGACAGAAAGATTTCATTTTCATAGGGATTTCGGCATATCTGCCATAAATCATACGTAAAAACAAGAGACCCCATAATTGCGCCCCCACCGCCTTCCCAAAAAAACAGCATCTGCCAGAGCAAGGTAACACATGTAGTACAGGTAGCACATGCATGTGCAGCGTAAAAGAGATTCCCATAGACCAACGATACCGTAACATGTACCTTGCCGTTCTCTCTGCAGATCTGAGTGTGGGTCTGTGTAGTGTGCTGGCCGACATCGTGTGGAAGATGACGGGAGTCTGGTACGCCGGAAACGCCATGTGCAAGATTGTTAGATACCTACAGGTATGGAGATATTTCTATATTGAATTCAGGTATTGAAAGCTATTTCTATGGTCAATTCCGGTATGGAAAGATATTTCTATAGTCAATTCATGTAAGGAAAGATATTTCTTTAGGGCTTTCAGGTGTGAAAAGATATTTCTATAGTGAATTCAGATATGGAAAGATATTTCTACAACCAATTGAGGTATGGAAATATTTGAATACTCGATTCAGGTTTGGAGAAGATATTTCTATTGTCAATTCAGGTCTGGGGGTTTGTATTGTATAAGTGTATATTTTAAAGAGGTGCTAACTTGAGGGGGGAAACATCATTTTATACAAACGTACTAGTGCAAAATGTAATTTGTTCTTCAAAAAATCATTCATGTAAACTCTCTAATGTGACAGTGAGTCTGGTTTATGCTAACACTTACTCTGCGTATCATCTGATATAACGTCTCAGATTCCAGTCACAGTAAAACCTCACTAGGAAACCACCTCCTCAGGTGACCACCTGTCAAATAGACCACTTGTCAAGTGTCCTAAGATTGTATGACATGTTTCTCTTCTATCGGTTTTTGCTCCATACTTGGACTCATTACCTTCTAAAACATTGTACAACCATATGACCCAAGTTCGGCGAAGTGACCTCAGACACCGCGCTAATCATGAACTAGATCACTAGATACTACATTTACAAATGTTAATAGTTTACTTGGTGCCATTGAACTGCCTACTGGACACTGAACAAATATCACCGTCCGAAACCGTCATATACGTGTAAAAAAACGGTCATTTTGCATATTGATTCAAATGTTTCTGTGCCATGTTATCATTAAACACGTGTACTATAGACAACTGTAAGGCTATGATGGTGCATTTCACGTGCTACATCAAAAGTTTGGTTTAATATTTATTGAAATCCTGTGTTATCTACATGCATGTAATTGACACAATTGATATGTAGTGATTGACCATTCTTTTCATAAATAAATGTGGCACGTAGTGGCCCGCTCTGGTGGCACGTAGATAGAATGGCGTAATCTTCATCACATTGTACATGTCATTGCCTCGTGTGGCTGATGCAAGCTGCTCAATATTTTGTTGTACGTAAAGGCCGCTACTTTTGGTTGCACGTAGACGTCGGTTTCGGACGGTGAACTATTACTGTCACGACACAGGGGACCCCCAAGCCATGAGCAGACGTCAACGGAATTAATGGTAGCATACGCAAATAGCGGATATCTGTAGACATATCTGACACGTGTATCCCGTGCCACATTCTTTCTGGCGGCGAGCATAATTTGATAACCGTATCGTGACAAACCGCAGAGTCACATCATTTGTGTGATTGAACAAGAATGGGTACCTGGGGCACCTGGGATGACTTTCACGGGAATTATTTTCCTTCTATTTCGTCATGCATAAGTCAGCGGTGAGCGAACCAAAGCCCACATTTTATCACACAAATTTGATCATGTTTATTAATGTTTTTCTCCGGGTCTTTTCTATTTATCAACGTTCTCATGTGTGCATCTCGTGTAATTCGTGCCTATTATTCAATTCTCAAGTTATTACAATTGGAGATATTCCCCGGATAAACCGACGATGTCGTATGCATATTAAAAAAATCTAAAATTATTGCACTTAACAGTGGCCCAGTATCATGCTTACAATATTCTGGTAAGAAATTTTAATTTGTAATTTGATATTTGATATGTGAACAACAAACAAGATAGAAGATAAACTAAATAAACATTGGTGTGGTGAGTTTTGTAATCCACCCTTTTCACACTATAAGCGCTAACTTCAATTTACTTAAAGGGATTTGAAAATGAAATTTGATATCAATATTTATGAAATGTGCCAGCATAGACCAGACGATGATTAACTAGAAAATTTTATGTGTCGAAAACCATTAACTGGAATGTATCTCCAATTAACGTTGGGATATTGCTGTTCCTCTTGTATTTGATCAGTGTCTGCATACTTTTTCTACCCTCAATATTTTGTAGGGCTCTATTACACTGCTATTATGTCATTTACAGCCTATTCATGTTTATTCATGTTTGTGACGTCCATCACTAGGGGAACGATCATAAATAATGAAAACCGGGGTGGGGGTCGTCCAAAAAGGTGGGGGGGTCGTTCAACTTTTGTGGTTCCCTGGGGGGGGGTCGCTCAACTTTTTTATCACGCTACTGTATATATTTTCAAATATTTTCTTTTAGCACTGCAATGACTATAAAGAGGACTTTTTCTTTAGCGGGTGGGGGGGTCACTCAACAATTTAAAATGCGGGTCGGTTAACTTTTTCTTCGCGCCCGAAAAAATGGATGACCCACTCCCCCCGGTATCGTTATTTATTATCATTCCCTAATGCAAATCTTGAGTCTGTGCTATCTCAAATTGCATTTCTTGCATTCTTTTTCTCACTTTCCTATACACACATAACTATTTTCTTATAATTCCCCATAAACTTTTGCGTATTTCAATTTACAATTACAATAGCTTCCCTCTACAATTCCACTGCACTAGCTCTATCCACCTTATACATCATAATATACACTTTGTCATAACGTACACGTGTTTGCCTTCACTTGCAGTCTGTCACAATGTACGCGTCAACCTATGTGCTAGTGGCCCTCAGCCTCGACCGACTAGACGCCGTGGCCAGACCCATGTCATTCTCGGGACACGGTAGGTGCACAGACGACATTCACAGTGTGGTTATTAGTAGACTATTTTTAACTTCTAGTAGAACCGGTTGCCCCCCTCCTCCCCGAAGACTTTTTAACCTGCCATTAGTACCACATCTCAATTGAGACCACCTAGCTATGGTCCCAACGGCGGTCTTTATTGTCAAACATAAATCTGTGTAAAACGATACATTGAGATGTGATAATTGTGTAGCCTGTAATTATTCTGATTTTGTCTACAATATGAGCATAATTTTTAACTTAAAACTACTCACTTGTTTTAGTAATTTAGAACTGCTTCTCGTGTGTGGGTTTTATTCTTGTTATCTTGTTCAATAAACAAGTTTCATCATGTAAAACGCATGGACGTAATTATAGTAAGCACTTTCTACTCAAAATCATCAACTTACAACTTATAACGCCATGTTTATACTCTGCATTCAACCAACATGTACAACATTCGCAAATTCAATTGTAATTCTGCGCCGTGGTCCTAAATAATATCTAAAGAAACTCATTTTGCGTTTTAAATTGCACCGAATATCTGCTTGTTATTTTGTTCGTCTATCAATCTTAATCTGTCATGTTCTGGTATAGGAAATCATCCGTTGCATTATTATAATCATTAGTTCGCATTCGGTAAATGTCATTGAAGGTGTCCGCGTGGAAAAAAAACATACAAAGAAGAGTAATGAATTTGAGTGTACATCGTTTTGGAATGCAAATGCATTAAAAATGATTTCACTTGTTGTGCTTGGCGTGCATGGGCATTGACTTTTAATAAGAGAGAGAGAGTGAGAAAAAAAGCACGATTGAATTGATTTTTACAATTCAGAACATGAACTTGATTACCTGCATTATATTTTGAGCGTACTTGTCAAGAAACGAAAACGAAATTAGATATTTTGTTGGTAAACAAAATAATGCGAACAATATAAAATAAGTATCTGAAATGTCAAGCATGTTAACTAATGTCCTATTTTCTTATTTGTTGCACAAAATTCAAATGATTTAGATTTAATCACGTAACACATAAGGTCATTCGTCTCGATGGTAAAATTATATGATACTTTTTTGTTACTGAGAACGCACACCCATGTTTCCCGACATATTATTACTATACGTCTAGACCAATTAATGCATAATGAAGTAAGTTTAATTGACATCTTGCTCATTCTGTTTGGTAAGCAGACTCTTGCAATTCAATATGTCCCAAATACAGAAGCATGCGATCAAGTGCTAATGTGATCAGAGATGGGTCTATCAAAGGTCTTCCTCTGTGTCATCTGTGCATTAATTATAGGAGGACTTTCCATCCTCAACATTTTGCCCACTGTGTAACTTGAACATACATGTATAACCAGAGAGGTTCCTTGTAACATTCATGGTAATCTGGCCTCCTCTCCGTTGTTAGCTGGCTATCAGTTTGTTTATTATAAGCTAGCTATAATCTTAAGCCTATGGCACAACCGGCAGTGCAGCATTTTTACCAGTAGATTTTTGTTTGTTTTTGTTGTTTTGGGTGTGTGTGTTGTTGTTGTTTTGCGTCTGCGTAAGTGGAGCGCTGGCTCCATACTGGCTCTGTACTGGTTACCTATTACCAGGCAACTGTTTGATTAACCATAGAGAAAGTTCGACATCTCAAACTATCTCTACAGTCTTCATACTGTCAAAGATATTATAGAACTATAATATCTTTGATACTGTATCAAAACACGTACATTTGACGCACTTTCGTAGTACTGGACACACACTGATTCAAAGTCTCCTTGAGTTTTTTGGCAGTAGAGAGGCAGTAGAGCAGCAATACCGCCGATTGTGGCCTAGGCTTTAGTGTGCCCCAATTTGTCTATGATGAAGTTCTCAGTTGAGGAGAGATAAACTCTGACTCAAAGGAAACTGCCAATTCCTATAATCAATGCAGGCGGTGTCGACCATATGTACGCTATGATTTAGATACCGTGCTTGTCTTTTCGCACAGAAGATTTTTAAGTAATTTTAACTGTGAATATGACACATAGGAACAATATTGTAGGAATAGAATTATTAAGTATCAATAACAATTAACTACTTTCTAGGATTGTTACACATACCGAAATACTGAATGTTGATATATTCTATGCTCACTACAACACACACCAGCTTCTATTATTTTGTGTGTGTGTGGGGGGGGGGGTATTGTAGTTGTTTTATTTGTTTTGTTTTGTTTTGTTTTTCCCTTTAACATTTTAACTTTTATTAGCCTATGTCATTTCTATGAACGGTTCCATTTGCTGACCGCAGAGTTTTGTAAATGCATGTCTCGTTTCTAAGCACTATTTCCCTATATTAAACCATCAAACACATTATAAGATATCTCCTACAAGAGTTTAAGCCACATCCATACGTGAGAAAAAGTCCTACTCGGCAAAGGGAAATTTGTAAATGCATGTCTCGTTTCTAAGCACTATTTCCCTATATTAAACCATCAAACACATTATAAGATATCTCCCACAAGAGTTTAAGCCACATCCATACGTGAGAAAAAGTCCTACTCGGCAAAGGGAAATAAGAATAGGAAGTTGTTCATCATCATTTCCTAATACATATCACCGGGATACATATTTTATACACCACAAGAATAATGTGAGTGCAAAAACGTGTAGTCTCGTATTGGGTGTTGACACAAAATATCATGCTTGGGATTTATCTGCTACTTTAATAGATGTTGGCTGAAATGTATAGCTATATTAAAAATGAATGCAAAATTGAGTGGCAGTCTCCCGCTATTCGTCAGCCCGTAGTCCATGGCAACCAGTCGGGAAAGTCGCCAACAAGTCCACCGTGAAAGTACGTGCCAGTTTCATGGACAGTCATTCTACTAAACAAAAGTAGAACCATTAAGAAAGCCACTCATCAAACCAATCAGCTATTCAGCCAGAGACCTCACTGCCAGA
>CM032662.1:30883102-30922063 GCA_019095985.1 Streblospio benedicti | reverse complement strand
CTGGGGCGTAGAGCACAGTACTGTTTTGATTTTAGGCTTTACTGTTTTGTCTATGATGAAGTTCTCTTTGAGGAGAGATAAACTTGACTAAAAGGCTCCAATTCCTATAATCAATGGGCGTGTCGACCATATGTAGCTATGTTTTAAATCCCGTGCTTGTCTTTTCGCACAGAAGTTTTTTTAAGTTTTTTAACTTAATATGACACATAGGAAAATATTGGGAATAAATTTTGGATAAATAACAATTAACTACTTTAAAAGGTTGTTACCATCCCAAAAAATACTGAATGTTGATATTTCTATGCTACAACACACACCAGCTTCTATTATTTTGTGTGTGGGGGGGGTTTGAGTTTTTTTATTTGTTTTTTTTTTTGTTTTTCCCTTTAACTTTTTAAACATTAGCCTATGTCATTTTTTGAATTCCCTTTTGACCGCGATTTTTTGTAAATGCGTCTGTTTCTACCCAAATTTCCCTATATTAAACCATCCATTAAAATTCCCCCTTCCCAATTGGAAAAAGTCCTCTGGCAAAGGGGGAAAAAAGGAAGTTGTTCATCATCATTTCCAAAAAACATATCACCGGAACATATTTTATACACCACAAGAATAATGTGAGTGAAAAAACGTGTAGTCTCTTTTGGGTGTGACACAAAATACATGCTTGGGATTTTTGTACTTTAATGATGTTGGCGAAATGTTGATATTAAAAATGAATGAAAAATTATGGCAGTCTCCCATTCCCCCCGTAGTCCATGGAAACCAGTGGGGAAAGTCCCCAAAAAGTCCACCTGAAAGTACGGGCCCGTTTCAGGACAGTCATTCTACTAAACAAAAATAGAACCATTAAAAAACCAAATTTTAAACCAGCCATTCAGCGAGACCCCCACTGCCAGATCCATTTTTTGGTTTGTTTGTGTTGTTGTTTTTTTTTGTTTTCATTTTTTTTTTTTTGTTTCTGTTTTTGTGGGGGGGGGGGAAAAAAAGGGGGGGTTTTGGGGGGCATTTTAGGACCCCGCATTCGTAAATTATACCCTTTCCCCAAGCCAACTCAAAAAAAGCATGAACAAAGCACCAAAGCCAAAAGGCCCCCCCCCCACACACAAACACACCCACAACACACCACCCACCACCCCCCCCCCACCCCCCACCCCCCCCCCCACCCCCCCCACCACACAACAAACCCCCCCCCACCACCACCACCACACCAAAAACAACCCACCAAAATTTTATACATTTAACCCCCCCGGGCCCTTGGGTTAGGCTCTTTGTTGCTGGGTGGCCCGGGCGGTTCGCCCCGCCCTGCTTTGGAGGGGACCTCTCCCCAGTTGGTACTTCCCCCAACGGGAGGTGGGAATAATTGGAAATTTATAAAATGTTTTTCCCCGGGCCCCTTATTTTTTTGCAACGAAAAATTTTTTTTAAAATTTTTTTAAAATTTGGGGGTTTTAACCTAAAAAAATTTTTTTTTCCCCCCCCAAAAAAATTTTTTAAAAAACCCCAAAAGCCCCAACAAAAAAAAAAAAAAAACCCCCAAAAACCCAAAAACCCCCCCCAAAAAAAAAAGGCCCCCCCCCCCCCCCCTTTTGGCCCCCCCCAAAAAAAGGGGGTTTTTTTTTTTTTTTTTTTTTTTTTTTGGGGGTTTTGGGGGGGGGGGTTTCCCAAACCCCCCCCCCCCCCCCCAAAAAAAAAAACCCCCCCAAAAAAAACCCCCAAAACCCCCCCCCCCCCCCAAAAAAAAAACCCCCCAAAAAAAAACCCAAACCCCCCCCCCCCCCCCCCCCCCCCCAAAAAAAAAAAAAAAATTTTTAAAAAAAAAAAAACCCCCCCCTTTTTAAAAAATTTTTTTTGGGGTTTTTCCCCAAAAAAAAATTTTTTTGGGGGCCCGGGGGTTTTTTGGGGGTTTTTTCCCCCCCCCCCTTTTTTTCCCCCAAAAAAAAGGGGTTTTTTCCCCCCCGGGGGGGTTTTTTAAAAGGGGAATTTTTTTGGGGGTTTTTTTTTCCCCTTTTTTTAAAAATTTTTTCCCCCCAAATTTTTTTCCTTTTTTTTGAAAGGGGGCCCTGGGGGGTTTTTTTAAAATTTTTGGGAAAAAAACCCCGGGCCCCTTTTTTTAAAAAAATGGCCCCCCTTTTTTTTTTTGGGGGCCCCCGGGGGCCAAATTTTTTTTCCCCCCCCCAAAAAAATTTTTTTTGGATTTTTTGGGGGAAACCTTTTTTTTTCCCAAAAGGTTTTTTAAAAATTGTTTAAAAAAAACCCAAATTAAAAGGGGGAAAAAAAAAATTTTTTTTTAAATTTTTTTAAAATTTAAAAGGGGTTTTTTTTTAAAAATTTTTTAAAAAAAAAATTTTTTTTTAAAAAAATTTTTTAAACCCCCCTTTATTTTTTTTTTTTTTTTAAAAAAAATTTTGGTTTTAAAAGTAAAAAAAAACCCCTTTCCCCCCCAAAAAAAAGGGGAATTCCGGGAATTAAAGGGTTTCTTTAAAAACCTTTTTTTTTTAAAATTTTTTTTTTAAAAAAAAAAAATTAAAATTTTTTTGGGGGGGGTTTTTAAAAAAATTTAAAAACCCAAAATTCATTTTTTTTGGGGGGTTTTTTTTAAAAAAATTTTTTTTAAAAATTACAAAAAAAAAAAAATTTTTTTCCCCCCCCAAAAAAAAAATTTTTTTTGGCCCAAAAAAAAAAAAATTTTTTTCCCCCTTTTTTTTTGGGGGAAAAAACCCCCAAAAAAACCGGGGGCCCCCCCCCCCGGGGGGCCCCAAAAAAAAAAAAGGGGGGGGGAGGGCCCCCAAAAACTTTTTCCCCCCAAAAAAATTTTAAAAAAAATTTTGGGAAAAAAAAATTTTTTTTGAATTTTTTTTTTTAAACCTTTGTTTAAAAAAAAAAATTTTTTTTTTTAAAATTTTTTTAAAAATTTTGGGTTACAAAAAAAAAAAAAAAAATTTAATTTTAAAAAAAATTTTCCCGGGGGTTTTTAAAAATTTTAAAAAATTTTTTTTTTTGGGGTTTTTTAAAATTTTATTTTTTTTTTCCGTTTTTTTTTTTTTTTCCCCCCTTTTTTTAACCCCAACCCTAATTTGGAAAAAAAATTAAATCAAGGGAAAAAAAAAAACTTGGAAATTTGGGGGGTTTTAAAAAGGGTTTTTTAAAAAGGGGGGTTTTTTTTAAAAAAAAAGGTACCCTTTCCCCCAAAAAAAATTTTTTTTAAATGAATTTTTTTTTTTTTAAAAGGGGGTTTTTTTTTTTTTTTTTTTTAAAAAACCCCAAAAAATTTTTTTTTTTCATTTTTTTCCCCCCAAAAAAAAAAAAATACCCCCAAGGAATTAAAAAGGTTTAAATTTTTTGGGGGGCCCCAAAAAAAAAAAAAATTTTTTTTAAAAAAATTTTTTTTTTTAAAATTTTAAAAACAAAAAATTTTTTTTTCTTTTTAAAAAAAAAAAAAAATTTTTTTTTTGGGGAAAAAATTTTTTTTAAAACCCCCCAAAAAAATTTTTTTAAAACCCCAAATTTCCAAAAAAATTTTTTTTTTTTTGGGGAAAAAAAAAGGGAAAAAAAAATTTTTTTAAAAAAAATTTTTTTTTTTAAAAAAAATTTTTATTTGGGTTTTTTTAAAAAAAAATTTAAAAACTTTAAATTTAAAAACCCTTTTTTTAAAATTTTTTTTTTTTTTTAAAAAATTTTTTTTTGGGGGTTTTTCCCCCCTTTTTTTTTTTTTTTTAAAAAAAACCTTTTTGCCCCCTGGGGTTTTAATTTTAAAAAAAAGGGGGAATTTTTAAAAAAAAGGTTTTTTTTTTTAAAAAAAAAAAATTTTTTTAAAAAAAAAATTTAAAATTTTTTTAAAAAAAATTTTTAAAATTTTTTTAAAAAAAAAAAATTTAAAAAAAATTTTTTAAAAAACCCCAAAAAACCCCCCCCCCAAAAAACCCAAAAAAAAGAAAAAAATAAAAAAATTTTTAAAAACCCCCAACAATTTTTTAAAAAAAATTTTTTTTAAAAAACCCTTTTTAAAAAAAAACAAAACCTTTTTGATTTCCCCACCCAAAAAAATTTTTTTTTAAAAACCCCCCCGGTTTTTCCCCCGGGGGTTTTTAAAAAAAGGGGGAAAAAAAAAAAAAAGGGGAAAAAAAAAAAAATTTTTTTTAAAATTTTTAAAAAAAAACCCCCTTTTTTGGGGGGGTAAATTTTTTGGGTTTTTAAAAATTTTTTTTTTAAATTTTTTCCTTTTGGGTTTTTGGGGGGGAAAATTTAAAAAAAAAAAATTTTGGGGGGGAAAAAACCCCCCCCCGGGGGGGCCCAAAAAAAATTTTTTTAAAAAAAAAAAATTTTTTTCCCTTTTCCCAAAGGGGGGTTTTTTTTTTTGGGGGGGAAAAACATTTTTGGGGGGTTTAAAAGGGGGGGACCAAAAACCCCCAAAAACCCCCCCCTTTTTCCCCCCCCTTTTTTTTTAACCCCCAAAAATTTTTTTTAAAAAAAATTTTAAAATTTTTTTTTAAAAGGGGGGGTTTTTTTCCCTTTTTTGGGGGGGGGGTTTTTTTTTTTTTTTTTTTTTTTTTTAAAATTTGGGGGGGGGAAAAAGGGGTTTTTTTTTTAAAAGGGGTTTTAAATTTTAAAAAAGGAAAAAAAAATTGGGGAAAGGGTTTTTAAAAATTGGGGCCCCCCCCCCGGGGGTTTTTAAAAAATCAAAAACAAATTTTTAAAAAAAAAATTTTTTTTTCCCTTTTTTTATTTAAAAAAATTTAAACCCCCGGGGGGGTTTTTTTTTAAAAAAAATTTTTTTTTTTAAACCTTTTTGGTTTCCTAGGGGGGCCCAAAAAAATTTTAAAATTTTTTAAAAACCTTTTTCAATTTAAAAAAAAATTTTTAAAAAAAAGGGAATTTTAAGCCAAAAAAAATTAAAAATTTTTTTTAAAAAAAATTTTTTTTTAAATTTTTTTTTGGGGGGTTTTTTTTTTTTTGGGGGGGAAAAAAAATTTTCCTTTTTGGGGCCCCTTTAACCAAAAAAAAATTTTTTACCCCTTTTAACCCCAAAAAAAAGGAAAAAAAGGGGTTTTTTAAAAAAATTTTTAAAAAAGGGGGGGCCCCGGGGGGGGTTTTCCCCCCAAAAAAAAAAAAAGAACCCAAAATGAAAACCAAAAAATTTTTTTCCCCGGGGAAAAAAATTTAAAAAAATTTTTTAAAAAAAAAGGAAGGCCCCCCGGGCTTTTTTTAAAAAAAAAATTTTAAATTGGAAATTTTTTTTTTTTTTTGGGGTTTTTTTTTTTTTTTTTTTTTTTTAAAAGGGGGGAAAAAAAACAAAATTTTAAAATTTTTTTTAAAAATTTTTAAAAAAAAAATTTTTTTTTTTTTCCCCAAAAAAAATTTTTTTTTTTTTTAAAAACAATTTTTTTTTTTCCCCCCTTTTTCCCCCCTTTTAAAAAAATTTTTGGGGGCCCCCCCTTTTTTCCCCCCCGAAAAAAATGGAAAAAAAATTTAAAACCCCCGGGGTTTTCCGTTGGGGGTTTTTTAGCTACACAACCGTGCGCGGGACGAGTGTTAGGGAGCAACGCATGGGCATTGATAGGAAACGAGGTATTATCTGTTACAACAGTGTTGGTTAAATGCATCGTTGCCTCTTTAGACAATTCTTTTTTAATAATCTAATTATATGTGTAGTCGGTTATGTTTGTTTTGTTTGTTTTTGTTGTGGGTCTGCTTTTTGTGTGTGTGCGTGCGTGCGTGCGTGCGTCCGTTTGTTATTTTGTTGTTGATGTTTTTTGTGTTTTTGTGTTGTTTTTTGTTTTGTTTTTGTTTTTGGTCTTTGACTTGGAGAGTTACCACTTGACCACAAACGGTGATAATATAAGCCCCCCCCGATGAAACATTTTAATAAATGTACGTTGTATCCATTGCATCACAAAAACAACTGTACATATAAAGCATTCGGCTTACAGTAAATTGATTGGTGTTGGCCCCTTGTGCATTAGATCTTTACTATCATCTTAATCCCTAAAGGGCCGGTCACATACAATGTGGCGTCCACATCACGGCCGCATCACGCCCAAAATGTTTGAAAAATCTAGCGGACGTGGTTGTCAGTGGTAATATTTTTGGTCAATTTAGACTTAGACGTGCTTTGAACGTGATGTGGCGGCTGTTCCACAGGTGTAACACTGCAGTAGCAATGCCTTAGCATGCCTAACTACGTCCATATCGTCCAGCCACGTCTAAGATAAAAAATAGTTTAAGAAACAGCCATATCATGGCATTTATAGTGTGCTAGAGGCTTCCACGTCTAGCTGCGTCCCCACACGTATTGATCACTGCTGGAGCACTGATTATAGCGTCTGTTCCACAGGTGATGCACGTCTTTATCACGTGTACCGTCCGCCGTTGGACGGGGTTGGATGGGGAATAAAATTTTGAACAGTTCAAAACTTGTTTCCGCGTCCAACGACGTTCAGATTTTTTCCACGTCCGCTGGCGTTCATACGTCGGCTGTAGCACGTCTTAAACACGTCAATATCACGTCAATATCACTGAAAACCACGTCCAAAAGATTTTCATCAGTGCTATGGACGTGATGTGGACGTGGAAACCAGTGTGACCCGCTCTTAAACTAATTATCTTCCATCTTTCTTTCTGTTTCAACATTAGATTGAAGAATATTTCAGCGAGTGATAATAACAGACATTACTTCTTTATAATTAAGCTTGATCCCATCCTGCAGTCAAATAAGAATCTACTGGACGTGGGACCTTTGTTTACATTAGAACAATCAGGATTTGTCTGGGCAGTCTTTTTGTGCAAATTTGTCTTGTACTGAAATGTCGTCAGTAAACGTCCGGTACATTGACCGCCGATTTAGGTGTCATTCTATGAGCAGATTTCTACACATACGTGAGTGCCTGGTACAATCTCGTGTTACAGCAATATTCTATCTTAACCAATTTCAGTTGTTCTATTTCTATTCTAATTAAAGGCCTTAATTTATTTGAGTAAAAATTATATGTCTCAAATAGGCAATTATAACAATTGGACATAGGTTTACAATTAACACTCAGAGCTCTCTACAAATACAAAATTAGTAAAGCTAGACTACTCCTATTTGATCATTTTCATCTAATCTGGTTGAATAATCGTCTTGCAATTTATAGCATCTGCCAACATCGTAGGAATGTCGTAAGAATTGTTTACTACAAAACTGTATACAAGTATTAATACAAGTAGGACACACGCGTAATTCTATCTTTAATTTGTAACCTACACTGTGTGTCCATACTTTGCTTCTTATTAGATATGGGTCTTATTAGATATGAATATCAATTAATTGATATTATGCACTGCTTTCAAGGCTAGCACGTGGACTGCATAAACGTAGGGAGTGGAGTTTAATATACATAATATGTATAATAAGTATATGTAGAAGGCGTAATCAATTCACTGACAAACAATATGATTACTATATAATTAAGTATACAATTTACTGGTGTTATTTATAAAAATAATACAAAGGGACATGACAATTATCGCCACGTGTACCGTATATAGTGATACAAAGAAGATCAAAGGTATATAGTAATTGTCTTTGGGTCAAAGCAATTATCGTGTTCTGTATAATAATATACAATCTTGGGTTTTCAGTAGCTATGGTAGCGGTGAACAGGAAAAACATGTACTTGCCACGTGATGTCTTTGAATGAAGCATTAACTGTAATAACAATTCTACTTAGCATATCACGTATGCATATAACTGCCAGTCGGACCCGAAAATTTCAGCACACGGCATAAATCCTTGAGCATGAATCATGTATAATGCAGGGGATGTACAGTGCCTTCCGCTCAAGTACAGGGTAGCACCAATAAAAGTGATAAACGATGACTGGATTTCGACCTAAAGTAGCTGTCTTTGTCTTTACTCACCCGATCCCCCGCTCATATTTATGCCACTGAAAGCTATTCAGAAAGTCAGAACTATTTCGTCTACACGCCATCCCAACAGAATTCGCACTTAATGCCACGCAAATGTTATAATTACCGGTATATTAGCAACGCACGAGGAGGATTAATCTACTCAGATGACACCTGAACTGTGACTTGAATACATTTAGAAGTAAATGTATGTCGTGGGACATCATTAACTGGAAAGGGGGTGGGGTGCCATTTGGTTTTGATACATTGCAGTTTGATTCTTTTGGTTGTCTCGCGGAAGTGTGTCCCTTTCCTTGTTCATCCCTTCTTGCCCCTATTTGATGATAATTTAGTAGGTATAGTGAGCAATCTTCCCTCAAAGGTGAATACAAATTTGACCCCCCCCCCCCACACACACACATACACAAACCTCACCCCGGAAGTCGCAAACAATTAGCGAGAGGGTGAGCACCCGGTACTTTATATGCATATGCTTAATTATCAACAGCGTCATGGTTTATTATCTTCATGGTTAATAACTCACACTGGCCATAACAAAAGAGAGACTAATAACTTCGTTCGAGAGAATACGAGATCCGAATGTATGTCAGGATGTGGGAATTCACAGACGGGAACCAAGTCTGTCAGGGTCCACATGAGACTTAATTCATGCATATGTATAAATGTATGATTGCACAATACGCGTAGGTGTTTTCACCGTCCGGAACCTGCCTTTACCAGAAACCTAAATGGAGGACCACATCGTCAGTAAGAAAGTGTATGTTACTAATTATCTCTAATTATAGTCTGAATATGTATATCATGTTGTCAGAACAATAGATATCCTAGTGAGGATGTTATAGTATGATTCTAAAGACACACAAGTAGCAGCTATACAGTATAATTCACGAATAGTGTTGAGCTTTAAAGTTACTGGTAAAGGCCCTGTCTATTACCTGTAACAATGGTGGGTATTACCCGTTTCCAACAGGGACAGCAATGATCGCCAATTACTCAGAAAATACCATACGACAATCATGATAATCCCGGCCAATAGACTTTCACATGTGGGTTGCTATTATACAACATTTAAACAGAACGCGTCAGAATATAATTAGAAATAATTAGTGATATAAACTTTCTTACCGACGATGTGGTCCTCCATTGTGGTTACTGGTAAAGGCTGCTATTTTTGTTGCTGGTAAAGGCAGGTTCCGGACGGTGGTTTTGTCATGGTGAGATGAGATTGATATTATAATGTATGTTCTTGAATTTGCGCATACTTTGGACATACTGCAGGAGTTTAAATAAAAATCCAGGATAGTTCAACCAACGATGACAGAAAATGTCAATCAAACATTCTATCATTCCGTGCCAAAATCACCGCCAATAACCTCACTTCGTTCGGGTAAATCAGACGTCAGCATGCTCAATTTTGCGATTGACACTCCAATCTCGTGGTCAATTCTCACACTCCTGTCCTGAATTTAATGACCATATTGACAAGTTGTTTGTTCTTTTTAAGGTCCATTGATGAGCTACCGTAATGGATCGATGAAGCAGCACATTCCCATGTCCACATCCAACTATGACACAGCCTCACTGATGAACGTTCATCAAACAGCCCTAACGGCTGATGCTTGAACCCGGCCAGTTAAGAACACCCTCACCAGGCTCAGTGATAACTATATTCAGCAGGAATAAATTTGCGCTACATACATGGGATCTTTACACGAAGTAGCGTTACTCCCATTTCACGACGCCTTGCTATTGACAAGTGGAAAGGAAATGTTCATTAGGGGAATACCTTACTGGCAGTCTAGTGTTAATGTATGCTCGGCTAAAGTGATGGAAAGATGATGTAACTTTTTATTTTAAATGAAGTTACCCTCTTGGAAACTGCAGACGAGCATCTATTGGATAGAGTACATGCATTGACGAATCATGATGTGAACTGCATATAGTGAACAGACCGTGTCTAAGAGTCACAGTGAACGTAGTCATAATCTAAAAAGTCATGAATTATAGAAGTCCAAGCATTAGGGAAGATGTCGGAGTGGACAGGCCTAGAAGGCATACTTCTGTCTTGCCTTGGACATACCCGGATCAAAAGACATATACAGTTCTAGTCGGAACGACAATATAATCAGAACTGGGCCTGTCGTTGTACAGCCAGCTTTAGATGTACAAATTTCATAGCTTCTAATATTTCTAAAAAAAAAAAGAGTCAAGGTGCCGTGCAGATTGATCTTTTGTGGACATAATTTCCTTTGTCTAAGAACAGTTTCCACTCTTGAGAAAAGAGCCCGCTCATTGTTATACCTATCAAAACTGACAGGAGCTGGCTGAAGAACAAAACAGCGCTTTAAAATTGGTACAAGCATACGTGATAGGTCTACTGATTTTGAAACCAGCAACATAAATATATTGACAATCTCCTATCACGTCTACATTCTCCTAAATAATGCCACCCTAGATGGGGGTATGGCCTTATCGCGCAACTGCGCACTTGCAGATCTCATTGGATAGAAATTTGTTTCAACCCCCTCCTCCTCCCACCCACCCCAGTTATACTGTGACATTTATCAATGCCCCATTCAAAATCCATAAAGTTACTGATGCCTGCAGCCAAACAGAGCAGCTAATTTGCATATGTGTACCTCAAAATGAACGCATGTATTCCATCTCTTAAAATATATCATATTGGGGATTGCTCAATAGCTGATTATGGTAAACAATGTGTCTATTGCTTTAAATCACGGTCACTGTGTCCCAATGTAGAGATGGCCTACCACAGCAAGCTCCGGTAAGGAGTGAGTCCCTACTGTAGCTCTTCTGGTAACCCATCTCTACATATACATTGGGACTCAATGATCGTGCTTTCAATGGTTACGTTAAGTACACAGTAAACTGATGTGACGACCTCACGTTTAGCTGTGTGCTCCCACGCACCCTTCCCCTTCATCACTTTCTGAAAACCTTGGTCGGTCATTGCATGTTATACTGAGATGCAAAGTGGGGAAGGAATAAAATGTTTTGAAATAGACACTGTTACGAATAATTGGAAGTTAGCTATGTTTTCGTTCATGGGTGTTTTGGAAAATTAAGCTAGTGAATTTGGTTGCCGGGACGGTGGTATTATGCAATTGGTTCAGAAGTTTTCACTAGTTATATCTGGTATTATAGCCACATAGAAATAATTATACTCAAATCAGGTAGCATGTACTGGAGACAAAACTTTATTTGACGCCGGGTAACTTTTTGTAAATGGTAACTGTGCATGTCTTGAATGTTCAGTAATTGTACTTGAATATCATGTGGACTCATAATATTTGTGACATGTTGTCATTGTATCTTACATGTGGGATTGTATGCTAATAAATTATTGTACAAGTCATGCCAATATTAGTAAATCTAGTATCGTAGTGTGTGGTTTATTTGAAAACATAATATATAACGGAGTCTTTTGATTAATCTACCAAACTCTTAAATTTCGACTCTAAATTAACTGTAAAGCCTGTATATGTATTCTTTTCTCTCCGGTGTAGCCGTTTGCCTAATTTTATTGGAGACACGTACCTCGAAAAAAAAACCACCTCCGGAATCTCAGAATTATTTCCATTGTTGATGCTATAGACTCTGGTTTCTTGACTGATTATGGGAATTATATGTTACGTAAGTAGGATTATAAGTGCTGTTATGCCGTCTTCGCGACACTCATTATCTGTATACGTTCAGTTTTAAGAGAAGTTTCTCCCGAAAGAGACAACTCATGAAAAGGAATGGCTTCGTGCAATGAACAACATATACATAGCGAAGTTAGCGTCAGCAATGCATCATGTAGATTAGATTTTTGAAACCATGTGTGTTGAAGTGCAATTTTTACTAATAACATGGTAACATGTTTATTGTATAGGCAGACACAGCCCATATTCAAAGCGGGGAGAGTCTCCGTGTCTGCACTCATTGTGTTTCAGTGTCACTTGCATTGTACTTACCTATGAAAATCAAACTAGTAAAATATTCAGAGTTCATTTTCGTACAGGCCTCATATATCATCGAAACAAGGTTTCGTAATCTGCATTTTTATTGGCCTTACTGGTGCAAACCGTTGCATTTTGTACTGCAATTTTTTTTTTACATATGATACGGATATGCACTACATGACATATAAAAACTTCCCCACGCCATTTAACATGCTATATGTACATGTGCCACCGTAATCTATGTACCCCAGTATTGAGAAAACAATCATAAAATAATTTTCAGGTGATTTTTCAACAGTGCAATTTAATCTCAATAAAAAAATATATAAAGCATATGGGAAATGATACAAAACATACACTGAAACAGATTGTTCATCTTTATGCACACAGAATAAATTACATTCTATACACACCTAGATTACGCTCACGCACACCTATGGGAAAAGATACGTGAAGTAGTCACCCTCAAAATAATGGAGGGTAGAACTGAGAATCACGCCTCGATGACTCATTAACAACACTCTCAACTCATTTCTCAACCTTCTCAAAGATGCATCATGAACAACTATATGGCACCCAAAGGTTTTTAAACCGAAATTATATAATGGGGCACATAATGACCTGTCTCGTGTGTAATACAACAGGGTGAGTAACATGATTTGAAGTAGTTTATGAGAATTTTTAGCCAGGGTGCACTATGAATTTATTTACTGCTTTCGAGAATGATTTCTTTTTCTTCTTCTTTACTTTTTCTGTTTGGCTGCCGACTGTGATTCTTGATTTGGATTCTGCAGTTTAGTCACGTTACATGTAAATATATGAGTATATATCAGCTTGAATAATGCAATGTTAATCTTTGTTTAATTCATTACCAAGTAATTACATCTGCACATTTTTTAATGATTCAATTATTAAGTATACAGATTAATTGTAACACAACCAATGACATTATTTGATACTGGCTAATTAAGCGAATACATTTCACATTGTCAGTAGCTGTGATTATATATTAGAAATTAATAAGGATAATCCTGATAAAAATATCTTGACTACTAGTGAACATAGACATTATTTTAAGTCAAAGATTCATTGAATATCTTTTGTGTCATGGACCCATCCTCAGCATAAATGAAAATTATTACATGTAATAAATAAACCAATGGTAGTACTACAATGTACAAATACATTTATATTTATAGTACAATTAAAACTGATTTTATAGTCAGCATACAATAATGCAAAAACAAAGATTACATATTATGCAATATTCAATCACAAGATTATAAAGAGATCATAGTCATATGATTACAACTTTATGGTCAACTCACGTTCTTCTAATTTGTAGATTAAACTAAAACTAAATCAGACTGCACAGTTTTATTAAGTACACTACTACTTAGTACTTACTAAATTAATGAAAATCTTGACCTTGCGATCACCATTGCGGGAGCTTTGATAAAAGTGACATAAAAATGCTGCTTATGATGCACAATTTGTATTGGAATTGCATTGGAATTGTATTGGAATCATATTGGAATAAACGTTAAAAACTAATCCATCCCCACCTACATGACCAAACTAAAAGTATTTTCTGGAAGACATTTGTGATTTCAAAAATTTAAAAATCCATGACACACATTCACATAAAAAATTATACAAATGTAGGTCTTATTATTACATTTATTTATTCTGAATCCATGAAGAATTCAACTAGATCAAAAGTGCTCAGAAAGCACAGCGTCGCTAGAGCAACATTAACCCATGGGCAATAAAGATGTTTGCTTTGCAATTAAAGCAGAAAAAAAATCTAACTGAATGCGTGACTCATCCTACATCTATGTTATCAGCATTGGATTCAAGCGCTTTCTAAACATGGCTAAAAGTAAATATCTCGATTGCTGAACATTTTAATATGGTAACGCTGTGCTCTCTGAGCAATTTTATTCCAATATAACTGCTATGCCAATTCGATGGTCATGTTTCGAACAGTATTGAAACTATAGTGGAAAAATAGAAAGAAAAATAATAAAAATGGCCCTCTGAAATGTAAACTCTGATTGGCAAAGTGCCAAACTTTAATACATGTTATGTTCAGTAGGCATGTAAGCATTGTACAAAGTTTGAATGCTTTCTCACAAGTATCAACAAATCTATTGCAGACATTGCTGAAAATGGACCCAAAATGGCACTATGGAAAGCACACTTTAATTGGCAAAGTGCCCAAAATCAAATCACTTCGGTGTCGCGTCATACCAAATAGTTGTGTAAAGTTTGAACGAAATAGGGCAAAGCGTAAAAGCTCTAGCTTGTCCGGAGACAAACATACATACATACATAGATACATAGTTACAAACGAACGAAACACAAGGCTTTCGCTTCAGCTGCTGAAGTGACGCAATTACATAATCCTCCTAGTCATCCTAATATAAAAGACCAATAAAATAACACCGATAAAAATATACATCATAAATGCCTTCATAGATCCAATAAAATTGAAATTGTAATATAAAATGAATAAAATTATTGATAAAGAAGGAACTATTCAAAATAGTCATTGAATACAGGCTTGATTTCAACAATTACTCTAATCCTGGAAGCAGAAGCATGGATGCTCAAGATACATATACACCTAATAAAATCAACATGCAACTGTTACATAATCTTTAAAGTACTTGGTTGACTCCAAAGACAAATAACAATACAACTAAAAATTATTTGTTTCTGTTATACTTTAATCAATATCATAAGTTATATTATTTAAAAATTAAAAATTACATAATGCAATAGCATTCTTAATTAATTTATCCACATAAAAAACAATAATGTGAACAATAACAACTAGTTTTTATTGGTGTTTAAATTGTGCATTGCGACCTCAGTGCTTTATGTAAAACGTTAAAAATTCGAAACGAAACATCCTTCCGGGTTCGGCGGCTTTTGTCATTGTTATGCACGCCGCCGAGTTCCCCCAAACTGCTTTGTTACTCTTGTTACTTAATAGCTTAGCTCCACAACAATTTAATATGGTCAAAACTACTATAGACTAAATGCAATTGTTGAATGTAGCAAGTGGTAACGTTCTAAAAAGTGTAAAAAAAATTAAATATACAGTTAACTTTCATTCCTCTCGACAATGCCAAAACATTCAATCCCTTTCGACTGTGCGCGCCCAAAAAGTATTACCATAATTGCCAGAATTGTTTTCACAGAAATTGAATATTTTTTCATATAAGATAAGATAAGATAACTTTATTTCAGATGTATAACATACATCCATATAAAACATAATTGTATAAACATATGTACATAGATGGCATACATATGGTACCGGTATATTAAAATACTGCTAAGAATACTGTTATTGGACAGATTGATTAAATATACTTTCAAAAACATTTTTGCACCATGAATGTGGATAACTTCAAACCAACAATAATTTGCTTGATCATACATGTACATTCCCTTTAAAACTGTGATTCCTCAGAGAAAACAACACTATCGAATTCCATTGAACTTATTCCTGAATCTGCGTGTTGTCTGGGTGAACTGATTCCTGAAGCTGTGTGTTCTGTGGGTGAACTGATTCCCGAATCCACGTTTTGCGTGGATTGAATGGCTATGGATTTGGGTATCAACCCTGCAACTTCATATGTATTTCTTTCCGTACTAGAGGTAGGTGTGAGATAGGGATGATCAGTTATTTGATTCTTGAGCTCCTTTGTCTCTTCTGCTAAACCTTCATTCTGAAATAGAGCATAACGCCTTTCAGACAATATCCAGAAAATTTATATTATTTTTGATTTGCATTTTGGCAAAATATGATATTAGTTTTAAAAAGCTGTTAAAAGCAAAATTGATTCTTACTTCATAACTGGAGATTGTTTGAGTACTTTTATCATTTTTCATCGTTCCAGTAGCATCTAGCGTTGACTCGTGACCATTTGACAGTCTTCTAAGTGCTTCAATGTAGTCATTTAGACCAATACTTATAGATAATTCAAAATCATTCTTTTTAAAACCAAACCTTTCATAATCTTCTGAGGAGACTAAATTATTCTTAACAATCGTGGCTATTGTTCCGTCCAAGTAATAAGTGTAAAATTTGGTAACATTGTATGCACTATCAAAAGAAAATTGTAAACAGACACAACCTAAAGTCAATTTCTCAAGGTGTGCACCTGCAAACTTAATTTTTTCTTCTAATTCTTTACGCTTTATAGGATCGTTGTACTTTTCATTTACCAGATATTCTTCAAACGTGTTTCTAAGTAACTCATTATTCTTCTGTTTCTCAGTAAAATTGAAATCAGCTTTCACATCAATTGTAGCTTCTACACTAGGTTTATCTACTTCTTCAGTAGAATCATCACTCGGAAGTTGTGAATGAATATTTGTAAATTCTGACATCTCCCTTTGTATGGTGTCAAATAAATGTTCATTTTCTTCCCTTAGTGCACCCAAAAAACAATTTAAGACATCTCTACTATTTTTATTAATCACCCAATCGAGCAATAGCCTATTCTTCTGTTTCCTTGTATTCGTTTTGTGTGTGATTTCTTCATATGCATCACTATCTGTATCTAAATGTAGGTCTCCTATGAAATGATCTAGAATTTCATCAGTCTCAAGATCCTTCACTAAACTGACCCTGCTTTTTTTGACCGCTTTCAAATATAAATTGAAATTATGTGTATTCACCCAAAGTCCCTCTTTTACATGGTTGACAGGGGGAGTCACTTGACAAGGTGACTGCTCAAAGAGAGAAGATTGAGTGGTACTTTTCAACGTTGTCTCTAATGAGCTATCCTGATAAAAGCTCGAGCTTTCAGAAACATTGCTCACATCAAAATTTGTGTGGTCCTCAAAAGTGCGATACTTAAGATCTGGAGTCAAGTCTCCACGAACATTCTCTGGAAATAGCGGCACTTTCACGTTTTCTTTGTCGTTCATAGCTCCTAGCACTAATTCACCTTTTCTAATTGGTCTGCACACTTAATGTTGAGCATTAAACACAATAATCTTAACTTAATTCTGTGTATTCTGTTTTGTGCCTCTGTCATCACGTGTCCCCACGCATGCAAATAGCCGCAATCGCATCATTCATCTTTGCTCCCATCTCCCACAAAACATACTTTTCAGGTGTTTTAAGGTTCGACGACCGTGACTACCTTTATGGGGATTCCCCAACACACCCTAAGTTTTAAGCTACTTGTTTACCTAGCAAAGCTCACCCCTTAAGGCTAGTGTAGTGTGGTTTACAATGGTTGATGTTAGCATAAGGTACATTAGGATAAGACAACATAGTCTAGGTGCATACGGCAGATCCAGGTTTTTGAGAAAGGCCGGGGACAGGGGGGCGCACTTAACGAAAGAGCCTAGGGAGGGTGTGTGTGTGTGTGTGTGTTGGGGGGAGTCATGAAAAACCCTATGAAAATGAAGTATTTTTGTGGAAAAGGTGGTCTTATTTTTTCTATTTTTTCTATGCTATATTAGTGCCATGCCAAAAGCAACAAACATACAAATTTTATCCATAAGATATATAACCAAACCAACTGGATCAAAAGTGCTCTGGCAAAAAAGCAGTGTTTCTAGAAAACCTTACAAAATGTGGTTTTATCCATACGCTGTGATCTATAAAAACTTCTGATCATATTACGGCAAATGAGCATTATATCTAGAAAACCTTAGTCAGCTCCGTCTTTTATTTTGTTTGAAGCATTGAAAGTTTTTTCAGTGACTTGATGCGTGCAAAATACCTGGTTGTCCCAGCACAATGATGTACACAACGTACATTGGGGTTGATTGGACAGGATTGAAAGTTTTTTAGTGACTTCATCAGGACCATACGTAAATGGGGGGGTGTCTGCCTATGAAGTGAGACTCTCAGGTAAACTGTAAAATCGAATGTACCTGGTATGCAGCATAAGGTCTCATTTTATACACAACACTATTCTATTCACTGCCTTTATTCCCAAAACTCAAAACAATAATAATAATAATAATAATCTCAGGTAAAGATTTGACGATAAAGTATATGCGCATGCACTGATATATAATTAATAGTCACGGTGCACAAATATTTATGGCAACGGATTTAATTTGTATGATAACAGATATAATTAACCTAAATTTCAAATATTTTATATAGAATGAATACCAGGGCACTACGTTTAATTAATCCATTTCGGGTAAAAAGTCCACACTTGCCGTTTCTTCCCGCTTCTTCATTTTAACATGGCGTCAGATGTCAATGTCATGGATCCTAGATCTAATATAATAGTTACAGACGATCTTTTCAACTTAATATTAACCTCTCAGAAGATAATGGACACATCATACAAAAACTATCGTGGTCACAACTAATACCCGAATGAGTGAAACACAAGTCAAGATCATATATAAACCTACATATACTGTAAAACGTGAGTGCCTACATCCTCACGGTGCTTTAACTTTTCTCGTTTGTACAAATGTATCCATTACTCATTTTCTGGAACAATTTTCAAAAAATCATAATTTTGTAAGAACGGTTTAAATCTTCAATTATTAGTCTTAGTTTAAACGTATCATGATGATCTTTCAAACACAATGCCACACGTAATTGAGGATACAAATTTTAGCGGCCAAAATAATATGTTAGTATCTGCTAAGCATGTTACTCACTAACACGGTACTATCAACTACAAATATGAAATCGTCTATTATTAGTGGTATTCACACGGGAAGACACATGGCAGATGCTAGCTGGGCCAGCCACACGGCCGTTTTTTTCCTGTCGTTTGGCTGCTGAAAGAGATCAGTACGTGCCTTCACTGATAAAACACCTGATGTTAATTAACTAATTAACAAACAAAGGGATCGTACGGTGGGATGGCTTGAATGGTACCTATGGGCAGGTAGCAGTAGAAACTTTTAAGGATTTGTTCGGCAATATTTTTTGCGCGTGTGCTTGCGTGCGTGTATTATGCTACATTTAAATCACTCTCAAGTTCATAAGAGCATCCTGCTTTATCAGGGGTACATTCACATCACATCAGATTCTTTTCATTTAACACTCACACAGATGTGATTTGCTCTACGGATTAGAATGTCATAAGAGGTGGTGAAATTAGATTAGCGCACTATCATCTGGAGCATATGGATGCTGATGAAGCACAATGCAAACTACAAAGCTTTATTGGAACCTAACTGTCCAGATGTTAATGTGTTGCCAGGACCTTCACCGTATTTTATTCACATACGACAGTCTAATGAAGTATTATCTCCAAAAATGAATAATAGTATATGTACATAAACCCACACACCCTTCTCCCCTGTAGGCTAAACTTCTGCGTCCACCGTACTGCCTTTATAAATCCTCCGTTTGTCGCACAGAACATCACGTATCGTTACAGTCTGTACATGTATAAGATTTTGGTCTTAGACAGGCAGTAGACTGAACTTGCGGCTTAATGTGCCCTACGCATTACTGATACAATAAAGGCAGTAAGTCGTTTGCTCAGAAGTTACTAACTGGAGCTACGGGCGTTACTTGCGGTTGGCATAGGTTGCCGGGTTTGGGAGGGGAATTTTGAAAATCACGTGCTATTCCCCATTCATTATTATGTTTTATGCCATTGTTCCCGCACCTCATTGTTGAGTCCGTATGAAGGTCATATAATCACCTCAGTTAATCACCCAGTCGTGAGTGTACTAAAACACCACAGTAACGCGTTGACTGACACTGGCATTCATAGGATTATCCAGATTTGAACCTGATCTAAATAATTATGATTGGTTTTCTATGTTACCGTGACGCCATAGATAGACGTTTTTGCAGAGTATACAAAAAACGTCTATATTGTGCTGTTTCATCGTCGGTTTTATGGCTTTGTCATTCCACTGCTTTTACGGTCTTTTCTTTTCTATACACTGCGTATATAGCCTTGGGATATGACGAGCTGTCGTTAAGACACTAAACAATATGTGTAGGAGTACATGTACTTACTTCTCTCTAATCCGAAATAACGTTATTGTAACACTACGAGGATAGTGAAAATCTTCGTAGATGTGAGTTTATTTGTTATTTATTCATATGCTTGTCTCTCTTTAATATTGGGCATGATCATGATAGGTGTGCATACATTATAATATATTTTAATTTGTGACATCTTAAATAATTTATAAGTTGACGAATAGTGGTAATGGAAACCAATGGATAAGCTGACAAGAAATAAACGATACATGTAAGTCTGACAATTAATTAAATCACTTGTCGGGAAAGTGGACGGTGATTGTGAGTGGTCTTAATGGTCATAGGGTCATATTCACAGATTAGTTTCTGTTCCTGCACAGCTTTCATAAAACTTTATAACTACACTTTTTAGTTCTAGACTCATTTATTTGAGTATTTATCATTTAATTTTCAAGAATCCACAATCATAAATAATAGAAAATACAACTACAGTTTGATTACATCTCTCTAATGATCAAAATCCAATCAAAATAAATCATTTATTAAATCAGACATAGCATGTCCATATAACAAATAAAACCTATATACAGTATTAACATGCAGTTATGATAATTATCACAGATAAATACACTTGAAATATATGTTTAAATATACGTTTTAAAAACATATTTAAAACCATCTACCAAAATTTGAAAGCCAACATCAGCCATTTCTTATTAATTAAACTCCTATAAATATGAAATTCACTAGTAAAACACTAGTAAAGAGAATATGGATAGATACTGGGAACAAATTAAGAGTTTATAGAACATTTAAGTACAACTTATATCTGGTTGATTGTAAAAGTATGATTTTCAGAAATAGTATTTGTAAAATGAGATTAAGTTGTCATAAGTTACATATTGAAACTAGGAGATATGGTAAAAATAGACTGAAGGTGGAGGATAGGATTTGTAACAATTGTAGTTTGAATATAGTAGAAGATGAACAGCACTTTCTCTTAAGTTGCCCTTTATATACCAAGGACATGAGTTATTTGAAAAAAAAATGAGAAGGTTCACAAAGGTTTTAGTGATATGCCAGACAATAATAAGTTTATTGTACCAATGTTGTGTCAGAAAAATGAGTTAACAAGGTCATTGGGTTATTTTATTAGCACAAGTTTTAAAAAGAGGATTGTGACCTAAGTCTTCATTACGCTGCAATTTACAATTTACAATTAAAAATAAAATGTACTTGTAGCAGTGCCAGTATATACTTTTTGGTTAAATTTGTACAATAAAAAAATAATTATTATTTCATGTCTTGTATATTGGTATTTGGTAATACATTTTTTCTTACTTATTTGTAACAGCTAGCCGATTTGAATGTCCTCAATGGATTCGTTGATCAATAAAGTATTCTGTATATGCATACATTATTTTGGTGAAGCTAAAGCATAATTTGATAATGAAGCATACAACTGCACTTCTATCTCCTATTACAATGTATATAAGAACGTCACCAAGTATTTTTTTTTTGTCCTGTCGCAAAAAGAGATCTGAAACACGGTGATCATATTTTGGAGGTTATAACATAACGCAAACCTCATAATAACATAACGCAAACTTCATAATGTATCAAAAATGAGGACATAATGTAAAGTGATTCATTTAACGTTATGTTTAAAACATTTATAAAATTTTAAATCAAAATGTAACTACAAAAACACATTTTATCCTTGTAGGTATATAGAACTTAATAAAACATAATGTATAAGTTGGATTTGTAATCAATATGATAAATTTCATTGTAAGAGCTTACTTAAAATAAAAAAAATAGCATGTGTTTTTGAAACATAAAATAATTCATATTGACGTTTTCAGTATGGAATAACATAGATGGCGTTTCTTTGTTTTGTAACCGTAGATCTACTAGTATTCCATATTTGATGAAATACACGTTAACAGGAGTTAGTGGTTTGGCTGTCTAACAACATGGATATCAAACATGACAAGGAGAGTTTACAGTGGATAGATTTCATAGAAAAACTAGATGCTGTTGTGGATTCTATGCTCGGAATGGTGGAGGGTGAAAGAGAAAAAGCTGTGAATGAAATAGAAACGAGAATCATTAAACTAAGAGAAGAATTTAAAGAACAAACGGTTAAAGAAAGTAAGATAAGTGATGAAACAACCTGCCCGGATAATATCAATACACCCCGAAAGAGCACCCGAAAGATAAAACGAAAAAAGTATTTTGATCAAGATTATGACCTACAATTTTTCATAAAAACTGAAGTTACTCCATCAGATATAAAGACAAAACTTGCTGAAGAAAATGAGCTATCTAAAGATCATGTGCACGAAGAAGAAACCAATAGCAATATAAGTAATGACAGTGACAAGGTAAAAGAAGATAGTGCGCAGGACTTACAAGTTGAATGTGTGGGAACTGAAGAAGCAAAACATGTTGAAGATGTAATTAATGATAGGATTGTTCTAGATCACATAACAGGTGAACTAATCACTGAAGAAGACCAAGAGATTCTGGACGAAGAAGGAAGTGGCGAAATAAATGACTCAACTCACGAGTCAAAAGAAGATAAAGACATCTCTATAGATGAGGATACCGGTGAAGGAAAAATAGAATATGGCTCATCACCACTCAAAAGAGGAAGGGGAAGGCCCAAAGGCTGCAAAAATGCACAATCTAAAGGAAAAAGTACTAAAGGAGAAACTGAGCTAAAAGAATTGTTGACCTGTGGTCAATGTGAATTTAAGACCAAATCACAGGACTCTCTGAACAGACATGAACTTTTGAAACATAATGCAACTATTAACTGCCATAAATGTGAAAAGCCATTCTCAGTTCATAATCAGTATTTGACACACATGCTTCGAGATCATGAAGGTTATGAGTATCCTTGTTCACAATGTGATAAAGTGTTTACATTTGCGGTTGGCCTAAAAAGACACATGGCATCCAAACACACAGATCCTTCTACGTGGACTATACTGTGCACCACGTGCGGAAAAGCATTCCCGACAACATCTCAGTTAGCTAATCATAAATATGTGCATGTAAACCAGCCTGATAAGTATAAATGTGATGAGTGTGATCATTGTACAAAATCACAATTTCTATTGAAAAAGCATAAAGAAAATATTCATACACCAGATAGAGAAGTGTTTCACTGCAAAATATGTGATAAAACCATTCGCTATCAAGAATCGTACAACTGTCATATGAGAAGACACACAGGGGAGCGTCCTTATCAGTGCGATGTATGTGAGGCGGCTTTTCCTAGTCAGGCTTCTTTGAGTAGGCACAAACGAATCCATGGACCTCCAAAATTTCAGTGTTCCACATGTGGCAAACAGTTCCACACAGCGGGTGCTGTGACACGTCACTCAGCTGTTCATAAAGAAGCTGCTCAGTTGTGCCCCTGGTGTCCTTTCAAAACAACATTTGCGGCAAATCTGAGGCGGCACTGTCAGAATAAACATAATGAGACCCATCCACCAGTGGATCCTTCTAAAAAACCTATTATATGCACACCACATTTACCAGGAAAAGTTACTCGTACTTTCAGGTCACCGAGAGAAGTTTATGATAACAATAAGGTGAGATCACGACCAATTAGAAAAGAAAAAGAAAAACCAAAGAGAAAGATACAGAAAGTCCAAGATGATGATGAAGAATATGCACGAAAGAAAGCACGTATGAGACGACATAATATTGTGGTTCTAGCTGGAAATAACGTACAACATTCTGTCCCACAATATAAATCCATACTGTCTACAAAGCGGGCAAAAAGTACTTTGAATGAACAGCAACCTGTCACTCAAGTCGTACATGTCATTCAAGAGGAAGATTTGCGCAACCTGCATGTTCATTTATCAGAAAACTCTTCTATGCAAAATCACAGTGAGGCACGGACTATTGAGGACTTTGTAGAAGTAGAAAGACCACAATTAAGTGTTGTCAATGCAGGAGAAGAAAATGTTCAAGCTATCAATGGCAATGATAATCAGCAGATTCAAGTGATTGGTGATAATCAACAGCAAATTCAGTTTGTAAATGAAGATGGTGAAGTGATTGAGTATAGTGGACTAATGCAAAGTGGTGAGCAATATCATGTCATAAATGAGGAAGAGGTTTTGGAAGGTAGCGAGGAACATGTGTATGTTCAACAGGAATATGTAACTGTCCAGATGAGAAATGTGAATGAAACAGATTAAATTGTTGAGATCTTGTACTAGTGGTGTAGAGCTAAATGTACATGTAGATACTAGAATATTATTGTTACGTATTTATTCAATTGCAGGTACATGACTTGACCTGGGGAAAAAATTAAAATGAAAAAAACCCCATGTCTTTACGTTATATCCATTGTAGACTGTATGCAGATGTACAGAAATCAGAATATATAGAGAAAACAACGCACCTTCTGGCTAGTATCAACCAGGAGGTGTTTTATATTCATCCCATATCATTCTAGAATGGGTATTAAACAAGCTTTAGTTATGTTCGTTCATTCGTTTTTATTTTAAAGCATCAATCACACTGTTCGGCCATACACACAATCTGTGAATTTTACTTATCACGTGAAATTCAGTGAAGTCATACTTAAAATTCAAGGTTTATGTGTATGGCCGGTTATAGCGATTGTTGCTCTACTCATTACGAACATTGTATTTTGTTTGTCACATTTTTAGTTTAAAAAAGGAATTATTTTCCGGCTACTCAAATCTCAAACAAATCACCAAAATTTACCAACATATAGTTCTTATACATCCTCTGTTTTCAAGACTATAAATGGGCCTATACTATAGTATACTGTAACGTCTCCTGTTCAATCTTAAAAATAACATTTTATTATTTCATAAAAAGTGAAAATATAATTAACATTAACGAGACTTTCTGGAGATAAAAAAAATTCTCAAAATGTGCTTGTTTTTTATTTTAGTATAAAAGTACATTCATTTCCTTTTTTAAAAATGTATAACACTTTAGGGGTTTCGGGAATAAAATTTGGTTTATGGACCATACAAAAGATCATGTATACAATATTGGTACAGGAAAAATTAACATTGACTGAATTTTTTATGGTATATATTGTATGATCTTTTGTATGGTCCATAAACCAAATTCTATTCCCGAAACCCCTAAAGTGTTACTAGTATACATCTTTAAAAAGGGAAATGAATGTACTTTTATACTAAAATAAAAAACAAGAACATTTTGAGAATTTTGTTATCTCAAAATTCTTTTATCTCCAGAAAGTCTCCTTAATTCATTCCACATGTTCTTTTTCAAAGACCATAGCAAAAAATTCTATGTTCTTTGAAAAGGAACCTAGCTGTGGGTTTGAAAACTGTTTACAATAAATTTTGGATTACATTTGGACTAAATTTTGGTTAGTTTTTCTATTGCATAGTAAGACAAACTGAAGCAACATGAGATGCTATATACCTAATAAATTCTATTTTAAGTAACATCAATGTCACGATCTTTTATTTATTGCTTGTTCATTATGCTATCATTTGTTTTGGGAAAGTACCAATGAACATATAGACCATATATATTGGCATTTTTGCTTTTTTGATTGGGTACATAAGGAGCTCTCAGTAGAAGGGGCTTTGGTGTGGAGGAGTGTTAACTTTGAGAAATGAGCTGATCAAAACACAACGTAAACCAGGAGGTTGAATAATAGTTGGCCTAAAAATTCATATTTTAGCCTCAATCAATACTGCAGTTTGACATACAAACGCGCAAGCAAACCTTGCTGATGGTGAAATGCAGATCACAGTACCGTGACCAACCAACCACTTTCTAATATTTTGTTCAACCTCCGAAGTTTGAAGGAAAGACAGTTAGTATTTAAAACTAGAAGTAGATGGGCGTAACAACATGCACTGTAATAAATAGAACAAATTTAGTGACTGCTAAGCTAGCACTTACGTGCAATCTATTGACATTGTTAGTGGAATTCTACTGATGAATGTATCCTCGACCGAGTCGGACATGCACCCCGGGGCATGCACGTGATGATATCAAACGTGCATGTGCGCTTGAAAGTCGATAGAAAAAATAGGCACTCATTCGTAGTAGTCTAGATCAGACTCACTTAGATCTAGCATAAAGAGAAGTAGGACGTTCGAGACGAGGTATACTTAATTAGTATATTTAGTCCTAGTAGACCCCCTCTGTAAAAATGTAGCTCTAATTAGAGTCTAGCAATGGAAATAGTGAGCGATTAAATCATTGACACCCACATTTAGACTATATCTATTAACTGGCCTCTGCTTCCGCTTACAATTTGCCACTCGCTATGATTAAGCAAATCTTGCTGCATATTTTGGCTAAAGATAAAAGTTTTGCCAAATTGGCTAGCATTGGCAATTACTTTCTCCACATCGGATGGTTAGCAGTAGTAATTAGTAAGTTTCAGTTTGGATTCTGACCTTGATCAGCATATTTTTGTCTGCTATACTTGGTCTAGAAAACACGTACAAATTAATGTGTCTGAAACACTAACATCATCATTCATGCATTCATGCTTAAAGAATATGAATTAACAAAAATATGATGGGCACCCCCTATAATATAGGATTAGTTAAATGTGTGCGTAATGTGCTCTATAATATAGATTTTATTATATGTGACGTTGAAATATATATATGTTATATGTGTGTGTGTTTGCATAATTATGAATATGAAAATAAACAATACATGTTGTGTTAGAAAGTTTAATAATCTTCTTAAATTACACTGTCACTCCATTTGGAAAAAACAGGAATTGAGTCCAAAAAACAAACAATTAGAACACAGAAATTCTAATCTTTCACTTTTTCACAGTCATTTCAATTTCAGGATCCTGGATTTTGCTCTCCTCCAGTGTTCTACTGTGGCATTGAAGTTATGTCCTTTCAGACCCTTCCCTTCCAGTTTGACTCTTATCAAACGGTCAGATATGACAGAAGTTAGCCTGTTTCTTTTGCTTGTCAAAATTTGGTTCTGAACTGAGAATGTCCTTTCACATTCCGCAGTGTGTAGTGGTGCCGTCAAGGCAATATAAGCCAATTTGAGCAGATTTGGAAAATCATCCTTATGATTCTGAACGATCAGGCCCCACAGTTTTGCCATATCGTCAGTGGGGTATTTCATGGCCTTGACACACCTCTTAACAAGCAGCCACTCCTGCCTGACCTCGGATTTGGGAACCATGGGTTCCGATGTCTTGTTCTTGAAGGTCTGTGTCTGACCATAGTGTTTGAGGATATCCTCGAGGTCAGCATTCCCCCAGTCATCCAGACCATCTTCCACCACTGATACCGGTCTCATACCGAAGATATGGAAGGCACTGATCAGTGATATCATGGGGAATCTGGATCTGATGTTAGACAGGAGCTTGTTGAGGAATTTTGATTTAAGTAAGTCCAGATTGGTATTGCTATTTGTCAATGTGTGTCCCTTATATTCCAGGCGCCCAGATTCACTGTGACTGACAACATGTGATGGAAACTTTTCCAGAAATGTCGGGAAGGCTAGCTGTTCCCCAACTTTGTATGCCTCAAGATCCTTGATACATGATTCGATTGCAACTTTAGAATATGCAACGTCCAGGTCCTTCTTCTGTAGGATGAGACATAACTTTGAAACTATTGCCAATACGTCCATAAGCATGTATGTGATGAAGAAAAATTCGTTTGTGAGAAGTTTTTTCAGGAGGCCAGCTGCTTTTGGGTCTTTCTGTCTCTTCCGACTTTCAAAATACACTATGAGTGGTTCTAATGTCCTGAATACAGCTGTCAGGGCCTCGTAGAAGCTGAGCCACCGTACAGCATGTACCTCACGATACTTCAGCTGTGGTGACTCCAAAATTTTCTGTATTTCTCTCATCTCTGTTGCTCGTGATGACGATCGCTTGAAATAATAAAATAATGAAGTGAACCAGTCCTGATAAGCATTGAAAGCTGGTATATCCTTAGCCGCCTGACTTGTACACAGTGCAAGTCTGTGCGCCATACAGTGGACATGCACGAGGTGGGGGTTTACTGCTTTCAGTCGACCATATACCCCTCTATCAGCCCCTGACATAACGTTTGCACCATCCGTCCCTAGACCAGTGAATTTCTTCTGAATATTTCGCCGCTTCAGTTCTTCATTGATGATATTCGATAAGCCTTCACCTGTTCCATCGATGTACTCAACATCACGCAAAAATACCGTTTCAGTTTTACAAGTTTCTGGAATCACAATTCTTGCATTGAGTGTCATGCGTTTCTTGTTTGTGATGTCCGTGCTCTCATCCGCTAAAATCGTGATATTTGGGCTGTTGTCAAGTTTCTCCTGGACTTCAGTATCTATCTGACTATCAATCGCCTTCAATAATTCATTGGCCGAGTAATAACTGGCATAATTAACTCTGTCACTTATTTTGAGTACCTTGATAGTGTCTACTTTAAGTTCTGCTAGTAGGCCAAGAAGACTCTCATATTTTGATAGTGCAATATCCTCCTTTGCCATCCAGTATACGACTTTCGTAGCAATAGTTATTGCTTCTTCTTCTTCACTCACGGCATTATCCATTGCTTGCTGCATCTCTTGTGCATGAAGTGGTGCGTCTCTTGCTAGCTGATGTTCCTGAGACATTTCGTGTCGTTTAAGAGAGCTTGTTTTGAATGTCTGGCATCCAATTGTCATTGTGTTATTTTTACCAGCATTCAAACAGAGTTTACAAAACATCATGTTATTATTGTATGACAACCAGGGATATATCTTCTCCCAAACTGGGTTATATTTCTGAGTTTTCTTACGTGGCACTTTACCAGGCAGTGACTTGTTACTATCAGTAGCACTCTTTGATGTTGAAGCACCTTCGGTGGACACACTCTCCTTTTGAGTTGATGTACCCGGGCGAGCGTCGGGGCATATGTTATTTTTATCATCTTTGACAATCGTTGACCTGATTTCTTCTTTGACAATCATTGACCCACTATCATCATTGACAATCGTTGACCCGACTTCTTCTTTGACAATCGTTGACGTTGACCCACTATCATCCTTCACAATGGTTGACCCACTATCATCCTTCACAATCGTTGAATCTTCATCATCTTTTAAGACTTTACGTGTTTCCGCCTTGAATGACTTTGCAGATATTTTGCTCTGCCACGCAGGCGGTATGAGGCGCTTCTTTGGTGGCATAATCTAACAGTTAATTCGTTTTAGTTCAATTCCACGCAAAAATGGCCAAGTGAATTTGGCGGGAAGATCTTAGCTGAAATTCCGTATCGTCAATTACGATTGGCTGAGCGCCGATAGAACAGCCAATGGCGAGTCGTCACCGATAGCATCACCGCCGGGAAACTGTATCACGATTGGCTGAGCTCCGATAGAACAGCCAATGGCGAGTCGTCACCGGGAATATTTTCCGCGATACAGTTTCCTGGCGGTGATGCTATAAAATTACGTATGCGCGTCATCGCCCCATGCCAGATGGATAATTTGTTTTGTCATCTTTGTTTCCTCACCTGTTTTCAAAATAAATGTCAACTTCAGCCAGTGTAAATATAGACATCATCTTAGTTGACACTATTAACAACATTGAACAACAACACACAAGTGTTTTTTTTTTCAAAAACAAGCACATCCCGTTCACAACAGCTTCATCATCTCTGTCAAACCTAGTTCCACAATATCCTTGAACGAGTTCATCATGTTAGAATACATATATATATACATTATTTATTTAGTTCATCTTTACACAACACAAAGACAATATTTACTGTTGACAGTTTCGGCAACTCCTGTCACCATTTTCAAAACGTCTCTGCGCATGTTATGGTCACTCGGCACGACTTCAGATGCCGAAAATCGGGTCGTACACGTGAGAGAGTTGAAAGGCCCCCTCGTCCACATATTTTCAGTTCAAGGGCACTATCTACCAACAAAAGTTTGGCACAGCTATGGGTAGTCCAGTGTCACCCATTGTTGCAAACCTGTTTATGGAGTGGCTGGAACAAGAAGCTATTGCCACTTCACCAATCACATGCAGACCGCAGTTGTGGAAAAGATACGTAGACGATGTATTGGAAAAGATCAAAGAAGGGGAAACACAGAACTTGACTGACCATCTCAATACAGTAGATACCACAGGAAGCATCAAATTCACCCATGAAGAGGAGAAAGATGGCACCATTCCGTTCCTAGACACTCTGATAGTTAGGAAAGCAGATAGTACTGTGAAACTACTGGTATATAGAAAAAGACCCACACAGACCAGTACCTACATTTCTCATCCCACCACCCATTGCAACACAAGTTAGGTGTGTTCCGGACCCTACTTGACAGGTGCAATGACATAGTGACAGAGACAGGGGATAGACAGAAAGAAGAAGAACACATAGTAGGGGCTCTAGCTAAATGTGGTTACCCAAGATGGTCATTTGAAAAAGTGAAAGCACAGATAGAAAAGAAGAAGGAAGGAGGAAAGGAAAAGAGAAAGAAAAAGAATAAGGACTCAGCAGTCTCCAAAGGTTTAGTCATCTTACCTTACGTGAAAGGGGTAACAGAGGGTATTTCACGTATCCTCAATAAGCACCAAGTGTCTAGGACAAACAGGACAAGCTAGAGAAATGTGAAGTGGTGTACAAAATTCCCTGTAAGTCTTGCAAGAATGTTTATGTTGGGGAAACTGGCAGAAAACTGGGCACCCGTGTAAAAGAACACATGAAGGATGTGGGGCAGAACAGTGGGGGATCTTTCACCAGAGCAGCGAGGAAAGAATCTCTCACCCAGATCAACAAGAGTGCGATCACAGACCATGTGAAACAAAAAACAATCATGAGATAGACTGGGAGGAAGTGAGTGTACTGGATAGGGAGGGGGATTGGAGAAAAAGAACCATCAGGGAGGCGATAAAGATACGAGGACAGAAGCAGGTCATGAACCGAGACGAGGGGGCCTTTCAACTCTCTCATGTGTACGACCCGATTTTCGGCATCGGAAGTCGTGCCGAGTGACCGTGACATGCGCAGAGACGTTTTGAAAATGGTGACAGGAGTTGCCGAAACTGTCAACAGTAAATATTGTGTTTGTGTTGTGTAAAGTTGAACTGAATAAATAATGTATACTAGTTCCACAATGTTCATGAAGCACAAACTAAAAAGATTATTTCTGATTCAATTTTTAGATTGATTTAAAAATGTTAACCTTCTATTTAACTATATTTAAAATGAATTCACGACTTTAAATTGCAATGCCACAGCCTGTAATTCAAGAACATTGAAAGAACTGCTATAACGAATATCTTAAAGCTGCATATGTTTGGCTAGTAATGTCAATGTATATACTTGGTTTCACTTCACTACACTTATGAAGTGACTTCATAATAGTTTATATACTTAATAGTTAATGCATACTACACATTTATGAATATATAGTGAAGAAGTTATGGCTGAATACAGGTTGTTATCAAATTTACAATTTCACCATTATAATATATATCAACTTCTATATGTTTTATATATTTTGTTTTGCAAATGTTCCCCATCTATAAAATGAAATTACAGAAAAACTGAGCGTCATATTTTTTTTCAATTCACATTAACACAACATGTGACCATTTTTGTTGTCAATATAAACTAATGGTCATAAATTTTAAACTGTTTTAAAATAATATTATTTTGTGAGTGGGTATGTTTTGATACAATAACGGATACGATGTGCGAATGGAAGGAAAATCACGTTTGAGTGAAAAAGGATTTGTTCTTATTCTCAATTGATAATATTTCTATATCCAGTCAGTAAATATTTTATTGACAACTTTATAAACGCCTTGAACAGTATCTGATGCTCAAAGGTGCTGGGACTAGTTGTGCTCCAAATTGTACCCTTCTAGTTTGTGTTTTTATTATCAATAATGTATGTAAAAACTTTTCGCCATCATGTGGAATGCACTATTGGGACCTGTCAATGATTATTATTTAAAATATTCTGTTTCCCTAATCTTTTGATCAAGTGCATTCAGCAATGTATTAGTGATTAGTATTTATCTTTTTTACAGAATTCATTTTCGATGCAAAGATGTCCACATTTGGAAATGATGGTGCTGTTGAAGATGACAACTGGTCATCTGTTATCTTAGCAACAATGAAATCGCTACAAGATCAAGGGCTGTTTCAAGATGTAGACATTGTGATGAACGATGGATTACCATTAAAAGCTCACTCATGTGTTCTGTCGGCCATTAGTCCCGAAGTGAAAGTTGTCTTGTCTAAATCAAAACGGCTTGATTCACATAATATTTCACGAACAATGTGGCAAATTATTCTAGATTACCTCTATACTGGAAAAGTGGCATGTGATAAAATTCTCACGAATGAATTAAAAGATGCAATGAGTCGATTGAACTTTAAATCAATGGAATTAGTTGTACAGTGTTTGGGAGAGATCAATTGTTCTGAAGGGATTGTGAATGTGTCTTTAAACACTGATCAAGAGCCTGTGCTGAGTGAACGAACTGATGATGAAGATCAGGTTGTAATACAATGTGATAAGATTTATCTAGAAGAGATAGGGGAGAAAAACAATTCAATCATGTTGCAAAGCAATGAACTCAACCCAGAGGATGATCTTGACACAGATTTCATTCATCTGAACACAGAAAACGTTAAGCTTGAATTAGAAGAATCTGACTTGTCTGATTTAGGTGATCAAGATGACCATTATGTGGACATACCTATAACTCCCCGTTTCGTTAAAATTGAAAAACTTGCAACTTCTAATAACTTTGTAGAAAATGAAGAACTTCATAGTGAATCTTCGTTGGATGGAGTGACATTAACAGCATTAACTTGCCCCTTTTGCAACGCTTTTTCAGAGCAAACAGATAATAAGAGATTTTTAGATCACTTGCGATCAAAGCATTGTTCTAAAAATGGCTTTCTCAAAACAAGTATTCAGGAAAGTTATAGAAATCAGAAACTGTGGATGCTTACTTTACCTGTAAAGCCATTAGACAGTTTTGCTTCCTTAGTTGGTCATCTTTATATTTGCCCACTTTGCTCGTATGTTCAGACTTCAGAAGAAAAATATGAAGAACATTTGCAAAATGTGCACAAAACTAACAAATCTGTTATATGGTGCTTTGTATGTAACCGTAAATTGAATAATATTCCTTTATTTGTCCAACATTTGTGGAAAAAGCATGAGCTGTACATGTATAAACAAGATGGTGCTAAAGACATTCAGAAAGGTAAATATGATAATGTCGACAAGGAACTGATCACTTCTCAAAGGAAAGGAAAAGCAAAGCGATATGCTCAGATTATGGAAAATTGTAAAACTGCTCTCAATGTACATGAAATCCACTGTCCATTTTGTAAAGAATTTGTGTTTTCAAACATGTGGTCAGATTTGGGATACACTCAGTTTTTGGAACATTTACATGAAGTACATTGTGATAGTGAGAGTCATTTACATGAAAAAGAGTACCAGCTATATATTGACAATAAATTATGGTTAAATTTGTGGAATAAGTACAAGACATGCGTAGATACAGAAAAAGAACCACATATCAAGGTGATTTTTATTTGTGTATGTGTTATATACAATGTTAAAATTAATTAGGTTTATGACTTTGTAAGATTATGTGTGTAAAGAACTATTTTGGAAAACTTAGCATGATAATATTAAGAATAAATGATTTTTCAAAAATTCTATTTATTACATATTTTTTATGTACATTAGTTTGTTTCATATCAAATTTGTATTCATATCTTTTGCTACAGTTAACTATTTTCAAAAAGGATCCAAATAAATTTCAAAAAGTATTAAAAAAAATTTAGGATAGTTTTAATTTTAAATGTTTTTGAGTTGGATGTACATTGTACACCCCTTTCATATCATGCCAAAACATAAAATGAAGAAAAAATATTAAATCAGTTCAATATGCATAATACATCTTAAGACTGTAGTATTGCAAGATTAGTAGAACATTTGAACTTCCAATCCTGTAATACTACAGTCTTAAGATGTACATTGTACTGGTTGAATATTTTTTCTTCAAGTTATGTTTTGGCTTGATTTCAAAAGGTGTGTAACAGAAAAATGTTTAAAATTATAACTACCCTAAATTAATACCTTTTGAAATTTATTTAGATCCTCTTTGACTAGTAAAAGAAATGAATACAAATGTAATATGAATAAATGATAACTTACAATGTAGAAACACATTATCTGTCAACAATGTTTTTTAGTGGCATAAAATGATAACCTATCAGCTCACATATCTGATCATTTTCTTGAGAAGTATTCAAGTTTAGACATTTGTTGCTTGGACATTTTATTCCGGCAAGAATATTAACTGAAGTAGTCACAGGTATTTTTTGTAGTGACTTATTCATGTTGCATTTCTTTTCAGGGAAAGGTTTACATCTGTCCAATATGTCTGGAGGTGTTCACGAGACTGGGCTCCTACTGCTCCCATGTCAGCGAGCATACAGGAGGGTCGCCTTATGTCTGCTTTCAGTGCAAATCCGACCATAAGACAAAGATAGGACTGAACCAGCACCTGGAAACTCACAAAGAGCCACTGGCTTGTCATGTGTGTGATAGGGTAGGTGATTTTTTATGAATGGATTTGATTAATAGGATACAGGTATTTTGATAAATATTTTGCTCTTCAGAGTTGCCTATCTCTTTTTAAATGTTTAAAAAGTCTGCAATTTTTTATTTCAAATTACATCTAACAGAGCCTGAGGTTGAAGATGGAATCATGATTTTTTTTTTTATTTTCCCATTGAAGTAATTCCATTTTATATCCAATATTTATGATATAGTCATGAAAAAAGTGAGGCATTTTTATTGGAAAAGGGTTTTGACTGAGACCCAGCAATGTGGGCCTTGAGAGGTGTTGGTGTGGAGCTCTGGGATTTTTAATTTTTTTAATAGTCATGTGTCTCAGGAATATGTACAAAGATAAACATTTTTGGCATGTTGATCCATTAGTTGTTGCTATTTCTATTTCTAAGAAATGGGTGCCAATTTAGGCTGCGTTATTGTTTTTATCATATGAGCCTTGACAGGATTGTGCTTAACAGTAATGAAACAGTGAATGTCCTCACACGCAATCAGTCTCCCATTTACCGATAGTCACTAGTCTGCTCGTTTAGATAATAGAAATTTGGAAAGACTAGTGTTGAATCCAATACAATTGTCCAAGAGAATTTGTCCTACGCACGAGAAGTTGCTGAGCCAAGACAGGATGAGTAACTTTTGAGAAAGACAAAATAACTAGTACCTTTTTAAAGTTACTAGTCCTGATGAAGAGTTACTGATGGGGTCTTATTAGGAGACTGTTAATGATATAATGTATCCTATTAGCTTGAAAGGAGTAAATTATTCTACATCTAAGATTTATTCTAAACAATTTTATCACAACATCAAGGATAAAATTATTAATTTACTAGATATGTGCAGCAAAGTCATCTTATCAGTATTGATTTAATTAACCATGGTCAATTGTACCTAATCAGAGACTGAGCGACATTGTCTGCTACAAATGCTATTTATCAATGAGACATTCTATCATTCAGTGCAAAAATCACGCCAATAACCCACTCTGATTGGTCGACCAGCGTGCTCAATTATACGATTGACTGCACGCGTGGAGACCACTAGTCTAAACTAGACTAGTACCATCACATTTTCTACACAGCCATTATGATATGATTTATTTTAAAATAAAAACGAATTAGACACTCATTTAGTGTGGGTTTTAGTCATGATAGAATGGTATTTGACCACTCGATTGTCGTGTCAATCGGGAAATTGAGAATGCTGACGTCTGATTTACCCGAATCAAGTGCTCAATTTCCCGATTGATATGACAATCTTTTGGTCAAACCCTACATTGTGCGTCTCCGTAATAGTTGTTTCCGCCATTGCGTTATCTACATTGTGTGATAATGAGTCATTGCACTCATGGCTGTGTTGCTATATATATACGACCACGCTAGTATACAACTCATATGATGCATATCAGTAAAAGTGTACGTACGTTGCCAATTGCCTTATAGTTAAGGGAATACATGAGTATTTGTCATCTGCAAAATAAGAAGGGAAGCACCCAAAACAATTGATGACATCATCACTTACTATGTCTCCCTCAGATCTGCAGCACTGCGGCCACGCTGAAGCACCACTTGCTCACCCACCGTGGGGAGAAACACCACGCCTGTGACCAGTGCAACCGCACGTTCTACCACAAGTCCAGTTTGCAGTGGCACATCAGGGTGAGTATGTGTCCAATTGTCGATAGATTAGAATTCTGTTGGTGCTTGCAGACGCTTTCAACTGTACACTACAGTTAAGATACATTTGGGAAGTGGTTTTTGAAAAATGTGTGCAAATTTGTAATTGCTACAAGAGTACGGAACATTGAGAGGTTCATTTTGTGCACCCCAGTCCTGCTTCACCATGTGAAAGAATAAACGTGCATCTCAGTTTCACGACTTTTGAATGTGTGTTTCATCTTGCACAAGTCTATATAGAATAAAGAAAATTAAGAAATACTTTTACTACATTTTTTTAAAATGTATTTTTTTATAATGTTTGGTGTCTCTCTTTTCCTTGTCCTCGTCATTTCATTGCATAAATGCGCAGTGCAAGTTTTTTTGTGCTTTCAGGTTGCGCACTTGAAAGAAGTTAAAGTAAGAAATTATTATGCCAGCTATACAAGAAGCAAAATCTGTGGTGTCTGTGGCTTGGTAAGTCTTGCTTTTTACTTTTATTGTTATTTTAATCGTTTGCAAAATTGTGTGTTATATTTGTTAGTTTCTGGGATGAACCTAAATGGAGAAATGTGCAACTAGCTGTACTAAGTCGATTTTTGTGCTGATATTCCACCTTTTCCAGGCCTTCAAGCAGACGAGTGCTCTAAAGGACCATGAGGCAACGCACCAGAGCAAGAACATCATTTGCCAACAATGTGGCAAGGGCTTCACGAGCAACCGACTTCTCACTGCTCATACACGCCGCATCCACACAAAGGTCAGTACGCTGACTCTGTTTGGTTGATTCAGGTGGCCTCTAGAATGAATTCATTCATCTGTTTGAAAGATAAATTCTTTGTCTCTATTGGATATCTCGGTCAGAGTATCTATGAGTGTATCAATTGAATTATGGGGTCTTTCATTTATCAGCGAGTATGAGATGCATTCAAAGTGGAAGTTTCCAGTATTGAAAAAATTCAAAAGTTGCTCAATTCCCATTTTTGTGTGGTATTTTCTAGAACTTGGTAATTTTTCATCTATTTTCCAGTTCGTTCTGATTTTTTTCTTGTTTTCAAGATACAATGATGAAAATGGTCTTCGATTACAGCTTAAGATACCCATTGTTATAGATTTTTTAAAGTCCCCAACATCATGAGAATATTTGCTTTGTTATTGTTGCTTGGTCCACTACCTGTTGTTGCTTGTTTTTGTTATTAATTATTAGTGGATGCAGGATGTACTTTTGACAAATAATTTACTGACTAATTCCTATTTTCATTCTATTTTTTTTACTAACTAATCTGAACTGAAAAATGCATATTTTTTCCGTTCTTTTAGCTGCTTTTTGGTCCAATTAAGACACGTGATTTAAAGAAAAAACAAATCTGTGGAACACCTACTCATTTGAGTAACAATAGTAGTCAGCAAGAATGACTAGTACATCATCATATTGAATGTGTTTTGAACAACCCTATTAATGTCTTCATTATTGAGTTTGGCACACTGCAGTATAGTATCAGTCTGATTTTCCCTTTCAAATATTCAAATCGAATTGGATGCTGCACATTAATTTTATTTGATGCTATTCTGTTGAAATGTAATCTGCCTAGAATGAACACTGAGCCGATATACTTAGATTTACCATTGACAAGCTGTGGGCGATATTAGAAGGTCCGACACGTTTCTCAATTTTACAGCATTGATTTATAATGCCAATAAACACCTTATATAAGATTAAATACATGATTGAAGATGTACATCTAAGTTAATCTATAACAAACAGATGTTCAATCCTTTATATCTAAACTAGAAACATAGGATTCAAAATATTGAATCACACGCTCCTCTAGTGAAAACAGATCATGATCATCACTCCGATCTTCATACTGCACTTTTTCTAACACATCATCTTTGGAATATGCCAATGATTTGTAAAAATCTTTTAGCACATAAAGTGGCATGTTAACCCAAAGAAGAGGGTAAACATTCATACCCAGTGCGATTTGACAAAGAGGCCAAGCTACAGCCTGAATTAGAGTAAATTTACTGAGTTGAAGCAAGATTTCAGTGATGTTATCTTTGTTAGGATGAACTTGGCATTTGAACTCTTGCAATATCATAACTACTTTGCATCTGATATAATTATCTGTAAGGCTATGAGATTGCCTTAGAACATTTCTTAAAACAATCGCATCATTTTCTGGAAGAAATGAAAAAAAACTTTCCTTTAACATTTCCTCATCTATTTCACTACTCAGAAGCCATAACAAAGAAGCTTTACAAAAATAAGTGGGAAACTAACCGAACAACACATAGGCGTGTGAGATTATGGTACCAAGTATTTTATAAAAATTATCTTGTAGATATCCGTGGTGCATCAACGGAATTTTTTCTCGATTTCCAGCCATGAAGCTGCTACATTGTTTAAAAAATAAGGAGAACATCTCCCTCGATACACCATCCAAATCTTCAGCTATTTCTTCTATGAACTGAACCTCAATCCTGCAATGAGGCAAATCCCTGTCCCTTTCATATGCTTCAACAAGTTGGGTTAGGAGATCATCTCGTTTAAGTAATAATTTCTTAGTGCTGCCCAATGACCCAAATATTCTGGTCCTTTCTGCATTCAAATCTGAAGTTAAAATAAGGGGAAAATCAAAACATTACCAGGAAGCGAAAATAAAACATATGTCACTATAGAAAATATGTATTGTAATTCAACACTTTGCGATTGAAAGTTTTGTCCTTCTTTTTAACCTATGAAATATCATCAATGTAGATTATGAGGTAAATAAAAGGTTATTATAAAAGCAGGTGTGAGGTATCAGAAAATGTCTGACTGGGTGTGGAGAGTAATGAAACAAAATTATGA
>CM032662.1:30865080-30883002 GCA_019095985.1 Streblospio benedicti | reverse complement strand
CCCGATCTTCATACTGCACTTTTTTCTAACACACATCATCTTTTGGAATATGCCAATGATTTGTAAAAATCTTTTAGCACATAAAGTGGCATGTTAACCCAAAAGAAGAGGGTAAACATTCATACCCAGTGCGATTTGACAAAGAGGCCAAGCTACAGCCTGAATTAGAGTAAATTTACTGAGTTGAAGCAAGATTTCAGTGATGTTATCTTTGTTAGGATGAACTTGGCATTTGAACTCTTGCAATATCATAACTACTTTGCATCTGATATAATTATCTGTAAGGCTATGAGATTGCCTTAGAACATTTCTTAAAACAATCGCATCATTTTCTGGAAGAAATGAAAAAAAACTTCCTTTAACATTTCCTCATCTATTTCACTACTCAGAAGCCATAACAAAGAAGCTTTTACAAAAATAAGTGGGAAACTAACCGAACAAACACATAGGCGCAGTGAGATTATGGTACCAAGTATTTTATAAAAATTATCTTGTAGATATCCGTGGTGCATCAACGGAATTTTTCTCGATTTCCAGCCATGAAGCTGCTACATTGTTTAAAAAATAAGGAGAACATCTCCCTCGATACACCATCCAAATCTTCAGCTATTTCTTCTATGAACTGAACCTCAATCCTGCAATGAGGCAAATCCCTGTCCTTTTCATATGCTTCAACAAGTTGGGTTAGAGATCATCTCGTTTAAGTAATAATTTCTTAGTGCTGCCCAATGACCCAAATATTCTGGTCCTTTTCTGCATTCAAATCTGAAGTTAAAATAAGGGGAAAATCAAAACATTACCAGGAAGCGAAAATAAAAACATATGTCACTATAGAAAATATGTATTGTAATTCAACACTTTGCGATTGAAAGTTTTGTCCTTCTTTTTAACCTATGAAATATCATCAATGTAGATTATGAGGTAAATAAAAGGTTATTATAAAAGCAGGTGTGAGGTATCAGAAAATGTCTGACTGGGTGTGGAGAGTAATGAAACAAAATTATGACTCACTGACCTGCAGACAGTGTCACAATGTTTGGTCTAAAATTTTATCCCCTAATAAACCTAAGCATCTTTTTGTAGTCTAAAATGGCAGTTTGCATAGTACCTTAAATAACATACCATCAACGACCTGGAATTGCCTTTGAAAATTAAACTTCTAGTTACATGGTGCCAAATGGCGAAAATCAAATCAATTTCTTGGCTCATCCTGATCTACAGCTTCTGTTATTTCTGTTATGATTCTTACATTTTCAAGTTAAACAAGTAATACGAATGAGCCTTGCACTGTACAACTATCGCTGTGTCTCTAGTCAAGATCTCAAGCAAGGATTCAATTACCAAAGAAGTGACCAATATAAAATCAATACTACAGAAAGCACAAATTTACAGGTTTATACTTTGCATGCGTAATTAATACATCAGTTCAACACACACACACAAAAAACCCACACTGCACCTTATATCCCATTTTCGCATAGTTTTGTTCGCTTGTGAATTTTGTACTTGAGCATTGAGCAGCAGTTCAACGTTAGTGATTTCTTTCAAAGATGGAAACTTTTGCAAAAATTTGTTGCATTCCGCTTCAATTTCTTCCTTACGTATTTTTGATGTATTTGCTTTGTTGGAGCCTTTAGTGTCATCCAAAGTGAAGTCTGGGTCATTAAGCTCATCATCAAAATCAAAATCTTCATCTTCAACATCATCAGTATCAGAACACAAAATGTCACTCTCTTTTGAATGCATATCGACCTCATCAATTTGTTCCTCGACATTGATATCAGAGACTGACTGAATACAATAGGTATGATCCTGAAGATGATCCTGAAGATTACTAATTTCCTTATGTGTGCTGCTTTGACTTCTTTGGTGATCAGCACAAATTGCACAAAACGCGTTTTTACTTTTAGGCTTTAAATATCCTGTACAATGTTTACTTCTGATCACAGACTGATAAACACCATTGTTAGACCAGATTCGAGCATTGGGAGTTCTATTCTTGACAACATACCCAGTACATAATTTAATGGAATCTACAATTCTAGCACAATACTCAAAAGTGGCATTGGAACAGTTTACTGGAATTGAAAATATCTTCTTGTCTACGTCTTTCCCTCCTATTTTTATCATTAACTTATCACTGTCTACTTGTATATCTTTGAAGATTGGAATCTGATCGAGACTATTGTGTGTATCCTTAATGAATTTGAGGGATTTCCCCAGAAACGAAAACCCAAATTTCTAGCCTAAATGTTTCAATGTTTCAATATCATAAATCTCACTAACAAAATTATTATGATTCACAGTCATGCAGCTTTCATAGGATCCATGTACAGTACTTTCAGCATGCACATCACTCGAGTTATTTTTCTTCTTCCTTAAACCTTGAAAGTGGACATGCCAAGTTACTTCATAGTTTTTGCATTTTTTATATGGTTGAGCTATCGTATTAGGAAAGCATTTTTTTATATGTACACTAAGTTTCTGATGAGTGAAATCATTGTTTTCTTTGTAATGTTGCTTTTAATCATTGAAGATGTCATTTCTCTCCACAATTTCATTTCCACTTTCTTCGTAATTTTCGGGCCATTGCACATATGACTGTTGTTGCTTTGCAACTTTTCGAGGCGAAGGTTTAACCGTTGAAGACGCTTTCCTTTTGACGGCAATCTGAATTAAAAAAATTGGTACATGGAATAAGTTCAGAACACAGAAAAGAAACCTTTTTCATGTCCAAAATAGAATTTTGCAAGTTCAAATACATTGCACATGTACAAAGGAAGCATTATAAAATTCGGGGTACCTTTGTTTCCTTAACTCCCTCATTTGCAAAATCTTCACAGCCAAAATCAATCTGAAGTTTGTAAATAATGTATGAAAGAAAACATGCGTACGTTTTAACATTAAGTACAGTAGATAATAATAAGATAAATTACCAACAAATATTTTAATTACAATGGCATCTTTAAAATTCACATTTGATAGCAGTAGTAACGAACTTGGCAATATTTTTCTGTTATTTGAACATAATTGTATGATTATAAACATCGAAACCTACATGATATATTGGGTCCTCCAGTCTGACACCTGTGTTTGAACAAAACTAACTAGAACTAAAGGAGCAATATGAGGACAACCAGATTTAATGCTTACACGAAAATCTATTAGAAACTCTGTGGCAGAGTTTTGTTTGCTGCGTTAACAGAACAAAGATGGCGTCCCACCAAAGTCAAGGGGCAGTCTGACCCTAAAACCACTCGTATTCTTACGATGATGCAATGGGTGAACACCCAACTAAACGCAATTACATGGTCAAAAAGTGCTCTCATTTTAGTTCAACGAACATCCAGTCCGTCGATATAAAATTGTTTGTATAACTTATATATTCAATACAGTAGAAATACTAAAGAAAAGATACAAAAATAGAATATTTAAATGAAAACTACCAATAACATAAGTTAGCGTGAAAACTTCACAACACAATCTATGTGAAATAATTAAATAAAGTAGTGTATTATTATATTATATCATTTACCAAACATTTAATTCATATCATGAAGACAATAGATGAATTGAATTGTAAAAAAACACATAGAATTCAAATCATAAACAATCAATTAAGATGGCTGAGTCCCAAATCTGGCCAAACTTTAGCACTCAGTCTCTGGTTGATAGTATTAACTATTTTAAGTCTTATTGCTGACTTGTTCTGTCAATTATTTCCTATTTTATCTTACCTATTTTACCTCATCTGTGTGTCCATGTTGTTAGTTTCACCACAGCTGTCGCTGGTGCACTGAGCCCAGTAACATGTAAGTGTCTGGAACCTGTAGAAGGATCTTTATTTATTAATCTTCATTTTCCTTCATATGAAAGGTTTTTTGCTTCATCCATTGTAATGTCTTTGTTGTCAAGAATGTTTGACAAAATCATTAATAGATGTGGCCATTTGGTTTAACAGAACCAAGTGCTCTGATCATGGCGAATAAATCTTTAGTTGCTTGTTTGAAGTAAGTGGGAGAACCTCCTATAATTCTTAATATTCGGTTCTTAATATTTTGTATCATCGAAGATGCATCCTACAAGGCATTCGGTACTGTCAATTGTTTATCACCAGGTTTTAATGTTCTCATAGAATTGAAACTGGCATAACATCACCCATCTGGCACCAGTTGCCATGGTGAGGACTCCATACCTTTTTAATAATTAACCAAGTAAACCAACTTTGCAGCCTCCACTTGGCTCATAGTGGCCATGACGGAAACTTTCACTCATACCTCTTACCATATATTCCAGAGATGTAAAGTAGATCACAGGATTGATAGATGATTATGACTTGTATACATGTTACAACAGCCTTTTCTTTGTTGTCCAATGCCATATATTCCAGAAATGTAAAGTAGATCACAGGGTTGAGAAGAGATGATTACGAGTATGACTTATGTTACAACAGCTTTTTCTTCCATATTCAATACCATATATTCCAGAGATGTAAAGTAGATTATCAACCAATGACTATATATTCATTGGGTTATCGGATTGGCTAGGAACCCGATACAGGGACCCGATATGGAAAAGCTGTATCGGGTCTAGACCCGATACAGCTTTTTGACCGGACTACTTTTTTCCTATTTCACAAACAATCATTTCTTCTGGGAGGGGGTACTTGGTATTGGCCAATTGGTCACTGCTCATTGTTATGTTTCCCCCCAACACAATACAAAAAAATAATAACAGCAATAATAAATATAAGAATACAAATGTTAAAAAAGAATCTATGCTTTTATTACAAACACTACGTCAATGACACTTCTATGTGAAAGTATACAATGTACTAACACAATAAACCACGAACTACAAAGGATCATGTAATGCGTGCAAGGGCGTTCAGAGAAATGCGGTGTGCGTTATTGTTTGAACGGTTGACGTTTGAAAGAACACGTCAAGGGCACTGTGATTTACGCTGGTCGCTCTGTATTCTAGGAAACCTATTGTAAACACATGCCAGAACAAGCCAGATATTCCATTGATGGTCTGAATATTCTGGTCATTTTAGTATATACATGTACTATTAGTATGTATATAATGCGTCTAACAAAATAGATGGTTATAAAAATGCCATGGGATCATTCAAATCACCTGGATATGCAACCCAATTGACGTTATCAGGACGAGAAGATTCGAATCGGCAGTCTGCCTGTAGACTATTAGTGTATTCATGTGCGTTTTGAAACTTGGCTTATTTATGATTATCTGTTCATCAACTGCATTATATATTAGAAACATTGCGTATTTGTGACATTGGTTGATAAATAAAGAACGCAGTTCCCTCCCCATATGACTGTTGTGTATCGGACTCATCTGCGGGCGCATCAGACTCGCCTAAAGGCTCGTCTGATACGCCCGCAGATTCGTCCGATACACAACAGTCATATGGGGAGGGAACCACGTTCTCTCTATTTATAGGGCTGATAAGAGATGATTATGACTTTGATGTTACAACAGCTTTTTCTTCCTTGTCCAATAGTAATCTATGTTAAATGCCTTTGGACATCAGTTGACACTGTTCCTCACAGGAAGTGTAATTTCTGCGGAAGGAGATACTCGATTAACAACAACATTCACTTCTTTTCCAAAAAGCTATTTGTTTACATTTTTACCTCTAGATAATTTATTGATTCATGGCGAGCTAGAAATTCATCAAGATTAGGGATACTCAACGATTGCAGAAATACCAATCCAAACCTGCACACATGGTCATAGGAGGATGAGCTCCACAATTATCCATGAATAGCAGCACTTTTCTGTTTTGCAGGGCCATTTGCTTGTTTACCCTCTGTGCCCACTTCTTGAAAATTTCGCCTGTCATCCGAGCCTTTTTGTTTCCTTCATAATGCACCTCCATTGTTTCTCTCTTTGCATTTCTAATGCAACGTGGATTAACTGATCGCCCAATGACCAAGGGACGAAGCTTTTCACCTGTTGCGGAGGCACACAACACAGTGATTCTGTCTTTTGCAAGCTTTCCATTTCCCGAAGACTGCCCCTCGGCCACATATGACTTCGTAGGTAAGGTCCTAAAAAACAACCCTGTTTGATCACATTTGAAAATGTCCTTTGGATGGCAGCCTTCACATAATTGAGGGAGTTTTTTCTGCCATTCTTCAACGGTGGTTTGCTGAACTTCGGCACCTCCACACAAAACAGCACTTTGAATCTGATGACACTCTTTAAAACTTCTCAGCCATCCGGTTCGATGGCTCAAAATCATCATAACCTTTAGTCATGGCCACTTGAAGGGCTTTCTCCTGAATGAGTGGACCAGTGAGTGCAAAATTCTTGGCTCTTGCTGCAACAAACCAGTCCCAGACCTCTTCATTTAATCCAGGATATTTTGTTCTTTTAGACACAAGAGTCTTTCCCTGACTGGCAATATTTCCCTCTTCGTATTCTTTCATAATCAGGTCCTTCTTGAGGACGTCAGACACTTGAGTTTTGCCTATGTTCATTATCTGTAATTTTTGTCACTTTCTCTCCCTTCTCATTCATTCTGATCACTTTAACCCTCTCCTCAATTGTTAAAAACTTCATTTTTTGTGACTTTGAAGCCATTTTAAGAATATTTTGCCGTGATTAGGAAGAGCCTAAAAAAATGAAACAAATTTAACAGTACCTTTTTTTTTCCACGTCACGTGCTAACAGGTGCCTGCAAGTGCACGTAAAATTTGGTTCGCTATTGTTTACAAGATAACGAAACCGGGAGTAGAACAAAGAAATTAGCTGTTTAAAATAACCAAATCTTTAGCTTTAAGTCTAATGCTGTCACTGTTTTTATCCCAAATATGTCCAAGGATTGGGATGGGATTTTCCTTAGACTGGTTGATATTCTGATTATTGCTGTGCCAGTCTTTGATTGTGAAGCAGCCGTCATTTAACACTTCATCAACTTCGCTGATGGCCTTTTGCACTTCGGTTTCATACCCCTTTGCATCAGCTACATCATCCATATAAATATGGCTCTTCAAAATTTCTGCGGCAAGGGGGTTTTCAGTAGCATGTTTATCTGCTAAGAGTCTTAGCGCTGAGCAGGCTAAATCTGGTGAAGACTTATCACCAAAGCTCAATCTGGTCCACTGGTAGACATCTGGTTGTTTGGACACATCACCACCTCTCCAAAGAAAACGATGGTACGGTTGATCATCAGGGTGGATGGCAATCATATTGAACATTTTTTGAATGTCTCCACAATATCCTATAATATCTTGTCGCCAACCTATTAGAACTTTGAACAAATCATTCAGGTAGTTCGGGCCTTTTTCCAGAGCATCATTCAAACATACCCCATCAAACTCGGCTGCAGAATCAAAGACAATCCTTATTTTTGTGCTAGAAGCTTCTGGTTTTTCTATAGCTCTATGTGGCAGAAGCCAAAATGGCTTGGTCCAGTCAACTTCTTGGAGCTTTATGCAGAACCCATCACGGACCAATTTCTCAATTTCCTCATTGTATTCTTGAATCTTATTTTCTCTGGTGAGCTTCTGTTCTAAGGAGTTTAATCTTTTCACAGCCATGGTTCGATTGTCTGGAAATGAAGGGTGGCCTTCTTTCCATGGCATCATCATCTCAATTCTCCCATCAGGTTGAAAATGGACATTTTCCTTCACATGATTAATGAAACTTGCCTCGCTAAGTTCACCTTCACTGCATGTGCAGGCTTTAGTTGGTTTGACTCCAAGGCTATCTATATCAAATAGTTTAGCAATGTTCGGTTGTGGCATGATTGAGACATTGTTGACATGAACTTCACCTGTGGAGATATCTGGCATGGCCCCAAGTACGACCCAGCCAAGTGGCGTTTGCTTAGCAACTGGAGCTTCTTGGTCAGACACATAGCATGATCCAATTTCTTTGAAAGCAGTAGGAAAATTTGTGCCTATAAGGAGATCTACTTTCCCACCATCTTTGTGAATTAAGTTTGAAATGCCTGTTAGGTGGGGGTATTTCGCAAAGATTTTGTCTGGGAGAGGTACCATATCCCCACATACTGTGTTAAGTGATGTAGCATTAAGTGTGTAGATTGGCTCTTTTGACTCTCCAAACGGGGACACCTTCAACTGATAATTAGTCGAATTTTCAATCATGGTTCCTCCTCCTGCTAGTTGAATTTGTATATTGAGCGGTTTTGCCCCCTTTAAGCGTAGCTTGTGGGCAAATGCTTTTCTCACTAGAGATTGCTGGCTTCCAGAATCTATCATAGCTATTGCTTCATGGGTAACGGCCATCGGTTTTTAATAAGTTGGATGACGAATTTTTTGTACGCAAAAAATTTGACAGGGGGGCAGGGCAAATTTTAAAAAACCCTCCTTCCGAAAAGCGACAGGGAGGGAATAATAAAAAAAAAGACGGAATTTATCATTGATAGGGGGGCCTCGTGAAAAAAAAAAAAATCAAATGTTTTTCTTCTTTTTTACTTAAGATTATTCTTCTTCTTTTTGCTACTTTGCATGTTTAAACTAGTAGTTAAGCTTAGTTAAGTATTCCATGTTTAAGATTTTCTTAATCATGGGATGCTTTGTCAGGTGCCTCCTCGTGGCGCATCCTGGGAATCTGAAACCATGTCTTAAACATTTGAAATAAAATTGTATTTTTGGCAAATCACACATAAATATGAAACCAAACCATGTTAAACTTTGAAATAAAATTTTTTTGCCTGCAAAAATACTAATCTTAAATTGAGGCTACAAACAAGATGTATCCAAATTGAGGCTACAAACAAGATGTATCCATTTTAATATGAAGTGGCGAAAGTAGAGTGAAAATGGTTGTTTTACATCAATGTGATGTTAGTTTTTTCCATTTTTTTCCCCTTACGTGCCTCATCTTCATTGTGTATCTTTCATCATTCTGCTGCAAATAGGGGTCACTCCAGATCCATTTTGCCTTTAAGTCTATGAATCTGATTTATTATACAAGGATTGTATTCTACCAACCTGGTGTTGCTCCAGGTCCATTGTGTTTTTGCGTCTATGAATCCCGATTTATTATACATGTACAAGGATTGTATTCTACTTACCAGGTTCACTCCAGATCCACTGTGCCTTTGGGTCTATGAATCTGATTTATTATGCAAGGATTGTATTCTACCAACCAGGGGTCGCTCCAGATCCATTGTTTTTTTGCGTCTATGAATCCCGATTTATTATACATGTACAAGGATTGTATTCTACTTACCAGGTTCACTCCAGATCCACTGTGCCTTTGGGTCTATGAATCTGATTTATTATGCAAGGATTCGGTTCGAGCTTATTTGCGGCCAAGATGAAGATGCAGGACAGAATGTTTAGAAGTATGCACACTGTTGTTAGATCTAGAACATGCCTCATCTTCATTGTGTATCTTTCATCATTCTACAGCAAATAGGGGTCACTCCAGATCCATTTTGCCTTTAAGTGTATGAATCTGATTTATTATACAAGGATTGTATTCTACCAACCTGGTGTTGCTCCAGGTCCATTGTGTTTTTGCGTCTATGAATCCCGATTTATTATACATGTACAAGGATTGTATTCTACTTACCAGGTTCACTCCAGATCCACTGTGCCTTTGGGTCTATGAATCTGATTTATTATGCAAGGATTGTATTCCACTTTCCAAGGGTCGCTCCATATCCATTGGGCTTTTGCGTCTATGAATCTTGATTATTTATACCGGTACAAGGATACGGCTCAAGCTTATTTGCGGCCAAGCTGAAGGTGCAGGACAGAATATGTAGAAGTATGCACGCCATCGTTAGATCTAGAACGTGCCTCATCTTCATTGTGTATCTTTCATCATTCTGCTGCAAATAGGGGTCTCTCCAGATCCAATTTGGCTTTTAGGTCTATGAATCTGATTTATTATACAAGGATTGTATTCTACCAACCTGGTGTTGCTCCAGATCCATTGTGTTTTTGCGTCTATGAATCCCGATTTATTATACATGTACAAGGATTGTATTCTACTTACCAGGTTCACTCCAGATCCACTGTGCCTTTGGGTCTATGAATCTGATTTATTATGCAAGGATTGTATTCTACCAACCAGGGGTCGCTCCAGATCCATTGTTTTTTTTGCGTCTATGAATCCCGATTTATTATACATGTACAAGGATTGTATTCTACTTACCAGGTTCACTCCAGATCCACTGTGCCTTTGGGTCTATAAATCTGATTTATTATGCAAGGATTCGGTTCGAGCTTATTTGCGGCCAAGATGAAGATGCAGGACAGAATGTTTAGAAGTATGCACACTGTTGTTAGATCTAGAACATGCCTCATCTTCATTGTGTATCTTTCATCATTCTACAGCAAATAGGGGTCACTCCAGATCCATTTTGCCTTTAAGTCTATGAATCTGATTTATTATACAAGGATTGTATTCTACCAACCTGGTGTTGCTCCAGGTCCATTGTGTTTTTGCGTCTATGAATCCCGATTTATTATACATGTACAAGGATTGTATTCTACTTACCAGGTTCACTCCAGATCCACTGTGCCTCTGGGTCTATGAATCTGATTTATTATGCAAGGATTGTATTCTACCAACCAGGGGTCGCTCCAGGTCCACTCTGCTTTTGCATCTATGAATCTGATTATTTATACACTGATTCGGTTCGAGCTTATTTGCGGCCAAGATGAAGATGCAGGACAGAATGTTTAGAAGTATGCACACTGTTGTTAGATCTAGAACATGCCTCATCTTCATTGTGTATCTTTCATCATTCTACAGCAAATAGGGGTCACTCCAGATCCATTTTGCCTTTGGGTCTATGAATCGGATTTATAATACAAGGATTGCATTCTACTTACCAGGGGTCACTCCAGATTCATTTTGCCTTTGGGTCTATGAATCGGATTTATAATACAAGGATTGTATTCTACTTACCAGGGGTCACTCCAGATCCACTGTGCCTTTGGGTCTATGATTCTGATTTATTATGCAAGGATTGTATTCTACTTTCCAGGGTTGCTCCAGATCCATTGTGTTTTTGCGTCTATGAATCCCGATTTGTTATACATGTACAAGGATTGTATTCTACTTACCAGGTTCACTCCAGATCCACTGTGCCTTTGGGTCTATGATTCTGATTTATTATGCAAGGATTGTATTCTACCAACCAGAGGTCGCTCCAGATCCATTGTTTTTGCGTCCATGAATCTGATTATTTATACAAGGATTCGGTTCAAGCTTATTTGCGGCCAAGATGAATATGCAGGACAGAATGTTTAGAAGTATGCACGCCTTCGTTAGATCTAGAATGTGCCTCATCTTCATTGTGTATCTTTCATCATTCTCCAGCAAATAGGGGTCACTCTAGATTCATTTTGCCTTTGGGTCTATGATTCGGATTTATTATACAAGTCTTGTGTTCTCCTTACCAGGGTTGCTTCAGATCCATTGTGCTTTTGGGTCTATGATTCGGATTTATTATACAAGTCTTGTGTTCTCCTTACCAGGGTTGCTTCAGATCCATTGTGCTTTTGGGTCTTTGAACTTACTTATGTCAGGATACCATGGAGTGTGACACGGTCGCCACTTACAGACTAATTGCATGTGGCCAGTCAAGGTTGTTGTTGATGGTGCCCCACCAATATTCACTGGCTTGGTCAAAATCCATACACTGCCATGAGGTGTCTGTGTGCAGGCATTACTTTGCTGAGAGGATGAAGCCATGTTTATTCACAATAAGATGCTGCAGTTCGTTGATGTTCTTTGATTTAATTTAAAAGACTGTTTTAACTTCCAAAATTTTTCGACAAATTTTTGACAATGCCTTGCTAAATTGCTCCAGTTCAATACTCTCCTTACTGTCTAACCTCTGGCTTCAATCAAAAATTCAATTTTGTCAAAACTGATTAATTAATGGAAGCTGAAATCTGAATGACTTTTTCCAGATTCATGTATATCCAATTTGACCCAAAAAAAATTAAAATGAAATATTTTACAAAAGTCAAATAGAACAGAATCAGCCATTATTTCTGAAGCAGGGGCAAAATTAAATGTATAATTTGTGACTGAAAATTGATCATCAGTTATTCCATGACATATTTTCACTGCATCTTCATAAGATTCCCAATTATCTCTAATACAGTCTTCATTCTAGGCTGCGGCCTTGCAGCTTTTCCGCACTTTATTAATGAAAGCCACAGAAACATTATACCACTGAGGCTATAAAACGCATTTATTATAGGTAGGGCGCATTTACACATTGCTAATGCGGATAAGCTAAAAGGCAGTTAGCTCTAGCTCAGACAAATTACAGCGTTATAATACGGTCAGCTAATTGAAATATAAAAGTTAATTAAGAACTTTTAATACAATCCTGTGATATTGTTTGTCGGCATATTCACCAATTTGCAAGTGTGCTACAGAATGCACATATAATACAATAGGTGTAAAGGGCCTACAAAAATTACTAAACCAAAGTGCTAGAAGCTCACTTTGGCAAAACTCTAGTCAACAAATGTGCACATAAACTCTTGTCTATTGAAGGTAAAATTTACATACATTAAAACTGTAATCGAAATAAAAACTTAATTACTACTTACTTAATTTTAATTCTAAAGACAACACTTTTTTTACTTGTTCACCGATGCCATCTTGTAATGACGCTGATGCCATTCTTTTTTTTAACCTAATCTGACTACTGCCTACTTCATTTTATTAAATATATACGAACAATTCCATAAATCTAAAGAAGTTGTAATATATGCTGTAGAAAATTATTGGCAGTTTCATCTACAATTTCTGATCATTTATGCACAGAAACCCAAATTTAAAAATAAAGGATACAAACATTATATCTAGCAAGCCACACACAAAAAACAAACGTTTCATACCATTATTTTTTAACACATTAGACAACATACCAGATAATTAGAACGGCCACAAGTTAGGAAGTACCATGGCATTAACACCGATCTTATAAAATATTTATTATACATATACTTGCATACTATATTTATTTAAAAAGCTCAAATTCTAAATAATACTATTTGCTTGATTTTTTTCCACAAGATATGTGAATATATAGTACCTGTTTAATATACACAAATTCAATTCTCACGGCTGTAACTAAATTCAATTAAATAAATCTAGTTATTCATTTGAAGAGTTCTTGCAAGAACTTTAACATCAATAAATACTAAATATTGGCCTTGTGATAAACATTCCGTACAAAAGGTGATGGTATCTTCCACATAACTATAACCGTAGTTGTGTTGACAACAAGGAAGGATGAGTTAACAATAAAACACTTTCTTACACACAACATGCCATGTGAACATCTTATAGAAACTTCTAAATACTGTAAATCAACAATATGTCAAAAAGAAATGAAATTTTGCAACTTTTGTCTAGCAATTACTTTTTTACTTGTAAAGTTAACCATTTTGGTCCATTCTAACGTTACATAGTAATGATATGATATTAATATTTGCTTGATAATTAGTTTTGCATTTTGGTACATACCCGTGGATTTTGCAATTTGATATTGTGCGTAAACCTTTCCAATGTTACTATATCACATACACCATTGATAAATAACACACCATTTAACATAAACACATTGAGAATGCACGCGACTATTTTCGAAAGTGCTATCATTACACAATTCAAGTAAATAATGAAGAAAAATTAATTAAAACAAACCCACTTAAGTACAAGCACAATAATAAAAAAAAAATACAATTGTTTTCATGTGATACTTAGAACACTTAAGAAATGGAATGAACATCAATTCAAAGTCACATTTTATTTTATATGTGCCACTCAAATTTTTTTTTATAGAATGTAAACACTGCATGCTTATTTGTTTTACATGCAAACCCATTTTTCAACAGAATAGCAACACTTAAGAATTCTCCTATGAACAAATTAACTTTTTTCTCAATAAAGAATTTGAAAGAAAAATCCAATACCTTATAACCTGCATACATTTGGGCTATTTCTGCTTCTTTTGTCAACAATTTTCATTGACATGCATGCGTGAAAATGGTGAATATTTCACAATTAATTGGTCAGAACGTACATGTACATCAATAACAATGAAATAAATTTATTCTAATCATTTTTCAGACTCAACTTTCAAAAGCGGGTTGTTTCCTTGAATTCTCGGTTTTCGTTTGGTATATGAATAAATCAATTCCTGATTTTGTAAAACAAAAATTTTATTTCACAAGGTCTTCAACCTGGTTGACATAAAAATGTTCAATGATGAGATTATTCATTTGTTTCAAGTTGCACATCATTTTCAATATCAACTATACTTCTATTTATAAACCTTTGAAGATTAAAGAAAAAAAAATCACTAGCACACAATATTTTTGGAACAAGTAATCTACAAACCAAAAAATGTCTGTCCGCGACAATAAAAAGGCCACTTCAATTGACAAAAAATACACCACTTTCTAAATTGTCTTTATAGTTTTTCGCGTAAACATAATTAAACAATCCAACATTGTATTAGAAGCACAGAAAGTTTAATTTTACTGTAGTTTGCTACGTTTCAAGGGCTCATGGCCCATCTAATGGCAGTCTGCACAGTAGTCTTTGTCGCATAGTAGATGTACTTTATCCAGACCAGTTGTGCCAATTGTCTTTGCAGCAGGTCTCTCTGTCTTGGTCAGCAGTCGGTTTCAATTGCGGTTTGACAATATTCAATGCCATTTTTTGCAGGAGATAATATCGCCAACAGAGGCTTCCTTTGTCTGCTGCAGACGGGGACTCTTTTACGGAAGTGATAGAGATGGCTATTGTTCCACTTAAGTCATGTTCATCTCCCACTTGTGTGAAACTCTCTTTAGTAACTGTCGAAGCCTGAGTACTTTTGGATGAAACTTTGGTGCTTCTTGGAGGGGGCAAGCCTACAAATTCTTTTAGTTCGTTAATAAAATTGTCTTTTGTTGTTTTTTTCCGGTTAATGCTTGCCGAAAGTCGACCCACTACATATAAATTTGCTTCGGCTGGTCTGCCGTCTCAGCCAGCACGGCCCATTTCCTGCATGTAGTTGCATGCGGATGGGGGTGCACCCCAATGCACTACCCGCCGTATGTCAGGAATATTGATACCAAGGCCAAATGCCACCGTAGCAATAACAATGCGCAAGTAAGTTAACTTCTTCAAGGATTCTTCAATGACAACTTTTTTAGTTTTTTCCTCACTATTGGCAGAGTAGGAATGCACGTGGTCAATTAAGTAAAGATGACCTCTCTTGTAGAAATAATCAGTCATAAGCTCTAACATTAATGAGATATCTTGCACCTGCTGCACATATATCAGGGTTTTGGGCATTGCCCACTTCCTTGCAATCAGCTCCTCACAGAGAGGGTACAGCACGTCTTCCAGTTGCGTGGCTTTTTTGTCGTCAGGAAGTGCAGCCACAACATTGAACTGCAACGCAAAAATGGTCTCGAGGTCCTTCTTGATCGCTTCATTACATGTAGCCGTTAAAAGAACAGCTACAGCACCAATTCTAGGACGGAGCCTTGAACTGTTAACATATGATGGTCGGAATTCCTTTCCCCAAGTGGCGACACAATGAGCCTCATCCCACACAATGCAGCATATTCGTTCTTTCACTGAAGGGGAGGTCAATAAACCCTCCCACCTTTTATCCATAACAGCCTCCGGAGTTATCAAGAGGACCTCATATACTTCCCACATGACGGTATCGTATATGGAGTCTAGGTCTGCAACCTCGCTGTGAACGACACCCACAGATAACAGAGATCTTTCTCGCTGCAATTGCTGTTTCAGACTTTCAATTAAGCTGATGAGAGGCATAACCACAATAGCGAACTGATGTCTCTTTTTAAGTTGATACATCATTAGTGGAGCTACCATGAAAATTAAAGATTTTCCCGCTCCGGTTGGTAAGGCACATAAAGTATCCTTATTATTAGCAATATTTGTTAATGCTTGAAGCTGATGAGTTGTCAAACGCTTCTTAAACTTTGCTTCTAAGTGTGTGTCATACAGATTTGAGATAAATTCTTCACTGTACTCCATTTTTTTACATTTTCTTCTTCAATTGTGACTTTTCATCCGTTAAAAAAAAAGGGATCTTTTAATGTGCACATTTAGTGGTTAAACCTTTAATGAAAGATAGGAGTTCAATTATGACGAGGGTTACTGTCAGAGCTTTAGGATATTATAACAATGAGTGTATTCTCGTAACTATAATTTTCAAAAGTTTATTGACCATGTAAATGCAACTTATGACTTTGAGCAACCCACAAATTTGGCACAAAGTACTAACAGTAAGTACTGTGATAAAGCACCTGTTACGTCATTAACTCATTCGTACCGGTATATGTTCGTTGGCTCTACTCTGTGTGCAAGTTGTTACCCTGTACAGTAAATCACAGGAGAGTATGTTCTGATTTGATAATTTCAATATACAATATAGTCTACTTGCCAGTCCATAAGGCCCTGTAGTGAACCCGGAAGTTGAGACTACAAAAAGGTTTTTGGGGTGATTTGGCATCTGTAGGCCCCATAGAGCTCAAATCCACCGGATGCTAAAAAATTTACCTTGGACAACAATTTTTATTGCCATTTTTCAAAATGGGCGCCATGAAAATAATGAATACAGCTAAGAATGACTATAGAACCCACAAAAACATAATATTGGTGTCAAATTGATGAGTAATTGGTAAGCTGTAAGGTTTTTACAAAACAATGTATAAATAAATCAGGTGCCCATCTTATATTTTTTGTCAAAATGGCCGCCATTATGAAAACTTGCCACCAAAAAGTGCCACAGGAGAGAAACTTCATTGCATTTGTCTTTGTTTCCAGACTGTTGTTTTCTATTGATTTAAAACTTCGATATAAATATATGCTAAGAATAAGTCAATAAGATAATCAATAAATCAATATGTTAGTGCAATCATGTGTTGAGGGAAGAAGAGCCAAGGGTGCCGCAGTTAGAGTTGGGAGCTGTGGGGGGAACCGAGCCGCAAGGGCAGAACCCTCCAGTGAAAATGGAGTCTCAGGACAAGACGAACCAGGTTCACAACGGTGTGCAGGAAGACGATCTTGACTCGGGAAAAGACGTCCTTCCGCGAGGTCAGGCGGCAGCGAAATTGTGGAATAGGTGGTTTTCGTCTGTCAGTAGGACAGCCAAGAAGACGAAATGGGTGGACTGAGTGAGCGGTAAGTCGGAATTTGGACAGCACGCGGTTCATTTGAAGAAGCGGCTGGTGCCTAAGCCTAAGGAGAAGCAACGGGACTACGAGTCACCTTCGCGTTCCCCTTGCAAGCAGGGAGTCGGTCCTGTAAAGCCCGACCCACCAATAATTCCAAGAGAACCTATGAAGAAGGAACGGTAAGACCCCAGCCCCGATCCTTTGGTCTCCCTTAGGGCAGCTGTAGCCAAGGCGGAGGCTCGGGTGAACACGTCCATATCTGCGTTCCCAGCAGGTGCGAGCAGGTGGGACCTTATAATTGGTCAACAAATGCTGTCTTGCACCTATGACTAATAATTGACTAACTTATTTTTAATCCAAGCTTGTACAACTGAATGGGAAATTGGCCACTTTTGCAGGTGCGTAGCTAGTATGAGGCAACTGAGGCACTCGCCCCTATGTGAAAATATTTACAGTGCAACGCAGTGAAATGATCTTGGATACAAATGAAACGCAATGAAAGGTGTGAATTATGGCAAATGACAAATTAAGTGATTGCACACTTTTTAAAAGATGCATATGTAAAGTAGATCCTCTAAATTAACTCCACGTATATATAAAGAGACAGAAAATTAACTGTTTTCAGTAAATCAAAATAAATCCACCTGGTGGCGTGTTAGCACATTAATAAGTTGACTTTATTTACCCTTGGTGGGGCAACTGAAATTTTAATCCCCATGTGAAAATATTTTAC
>CM032662.1:30835281-30858219 GCA_019095985.1 Streblospio benedicti | reverse complement strand
TATGTTTTTCAACCTATATGTGGACATACAATACGGATCTTTGACTATTCCACTGTTTTATACACTGGCTTGTACCCAATTAATTGCGTCCGTCCTTCCATCCTTCCATCCATCCACCCGGTTCGTTACCCCTCTACAGGTCGCATCGTTTGAGCTAGGATGCTCAAATTTGGCATGTCGGTTGGAAATGGTGACCACAAGAACCCTATTTCACATGGGCTCAAACGGTCCATATTTGGGCCCATTATTAGGTCAATTTTACTAGTATTCAATACGCTTTAGCCAGCATGGAAAAATCAATATAAGGCAGCAATAGTAGTCTAGCCGGGTGCTGTTAGCTGCCGAAATATGAATATTGTTTTTTTGCCAATATATAGACCGTGGGATTCCAGTATTTTTCGAGGTATAAAACACTGGTTTGCCCTCACTGGGGGCGCTTTTCATTCTGATACCATTGTTATTTACATGTTATTTTTATTACGGGAATTTTCCTTGTAAACTTCACTGCAGAAAAATGAGTATTTGATTTTTTAACGTTTCTGACGTTATTTACGTTATGAATGCAAGATTTTACAAGGAGCATAAGTTGTTTTGGTCTTGAGTCAAGAAACTCATCACCTGTTAAACTATGTTATTTTGTTCTCATTGCTTATTTAGGCTTCAATAATTCTATTTAGTGGTTATAAATGTATATAGCATGGAATGATTGGCTATAATCAGCAGTAATCAAATTTAAAATTTCGTATGAATTATATCAGAAATGCAGCACTCCCTAGCTAGACTAGAATCACACGTGCTTTGCAAAACGTAAGCAAAGGACGCCATGATATTTGGTGAAATATTGTCGATTCAGGAATATTTTCTCCTTGCCTACAGTTGTAGGGAAGCTTTTGTTACTTAGTTTGTAGGGACATAATAGGTTGTGAAATATAGTTTTAGCAGGAATAGCAACGGATGCTGGATGTTGGACATGAAAAGCAAAAACACAATATTTCTTGTATACCGAAATATATGTGAACGACCAGTATAATAGATGTTTACTTACAACATTAGGCGTATGACGTACAGGCAGCATCTTCAATCAATAAAGACATATATATTATCTAGCAGAAGCATCAGCGTGTTCGGACCAAATTGTTTTTTTGCTGATTTTGCCTTGATTTGGTCGTCTGAGCCTTAACGCCCCTTTCCCCACTGGAAAACCGAAAAGATTTTACATTTGTATTTTACATTTTAGTTATAGTCTTCTTTCATAACTTGATGTTACAATTATTTGCAGAAACGACGAGTACACCTTACACCAGAGCAAGCAAGTGATTTTTATGTAGAACATTATGGAAAATTATTTTTTCCAAGTCTGGTTGCATATATGTCAAGTGGACCAGTACTTGCCATGGTGCTAGGTAGAGAGAAAGCTATTGCTTACTGGAGAGAACTCATTGGACCAACAAATACATTGAAAGCACGCGCGACGCATCCAGATAGGTGATTAATTTATTGATATTCAACTGTCTTGTATTATACAGCCAGCTAGCTTGATGTTATCTTTTTAAATCTCCCGCGTTCTAGAAGGAGATTTTAGGCTTTGCTTCTGTCCGCGTATGTGTGTCAGTCCGTTCGTCCACCCGTCCGAAATAAACGGGCTCATAACTCAAAGACTTCTTGAGCTATTGCTTTGCAAATTGAATATGTCTTTTATGAGAAAAAATTAACCCTCACAAAATTTTGTTTGTACTTTGGGCTACTTTTGATGAACTTATGAGAGGTAGGTATAGATACCTTGTTACCACTCTACAGGAAGAAGTATTTGACCTGTTATCACCAAACTTTGTATATAGTTTCATTGTACAACTCTACAGAGCTGATTAGATTTTGTTGTACATGTACCGTGGCATACTTCTGATGAAGTTATGATGTGTTTTTAACCCTTTCGTATTGGGAAGTCCCTTGAGGGACGATTTTACGCCCGATTTTGCACTGAAAAGTCCCTTGTTTTATCGCTGTTTTTCACATATTAACAGGGGCTCATGCTCCCAGGTTTTAGACTAGGGACACCAAGAAACGCCTAACCTTCACATTTCGATGTAAATTTTGTGGAAGAGAAGCTGGGATTTGATATTAATAAATCATCAGTAAGGATACATATATGCGCACCAAACACGTGATTTACACTGCGAAATTCAAGCTCAAAATACTCTAATTTAGACGAAAATTATCCCAACATGTCATATACCATGTTGAAGGGGAAACCCCTTTCTCTTCAGATCAGACTGAGGGCTACTTTTGACGAACTTATGAATGATACGTGTTAGTACCTTGTTACCACTTTACATATTATTATCACCAAATTTCATATTTAGCTTCATTGTACAACTCTCCAGACTTGATTAGATTTTGGTGTACTTTGGCCTACTTTTGATGAAGTTATGATGTGTTTTAAAAACAAATTATCATGAATTTGTGTTTATCTATCTGCATAAATGATGAGTTTTTAGTTTCATTCTGATTAGATGTGTTGCCTTTCTACAATATTCTTTAGTATGTGTTTGAATTACTAAATCTAAAATTGATTGACCTAAAAGGGACTGATCTAGGGGGGGGAGATTTTTGGCGTTCAGGCGACTACTATAAATAATTATGATTCATTTTTCATCATGAACTGACTAATGATATAAGATCAGCTATCAAAATGTTTTATTTGGAGTTGGACTTTAAATGACAAGTTAATTAATTCTCCGATTGAAATTCAGTTTAAGGTCTATATATGGAAGTGATGATCAAAGAAATGGTCTACATGGCAGTGATAGCTATCCAGCTGCTGAAAAGGAAATTCGGTTCTTCTTTCCCGATAGTAAGTGTTCAATTCAAAGTTGATTTCATACGTGTTAACTTATCATTCGTAATCTAAAATGATAACAGACCGGCAGCCCCTTTTATACCATATCATGTATAATCTTTGAGTTATTTCACACTGATTCCACATATCCCACTGCTTAATAAGAATATCTGTATCCTACACTCAGTGTGATCTATTGCCATACTACTTAAAGATAATGCTCAGCCCAAAAAATATTCGTTCTGTAAAATCCAGTATCAATGAATGATGCCTTTTCCATTGCAAGTGTAAGGAAAATAATATTTATATTCTTCACATTTGATGTACTATGTTTTGACATATCTGGACATTTCACTCTTTGGTATCGGTATGTCCCCACAGAGACATTTTACACCAGATTTTGTGAAGAATAGTCCTCAGCTTTATTGCTGATTTGATTATGAAAACATTCTTTATGCTTGGTTCATATTTATGTTGCAACAACGAAAAACGCCTTACCCAGGGTCAGGATCAGGTAAAAAAGCGTCACTTGTTGGCAGGACGAGTAACCTTCAAATATAAACTTATCCTTCAAAAAATGTACTCGTCCTCCTTGGACAAACTCTATATCTGTATGCCAAATTGACCAGAATTCTTGCTCGTCAAAAGGTGGAGATACTAGAACTTCTTACTCGTCCTCTACAAGTTTTTACTAGTCAATACGAGCGGACGAGTGGTGAATCCTCACCCTGCTACCTTCACATTTTGATGTAAATTTTGTAGCCGCATTGCTTTGATGATATCGATATAATGTTAAGACAGAACCCATTTGGTTTATTTTTGTAATAGTTTAATCTATATGGCCTTCACACTGTTGTTAACAGTGACAGTGCTATAGATATAGTACGTCTAATGTTTCGCTAAACGTGCTTGCAAAATCAGAGTTCATTTCCCAGCTCTCTTGGAAGCATTTAAATACATATTTCTGGAAATCACAATACTTTTTTACTTACAGCATTGATAGTTAGCTGTTGGCATCAGCAGAATGACTTTCTTTGTATGACATGGGGTTAGTCCTGCCGATTCCCGCTAAGAATCGACTCGTAAACTCGGAAGAGTTGGTGGCTTCCCTCGTCACGGTTCATGACCTGCCTGTATGGTTGGATACGCACCACTTCTTTGATGCTTCGTGTCTTCCAATGCAGTGCCGAACTTTTTCTGGTAGATCTTGCCTCTGAATTGGAAGTATGTAGTTGTGAGTATAAACTCATAAATCCAAAACGTCATCTCGATTCAGTAATGTTCGCTTCTTCAGACTTTTGTCATTGTTCAGTCTGTCTCTTATTATCTGAAGGGCTTTATCAATTGGAGTGTTTGTGGATAAGGAGACCATGTCATGAGATGCAAAAATTTCATATCCTCTATCATTATGTCACTTAATTTCTATACTAGATCTTTTGAGTTCTTCACATGACACTTGGTAAGACCTACGATCAGTCCTCATAGATCTGCGAGGCCCTGGGACAGTTTTACCCATTTGAACCTGTGTAATCGACTATTAGTTAAGGAGAGTTACCTTCTTTATGTATTCTAAGTGTGCCATGCATGGTATGTTTTCTGACCTGGTGTTAAAGTGTCTATATTGTCCCTCTGTAATTTTTCCGTAAAATCGTAATAAGTTTCCTTTTGTACACTGCGGTAGTTGACAACTCGATTCTGGGCAGAAAGTAATTCTGATGATGCCAACAGCTAGTTGGTGAAACTGTGAATGTTGTTAGTAAAAAAGTGTTGTGATTTCCAGGGGTTGACAAACTGTATGACCCGGTTGACGGAACAGGGCAAGTAGAATTTGAACTCCGCTTGCCCTTTACTTGTGATTTTTTTAATCATGTAGCTTCAAAACTTTTAATTGGCTTTATAGTCTCTATAGTAATTGTTCATCTGGATGTTTTCAAACTGAATTACTTTGCAATTCACACAAGATCATAGGCAAACATGTTTCCTTTCCAGAAACTCCCTAAGAAGCACTCCTTACTTACTCACATTGATTATGGGTGGAGTTCGATCATGTAATTGCCAATAACTTTGTAACTGTGGTTAAAATGCGTGATAAATGTATTTACTACATGTTAAAACATAATTGTAAATATTTATAGAATTTGTGGGCTTTTGCAGCTCTTGGGTGGGTTGTCCATTTATATCTGTTTCACTTTAAATGTGTGAGGCGGGTGTGGGTGCAAACGTATCATCTACGCAGTGCTCTGGACTAGGGACTGAGTTGTTTCTTAGGCCTGTACAGTATTAGACATGCTTTGGTGCACTTCAGTACCAAGCATAGTAAGTAATTAAACATAGCAAAAGCACTCCGTAGCTTAGATTCCGTGCTGAGTCGGACATAGGGTCAGACAAAAAGTTTACTCCTTTGGTGGACCAGTTACCACGTTTATATCAATCTGAACCAGCCTCTGCCTTTCCCCACGTGGATGCCAACTGCTGTAGATAGCAGGAAGGGTGCACCATAGAAGTTCACTCGTAGTTAGAATTAACTGCAGGTAATGGGACGGTTGCTCACCCGTACCAGTTTGGAACTGCCACCCAGAATTGAAAAATGACACTGACAAGACACTCTGGTTTCACAGTGAGTCAATTTGAACTGCCAGCCACCGTAAACCTTGGTCCTTTTGAGGAACAAGCAAGTACTGGGATGGGGATTTTGCCACCCTGAAACGGAGTAAATCGGTGGTCAGCCACAGGAACACTCAATGTTGAGCAAGTTGAGCTCGTTTCAGGTCCCAAATGGGATACTATACGGGCAGGATACTGAATGCTTTTTAGCATTTATCAGCTAGTGACAGTATTCTAATTGTAAATGAATGCACTTGAGTAACCAACTTGCACGTCATGTTTTCTGGATGTGAAAGGCTCAGGCTTTTTAGCTTGTTTCAGGTCTCAAGTGCAGGATACTGAATGCTTTTCAGCATTTCTCAGCTACTGACAGTATTCTAAGTTTTAGTAAACTTAGCTTGAATTGGTTCACTAAACTATCATATCTAGCCAACATTACGAGTGGAAGTCATTTTGCTAACGTCTCGCATAAAACTAGTAGAAATCACTTTAGTCTGGCCAGGTGAGGTTGAGTGGTAAATCCCACACACTCTGGGTTGCAAATGGACGAAACCGAAGACAGTTGTGACACTTATTGGTGGGCTGTGAGCGTGAAGTGGGTGAGTTTCCAACTTCCCTGTTAGTGTTGATTTTTTTGTGTGAGATGTATTTCTAATCCTACATTCTTTCAGACCGAGACTTAGGGATCACCTACTCTTTCTTTTCACCTGAAGCCCACTTCAGATGTCCACTCCGCCCGGTGTGACTTATAGGAGCCGCTACTGACAGAGATGATTGACATCACAACAACATCGCATGGATAACACATGGATATTCTGCGGGGTGAGTTTTCATTGCACAAGTTAGTCCCGTACAAGCGGACGACCTTGTAAAGTGAAAACTGGGGGAGCGTGTGACAAAAATCCCTGTTGGTGATAGGTCACTGGTGCGCAGCCCTCTTAAAGGTTATGCTTAGTGGCCGAACAAGTATACTTGCATAGAAACAATATGATGTGTTTTGTGCATTTTGAAAGTCCCTTTCATTAAAACAGCATATTAAAATAGCTAGAGCAAATTAAATACCACACAATAAACAACTTGCATAAGCCTACCAAAACACGTGATTGCCCAAAATGTAAACCGAATGATTTTCGTCAGACGTAACTTGCACGGTGCACATAAAAGGCCGCCTATCTCCCCAATGTTAATTATGACGTCTGCCGTCAGAAATCCACGGTACATCTGGCGAAAATCATTTGATGATGTAACATCACGTGACCTTGTGTTTTAGTTAGCAAGACAGTATGGTATTTTTAAAGGAGAAATACGTATTAAACATGGAGAATATGAATATTATTCTTTTTACATTTGCAATGGAAAAGGCATTGTTCATTTATACTGGATTTTACAGAACACATTTACTTTTTACTGAGCATTATCTTTAAAGGGACTGTCAGAGTAGGTTGCCTTGTATAACTGCACCAGTTAGGATAAGAACCTCACACCTTGTCACACTTCAGTAGGGACCAGAGCCCTGAGCAAGGCCCTGCGTCTGCACCCGAAAATTTGCAGGCTTTGGGCTGAATTTTCACTTAAGTAATTTTTTAATCATGTAGCACGGGGTAACAACCGAGCACAGTTTGAAGTTTAATTTAATAATTTTCTTGGGGGAAAATATTAACACTATGTGAACAAGACAGATTCCAGAATATTTCAACACTTTTAGAAATTATTTTGATTTATCCAATGCCCACAGCTATGATACTTATCAGATAGAAACATGTCACAACAAGTTATCATTTATCATTTTGTTACTCTCTTATCTAGTATATGTAGCACCTGTTCACTGTATGATGTGGTAGAAAGAGGCTTTTCACTGTGAAAAAGGTCAAAACCGATTGGCTTTCGGAATGGATGAAACTGTTTAAGGAATTAGGTCATTAAAATGACACTGATTCCAGAACAGGAACCCATGTCAACTGCTTCAGACTCTTGTGTATTATTTTTTATTAAATTATATATATTAGAATGTTTGATAGTTGAAAATTTCCATATAATTTTTTGTTCAAGAATTAGAAATGAATGTGTAAAGATTCATTCTTAATAGCTTCAATATCAGGTGAAATTAATTTGGTTCACCATTGATAACAAAGTCCGGCAAACGAGAATTTCATTGCGGCAAGTAAAATTTGAAGTCAACTTGCCTGAAAGACAAGCGAATTCTTTTTAGTCTGTCTACCCCTGTAAGTCGCTTGAATTTGCAACTAAAAAGATGTTCTTGGTGTCATTTAAAAGCTTATTTTATGCCCATTCCACATGTAACAACTGGTCATCACACATAATGCCTGCCTCTTAAATATTACCGAAAAATGTTTGGGGACATCGAGCGATAACTGGAGCGATGATTAAGTGTCTTCAAAATTTACTAAGATCATATTCTAATACATCTATTCAGACTCCAATCACTCTATCTCGTGCATATGGCATTTATAGGGCGGCAGGACTAGAATTACGTGAGTCATAAGACAGCTACGCACGAATCAGCCCCAAAGTCTTTAAAGATTAATGGCCATTTCCTAGTAGTGGCAGGTGCACTACATTCATGAACTCTTTCAAAATGCACATATTAGCTCAACTTTGCCACCTCCTTGCGCATTTGAATCTTAATATTCTGAAATGACATCCCAAATGATAAAATATTTTTGAAAAGACAACGTTTGCTAACAAAATCTGTCCGCGTCTGTAAACATGTGGCTGGTGAGACTATTTAGTACCTGAAGTCATCTACTTAAACTTACTTATGATGTGTTCAAATGGAAGGAGCTTTGGAAAATGTATAAAACACCAACATTTGATGAGGTGAAATTTATAGTGTAATTTAGAAATACTTTAAGGAGACTTGCTGGAGATAAAATTTGGAGAAAAAAAAATCTCAAAATGTTCTTGTTTTTTATTTTAGTATAAAAGTACATTCATTTCCCTTTTTAAAAATGTATAACACTTTAAAGGTTTCGGGGAATGAATTTGGTTTATGGACCATACAAATGAGCGGTGCATTGTGTCTAGAAATTGTAAATGTTGATTTTTGCTGTTTACCTCTATTGTTAAGTACATTTCATGCATAAATATTACAGTCAAACAATGAATTTTGCATGTTATTAATTTGACATTATAAGGATGTTACGCAGATAAAGTTTGTTCTTTAGAAAAATAGCAAACTTAGAACAAAATTACATATAGCTTTTTATTATATATTTCCTATACCTAGGAATATTTCTAAAAAGTGAGAAAAGAAGATTAAAATAGTTGTAAAAACAAAAAGAAAGGGATATAATAATGGAAAACCACAGTGGACGTATGCAAAGACATAAGAGAACTCACACTGGGAAGAAAGAACACAAGTGTACAGTGTGTGAGAAAACATTTAGTCAAAGTGGACATCTGAAAACCCATATGAGAATCCACACTGGGGAGAAAGATCATCAGTGTACAGTGTGTGAGAAATCATTTAGTCAAAGTGGAACTCTGAAAACCCATATGAGAATCCACACTGGGGAGAAAGACCATCAGTGTGCAGTGTGTGAGAAATCATTCAGTCAAAGTGCCAATTTGAAAACTCATATGAGAATCCACACTGGGGAGAAGCCTTACGAGTGTAGTCAATGTGGCAAGTGTTTTAGTGTCAGTGACCACTTGACCAGACACATGAGAATTCACACTGGGGAGAAAGAATATCAGTGTACAGTGTGTGAGAAAACATTCAGTCGAAGTGGAACTCTGAAATCCCATATGAGAACTCACACTGGGGAGAAGCCTTATGAGTGTAGTCAATGTGGCAAGTGTTTTAGTGTCAGTAGCCACTTGACCAGGCACATGAGAATCCACACTGGGGAGAAAGAATATCAGTGTACAGTGTGTGAGAAAACATTCAGTCGAAGTGGAACTCTGAAATCCCATATGAGAACTCACACTGGGGAGAAGCCTTATGAGTGTAGTCAATGTGGCAAGTGTTTTAGTGTTAGTAGCACCTTGACCAAGCACATGAGAATCCACACTGGGGAGAAAGAACATCAGTGTACTGTGTGTGAGAAAACATTCCGCCAAAGTGGAAATCTGAAAAGGCACTTGAGAACTCACTCTGGAAGGAAACCTTACGGTTGTGGAGTTTGTGATAAAAGTTTCTCTCACAGGTCTACTGTTGTTAAGCACATGCGCACTCACACAGGAGAGAAACCATACAAGTGTGATCAGTGTGGGAAATGTTTTTCTCATAGTTCTGCTCTGAAGATGCACAAGCGCACACACACTGGTGAGAAGCCATTTTACTGCCATATTTGTCACAAATCATTTACACAAGGAGGCAACTTGAAAACTCACCATATGACTGTGCATGCCAAGAAGTGAACTGTTGTTTCAACTCAACATCATGTTGTTTTATATTACTATATAGTATTGTAGTAGTGATAGGTGAATGTAATTTTGAACATGAATTAATTGACATCATCCTTCTTAAACTGTTTGTGGACTGGTCAGTTGAGGGAGTGACCGCCTGGTCTGACATCACCAGCAGCATCAGTCCAGCAAACAGATAAAAACACTGTTAGAAAAGTTATCATGTTACCATCCCTTCTGAGCAGGCTAAGTAAATAATGTACGAATATTCATGGTTGAATGATACATTTTATGAAATAATATGTAGTGTAAGGTAGTCTACCGGTAAAATAGTTAAGTAACTGCTGTGTTGTATGCAACACCATAAAAACTTCAATTTTGATGATATGTATGGCACTGTGTTAATTTAAGCATTATTATTATTGTGTGTGTTTATTTTTCCATTTCCTTGCTTAATGCATAGTACATTTTTAAGTGGATAATTTTTGTTATTTCTCAAGTTGTTTAAGTTTGAATTTTGTAAATTTTGTACAAAACAAACTACAAGTACATGTATTTAAGAATATTTCTTTACTAATAAATTTGTTCATAAATGATTCTTATTTTCTCTTAACATTTCATTCTTAACATTGACTTAAATATTAATCAAAAGGAAGACCGATCAAAACTACTGTTGTTTTGATCGATGCGACTAATCACATATGCCAATATCACACTTTTTAACTGGTCACAAGAGAGATAATTCTTGATTTTATTTATCTGGTGAAGATGGAACCATGCTGACTTACATGTAGCAGCTACGTGCTTATCCATAGTGAGATTTGAATCAAGATGGGCACCAATACTCTTCACACTTGACACCCTTTTCACACCACTTTCACCAATCTTGATACTAGAGATGTTGCAATTATCTAAAGACTTTTTGAACCAAACACAATAAACTCAGTCTTATCATCATTGAGTTTCAGCCAATTTGCAGCCATCCACATTCTCACCTCATCAAGGCATTTTTCTAGTTGGTTCAATGCACGTTTTTATTATTCTCATTGAAACAAATATATGCTTGTGTGTCATCAGCATAAATGTGGTAGGAGATGTTATGTTTCCTAAAAAATAGATCCTATGGGGTTGGCACTATAATCTTCATAGAGATTAGGCCCTAGAATTGAGCCCTGACAAACGTCACACGTTTTCAAGTGTTCCTTTGATTTATAACCTTTTATTGACACAAACTGGCGTCTTCCAGTGAGATAAGACTTCAACCATTCCAGAGCCAGGTCGGTTATACCAAGAGAAGTAGACAATCTGCTCAAAAAGCTTTTCATGTGATACTGTATCGAAGGCGGCTGAAAGGTCCAGCATGGCCATAAAAACACATTGCTTGTTGTCAAGTGCCAGGAGAAGATCATGGTGAATTCTGAGCAGTGCTGTCTCAGTGGAATGCCATTCGCGATAGGCACTTTGAAATTTCTCACGCAATGAAAAGTGATCTTTATGAGACAGCAGCTGAATAGAAGCAACTTTTTTCAAGTATCTTTGACACAAATGATAAATTAGAAATCGGTCTAAAATTTTGAGTATATCAGGAATTAAATTGGCTTTCTTTAATATTGGAATAATTGCTGCCAATTTAAAGGATGTTGGAACAGTTGCAGTGGAGAAGGATTTATTGACAATTCTCGTAATTATGGGGCACCTGGACATCTTTAGACACTGTTTTTTCACTGTCAAATGGCAACCCGGAATGGGGTCTAAAATGCAAATTTAGATGGCTGCCTTTTATGATTTTTTCTGTGAAAATGTCTGTCTCACTTACATTTACAAATCTGTTTAAACAGGATCTTAAGAATACCAGGAAAATCAGCATCTTTATTAGATCAAAAGGCTGTTTTTGTAACCCAGGCTAGTCCTTTATGAATTAACATTATTTTGCATGTGAAAAAATCAAATTTCAAATCATCCTCCGTTAAATTGTGCATTTAGGGGTTTAAAAGTTCCATAAACAATATGACATGACTTTCAAAGTCTTTTCTCATTCAGACAGTGGTCAATTCACCTTATTTTAATCGCCTGGCTGTTTGTATCATGGATTTTTTAGCATTGATGAAATTTTAGAAATGATTAGAACAAATTATTGAGACTCTAGCAGATATATGTAAAATGAACTAACCTCTAACTTTACTATTTAACCATATTTCTTTAATATGTACTATTTTATACTGTAAAAACGTTTAAGTTTGTGTCTTTTCAAGTTTGTGTTATTTGGATTTTCAGTTAAACTGTGAACTTCAAATGTGGATTTTAAAAAATAATGAAGGCAGCAAAACTACTTTAGGTGGTGAACCTCGAACCCTTAAAGGGTTTTACAGTGTGTTGGTCATTTAGAATAGATTCAAAATCAGATAATTAGAAAACAAGATAAAAACATTCATTGAATATTATTTTGTCTTCATTTTCATCCATAATGTGCTACTTTTTATGTTGATTGTTTAAATGAATGGTAATCATTACTGTTGAAATAACATTTTTTTTTTAAAAATGAACATAGCTTTGACATTTAAAATACAATGTAATTGCTTTTTTATTCTACGATCAGATTATTGGTTAACATTATTGGTGTCAAATAATGTGAATCAAAACAATTTAGATTGTAGATATAGCAGAGATTCTGTAGCTGATACTTTATTATGCATTTGTGCTTTTGTACTAAGGTTGAACGAATATGATTAATTGATTATTGTAGAAATTTTACTAATAAAACATTTTTGATGACAAAAAAATAGTTATCTAGAATCTATGTTTTTCAACCTATATGTGGACATACAATACGAATCTTTGACTATTCCATGTTTTATACACTGGCTTGTACCCAATTAATTAGCGTCCGCCCTTCCATCCATCCATCCGGTTCGTTACCCTCTACAGGTCGCATCGTTTGAGCTAGATGCTCAAATTTGGCATGTCGGTTTGGAAATGGTGACCACAAGAACCCTATTTCACATGGGCTCAAACGGTCCATATTTGGGCCCATTATTAGGTCAATTTTACTAGTATTCAATACGCTTTAGCCAGCATGGAAAAATCAATATAAGGCAGCAATATTAGTCTAGCCTGGTGCTGTTAGCTGCCAAAATATGAATATTGTTTTTTGCCAATATATAGACCGTGGCATCTCAGTATTTTTAAGGTATAAAACACTGGTTTGCCCTCACTGGGGGCGCTTTTCATTCTGATACCATTGTTATTTACATGTTATTTTTTATTATGGGAATTTTCCTTGTAAACTCTCAGTAGACGCTAGTCGGATAGCACGTAGGGCTGGTAACCTATCCTTTCGGGATAGGCCTTTACATATCTGACGGAAGCAGCCAGGCGAACCCCCTACTCCCGCGCCTGGGACCACGCGGCTTAGTAAAGGGGACCCCTGATCGTTGCGTGTCAGCACCGGTGCGAAGTCCCCCTCCGCCAGGCCTGTCGTGAAACCTGAAAGAGTCACCAGGCACTCCCCCAGTACGCTGGACGGTGGCCTGTACGTGGGGGTACCAGTTAACACAACGAGGAGTAGTAAGGGAACCAACATCGCCAAGGATTAGTCGCCGTCGCTGGCCCTAGCTCGGCTAGTGGCGTCATGAGTCAGCACAGTCGCTACGCCCAGGACCTTCGGTCGCACTGGTGCCGCGACCGATTCCACTTTCTTGTTTACACCACTTTTCATTGACAGCAGTCAAAGCTTGGTGGTGAATATAACGATATTCTGCTTGCCAGGATCAGGAGATTTTGCTATTGTTAAAGCCTAGAAACTAACACAATCTGAAAATCGTATCGCAATGGATGTTCAGACATCTTCCTCGGTAATTTGAGCTCAGTTTGGGCTTTGTTATTACTGTAAAAGTTGGCACCAATGCCTCTCAACACGTCAACAGCAGCACCCATGTCCCCTGCAAGATTAACAGCATATCCTCCGCCCCCTCCCCCACCCCCACTCCCTGCTTCATCAACAGCAGAATCTTCCGTCCTCTGCCTGCAGAGAGCAGTTGGTGTCCACAGCGCCGGCACTGTCCGTAACCATACAGGCTGAAGTCCTCATGGTACATGCGCTGTAGCTTGTCCATCATATGGCGTGATAAGCTGTCCCTCACCGCCACGTACTCAGCTTTTTTTCCACTTTTTCTGCACAGACACACCACGGCCTGCTGCGTGTCACAACAGGAAAGCATCGTTAATCAAGGCGAACAATTAATAGGCATTTTTTCATCATATAACACTTTCATTGTCTATCCCCATAATCTTACAGGTAGAGGTTGCCAGCACATAACCTGTCACAGCAATCTTCAGCGTTGCTGTTCCTTAAGCTATTTTTGAACATAGTCCTCTAAATATTTTGGAGTGTGGGTTGCACGAGTGCTCCTTCTCTGGGGCACACATGTGGTTGTTTCTGAGGTGTTTTGCGCCACTGCTGTTTCTGTCGGTTTTGCCGCTGTTACTGTTGGTGCTGTTTCTGACATTCGTGTCTGTCTTAGAGTTTGTTCTACTTCAGATGTGTCATCTTCCATCATAGTACACGGCGATGGCATTTTTTCATCTGTTTTCATGATCTGTGATCGATTGCGTCGATATTCACGCCCATCATGATTCACCACGAAAGACCTAGGATGTTCAGCGTGTTCTTTGATCACCGCTGGCTCCCATGTCTTACCATTTCGTATGCGAACCACATCACCTGGAGATAGAGGGGGTAGATCTCTGACGCCATGTCGTTTATCATATATTTCTTTCTGCTTCTCTTGTCGACTTAACAGATCCTCACGAGGACTGACAACCTGAGGAGTCAGTGCTTTTGTAGTTGTTGGCAATTTAGATCTTAGATTCCTGCTCATTAGCATTTGTGCCGGACTGTATGGTAGACCAGTGATGGGGGTGTTTCTGTACTCTAACAAAGCTATGTTGAGATCCTTTCCTTCATCATAGGCTTTCTTCAGGAAATTTTTTAAAATCTGCACATATCTCTCAGCTTGGCCATTTGACTGGGCATATAAAGGACTCGATGTCTGCAGTTCGATTCCCCACTCATTTGCAAACTGTCGGAATTGCGCACTTCCATATGGCATGTTGTCACTCATAATAATCTCAGGTATACCATTACGAGAAAATATGGCTTTCAATTTCTGTATTATGGTGCTTGCTGTCTTGCTTGTGAGTGATGCGATTTCTGGAAACTTGCTGTAGTAATCAACCACTACCAGGTAGTCTCTGCCTTTGAATGTCATTATATCTGAACCAACTTTCTGCCATGCTAATTCTGGTGTTATGTGAGGTTGCATTGGCTCCTTGACTTGTTCATTACGATGTTTTTGGCATGTGCCACACTTCATTATCATTTGTTCTATTTCTTGGTTCATTCCTGGCCAATACAGTATTTCTCTAGCTCGAGCCTTGGTTTTGCTGACGCCTTGGTGTGACTCGTGAAGCAGGTGGAGAATTTTAGATTGCAGTGCTTGTGGAATCAATATTCTGTTACCATAACATATCACTCCGTCCGCTAGGTGAAGATCGTCACGTATTGCCCAGTATGCACCTAGGTCTGGATCTGTATTTGATTTATGATCTGGCCATCCTGTCATGATGACATCTTTTAGCTTCTTGAAAACAGGGTCTACATTTGCAATCTCTCTAATTTTGCTTGTACCTACAGCTGTGAGAGGCAGGTCAGCGAGAGTTGCATTGATGTCAATTTCTGTTACCATTGAGTGAACCATTACTTCCATATCATCGCAGAAATCTTGTGTATTGCTGTCTAGTGAATAAGGAAGGTAAGCCCGAGACAAAGCATCTGCCACATACATGAGCTTTCCAGGTGTGTAACTGACTGTCAATTGGTACCGCTGTAGCTTCAGTAACATTCTTTGTATCCGAGGTGATGTAGCTCCAATTGGTTTGATAAAGATGGCTTCCAGAGGTCGATGATCACTCTGCACATTAACTTGCTTCCCATAGATGTATTGGTGAAATTTAGTGCATGCATAACAAATGGCAAGTAACTCCTTTTCTATTTGCGCATAGTTTTTCTCTGAATCACTGAGTGCTCGGGAAGCATATGCGATTGGTCGCCCATCTTGTAACAGACATGCACCAAGACCACTTTGACTCGAATCAGCTTGTATTGTAACCTGCTTCTTAACATCATAGTAGGCGAGAACTGGGCTTTGTGCAAGAGCAGATGTCATGTGTTCCACGGCTTTGTCATGTTCTGGCAGCCATTGCCATTGCACCTCTTTCTTGAGTAAGGAGCGAAGGGGTGCTGTGAGATCAGATTCATGTGGAATGTACTGTGCTAAATACTTGACCATGCCCAGAAGTCGTTGTAGGGCGGCTCTGTCATTGGGGGTTGGCATGTTGGTGATAGCCTGAATCTTTTGTGGGTCTGGTTTTATGCCACTAGGTGTTAAAATGTTTCCTAGGTACTTTACACTTGTTACTTTGAATTGTATTTTTTCTTTATTGAACTTCACATTCTTTTCTTTGGCGCGCTCCATCACTTTCATAATGATCTCATCGTGTTCATGGACTGTTGACGCTGCAATGATCATGTCATCAGCCACGATGTGTACGCCTTTGATGTCACCAAAGGTTTCATTGTTGCGTTTTTTGCATTACCTCGCTGGCGGATGATATTCCAAATGGCATGCGAAGAAATCTCTTGCGTCCCCATGGCGTGTTGAAAGTGCATAGGTATGAGCTATCCTCATCGATTTGTACGTGCCAAAATCCATCAGCCATGTCGAGAATGGTATAGATTTTCTTACCACTCAAATTCCTTTGAACATCAGCTGTCACTTTGTTCAGGCCAAGAAGAACCCCCAAATCGAACTTGCATTTATGTATAACGATTGTAGACTCGAAACCGTCACAAACTACAAGTATCTTGGTGTGATTTTCGATGAACATCTAAATTTTTCTATGTGCTCAAAAACACTTGCAGATTCAGGAGGTAGGGCATTAAGTGCGATTATATCGAAACTGAAATTGTCAAAAAATGTTGGATTCAAGACATTTACCAAACTGTATGAATCATGCGTGGTTCCCGTCACAGATTACGGAAGTGGAGTTTGGGGTAAATTTAATTGTTCCCACTCAGACACCATACAAAATAGAGCAGTAAGACACTTCCTTGGTGTACACAAGTTCACACCAATTCCAGCATTACATGCGGAAATGGGCTGGTTGATACCGAAATACAGAAAGTACTTAAATATGCTACGTCTTTGGAATAGAATTCAAAAGATGCCAAATGAAAGAATAACGAAACGCATATTTTTTATGGATTATAACAGAGTAGATGGAAATTGGTCAGAGCAAATGAGAGAGATATTTGATTTGTTAGATATGTCCCATGTTTTTAACGAAAGGAAACTCTGTGATTTGTTATTATGTACTGAAAAGCTTTATGACATTTTCAAAGATAACTGTATGAGATCTGTTGAAACTAAACCTAAATTGCGTACTTTTTAAACTCTTTAAGAAGGACTGTGAAACTAGTGTATATGTCAAAGGTTGTATGAATAAATGCCAACGTTCACTATTAGCAAAATTCAGATGTGGCATTTTACAATTAAAAGTTGAGACTGGTCGTTTCGAGAGAATTGAATTAGAAAAACGTATTTGTATGTTATGTGAAAGAAAGGAAATCGAAACTGAATTTCACTTCTTAATCAATTGTGACCTATATAAAGATCAACGCAACATGCTTTACACAAAAGCAAATGATAAATATAAACATTTTCATGATATGGATGACCAAGCAAAATTTATTTATTTAATGACAGAGTGCCAGTATTATGTAGCAAAATACATAGAAAGTGCCTGGAATATTAGAAAAGAAAAATTGTATTCCTAAATACATCTTATACATCTTGCATATCAAATCTGTACTATGTTTTCAATATTAAGAAATTGGATTATCAAATATTGTATAATTTAGATTATTATATATCATATTATTTACTGTATTTCTTTTTTTCTTGTTGTTTTCATATTAAACATAATTGTATAATACAAGCAATTTGCTTGCCTGCTATATATATATATTTTTTTTTTTTTTCAACTGACTTATAAGCCAGTATTGGCTGGGTGATAATATTAATATATTCTACACTTTGGATGATCTTTGAGTTTCGGAGCTGGTCCAAACACTGCTTGAGTTTGTCATTGCATATGGCACTTTTTTCTCGGAGGTTGAATTACCGCAGGCACATTTGGGTTCAAATCTATGTGATATGGTCGTTCATACTTCCCACATCCACTGAAGTTGATGTAATACTTGAGAATACATCATTAATGGTAAGTGATTTGACCCAGTAACTGTTTATATTGATTCGCTGAATTAACCTCATTTTCTCGCATGCATCTTGCCCCAGTATTGATGATGACCACTGTGTTGGTGATGTAGAATAGCAAAGAATATTCACTGCCATTCACCATACATTTGAGTGTTATTGTTCCCAGAGGTTTAACATTTGGACCACCTCCGAATGGTTTGAGAACGACTGATGTTCTATTTAGCTTGGGTTGCTTATGTATTTTTACGTAACTGTACTAGTGGCAGGGTGTTGGCCTGGGCCCCTGTGTCAAGCTTGAACAGAATTGCTGTTCCTTCCACCTTGATGGCCTGTTCTCATTTACCACTTGTGACTTGACTAATGTTTAGGATATCTCAATACAATACTTCTTCATAAATGTTGTCCGATGCATAATCTTTATCGCCGGTCGCTAGAGGGAACGACCCTGAGCCTAAGGTGTTCATTTGCTTGCCCGAGCTTTTCACGTGGGGTTTTGATTTGGCATTGTTGGTGACAGACCTTCGCAAAATGGTTTCTTCCACCGCATTTTGCACACTCTTGGCCTCTGGCTGGGCATTTCCCATATTGATGTGCGTATCCGCATGCTCCACAGTCTGTTGGACCTGGGTTTAGTTTCTTCGACCTCCCTTTTACAAATTTGTTAATTGGTTTGTCATCCATAAGTTTCAATTGTTGTTCTGTCCTCTCTGCTACTCTGGCTGTTGCCAGAAAATCCTTGAGAGACTGGTTGTCTTTTGAAGGCCTTTCTTCTTGCACTTGTATTGCTTGTGTTGATTACCAGATGTGACATTATTATGAGCTCTATCAGCTGGTCAACATTGAGTTCGTTCAACTTCATCTGGTTCACCTTTTCTTTCACCCTCTGATGGAAACTATCCATGGACTCATCTGATGCTTGTTTAATGTCATTCAGAATATTCATTTGATAGATTCTGTTCAGTGTAGGGGGAAATCTTTTGGTTAGTGCAGTGCGTGCAAGAGTGTAGCTTTTTGTGTCAATGCCATTTACATCTTGTTGTTTTAAAATAGATCTAGTGTCATTGCCTAACAATTTAAACCACTGAACCTTCGATGGAACCGCTTCTGTTGTGTCTCTTGCTGGCACAGCTGGTGCGTCATCTTCTATGCTCATGGCTCCTACCATGCTTTCAAACCCTTCAAGCCATGATTCCCAGTTTGTCTGGGTTTTGCCTCTAAGACGGTAAGGCGTTTGCCTGACCAAAAATTTGTGTGTGGGGAAAAAATAATGCAATAATTTGATTATGGCCTGACCAATCATTTGTGAAAAAAATAAAAATCCATGATTATAGACCACAACTTTTAAATGGCCTTGCCAATCTCATTTTGCTTCCTACGGGCCTGTCAGACTATTTGTGGTCGTACCCCCTCAACTAAAAAAGAACTTTTGTCTAGAAATGAATTACTAAGAAATGATTATTTGTATATATTTGTCTACTGCTTGAAAAATCCAAAAGTTAAAAAGTACATTGAATATATTAATTCTAATTTAAATTTCGAAGCAATAGCTTCGAAATTAAAATTAAAATTAAAATATTTATGTACTTTTTAACTTTTGGATTTTTCAAGCAGTAGACAAATATATATAAATAATGGAATTAACGCCTCCCCCCTGCCGCCCCACACTCCCCCACATGTAGCCCTAGTTGGCTGAGCTTTCTATATATTTAAGTACATCCAAACCTTCCAACCCAACTAAAAGCTCTGTCTAATTTACTTCTTTCTCATATTTACAAATCACTTGACGTCCCCCCCCCCTGCCGCCTCCCCACTCCCCCTTAACGTGTGTGAGCATTATTTTTCTTTATCTACTGTTATTTATTTTATAAAATGCCGGAAAATATGCCATCAGACCATTGATATCCTTTTTTCGGTTCCACAGATCTGAGGGGGGTATATAGCCTTGATGACAATCCATTCACCAACAGTTTTTGCCTAAATCAACATTTCATTGTCTTTCACCAATCACAGGAATTGTAATTGAATAGGTTCCATTACATTTCACACACTTAAATACAGGCACTTCACAATTCACGCCCAAGATTTAGGGCAAATTATCAATCACATTTTTGTTATATGACCCTCTCAGATCTATGTTGCACATGATGAGTTTTAAAATGTCAAGGACATCACAATGGCCTCTATCATCTTCGCATCATCTCCACCATTTTCGGGAGCTTGATGACACTGTTCGTACATCATAACCGGTAACAATGGTTATATGTTACAGCCTAACAGTACTTAGTAATAGTATGTGCTTTGCAGATTGTGCATTTGTGTCCGTATACATTCATTGTACTTCTTGGAGGAATATCAGACATGTAGCCCTAGTTGGCTGAGCTTTCTATGTATTTAAGTACACCCAAACCTTCCAACCCAACTAAAAGCTCTGTCTAATATACTTCTTTCTCATATTTACAAATCACTTGAGTCAATTCACTTGGTCTGTAATCAATGCTAATTGCTATCATCTCGTGCTTGAAGACTAATGGCCTCTGTTCACACTTACTCATAAATTTTACAATGTGCATCTATTGTCACCAGCATATGGTACGATCAATACAAGTTGGTGGATTTAAATGACTTTTATGTTAGAAAACATTAACAAAATATTTTAGATAGAACTATTAAGTGTTAACACATAAGACCTTGAATGGTAGCCAATCTTAAATCAAAATTATCTCTCATGCTTGGTTCTCAACTAACTCTCCATTCCCATATCCAGTATTCGTCTCCTCTAGTTTACTATGTAATACAATAAGATTACTAATCATAAAATATTGCCAATTGCCATTTTGAATATAATGCCTGATCATGCATGCAAATGCTTATTTCACAACTCCTTACAATTATAAGCTTGCTCCGTACTCGGGCCGGACAATGGACATAGCCGGCTGGTGACCGGAGCTTACAGGCAGTATCGGTGAGATGCCATGATGCCATGTAGTTAAATTTACCAGCGTTGGTAGAATTTTAGCACGAGCCAAATATATCGTTTACACATCGTCAAAGTATCGGCCTTATATCGGTGACTGGAGGACGTGTTTACTAGTAACGCCCGTGCACTCTCTATCACCCAATATCCCTGGTTACCCGGGCTGGTCACCTACCGATTATTGTGAACCAAGTTTTAAACACAATAATCACATGATAATTACTTGACTCCAAAATTAGGGCACAATTGTTTAGTCATGCAGTGTTTACGTTAAACAGACACAAAAATATGCAAGACATGATCTCTAGCTAACCTAATACACATGATACATACGTGACTTAGGCCTGATATTGGGTCGATCACCCTACAATTATCGTGACCCATATGACTTTGAAACAGTGCCATAGATGAACAATGTCTTAATACAACCCCCATTAGATATAACTGCTGATTGATTTCCTTCTCCTGAGAGGTGGGTTTTCCCAACCGGCGTCAAGCTGCATTGTAAATTGTATTGAAGCTTCAAAATATAATTTTATAATGTGAAATATTGGAGTGGTAAATTGTAAATTGGATTTTTCTCAATACACATGCACTAGCTGCTCACACTATTTGACAAAAATATTTTATAGCATCCCCACAGTCCTGGTATGACAACCCCAACTCCCAGTCCTTGTGCACTATTCAAACAGCAACTATATACGAGGTACCACATTGACTCCTGGTTCACGACATTTTGATGTATGTAAGAATTTCTAAAAATATACTTTCTAATTTCTGATCTTTTGTGCCCACATCTCTAGTTTTTCAAAAGACCTTATATCTAATAGCTTTTTCTTCTATTATTACAAAAACCGCTCATGTAAACCATATATGAAGTGCAAAGATAAAGAGCACGTACAATTGTGACAGCCTCTAGCTCTAATAGATATAGGGTATTTTACAAAACTCTAGGAAATCCTCTGCTATTAAATAGACAACCTCGAACATCCTGACCTGTTATAACCTTTAAAACAAGAGTGTTCACTAGCAGTAGCTGCAGAAGCAGCAGCAAATAGATTGCTGTTCTAAAAATAGAAGTCATGTGCTTTTAGTTGATGACGTCAATTTTTCAAAACATTTAGCAAGATTTGCACCATAGCTTTTAGCAAAAGCCTTCATGTCAGATCATTCAAAGACCTTATGATAGGCTACTGCATCTCATGTAGGGACGCTAAGGTGTTTACAACTGCAGTGAACCACATATACGTTTATATCTAATGGGGATGTAAACATGCAATAACATGATGCTAGTCACAAAGAGTAGCAGGTCAATACTTTACTGTAAACTCAAATAAAAAGAAAACATTAAAAAGAGAGACAGGGCATTTGGGTTGTTTATATGATATTATTCCATGTTTATGATCCTTGTCATCAAGCAGTCAACTACTGGGCTGCAAAAATTGACTTTGTGTATGAATGCTTCTTCGAAATTCAAAAAAAATATATAACGTTGTTTAAAAAATATTTTCAAAGATTTACGGTAGTATTATGAGTGTGAATAGATCAATGTTGTAAATCTGTCAACGGCAGCTGTGAGTGTTGCATCACTCATTAATAGTAGCCTATATAGTCTCTTTGCTGCAGCACTAGGAAATTCAGACTCCAAGAACTAGCATCAACATGCCGACATTGGCCATCGTCATTTGGACTCTACTTGCTCCAGCAGGTGTCGTTGCGCAAGATAATACAGGTAATAATATGGTAACAAAGGTCGGTAGGTATCTGAGTATGACTTTATTCATAAGTACAACGGTTGGTTCAGACATTTCTTCTGA
>CM032662.1:30803472-30835181 GCA_019095985.1 Streblospio benedicti | reverse complement strand
TATTTTGACAGGTAATGTGAAATTATAGGGGTAACATTTTTATTCCACGTGTAGGGACTGATAACTAAAGAGTTCAAGTGACTTTTATATCGGGAATGATTGACAGGATATTGTTAGTGTATTCAAGCCATATAAACCTACGGAAATCTGGTCGGTAAGGATGAAATTATGACCAAAAGTTGCCCCCACAGCCTGGCGCGGCGTTTCTAAGCTAAATACTAGGATTGTTTTTGGCTCACTTTACAACAAGGAAATAAGCCAAATAGTTTTGGTTAGGTACATGTATGTTTTATAAATATCCAGGTGTTTAGCTGCTAAAGTGACTCGAGTTACACTACTAAACCCAGGTAATTTGGTTAAGGTTCCTGTACATGTCCACTTAAACAAATCGGAAATGGATTATAAATGGATTAGAACACAATTATGTAATCAGAAATACCATTGCTGAATGTGTGAGTCTTGCTCTCAATAATCCTATCTAATCATTAGAGAGTTATTATATTGACTGTTCCCACGAACATCATTGTAACGTTTGCTTCATTGATTCAATATGAAATTACTTCGGGTGAATGACACTTGTCAAGTTGGTCGAGTGGTTAGGTGACCCTGCCAATTCATTGAAAGACAACAAGATTATATGGCGTGGGTTCAAATCTCGAGTGTCTGTGTGCAGTGTATTGGACTGTGGAAATTCGCTGTTAGCGAATAGCCATTGGGGGACAATGGCTATTCGCAAATTGAATTGCCCATTCATTGCCCATTCGCGAATGGGATTCTCAAATGAGTTCGTGAATTTGCGTATGAATTCGGAGTTCGCTTAGTTCTTGGAAAATATTGAATTCACAATTCACCGCAATTAACCGCAATTGCGAAGAAGAAATCGCGGTTAGTGGTGTGAAACCGCGAATTGACCTGCGAAGATTCGCGGTTTGGGGGTACACTTATTTGCAACTTGTACTGTACGCTTGTTGTCTCTCTCTGAGAGTTGTCTTTGTCTTTCTCTTTCTGAGAACGAGTTTCACGATTGTCACGATTGTCCCAAGGAAAATTTTGGATATTCACACGTGCGGTTGTGTGGTGGATATTTCCACTCAAAAAATTGGCATTCAACCATATCAATTGACGCCTGTGTCCGTCGGGGTAATAGACCCCAGACCCCGATTTGTTCGATTCTTTATCCATCTTCACAAATAAATATCGGATGTTTTTCCACTCTGTGGCTACATCCTCCCCACATGTTAATTTTGCAATGTTTAAATATCGACAAGCTTCATCCCACAAAACCATTTTATCTTGGAGTTTTTTGGTACCTGGAGTCTCTTTTGTTCCATAACATGGACTTCAATTTAACCCATTCTATCAACTTCAGAGTTTCATTATCATTAATACTCTCTAGCTTTCTCTTGGGTTTCTTGGGTTTAACGGTCTGGGAAAGTTCCCCTCCCCCCTCCTGAGACTCCTGTGAGAGCACATCTTGACTGGCATCACCTATTCAAATGAATAGGATGTGATCTTTACATTTGGGTTTAAAAATAAATGAACTTGAAAGTACATAATTTTCAACAGACAACCAGTATTGCTATAATTTGAACAGTAATTAATATATGTTTAACATTTGTTTTGGTGTTTGGACACATTTGTAATCACATTTAAAATTGCTGGAATTGTGTAGGCATTTTTAAACATTGTGACTCATTTTTTTATGATTTTTTTGGCCAAGTAATTTGTTAGGAAAGTAAAAGATTGGTACTCACGTTTCCTACTGAGCTTTGTTAGTGAGCTGTTTGCAGAGACTGAGGTCCCACCCTCACTGCTGGAGCACAAGGTCGGGGATGGTGGATGGGGATGGTGGAGGTGCAGGTCGTTTCTGGGGTGCCTTGCCTTTTCCTCCTCTGCCTCTCCTACTTTTCCCATGCTGTGATGGTGGGGGTGATGCTGGGTGTGACGGTTGCTGAGACGCTTCCTCTGACGCTTGCTGTGATGGTGATGGGGAATCATCAGCTGATGATGCAACTTTTGCTTGGGATTTCTTCTTGCCCCCTCTTGCACGTCCAACCAATGTCTTTCTAGTCATCTTGACTTTTTGAAATCTAAACTTTGATTAATCACTTGATACTGTTCACATACACTTTAAAAACACTAAACACTTCAACTACTACTTTCCGTGTCCACAATGTTATCCAATTTCGGTTCCAAAATACACAATAATACTACACAATCAAACTTAAAATGAAATGAAACAAATGCAGATGTGTCCACGTGTGTTGCCTTGTCCAGAGAGAGAAAGCCACGCCGCCAAACTTTGTATTTATACGCGCTAGCTTCGCGCATTCTCCGTCGCAAATTTGATGGAAAATTCCGCGGCGCGGAGGAGTAAAAAGCTCCGCTCGGTCAGTTTTACCCCGCAGCCTTTGTTAAGCTGACTACGCCCAAGTTCGCCGAAGTTTGCCGGACTTCGCCGAATGACTTCGCCGCTCTCCGCAAGGAATTTTCTCATGTTATTTGGTCTTTCTGTCGCTCCGCCTGCGGAGCCTTCATGTCTCAGTTGGCGGACTCTGGATATTCGCTACAGTTCGCTGGCGAAGTCTTGCGATCCGCAAGAGTTCGCTGGCGGAGACATAATACTTCGCTTGACTCCGTCGGCGAGCCATGGTTGTCTGGCGAATGTCACGCACAATTTCAGTTCGCCAGGGTTCGCAAGACTCATAATTTGACACCGCCAGAGTCCGCCATACACATTTTACACTCAGCACTAGCAAAATTTCTCTCCGCCTGACTTCGCTGCAGTGGAGGTCCGTGGGGGCTAATTTTCACACTTCGCGCGCGTAGGGCACACGGAGTCCGCGTTCCGCCTGTCCACTCTGACACGGGGGTAAGCCAGCTATTTTTAGACTAGCAGCAATGGATTTTGATCGGCTTGCAAGCGTATTTATATTGACATGATCAAGTTGATAGGGGGGCAAATGAAGGTAAACCACATAGCAATTCATTAGCCACATATGTGTTTAGATTATAATTTATAATTTTTATTATATTTTTATAGATTACAAAGACAACAAAAATAATTTATTTCAAATTAGATAAATAATGCAGCCAAATCATGTGTGTATAGCATTGATATAATAAACTGTACTAGCTATGTGATTAATTGCCAATTACACTATCCTGGCACCAGATTTATTTTGCTACCTTTTGGTGAATCATTTTCAATAATTTTCAGAATAAGTTATTGATCATACATGTATACATGATATGCCTTTAATAGCAGTGTGTGATATGTGATGATGTATTTTATTTAACTGTAACATGATATTTGAATAAAAAATTCTATGAATAAAATTTCTTTTTTTCTTATATTTCAAAATAAATGGTAAATTGTAGCACAGAGGCGCGTTTGCAAAATTATCGATAAACAAAGCAATGCCCCCTTCGCCTCTAATCTGGGCCCACTTTTTCCAGAGCTTTGGGCCCGGGGTCCAGTTTTCAAAATTCCTGGAGTGAACACTGCTAATAAATTGACATATCTGGTGTCTACGTATACGTATACTGTCTCTTATCAAAAGAATGTTGATCTAGAAATAAGGATACAACTAAAAAAAAGTCTCCATCTCCATGTACATTAATAGTACTATATGAAACATTACAGTCCATGACGATTTCCTGTTCTGGTAGATTGTAAATAAGCATTGAATATTAACTAAACTTTTTGTGAAAGTTGTAATCCTCGCGTAAATGTTGTAATCCATTTTGCCCCAATCTACTTTTTACATTATTAAGTACTCTGCTGCTCTGGTTGAGAATTTCACATGATAATGGTTTTCTTGTGAATCTATTGTCTGTAGGTGGAAAAGTAGGAATTTTGATTCCTTCACTATTAATCTCTCATGCTGCGTACGTAGTAAAACGTCTATTGAGTATTAGAGAGGCAGGAGTTATGTATTTATCTCTCCCAATGTCATTTTTGACGTTTTCCGGCACAATATCAATCTCAGGCAGAGATGACATCCTCTTTGCCAGACATGACGTCTGAAGGACTCGCAGGACTCGGTGGCTGTACATGATGGTAGCGACGAATAATAGCTGCTTTTAATGATCACTCTCATGGCCTCATTTACTGGCTTCGAAAGACAAACCAAGCATTTGACCTTTAGACAAGTCATTGGCTTGTTGAACTGCTGGAGGAGATTCTTTTACAGATACAGCAACCTATCCCTGACTCTCTTTGTACTGCATGTATGTGAACAGATTGAAATAAATATACAAAGACAGCATGTTGCTCCATTTTCATTGTTTGCACACATCATTGTTATGCCTATTGCCATGTATTCCAGAGATGTAAAGTGTCATATCTGTGTAGACGGAAGTAGAATAGGATAGAAAGATCAGATAGATCAGCAGTAGTCTAGTGAAGCCCCGAGAGCTATGAGAGGCCTCCCTAGATATTGATAGAAACTGTATTTGTTCAGCTTGCTTTTCAATGAGCTGCTCTAGCGTGTCTATTTTCTCGCGAGACTCATTTGGTGAGCTATCTGCCTTGGAATGTGAGGCTTCTAGAAATTGAGCCGCTAACTTTGGTATTTTAGGCAACTTTGATAATGACACAAACTCTCCTGAGGGTTGCACCTCGACCACCGCAGCTGATAACTTTGACAGGCTGACGTTGCCTTTTTGGCCTTTGCGGAATCTGAAGAGATCTGATGTGTCTCCATGTTGTTAGTTTCACCACAGCTGTCGCCCAGTAACGTGCACGTGTCTGGAACGTGTAGAAGGATCATTATTTATTAATCTAAATTTTTCTTCATAGGAGAGGTTTTTTGCTTCATCCATTGTAATGTCTTTGTTGCTTAATTGACCCGTACCTCAATTCTGTGTCTCCACGTTGTTAGCTTTACCACAGCTGTCGCTGGTGCACTGATTCCAGTAACGTGCAAGTGTCTGGAACCTGTGGAAGGATCTTTATTTTTCTTTATATGAGAGGTTTTTTGCTTCATCCATTGTAATGTCTTTGTTGTCAAGAATATTTGACTACATCATTAATAGATTTTGCCATCTGGTTTAGCAGAACCAAGTGCTCTGATCATGGCGAATAAATCTTTAGTTGCTTGTTTGAAGTAACTGGGAGAACCTCCTATATTTCTTAATATACGGTTCTTAATATTTTGTATCATCGAAGATGCATCCTATAAGACAGTGTATACTGTCATACTGTCATAAGTTTATTTTGCTTATAGAATTGAAACTGGCATAACATAATTGCTTGTATAACTTTTATATTTAATATAGTAGAAATACTAAAAAAAAGATACAAAAATTGAATATATAAATAAAAACTACCACTGACATACATGTGAAAACTTCATAACAACATATTAATGGCCAAGACCATGGACAATATGCTTAATATGATGAGCTACGAAAAGTCTCAATACACACAGTTTGAGGAGGAACAAGAGGAAAACTCGGCATTTGAGCCAGAGCAATGTGATGAGGATAATGGGCATGAGTCCACAGGACTTGACCAGGACAGTGGTAACAGCCCCATTGACAACATTATGGCAAATATCAGGGCGGACTATGCCAAAGAAGTGAATGGACCACCAGTGTCAGGAAAAATGGCAGATCTAGTGACTGATATGCTGCAGAAAAAGCTGCTAATAATTCTTTGACATTAATATGAGCTACGTCTTAAAGATTTATGTTTCAATTCATGCCCTAGTTCAGTGGCTGGTACCTTAATGAAAACCTGAGTTTTCAAACCCAGATAGACCAACGAAACTGTGTCATCGATTTTGCAAAGAGGATCAAAGATGTATAGATTAGTCATCTTGTATAGCTTGTGTACATAATATTTAAGTTATACTAGTCTCTCTTTACTGAATTCTAATTTGTGGGCAGGTGTTTCCGTTGCATGCATGTCAGTCTTTGTGACCATCAGTGCGTCAAGCATTGATGTTCCAAAATTGGGCCTAAACTCTCTCTGGTTCTTCCTTACACCAGAAAATATTCTCTCTGAGTCAGCATTCCTGTGAGGAATCACAAGAATTGCCGACATCACTTTTGCCAGGATGCCATATTTTAGATCACCACAATCTACATTATTCATTAAACTGATGGTGTGCCAGCACTCATCTATTCTTTTTGTCACATCAACACCAGGTAGTGGATCCACCTGATATTTCAAAAATTCAGTCTGCAGCTGATCCATTGTGGCCTCATCTGGCATCATAGCTGGAAATCTTTCCACAAAATAAGTCACATCGTTGAACTTGGTTTGCTTTCTCTTGTTGATATCTGCCACAGAAGCTTTTTGAATAAGAGGGTCATCCAGAGGGAATTTTTTCACAACATATGTTGAGGCTGTTGCATAGTACCCTCCTAACACTATCAAAAAAATTATTTCTCTCTGCAGAGTTCATTTGGCCATCTGCTTTGCATTTATCAAGGTATTTTTTTGTTTCTAAACCAATGGCCAGGTCTTCTCTGGATTTTTGGACATTTCTATCATGAAAATTAATGTCTTTCATGCTTTTAGCTTTTGTAATTATTTCTGGTTTTATGAACCTTACTAATATATCCGACAAAAAATTAAGACATTGATCATGTAACACATGGATCATGGGCTCCTCTTTCTGCAGCAGCAGATTCATTTTCTTGAAAAGTCACATGGCATATTGCAGAAAGAGGTAATATGCGTTTGTTTTTGGATCAGACAACATTTTTAAGGCCTTCCCTGGTCTTGTGAGACCATCCCACTTATCCTCTGATTTCTTCATGTTCAGTTCCTGAGATGTAGTGTTGCTGTTGTCATCAGTAGTTGGATCCTCTGATCTCTTTCTTTTCTGTCCCCGAGATGGAGTGTTACTGTTGTCATCACTAGTTGAATCCTAGAATCACAATAGTAAAAGAGTTTATGCTTAAAAAGTATACATGTGTGTCTTAATTTTAGATAAAACAGTACATGAATGTTATCCATAGAAAAAACAGTAAATATATATTATACGTAAAAGTGGATCACCTCGAGAGTGCTCAACAATTTTGGAGCAAATTTATATTTATTTAAAAGGTACAAGTAACTAATTCATTGTGATACAACGTTGTTTCATGCTTTGACAAGCAATAATCAGTCACAAAGTGAGTACATGAGACAGACTGAGTATAGTATCAACATAGTACTATATGTAGGTCTATACGTAATACCTAAGGATAAGGCAAGTGCAAAAACAAGTTATGGTTCAAGAATGACATTAATGTTAAGTCTGATTGTAATTACAGAGGAGGTATTTTTTACGATGCCTGCAGCTGGAGGCCAGTTCACATCTACTGTTGAGCGTGGACAGTTCTGGTTTGCATAGTATAAAGTATTTTTCGGTCAGGCACAAGTTGCAGGTCTTTGAAACTGTTGAATATGGTCGAGAATTTAGTGGAATTTAGTGAGAAAGGTCCAATGGAATCATTTTGTGGCTCAAAAACACTTAGCACAAGGACGCCATTTTAATCACGAAACTTCGAAGTGAAAGCCATAAATACAACTGAATGTTCAGATAACAAAATATGTAAACTCTCGACATCACTACTACATGTCTATTGGAATATGCTAGCCAAAGAAAAATTAGGGAGAGGGGATTATAAAAAAACACCACCACTAGAAAAACGGGATCCCGTATCAGAATCCTTATAAAGATTTGGCATTCTCTTTCAGTATTGCTTTTCGTTGTAGGTAAAGAATAAGTATTTCCTTTGCTAGTGAATAGTATGACAAGTGTTTTTTCCATTACTTTATTGATTGGCTCTGCCTCAATTGATCACCATGGGGTGTATCAGTATTTCATAATCATTCCCCTATTAATATACTCCTCCAATAGAGATACCGGATTCCGTACTTGTAGTCAGTACTTTGTGGGGAAAAAAAAGAAACAAATAAAGTGTGACTTACCCCGCCGCCCCAGGCCGTGATCTCCCATTGCCACTTGTTGGAGTCGAACGTGTCGAACTCGTCCTGCCACACCAGCTCCATCTCCTGGGCGGACACCGCGGCCGCCGCCAGAAGCACGCACACAAACACTGAAACACGCACCGCAGAAGCATGGCAGCCTCTTGGGCGTTACTAGGTCAAGCGTCCATGGAGGACATTATGGGTGCATGTTCATGGAAATCCCACAACACGTTCACCCAGTTTTACTTGAAAGATTTGTCCCTCATCAAAGACGACATGCACCACCTAGGTCAGGTGGTTGCAGTGTCTGACGTGAGTTAGGGCTTCTGCTGCACAATGACTTAGAATAGGTCTTAGGACACTGTACATACGTAGGGATAGTTTTAGAAATGAACCTGGCGCTAGGGACCTGCTCTTGGACACGTCCAAGGTAGGCAGTCTACTTCTCCTATGGTGAAAATTATCGGATAACACTGTAGCATGAAGTAAGGTCTAGATTACTAGAATGTTACTCGTCCCACCTCCAGACCGCTACATTCTGCATTTAGTGGTCTAGAGGTGAGACATTTTAAAGATAATAATTGGTAACATTTCTAGTAATGTTAGTATTATTGATTTAAAATACTCACCTCTAGACCACTAAATGCAATACGTAGTGTTGCCTTGCTTACATCAAAATTACTATAGAAATTAAGTTCCAATTTTTGCCGCACCGCGGCGCCACCTCGTGTTTACCTGGTGCGCACCTGTCATATAGACTTCCTCTTTTAAACCCTTTCAGGATATAGCCTAATAGCTGTTACTCCAAGAGGGGAGGATGGGCGGGACTTTAACCGTGGTCTAGAGGTGAGTATTTTAAATCAATAATACTAACATTACTAGAAATGTTACCATTTACCATAAATTTAGATGTGGTAAGGAACAGATTTATTGTGTATAGATATATAGTCTTTCTCCCCACATTTCTATAGACCTTAACGCTTTCAGACACTCGGTTGGATTCTTTGTCCATACAAACATCTATAATGACCTCAAGGTCATTGTTTACAGATAGCTTCTGATTGGAAGTTGGGATGGCTGGGATGGCAAAGTGGCCATAGATAGCCTTTCTCACTAGCTCAAATGAGCTGGTACTAAATGTTGTGACTAAGTTACCACTCTTATCTGTTATGCACATAGGTTTTCTTTCCGTTGCTTGGAGTTTTTTCTTCAGTGCCCTCTCTTTGTCCAGAGTGTAGGCTTTCTGGTAGGATGTGCAATTAATAAGTACTTCATCAACAGTGTCATCACCAGATTTATTGGAAGCCTTATTTCCTTGTACTATATCTAATCCAGTTGATGGCGGCTTTAACAATGGCTTTGACAAAGTCTCACTACTACTAGATGTGTTGCCCGACATGATCACAGAACTTAACACACAGAATTTTCTTATCACCAATTTACGGACTACACTAAACAAAATATCACAAAGCTATCACAAAACTATCACAATGCCATCACAATGAGCAATATGATGCATTAAAACTATGACAGTTCTTTAAAGTTTTTTTTTTAAAACGTCATAAAACAGATATTAAACAAACACTGATCAGTTCATGGGTTGGACATAAAATGCCCAAGCCCGCCTTGTCCTTGAGTGATAATGCGTGCAACAATGCTTGTGCGTGTATAATTATATAAATATAAAACTCATTTATTCACTAACTATCGTGTCTATCAAATTTGTGTTTTCACTAAAAGTTTCACCTATCAATTATATTCCTGTGTATCCAAATTTATAAGTTCTATCCACTTTAGTGATGGTAAAATTAGTCATATATTATTATTTATTCTCTTCACGTCCACCATGTGTTTCTGCGATCCTCAGTCAACTTTTTAAGTTGTTCACGAATACCAAGCCTCCATTAATTTAAGATCCTTGATGAATGTAGATCTACAAACACACCATCATATATAGATCTAGTCACTGATCAATCAAAAATATTGTTGGATAAGTGTGTCTTTCCGTTATTAATTTTTCTCACTTCCTTCCAAAAACCATTAACATCTTTTTCTGGCAACTTATCACCAAGAGATTCACCTCGGATTTGATTTTCATGTTGCTTTATAAAGGAAAGAGAATATTTAATTCTAGCTCTAGTGACTAACATTAGTTTAGATAATTGACCTTGCCAGCCATAGTTTACCAGCATCACGTTACATTACCATACCTGTCAACCCCCAAGGATCATTCATCATGTCCAAAAGGACAGATAATCATGTTTTAAGAAATCAAATCATATCCGAACTCTCGTAATAATTTTTTACGGACTACAATCAACTAAACAATATATTTTGTACAGATTTATTATTCATACATGTATATATTGTATAATAAATGCCAATCTTCAAATGTACAATTGAGAAAAAGTATGCACACACAAAAACAAACAAGTACTATATTCAGTTATATGAAGATGTGCATAAATAATAAATACATCACATAATTACAAATTCACAATTGAAATTGAATTTTTCCGTACAGGTAATAAAGTCAGTGTAACTCATTTTGTTTTGTTAATATTCCGTATTATATTGTAACATTATTGCACCAGAACCAAATAAAATTCACAACAAATCATAACTTTTCGTAATTTTTATTATTCTATAATAAAAAGCAAATATTCAATTGTAAAATTGTACATCATGTAACATATATTATCACATTTATAGTGCAGAATACTTTATTCGAAAACTAATTACAATACATTTATCACAATTGCCTGCTCTGTATCTTTCCTATGGAACTGATTTTGTTTTGTTTATATTTATATCATTACAATATTGCAGGAAAACACACGCACACAAAAAAAAATCACACTTTTTATTGTTTCACTTACATGTATGATTGTTATTGAAGTCAGAGGTGGCAACCTTGGAATTTGCCAACATATCTTTTTGGGGTTTCACCTGAAAGCATTAGCTATCAGTTTAATTTCATCTGGAGAAATGCTGTCAGAGTTTCTGGAGCTAAACAGTCTTCCTGTATTCTGTATTTATTTTCCTTACACACTTGAAAACTTGAAAACACTTTTTTTTACACTCTGCATTGCTGTTGGGCAAGCAAAGTAGAAATGGCAACAGTTTACCCATCAAAGGAAATCTGGTAGTGCCTAAACTGGTTGTCAGCCGAAGAATGTCACTCCATAAAGCATCCAAACGCTTTGTTTTTCCATTCTCATCTGTGGTTGGCAGCTCCTCATCAGCTAGGAGTTGAAAGTCCTCCCACTCCTCTTTTGGGTCTTCCTGATCTAATGATGGGCAAAATTTGGTTGGAAGGTTGACTATGTGGCTTTCTTGTTTGCTGGGATCTAACACTTTCAAGTCTGGGAGGATTGGGTCCTTGAAGGGGATTTTTTGAATCATTTTGTTCACAACTGCAGAGTAGAACTCCCTCTTAACATCAAAGAACTTCGTCAATACTTTGGGGTCCACTTCTTGTTCTTATATGAAGTTCTGTGTTTCTACTCCCACAGCAAGTATCTGGTCATCATCCTGCAGGGATCTGTTCTTGTGGTCTATTTTGAGAATGTCAGCACCTTTCACATGCTTCATTTGCACAAATTTGCAAATCAGCTTTCTCAGCAGCCTGTCCCTTTCTACAGACAAGTATCCTATTCTTGATTCATCGGCTTGGAAAATTGTATTGAAATTGTTCAGTACTGGCAAAATATAATCTAAGAATTGTAATGTCAGTCTTGTCAAGGGGTTTTGGAGTCTATCATGGATCTGCTTAACTTTGCCCTTCTGTTCTTCTTCATGGCTGATAAGGACTGGGAGCTGGTTCAATGTCCGTTTAACAACTTTGTCTAAAGACAACCAGCGTTTAGGGCAGTGCTTTAAGATGGCTGGGTCATCAACATCCACGAAGAGCTGGAATTCTTTGTACTCGTCCCTCCTCTTTGAAGAATGTTTAAAAAAATTAGAAAATGTCTACCAACAGCTGATCAATATCCATGGTCAGCTTCTTCGCACCTGATTTCACTGTCAGATTAACAAGGTGGCATAAATGCACCCAATATTAAAAATGTTGGGATTTTTCTGCCTCAGACGTGAAAGTACAGAATTTTTTTTAGGCCTAATTAAATAATATTCTTGTTTCCGGTCAGCGAGCGAACCTATATTATGGCCCCCGAACCTCTTAAATTTTATGGATATTGCAAAAAAAATAAAAAATCTCACCGACCTAACCTGGGTTTCAAATACTACTGAAAACAAAGAAATTTTACCCCATCATATGACATTTTCATACCAAATCTTTATATTATGGCAACTGAATTTTACTTCAATTTTTAACCAAATGTGAGAGATTTCTAATATTGACAGCCATATTTTATGATCTCTCATACAGTGTTTCATCCTTCCTAGCCTTGCGCTGAAAGTCAGTTGGGTGGCTGTAACAGAGACTAATCTCCTATTGCTTTTTATACACACTAGCTGGCCCGTCTCCTACGGTAACTATTGTGTGATGAAAATGAAAATGTGAAAAATGCTGTCTAGATTCATCTGTCTCGCTCAAAGCAAGTCATCAACACAACCCGTCAAGTACAATACCTGTGGTATTGTACCCGTGGACGATAATAGACGATATTAATGAAATACCTTGTAGAACAACTCACACAGCACTTTGGGGTGAAGTTATATATTGTAAACCAATATTCCTATGATGATAATTTGATTACGTATCATTTTATCGCCTGTCCAGTAGATTTAGTGCTCTATTTTACGATAATAATATTAAATTAAACACAAATTAATGAATTCTCTACACAGGCATGGGGGGGCTTAATATCTACGATTTTCGCGAATTTTTTTATAAGTAAATACAGTAGAGCCCCGATCTAACGGATGACTTCGGACACAAGTAACATGTCAGTAAGAACGAGGTGTCTGTAATAAAGATTGCCGACTCGAACCTCTTTGATAAAAGAGGGGATTAAAAATTGTTACCATAAGTGTGCTAACAATGAATTGTGGACACAGAGACACAGGCACACCAGGTACATGCAGGTACACTAAATTGACCACAGAAACTGAGTGTAAACCATACTGGCTGCTATCCCCCAGAATTAATCATTTCATAGCAACATTTATTAAATTTACATTTAGTAAATACTTGTACTTGCCTTTTGGCTAATGCCTTTTCTGACACGTCTAGACAATTCATAATTTCATCATCTACTTCCTCATTTAATCTGGCCTGGAAATCAGCCACTTTCAATTCTTCAACTTCTCTGATTCTTCTTCTATTGAACATTGCCACCCTTACTAGAACATGTTGCGCATATGATTTCCACTCTTCATAACTATGTTTGTCCTTTGTTTTTTTTTGATAAAGTCCTGACTAGATGAGTCTTGAGCTTTACTAAGTCGGATGTCACTGGTAGATCACTGTGTTTATTTATGACTCTAAGTCATGCCCTTTTGTTGGCGACATGCGAAACCCTCTGATTCCAATGGGCTTCATATAATATCATAAAATCTTTTGCTTCTTTCTTCTCTTGCTTGCTTTCACATATTATACTATTTGAATGTTTCAGAAGTGTGAGCTGTTTTATATAGTGTCCTAAAGTCAAGGCAATTGCTGGAGAATCTGTTTGAATCGAAAGATCTTTAACTGCATTTACCATTGTGTCAAATTTTCTAGGATGTATGTAATTTGACAAAGGCAGGTCCTGATCATTACTTTCATTCAGTTTCTGTTTTAGCCTGGCAATAGTTCTGACCTTCGTTCTTATGCTATCTTGGTCTGATCTTCTTTGATCAACATCATCCCCAGCTCTCTCCAGCTGACATTGAGCAAACTTCACAATCAAATCGTCATTTATACAAATATCTCGTAGACCAGGATTTTCCTTAGTTTCCCTCATCTTTGAAAATAGCAAGTCTAATTTTTCATCTTCTAAACTTGATTTAACAAAGGGCATGATCATATTTGTTCCATTTCTTTTAAAATTTGTATCGGATAGCTGCTTTGGACGATGATGACAGTTTCTTGCATGTTGCCACATGCAATCATCCCGATAGAAAGCCAAACAAAATTCACAAGGAATGTATTTGTACGAGTCATTTTCTCCGATGTGTGGTCTGTGTGCAACAACTAGTGTACCTTTACCATTTTGTATCACCTGAAAAGTACATATAGTATGACTGTTCTAAGTGTCTATAAGATTATGAATACAACAAGCTCCAGGAACTGGAACAATATTCCCCTTTCTGAATTCTATAGTTATAGTTGATCAAGATACAAGATACATGAATCTTTCTTCAATGGTCATGTCTCTTAGATACACTATACATATTGCATTGTTTCATCCAATGATAAAGATAATTTAGCATGATGATAGGTTTGACCTTCAAAGTTACTGATGACCTTGAATGAAATGTCATAGGTCAAAACTAATACTACCATTGGATTCCTTGCATATGATTTCCTATATATATGCAAATATAACAACCCAAAACTCTACATGCAAATGTAAAGAAGATATAGCATGATAAAAGTGTGACCTTCAAAGTTAAGGATGACCTTGATGGAAATGTCATAGGTCAAATCTAATACTACCAATAGATCCCTTGCATATGATAACCTATATTCAAACAACCCAAATATCTACATACAATTAACTTAGGTAAAGAATATATAGCATGATATGTAAAAGTGTTACCTTCAAAGTCACAGATGACCTTGATAGCCCTGTACTAATGAACTTGATATAGGTTATTTACAGTCGCAATTCACAATTTGTGGTCTCTAGCGACTTTACTTACAAAACCCACTTGGGTTAAAACCACACAAACAAGGAATATAAATGCAATAATAAAAAAATAAGAAAGTGCTAACCGGTTGGGTACCACAGCAACATGGTGAATATTAGGTCCAAAAGAGAATCACATTGTGATATCCTTGTAGTTTTCTTTGCTACATGTGGCTGTTAACAAGAGGACAGACTTTTGCAGTCGAACTCTCAAGTTTGCAAAGTCTTTATATGCCTTCCGAAAACTCGAACCCCTAGGAGCATAATATATAGCATGTGATTAATTTGTATTATAATTTTAGACCCAACAGTCTTCTACCTTGCACACTTATTGCAAGAAAGGCTACATCAAGTGTACAACCTTCCTATGTCATTTCGGTACATTTGCTCAGGTTGACCAAATTTAGCATTTTAAAGATCAGGTAGCAAGGTTTGAAAGCACAAAATATATACCTGTGGCTTATCTATATGTATCAAACTATCACAAGCAATATAGGCCTACTCAAAATAAAAAATTTACGATATTGTGCCTTTGCCAGGTGCTTCTGATACAAAACATTAAGAAAAATAGTTGTCAATGATAATAATAGTAATGTACTAACCAATCAGAGATTACGTGCGCCTCATCGAACATGATAGTTACCAACCGCTTGCGGAATGAAGGGGAGCTTAACAGACGTTTTCCTTGTTCACTGAGCAAAGATTCTGGTGTTGCAAACACCACACGATAATATAAGGTGACTTTAAAGCCTCTAACAATCATACAAAGTGGGATAATAAAATGGAGGAACATTTGTCACAAGTCAAGGAAACTGTCACTCAAATTTTTGAGACTACTTGAAAACTGCTTTCTCGGGTTTGAAGACTTGATTTAAGTGCTTTACTACATTCATAAACATACATATGCATCATGTGTATAGGCAATTTCTGAACCTTCAAAAGGTGATATAAAATTAAGATATTATCTTAAGCTACTACCTTTGAATTTCAGACTATCTTCATTCAGGGCCACACAGTCAGGCAATCCATGTAACTGTGCTAGTGGCAGGGTGTTGGCCTGGGCCCCTGTGTCAAGCTTGAACAGAATTGCTGTTCCTTCCACCTTGATGGCCTGTTCCCATTTACTACTTGTGACTTGACTAATGTTTAGGATATCGCAATACAATACTTCTTCCTAAATGTTGTTCGATGCATAATCTTTATCATCGGTCGCTAGAGGAAACGACCCTGAGCCTAAGGTGTTCATTTGCTTGCCCGAGCTTTTCACGTGGGGTTTTGATTTGGCATTGTTGCGACAGACGTTCGCAAAATGGTTTCTTCCACCGCACTTTGCTCACTCTTGGCCTCTGGCTGGGCATTTCCCATATTGATGTGCATTTCCGCATGCTCCACAGTCTGTTGGACCTGGGTTTAGTTTCTTCGACCTCCCTTTTACAAATTTGTTAATTGGTTTGTCATCCATAAGTTTCAATTGTTGTTCTGTCCTCTCTGCTACTCTGGCTGTTGCCAGAAAATCCTTGAGAGACTGGTTGTCTTTGATGGCCTTCCTTCTTGCACTTGTATTGCTTGTGTTGATTACCAGATGTGACATTATTATGAGCTCTATCAGCTGGTCAACATTGAGTTCGTTCAACTTCATCTGGTTCACCTTTTCTTTCACCCTCTGATGGAAACTATCCATGGACTCATCTGATGCTTGTTTAATGTCATTCAGAATATTCATTTGATAGATTCTGTTCATAATTAGAAGATTAAACGAGGACTTACCAGTTTGATCCTAATTTTATGAGACGGACTGGAGTGAGAAGTAAATTGAGAGACGCTTGTTGACCACGTGATCATTCTTCAGAGAGCAGTTAGAGGAGGATGTGGAGAAGTAGGGCATCGGGCGAGGCGTAACAGGGCAATTTACTTCTCCTCACTCCAGTCCGTCTCATAAAATTAGGATCAAACTTCGGTAAGTCCTCGTTTAATCTTCTAATTTTATATCGACGAACTGGAAGTGATCGAATTAAATTGAGAGGTTTAGAGTTTCATACTACTCTAACTGCAAACAAACACAAAGTTCAAATGGCAAAGCCCATTTATTCTACAAAACCTCAAATTCAGTATATATGACAATCTCTAGTTAAACAGCATCATATAGTACATCAAGACTAATCTGTATCACTACTAGGACACCAAGTAAATTACAAAAAAGAGGCAATCAGCCAAAGTAATCCGGAGATAATCAATCATTTTACAGCAAAATGACAATCAGCTAAATTCACAAGCCCTTAAAAGGGGTTACAACACATTGACAGGTAACTAAACTAACTGAGAATGGCATTACTAAAGTCACATGTGGTATCTACATTCTTACGATAATATTTTGTGAAAGTCGATTCACGGCTCCATCCGGCAGTAGTAAGGATGGTAGACAAAGGCAGTTTAGTGGCTACTTTCGACGTAGAAGCTGAACGTGTAGAATGAGGACTGAACACAGAGAGGTCAACTCCCGCCTCCTGCAAAACTGCCCTTGTCCACCTCCTGATACTATCGCGAGATGCGGCATGAATCGGCTTCCTGTAGGTCAATAACAATTGAGTACAATCACCCCTGACGTCAGCCGTCCTATCAATATAAGCTTGTAAGGCTGTAACCACACACAAACGCCGATCAGGTGCATAAGCCTTAAATTTCAACTCCATTATGCCACTCCCTGGCCTAGATTGCTTCAACAAAGTCCCGATTTGAAACTGAGCGACAGATTTATTCAGTTTTAAGTTCCTTGTGTCCAGAACGTGAATGGATTGGCCCCGTTGACCTGATAGCAAGAGAAGTAGCATCACCACCTTATGGGTAAGCAAGTACATGGGTATTGTATTAACCGGTGACAAAGTCTTGAGATATCTTAAGACCAGATCAACGTCCCAGGTCACGGATACCTTGCTCAGTTGAGGGCGTTTGTTAAAGCAAGCTTTTACAAATTTCACTACAAGTGGATGCTGCCCGGCCGGCTTGCCCTCCAGTTGAATAATGGAGGACAAGGCAGACCGATGGCTGTTAATGGTACTGTAGGAATAGTTGCCACTCTTAAAACCATCTAACAGGTACTCTAGTACCTCATTAATTGTCGGCTGAAAAACCGAAATGTTATTTTTTAAGCAAAAATCAGTCCACTTTTTTAATACACAGTTATATTGAGAGCGGGTGCTACTACGCCACGCGTCCAACAAGAAATTTGCCACTTCATCAGAAATACCAGCATTAGAAAATCCCTCTTTCACAGTTTGTAGGCCCGCAGTGCTAGCGAGCGTCCCAGCCTGTGCTGGCGGGATTGTTCCTGAGGTAGAAAGAGGCAGTTCGTTGGTAGTTTGAGTTGCTGCCGACAAAGTGTTTGCAGGAGTGGAAACCACGGTTTTGTTGGCCAGTGAGGTGCGATGAGTATCAGCCCTGGTTTGTCTCGTCGCGCCTTTTGTAGCACCTGCGTCAACACACTGAAAGGAGGAAATGCATACGCATCAAGACCTTCCCAAGACATTAGAAACGCATCAACATGTTCAGCGAAGGGGTCAGGGCGCCACGAGACATAGCGTTTTAAGCGAGCATTAAGCCGAGACGCAAACAAGTCAATCGAGGGTGTCCCCAACTCCTGACACACCCAGTCAAAAACCTCTTCGCGCAAACACCATTCTATGTCAACATTGTGTGTACGAGATTCCATATCCGCCTGCGTATTCATTTTCCCTGGTATGTGCGCAGCTGTCAAATGAATACTATGACGAGCCGCCCATTCGAAAATCTGTTGTGTCAATGATAGTAATTTAGGCTTCGTAGACCCGAATTTATTAACACATGCAATAGCCGTAGTGTTATCGAGCATAAGACGGATATGACAGTCAGTCAAGTTATCACAAAATGTAAGCAGCCCAAAAAAGGCCCCTTTCAGCTCCTTCCAATTTATATGCTCGTCCCTCTCATCTTGTGACCAATCGCCCCCAGTAGACCCCCTCTCACACCAGGCCCCCAACCATGTTGAGAAGCATCAGAGGTGACTACAAAAGTGGGCGCGGCGAAAGATAACGGGCATGACGCGGACAGGACATTGTCTGCCCACCACTGAATGTCAGTTAAATCGGACTCACTCAAAGTAAGTAACTCATCAAAACATCCCTTTGCATCGCTTAATGCCCGTGCTTTCGAGATCTCCAGCCCTTTAATGTGTAAAGGAGCACGATATACCCCAATAGCAGCAGCAACTAGATTGCCAATGAATTCTGCCATAGTCTGAATGGTCACCTGATGGCGGCCCAGCAGGTCAAGTGCGAGGGAGCGAATTTTCTGTTTCTTTCTCTCCGCCAAATAGATCACCATGTGAACCGAATCAATAACGAAACCCAGATACTCAATTGTCCTGGTAGGAGTAAATACTGATTTCCTAACATTGATAGTAAGGCCTAGTCCATCAAACAGAGTAACAGCTGTAGCTACTGCTCGTCTCATCTCAGTGGCTGAGTCCGCAATCAACAAAGTGTCATCGATGTAACCTATAAGAGTTATCCCTTTACCCCGTAGTGCAGCAAAAGCCGGCTTCATCAATTTGGTGAAAGCCCGAGGCACCGGACTCAGCCCCTGAGGAAAGACGGCAAACTGGTAACTGCACCCGTTCCACATAAAACGCAAATACTTCCGGCACCGCGGATGTATAGGAACCGAATAGTATGCATTCTGGAAATCAATCGAGGCAAAATAACATTCTGGTGAAGTTAACATAATGGCGTCCTTGACCGTTTCCATTTTAAAATGGACGCTGTCAATAAAATCATTTAGTCTACTCAAATTAAATATGACTCTGTGTGACCCATCCCGTTTGGCACGCGTGAACAAGGTGGAGTAAAAGCCCCACTCCTCAGAAGAGCACCGTTCAATAACGCCCTGGGCCACAAAAGTGGCCAAAATTTCGTTCAACGCTGTTTGGTCCTTGTGACACAATGCCAACGGGTTGGGTCGCACCGACTGAACAGGGGTAGTAGCAAAATCAATCACATAGCCAGTTACAGTGTCTAAAATCCATTTATCTGATGTCAATTTTCGCCAATTATGAACACATCGAGCGGTGCCACCCGCAACAAATTCACTTGGCGTATTGTAAAGAACCACAGGTGGTTCTTGTACCTGGGCAATTAGTCCTTGTGCTTTCGAGGCTTCTTGCGGAAAAAATCCCGTTTGCCACCTTTGTCTTTCCGTCCATAACCCTTCGGGCCACGGTTGTTGTAACGGCCGTCCTTGTAGTCATCCCGACGACCACCACCGTAGCTGCCTTTCCCAGAGTAAGTCTGGCTGCTGCCGCCGCTGGACTTCAAACGACGCCTGCAACGAGAAAGTAATTACATGTGTTACAATACCATATAGTAACATCAACCGTAAATTGTGCATTACAGATGTGGTTTAGCAACACAGCGACATAGGTACTCACGTCTCTCTTTTCAGTTGACGTGCCTTGGCGGCCTCCCTCTTCCGGGTCTCGATCCGCTTCATCACATCTCCGTCAAACAGAGTAGACGTGCCCACTGGTTCATCCCAGGTGCAGACGAGGGACGTCGGGTACCCCATCGAGTTCCAGATGTTATCTTTTCGTGACTGGTGCAGAGAGGCAAAAGCCCAAATGTTGAATCTCACGGCATCACGGATCTGCTGGGCGTAGTCAACGATGGGCCTTGATTCTGTCACTTTATGCCCAATGTCATCGAGGATCCGCAGGATGCACGCTAGCTGTGCCCCCACTATGTCCTGCACTCTAAGCAGACGTTCTTCCGTCTTGCCTGCACCCTTTGATAGCAACTGCTGAATGTCCTTATTGAGCTCAGGCGGTGTCAAATTCTCAAAATTCCGTGGCCTCAGATATTTGGCCACTAACTTATCCACCTCTGCGTCATTAGGGCGCAGCCGAAGGGTGGGGTTGAGCAGGCTTGCAAGGCTGTCATTGATGTTGTCACTAACATTAGGTTCCACCTTGCCCAGACTCGTAATCTCACGAGGAAGCAACGGGTAAACACCCTGATTAACGCAGTCTAACGTCTGTCTATTTAAAGATATCCTTGACAAGAAAACTACACGAGATACACAGTGAAGAAGGATAAATCCGAGTTAAAAGTTCACAATCCAAAGAGAGCACGATCACGGAAGTAGGTCAAACCAAGCAAATCACGTGGTCAACAAGCGTCTCTCAATTTATTTCGATCACTTCCAGTTCGTCGATATAAAATCACAAACATCTGACACCATATAATAAATGTATAGTTTCTTTGGTGTTGTCAATGTATGGTTTCGATGTTGATGCATAGGTGATGTCATCTGCATATTTTGGCTCAATTGTTACTGTTGACTTCATGGGAATGAATTTTGTCCATATGTTGGGCATAGTTGTGCTCTGTATTGATGGAATTTATTTCTGCTAAGGCCTGGGCAAGGTAGAATATAAACAACACTGCACTAAGGCAGTCACCCTGCATGATGCCAAGTATTGTATTAAATTCTTCGCTGGTTTCAGATCCTACTCTTACTTGTAGTTTTACATTGATAGTGAGTATATGAACTAGATGTAATTCTTCAGGAATTAGGATGGTTTCTAGAGCATCAAATAATTTGTTTCTATTAACAGTATCAAAGGCTTTGCTCATGTCAAGTAATAACAGGTATATTTTGAAATTGCTTAATCCTATTGCTTTCTTTGCAAGTGTCTTGATGGCAAAGACTTGCTCAGTTGTGCTTCTTCCTTCTTGATAAGCTGCTTGGCCTTAAAATGATGCATCTAAAAATGTAGCTCTTAGGCAGCCCACTAGACACTGCTAGATTCCAATCTGACAAAAACACTAGCCATAGCTCCATGCAACACTCTTAAAGACCTCCTTTACAAGAACAAGAACTCCACCAAAATCAAAACCCGTCTTTACCAAGCGTACATAACGAGCATTTCCCTGTACAACAGCGGAGTATGGACACTCACTCAAGATCATTAAACAGATGTGTGCCAAAGATCCCTGTTGCGCTGGCGTAACATCAACTCAATAGGTATGAATTCTTTAATGGCTATGTTAATGTCTAACCACTCCTCCGAGAATTCCCCTTGTATCCACTCTGAGCCACAAACTGCTGCAAATCCCATCTTTGAAGCGTCTGAGTACAAATGAAGTGTGTCTGAAGAATTTAATTTGAAAATCTTGAAGAAACTTAATCCACATATGAATGTCAGCCCGTACGTCTTTATTCAACTTTATCCAGTGGTTGGGATTTGACTTTCCACAGGTCATATCAATCATACACCGCAGAAATGCATGTCCTGGAACAATAGCTCGACAGGCAAAATTAAGTGACCCAGTGACTGATTGTAATTCCTGTAATTGCACTTTCTTCCTTTTAGCCAAGTCAGACAGTTTTTGCAATAGAGTAGTTAGGATATCATCGGGTAATGCCAATGTCTTTTCCTCGGTGTTCACCATAATCCCATGTAGCACTACTTTGGTGGAAGGATGCACTGTCTTATCACCTTTGATTGGAATGCCAATTGATTGTGCCATCAACATAAATTTCTTGAGTGACAATCCACATTGTGCACTATTGGTGGGCACCAAAAATATGAAATCGTCTAGAATGTGTGACACATGGTGTACTGCAAACTTATTGCGCAAAACCCACGGCAAAGCGCATGCAAATCTCTCAAACTATTTGCAGGAAATAGAACAGCCCATAGGCAGTACCTTCTCATGATAAAATTGTCCTCCCCATTTAAAACCTAGTTAACGATAGTCATGTGGGAATATGGGGATTATAGAAATGCGTTTTTGATGTCTGCCTTACAGTGTTCATTCTAGGCTGCGGCCTTGCGGCTTTTCCGCACTTTATTAATGAAAGCCGCAAAAACATTATACCACTGCGGCCATAAAACGCATTTATTATAATATAAGTAGGGCACATTTGCACATTGATAATGCGGGATAAGCTACAGGCAGTGAGTTCTAGCTCAGACAGATTACAGCTTTCTTGCTTTCTAAGGCGTAATAAAAAATACCCTTTTATATCGTCTGCCAAATGCGACAATAGTACGTGCTTATTATATACTGCTGACGAGTCAGTCACTAGTCTACAGTATTGATCCCCGCTATATCACACAGCAGCAATATTAAACAAAGCCCGCAGCAGATATAAGCCGGCGACTTATGCACAGGAGGTTTGGAGAGAGGTGCCTTCCTTCCTTGGATACAATCCATAAAAATTGATGTGACTACCTGGTGCCAGGGAAATGCCACATTCTTGGCTTTGAGCTTCAGAAACATAGTCATATTGAGATATACGCGATCTTGATATTCACCAGACATGTCCATTATTCTCACCATATACGTCACGATGCCTGATCCTTCGTCTGGGTGAGCTGCCACGTAGACCGACGCATAGGTACCGAAGATCCTAAACCACTCAAAAACACTGCTTATTTTCTTAGGTGTCTTCTTACTCATTGTCAGCTGTTTGGTGACAGGATCATAGTCGATCGGTACGGTATCCTCATCGTTGGACAGGGAGCTCAGCTCTACAAATTCCCCTGCTTGGATTTTGAACATATCTTTGAATCCAGGGTGGACCCCAATGTTAGAAATTTGTCAAGCGGATTCTCACCAAACATAAGGTCCATTGCTCCCTCAACTGATGGTGGCTGAAGTGGGATGTGCGACGTGGTTGTTGATATCACTGGATCTGGTTGCACTTGCTCGCTTTGGCATTGAACTAGGGCGTGTAGCTGAACTGCTGTCTGCTGAGCCATGATTTGGATTAAAGTCGCGACCTGCTGTTGAGTGGCAAGCAGTTGCTGCTGCTTCTCTGACATAGAAGGTAAGGCTTTGGGCCCCTCACTTGGAGACTGCCCTGACGAATCCTCAGTGTTATTGCCCAGCATGTGTTTGTCCTTGGCAGATCTTTTTGGTGCTGCACTTCTCAGGCGTTTGACCGGCCTCCTGGCGGCTTTACTTTTAGGTGGCATTCTGAAATTATCTTATGAGCCATAAATCCTGAGTGTGTGATGACCCATATACAATTGCTAAACATTAAATGTTTTGGTTATGAAGAAAAATTCACATTCACAACAGTTAACAGTTACAGCACTTGAGAGCTACATACACGACAGTTAGAAAAACCTTTTAAAAAATACATTGAAATAGAGATCAATGAGAATATTGATGTTTTGTTACCACTCCATGTCTTTCCCAATGCGTATGACCACCATGTCCTTTGGCGGCCAAACTACAAAGTCCAGCGCGTCTGAACCAGTGATGGGCCTGAACCTGGTGGTAGTAGACATGTTCTTTCTTTAAGGCAAAACCATTTGGTGTCATTTCTAGAAAAATTCATAGTCAAATGTCATTGTGCTTGAAATAGTATTAATATCAAATAAAATACATGTAGTTTTATCATTTTAAGATTTTATCAAATGAACAATAACCTGCAACATTCTACATAATTTTCATCTGGGTATTGAGACAGAGTATCATGATTTTTAAATGTGTAGTGCTTTATTCATATAGTGGCAGAACCTGTGGGGGATACTGTACAGTAGTTACTATATGATTTAATTCCATTCATCCAATATATATGCACAAAATTTACATTTCCACTTACACAGCTGTTATGCATTAAATACATTCTCAACTCTGCTATGGTGCTCATATATGAAGTATGAAACATTCCCCCAAAATGAATGAAATCCACTGTTATTGTGCTTAAACGTTATGATGTTTGTTTCAAGAAGTTACCTAAATAAAATCCTTTCAAAGTTTTCACAGCTTTCTCCATTGTCATGTCCTTGGCACTAAATGGACATTTCACTTCAATGATTTGCGGCACTTTACAGCAGCAATCCATTTTAAACACATATTTATGGAGTGCAGTATGTAAAACAAATGACACGTAAGTGAGCACACAATTTATTATGAAATGAACTATGCATAAACCATCTACTACATCCCATGATATAGACATACCAAAACTACATTGTATAGTATAAGTAAACTGGATGATGTACAGTATCTTAGTGTATCATAGTATGATGTGACAATAATAATCAGAGTATAAATGCAATAACACTTCACATTTAGACTCGACCAAGAGCTCTAACACAATTGTATTTACTTCTATACCTAGCAGGCACCATGAAACATAATGGAAACCAAGCAAACTGACCTGTCCGCCTGAGAACAACCAGCTTGCATACATTATGATTCGCAATATTGAAAACTAGTAAACCAGATTAATAGTATATTCTAGTAATACATGCAACATGCTTAGATGGGCTAAGTTGACGTGACTTAAAAAGATGGCCTCAATATGTGGGGATCTGTAAATAGTTGGTGGCCCTAGACCAAAAGTGATCCCAAACGAAGAAGGTATTTCTGAGTGGCCGCCAACAAAGCCCAGAAGAGTAGGACTAACCTAGGAAAATGGAAAAAAAAAAGGTGAAGAGTCCTGCTCAAAGTGCATGCAAAATTCTGAACCCCTACGTCCGTGCGTCAATCAAATTCACTGAGAACAGCACCATGAGCTGCCGGATTATACTAGCAGGTGGTTAAAATACTGAATTACTGCACTGTATGTTTCTTCCTACGATATTATGACTACTCCATTTGAAGCCTTGATGTCGTGAACGTGCACTTTACGACTGAGAAGTCTTAAAGCATTACCGAGACTACTGGTAAATTGTGGAACACGACAGTAGTCCTTAAGGTCTTGTACATGACTTAGCAGAGACCGTGGTTATAACATATGTACGACCATGACAATTACAAGGCAAGACTGAAAAGCCTTGATGCAGTAGACACGACACAATAGCTGTGTATATGAGCACCATGTGGCGGACACATCCTTGATTTGCCAAATACCTCAGCACCAGCTGCTTGGCTACATAAATAATCTAGCTATAACGGGCAGGGCCACCGGACCTGCACAAGCCACCAGACTTGCACCCTCATGCGGAATTATAAGCTGCGTTCCCGCTGCCAGAAAATCCATCTACAACGGGACAGGCCACCAAACCTGCACAAGCTACCAGACTTGCATCCTCACGCGGAATTTTGCCGCGTGCCCGCTGCCAGAAAATCCACCTATAACGGGGACAGGCCACCAAACCTGCACAAGCCACCAGACTTGCATCCTCACGTGGCACCATAAGCCATGTGCCCGCCTCCCGTGAACCCTGCTCGTAGAGAACGAAGCATGAACTCCATGCAATGAGCGGGAATGCTGCCCTCATAAGTCTCGCATCTTGATCAATGACACGGACGCGCCGGGGGAAACCATACAAAGCTGAAATGGAACTTGTTACACTATATGAGCAAGCGACGGATCTGCAATAGCTGCAAGCGCGTTGCAGATTACTTCTGGTAGAGTTGAAATGTAGAGCTCCATTAGGAGCAACACCAGTGACAGATTTTACTGTGTGTCTGTTTTTGTATGAGCTGTAGGTTTGAGATTGAGCAGCCATATCCTGCCCAGGCACGTCTTGTGTGATTTCAGTTGCATCGAAAACAATTCTGCAGCAACTGAAATCACCAAAACTTGTGGGCATCGAAGACTTACATTTCAGGAGTGAGGGTATGTTATTTTCAATCATACCCTGAAACATTATCTCATGTAAAGAAAAAAATATGTGTAACAATAATATTGTGAACATAAGCTTTGCTTATGTCAAAGCGCTCGGCGAGGTCCAAAAATGGACAATTCAGTCTGAACTTCATTAGAGTCATAAACAATTGATCAGTCCTTGAAATTGCTCCTGGCTTCCATTTTTCAGTGTATGTCAAATCAAACCTTTGAATCAGGTCATCCAATATTGAAAACATGTCAGGTTTCAACGATGTGTACATCAGCATCTACAAATTTGTGACACAAAAATATGACATCACAAAATATTTCATGCTTACTTTACGGAGCTTAAGTCATTGACATATGAAACAGAAACACTCTGGATTGTCACCTATGGTGATCCTTTGCATATTGTATTCATGTATGTAATATATACCATTATTTAATGTTATAAAATCATCTGATTGAATAATAGATTTAATGATTTTCAGTGAATTATTACGGATACCTTTTTTTCATCATTGATGACATGAGAAACAGAAAATCTTTGTTTCTTTACTTTCAGCACCTGTACCTCAGCTTTTAACCGTTCAATTTCTGCCTCCATCTCCTATAAAACAATGTAAATCATGTTGTAAAATTCAGGCGCATTTTTAATAGAAATATGTAGGCATACATTTCGAAATGTGTAATCGTACATGTATAAAGTTATATTGCTTTTCTCTTATTTTACATTAAAAATGTGTTCGCACTTTGATTTGCTGCGCCAAAACTTGATATGGAGAGGTCTCACCAGGCTGTTGGGGTGCATCCTCTTCCTTGCAGGCACTGTTACATTTATCTTCATCTGGTTTCTTTTGCCTGTAATTGTTACTTTTATTTATATAATACACTTGTAATAAAGGTAATTGTTTGTTTAGTTCAACGTTATCCTTATAAAATTTAAAACAAGGATACAAGATTTTTGACAATACAATATTATATTTATCATACCTCAGAAATGTAGGTGGATCGGAGAAATAAAAAACCTTGTCTTTATTCCATGGAAATATGGTGGGCCCATTTTCTTTTTTGCCATCTTTGAAATGACAGCTGCATATCTGGTCATAAGCACACACTTTTCTGTCTTGTCTCCTAAAGTAGATGGTTTTTGTAACACTGATATTTGAGTGAATTGAAATTCAAAAGTCTAGCAACCGTAAACCCTTATGAATAAAAAATAAACTATCAGTACTCACACACCCCACCCCTCGAGCCCCACCCCCTTCCTCCATTCACAAACACGGTCACAATTAAAAAATGGTTAAGAGCAAAAATCTTATGACAAACCTGCACAGTTTTTCCCACAGCTTTATACATTTCGTTGGGAATCGAAAAAATTGGCAAGTTTCTCTCAGGCTCTTGTGGTTGCAGCCAACCACAAAACACAGCATTATGCAGATCTGCAATACGCAACGTAGGAACTACAGATGTATGTTTGTAAAAACATTATTTAAATACCATCCATTAGTTTATTATTTTCTTAGACATGTCTACGACATAGATGGCACCTTCTGACCACTATACCTGCTTCTATTACTCCTATAAAGAGCTCCCGTGGTCTAGCCTACATTTAATCCAGAGATCCAGAGATCAACCTTTCAAATTTACTCGAAGGGGGCAATATGTATCGACGATTCTTGCCCTTCTCATTTGCCGACATCACCACCGTTCTGTCTTTGCCATCCACCTGTTTGAAATGATGGGCACCAAAGCCTGATTGTCAGTAATGAAAGTAATTCGTTTGCCATGCCAACGACGACCCCAGCAGATAGCTGCAATTACGATCGGCACTAACTCCCTATAAGACATAGACTGGCTGCTGACGTACACAACGTGATGCTCCCACATGTCTGCAAAGAGTTCCTCTTCTACTTTTAAATATCCCCCCAAACCATAAGTGGAACTAGCATCGGTCCATAGCTGTAGATCCACTGACGTTATGTAAGTGCTGTCATGGAAAAAACTTACTCCATTCCATTCAGACAGCAACGCTTTGAACATAGCAATGTCACGCTGCGCCTCATTTGACATAAATACGCTCTTATCCAAATCAACTGTCGAGTGTGCGGTGGCCAGCAATCGAGAAATGAATGATCTTGCCGGCATGCACACTCGACATGCAAACACTTAGGTGTCCGATCAAACGAAGGAGTTGCCTTTTTGTGCAGCTTTTCTTCTTGGAGAACGAATTGAGCATTGTTAATATTCTGTCTAATTTATCCTTCGGCAATCGTGCAAACATATTCACTGTGTCTAGTTCAATACCCAAATATGTCAGTGTTGTCCTTGGACCCTCTGTCTTGGCGTTGTTCAGGGGTATGCCTAAACGTGAGAACAGCTGCAGCATAGTTGCCATTGTCTCGTGTGCATTGTAATTAGGGGGGTCAATACAGAGGAAATCATCCAGAAGATACAGTAAGTTCTGCACACCATAATTATTTTCTGCTATCCACTTTACCGACAGCCGAAAGCCAGCTTTTGATATGCATAATTCTGCCCGTCATACTTCATACAGAAGTAGTGCCAGGAACTTGGCGCCAGTGGTAGAATGCGGGAGGCATTTCGAATGTCAAATTTACACAAAAAAGAGTTTTTACCCACATTACAAATTATTTCAATTGCGTTATACAGTTACATACTTCAAGCTGAAGTCATCCTTGTCTATGAGTTCATTTACCGAAGAAACAATTCCATTATGTGGGTGAGAAAGATCAAGAATGAGACGTTTCTTGCCAGAGAATTTACGCACTGCTATGCCAATGGGGGAGACACGACAATGTATGGAGGGAAGCTTGTCTCCTAGGCAAACTACATTATCATCAGCTACTTCCTCTTGAATAGATGCCCTTACGAAATCTTTATTACTATTAGCACTCAACAGATTGCGTGATACTAGCAGGGTTGGGGGAACTTGGAGACCTGGATCGAAGCCGAATTGTATGCCATTTAACAGATAATTAACGAATTTTCTGTCTGGGTGTTTTTTCAGTTCGAACTTCAGAGCTTCTATTTTTAATGGCGAAGAGACCCCAACCCCCAAACCTAATCAGTCTTGCTTTTGTTGACATTGTAGTTTTCCGTGGGACGACTCCTTGCAAATCGAGCACTTGTGCTGAAATCTGCATCCTGCTGCTCCGAATTTGCAGCCATGGCTGTTTTTAAAACGCCAACAAATGCCTGGCGTGTTGGTGTTGTTTCCTGCGTCGCCACTGATGTTGTTGCTACGGCCGCCGCCGCCACTGCTGCTGCCAAATCTCACGACCTCCCCGCTGCTGGTTGCTGCCGCTGTTGCCGATGTTGCTTCCTGCTGCTTCCATGCCGCCTGCTACCTGCCAGCATAGGTTGGGCGACGCTCTGCTAGCGAGTTGCAAAAGTCTGTGGAGTGGTCGTGAGACAGGCAAAGCGAGCAGGCATTCGCTTTGCATCCGGCGGTATGCCTACTGGCGATACGTGGGTCTATCTCCGACCAATCTATTGCTATTTGGTGGTTGGTCCATAGGTCGGCGGCACGGGCAGAAAACTCACGATGGTAGTGATAATATATAAATCCCGGAAATTGGCTCGACATCCTGACCATATTGGATAGGTACGCGTCGAGCTCCGCCCACCTCCCGGGATATTCTTCCACCACAACATTCTTGTATATGGTGAAAGCCTTCACGAAATCCCTTATGGACAAATTTATATTCATCATGCTGTCTCGTTTTGCTTTCAACGTGAATGTTTCATCGCCTATCTGAATGTTTCCGTTGGCACTGGAAGCATTCTGCCTTTCATGTAGCGGCAGTAGCAGCATAGCGAGGTTGATGTCTTTCCCCAACAGAATGTCCTTTTTTACGTTAGGGGGGACGATGTCTATTTCCGGCACTAAACTGGAGCTTATTCTCTTACCATCTAATGAAGATATGCTGCTCAATGTTGCATTCCCCAAAGCACCCCAGCCAACAGGTGTTGGTAGCACTGCTCCTGAAGCGACTGTTGGCGTGCTCGGCGTTGTCTGGCTCTGGCCGTTGCCATCCATCGCGTCTACTCGCTGAGGCAAGGTTCGGAGCTCATCAAGCACTTGCTGCATCGTATATCCGATGCCGGGGGCGCTGCTTCCGGTGCGGCTCTCGGCTTACGGGCCGATTTCTTTTTCTTTGCCTGCTTTGACATAGCTAATGTACTGCAACGCACTTAATCCTAGCGATATGTATAGCCATACGGTGAATAGTTACTATTTTTTGCTGTGAATCCTTCTCATGGAATTAACGCGCAGTATAGTCCACTAACAAATCACTTTTTCCATTTACCCACTGGATTAAAAAGAAAAAAGTTTTTAACAAACAATAGTCCTATTTTACATACATGTATCCACATAAGAACGTCAGTGTTTATATATTTATATACATATATATATATATATACGAAATAAATGAATAGAATGGCATAAAGCTGAAGAGAAAACACTTATTGAGCTGTTTCTCTCTGCTAATCTAAAGGAAGAATGGAACATTGCCGTCCTTGTGTGTATCGTGTCCGGGATCCGGTGTCTGGGATCAAAGGTGACGTCCATCCCAGGTTTAGTCTGTGGGAAAGGAATGCAGATACATTTACATCTGAACGCCATAAACTTTAGTTTAAGGGATAAACCACAATTCATCATGTACTGGCACTGTTATAATGCCATCTGGAGAGACTCCCAGTACACCCTCCAAGTACACCGCTCTCATGCAGCCAGATACCTAGCAAGTAATAAATGATTGTTACATGTAAAACATATCATTCTTGTCCATCACAAAATGTTTTTATAATACTATCTGAAATTGCTATGCACTTTAGTTATTAAAAACAAATAATACCTGTGTCTATTACTGAGCCACCAAGTAGTGAATACTTGTTCTAATGGAACTCCCTTGGAAGTTAATTATTGACTCGACTCAATCATTTTTTGATGAATTTATTTCTTGTTGAGTAGGTGATAACTGAAATATTTAAAGAAGTCAGTGTTATAATACTAGTATAGTTAACATTTCAACAAAGGTTCCAAATTACAATAACATATAAAACCATATAGCTTACATTTTTTGTCTCTTCCAAGGTTAGAGTTTCATTCTGTACTAATCAAGTTTCGCAATCAGAAATGACAGATTCATAAAATATATACAGTATTGTCCCTCATACCAAATCATGAAGATTAATATACAGGTAGTATGCACATGTACGTATTAGTATGCATGAATGGATATATGTACAGATTACATAGGTTTGTTTATACAAAGTAGAATATACACATTTACATAGTTTGTCCATAACACTTGTCTATTGCAGACTTTTCTTGAGAAATTCCC
>CM032662.1:30696481-30796611 GCA_019095985.1 Streblospio benedicti | reverse complement strand
AAAGTCTGTTGAGGCAAGAAAATACACTCAAACCTTCCTTTATATATGAGAAAGTCCGGCGAAAAAATTACGCAAAAAATTATTTCTAAAACGTAAAAATTCCAAAAAAATTCCAAAAAAATTCCGAATTGAAACCGAAACCAGACATGCATTGATTTTTCTTCATGTTTACGGAAGTTTTACAGAATATCTACGAATGGAAACAATTTCTAAGGTAGGGAAAGCTAGGAGAGAATTTTTTCTGAATTTTTACTTTCCTCAAAACCCAAATGCGAATTTTGGAGAAAAAATTCTGAAGAAGAGTAACGAAACGAAGTCGTAAGAAAAGAAGGAAAAAGGGGGTCCTCCCTACGCAAACAGTACTGTATATGATAACACCTCTTTTGTAACAAGTAATATTAACATGCAAGTCATACCCTTCTATCTGGAGTTCTATCTGAGTTCAGACTCCTGAACAGAAACCTACTTATTTTAGGAGCAAATTCAGTAATACAAATAATGTCAGATTGATACATCACAACAGTAGCTTTAAGTTCATCCCTTTTGTTTAACAAACTAACTGCATTTGCGTAAAGACATTTCAGTCTTTTTACCTTTTCAACATTACAATTTGATAAACCATTAATATTTCTAATTACACTTTTTTGGGTTTTCCCCAAACTACCTTTCCGTTTCTTATTGTCCAATTCTGTTCTCTTCCTTCGCGACCTGCACTCTCGTTCTTTTCTTTTTTCAACAATAGTAGTTTCTTCCAGTTCTCCCTCTCTATAGGGGTGCGGTCCTTGTTGATGAACACACTTTCACATCCAGCTATCCCCTTCAGACGTTTGGCCGAACTTAAGATCTTGGTTATGTCTTTCTTGTCGTCCACTCGCACTCTCAGCGGCCTAGTTGCTCCGGATATTTTGCCTACTCTGATTGGGTCTGACATAGAGATAGCATTGATATCCATACACTGGAGGATATGCTTCACTTTTTTATCATCATCTGCTCTAAGTTCAGCACCCTCTTTATCTTTGTCCTCCTCAACATTGAAAAATAACAGATTATGCTCTCTCTCTTGCCTTTCCCGAATTTCATTCAGTGTCTCTTCAACCACATCTTCAACCACATCTTTACTCGTTGCTTTTGCTTTGCACTGCTCACTTACTTTCCATAATTGAACAAGTATTTTTAATCTCTTTCAGTCCCTGATCAAACCCTTCCTTCAGGTCATTACAACGGTCCTCCGTGTGATGGACCAGCTCCACCCTGAGTTCATCCACGAAGTGTCTACAAGTATTTTTATTAGCTCTGCCGTCTTCACAGCCTTCACTGCTTCTTCCTCACACTCGGAACAGAACCAGTGCATCTTAGATCCTGGTGCCTGGAGAGCTGCATACTCCATATCCTGGAGGAGAGCACACTTTTGGCATTCCCACAGTTCACACTTCTCACACTCAACCAGTTTATCGCTGTCGTTAGTAAATACTTTCCTGCATGATTTACAAATAATATTGTCAATAGTTTCTGATTTGTTTAGACCCCTTTTTTTACACTGGGCGCCGCCATCTTGATTCCCGGCGGGAATTAACAGATCTTTTCTTAGTCATATTCGACCTCGTCGTTAAAATAACGTTCGTACTAAAACACTACCAGATAAACACTGTATTCCTATATCACTTTTGAGCGATTACTTGTCAGTTAGCTGGTAATATTGTCTAAATTTTATCCAATTCTGTATTTTTTACTGTTTAAGTTCACGCATGCGCATTCATTAGGCCTTAGCCTAGTCACAAAGAATCCACTTTGATTGTTCTTGTGCGACCCTGGTATTAAAGGTCAACCAACAAAGACACAGTTATATAAGGTCACTAACCACTGCTGACCTCTTAGTCAATCAACAAGTCTGTAGTAGGGAAATTACGCAACTCCCGTTAGGTCAGTTTGCAGGTGAAGTGTGTAGGAGTTATTGTATGTAAACAGAAAAATTAGCCCTGAGACAAGTCACGAAAATAAATTGTCGCAAAATGGCCCTATGGGCTCATACGCGAAATAGGACAACAGTAAACGTGCATCTTACGATCGATACGAAGAAGTGAGCAACAAAGCAAGTAGCAAATTGAATAGGCGACTTATGTGAAGCGTAAAAGGATTCAACGTCCGTACGTAGCACCACCAAATGCAGCACAAAATCACGAGTAAACAAGCAAACTCCAGCTCACTTACAATAAAAACAGTTAAAATAAAATGATAATTTAAGTTAAGTGAAATGTAAAATCTGTGAATCAAATGGCTTGCCTAAACTTAGAAACGGACGGAAATAAACTGACCACACACCCATATGTAAAGGTGATTGACCAGAAAACTAAACGGTCAAATACTCGCAACCTGTTAACATGAATAATACGTACAAATTAAAAATCAATTTTTGGTAGAAAAAATTCATATATATACCATTCTCTACTATTCATTTTTGATGAAACATGACGTTTTGGCATGGTAACTACATGGCTTCATCAGATGTTGCACTGTATGGGTCTGAGGCTTAAGGAGCTGGAGCAGTGCTGTCACTGTCACTAATCTTCACTCTATCATGTTTTTAGTCACTATATTTTGCATTAACAAGCAAGCTCATATTATTCATTATAAATAATGTGTCATTTTTATTCCCATTAAAGCAAAATGTCACCTAAAACTCAAAAAAGAAATGTAAAGCAAACCACAACAAATTAACAGTGGGCAATTACAGTATGAGTGATAATGTACACCTCACAAAACCAACCACGGACTCATTGCACTTACCTTTTTCTTGTGTTCCGTTGGTACCCTTTTATACAGCAGCATGTATCCACATCGCATCTCTATCAATTGGATTGTTGGTTTTTCCTTTTTTTGCACACTCGTCCACCAAATGTTCCAGTGCATGGAACACCATTATATATATGTTCTTATCTGCCCTTATCGTATGCTTAAAGCATGACACAAGAAAAAATCTGAATCCATGTTTGCATATGACTGTTACTTGGAGTCTTCTAGTCTTTCCAATTTTTCTCTCATTTGTCCACTATATGTTCCAATGCGTGGAGCACAATCCTTCCTTTCCTAACATTATTAAACCTATGGTGATAATACGGTGCTGGCAACCTCTGTACCAATTGATGCCTTTTTCATAACTGGTGCCACAGATGTCTGCTATTTTTGCCTATCTGAAAAATATTATGTTATAAAAGTAACTGAAATTATGTGCTTCAATTGAATTAATATGCCTGCATGTCCATATTGCTCATGTGCTATGACTTCGGCACCCATTGAAGCATAACAAGAGAGTGGAAGCTCTTCAGTCCAGTAAGTTGTTTGTGCACCTTTGGAAAGTGTTACTGTGAAGTTAAACTTACCTTCAGCAAAGATTCAATAGGACAAGGGTATCTTTTCTAGACTCAAATTCTAGAAGGCTTTTGTTACCCTCAAGCTCATATTGTTCATATATAAATGATACAAAAATGTATGTCATTTGTATTCCCATTGAAGCAAAATGTCACCTAAAACTCAAGAAATGTAAAACAAATCACAACAAACTAACGGTGGGCAATTACAGTATGAGTGATAATGTACACCTCACAAAACCAACCACGGACTCATTGCACTTACCTTTTTCTTGTATTCAGGTGGTACCCTTTTATACAGCAGCATGTGTCCATATCGCATCTCTATCAAGTGGGTTGTTGGTTTTTCCTTTTTTTGCACACTCGTCCACCAAATGTTCCAGTGCATGGAACACCATTATATATATGTTCTTATCTGCCCTTATCGTATGTTTAAAGCATGACACAAGAAAAAATCTGAATCCATGTTTGCATATGACTGTTACTTGGAGTCTTCTAGTCTTTCCAGTTTTTCTCTCATTTGTCCACTATATGTTCCAATTCGTGGAACACAATCCTCTCCTTCCTAACGTTAAACCTACGGTGATAATATAGTGCTGGCAACCTCTATACCAATTGATGTCTTTTTCATAACTGGTGCCACAGATGTCTGCAATTTTTGCCTATCTGAAAAATATTATGTTATAAAAATAACTGAAATTATGTGCTTCAATTAAGTTTTATGCGGGCAAGTCCATATTGCTCATGTGCTATGATAGGACTTTGGCACCCCTTTTCAGTCCAGTTGTTTGTGCACCTTTGGAAAGCGTTACTATATATTCAATAGTGTCAAATAGATTTTATTACACATAAATTCATGTATTTTTATATACGTTGTCGAATTTGATATTCGAACATGTTCTAAGAATAGTTGATTAAGGTGAAGTTAAACTTACCTTCAGCAAAGATTCAATAGGACAAGTGTATCTTTTCTAGACTCAAATTCTAGAAGGCTTTTGTTTCCTGTTTCAGGAAGGACTTCACAAATGCAAGCTATGCAGTTACACAAACTTGAGGAAGTATAGAGTAGAGGAGCATGAGAAGAAGGTGCACACCAAGCCTTTGCCGCATTACTGTCACAAGTGTGGTTTAGGCTTTACTTCAAAGGTGAGGGAAATGGGGGGGAATCGGCCCTTTCAAGCTGGAATAACTTTAGGAGTATTTAAATGATAACCACTTTTTAAAAATTTGATATTATTTCATTAATTTGGTAAAAATGTAGTTCAATTTCTTTAATTTTGTTACATGTTTCAGACAATATGAATACCTTGACAAGTTGTGATAAAAATAAACAATGGTACGCAATAGTATACAATATTTTATTAATCTCTCAACAGAGACAAGTCCAGAAGCACACATGTACAAGGAGAGATGGATTTAATGATGCGGTTCTGGACCAAGTTACTCAAGGCAAAGATGATATACTTACTGGTAAGTATTCCCATGTAGGCTTTTTTTAGAGAGCATGTGTCCTTCTTTGAATTTTTTGGCTGGTTTGTGTGTGAGGTATTGAGATGTCAATGTAGATTTCAACTTATATTGAATGTACATCATGCTCAATTGTGCGACAGTTTAGACTTATAAAGACCTGTGTTATGACGTACCTTTCTGCAGGTAAGGACTCCACTATCCCCACTGTGATCATGGACCTGGAGGACCTGGTTGTCAAGCCCATGATGCACGTTACCGACGACCACGGCAAGGTACTGTGTACGGTCAATTTGGTGGAAAAATATATTGAGGGGGAAGAATAGAACAAAGATCCTCTTGTTAAGAGGTGTTAACGGTAGTTGTGCTGCTATCCTCAAAAAGACATTTACAAAAGACATTTTAGTGTATACACTCTGTAAATTGTAGCAGTCTTTAATGTTGACTGCCATCTTTGATAAAAACCTTCCCAAATGGCGTCAATCATTCTCTTAAAATAAATAAGCATTACAATTGTACTTGTCGTACAGCTTCTATCAATATCTGTACAGTTGAAATGAACTCCTATGCTCTGTGCCAATAAAACAAAACAACCAACCCTTTCCCTATAATTAACTGTACTATTGTCGTGTGATTTTCAGACTCAGTTCTACATCATCAACCCTCCGCCGCCGTCCGAGGGCATCAAGACGCTAGTGGAGGGTGAGGAGGTGGCCATGACACCGCCCCCGCCGCTAGACACAGGCCTGGAAGGCGCCACGGGGCACGACCCAGACGGTGGGGCGGGTGATGCAAGTGGAGAGTACGGGCTGCTCGCAGACCACCTTGTCCACGATATCGAGCACGGTGCGGGAGTGATTGATGAAGACGGGGACATTGTGATCGATATAAGCGGCAGCGCAAAGGAGGGCATTGGTGGTGTGGCAGGAGGGCTTGTGGAGAGTATGGATGTGGACCAGTATGTGCAGTACCATGGGTGAATTATTAGTCCGTAAATAGTGGAGTTTAGTTAAATGGGTGGAAAAAGGGAAGGATGTTAATGGAACGAGTGTGAGTAATTTAAGTCTGCTGATGGATATGAGTTGTATGGTGCTAATTGTTTCTTTATACATGTAGCTGATTGGATGCTGTAAAGTGATTGTTAAGATTGTTTTATGGAAAGATGAATGTTTTTATAATAGAGAATGTACGGGTCACATTATTAGTGAGAGCATGTGTAATGTTGAGGATGCATGTGTAGACCATTTTTCACATGAATATACAACCATGAATAATTATTTATATATTTATAATATATTTTATAATGTTAATAGATGATGGTTTGTTAGTTGGATGTAATCATGGATACTTTATCAGATACGTAATTAGTCCTATTGTTAGTGGGGAAAAAACTGCTTTCATCCTAATAACTGTTTGTGTTTGAAAGCAACTCATCATACACACAGATAACCAGAAAAATGACTTCTGTTGTTTTTATATCACTGCTGTAGTGCAATAATGTCTAAGAGACATATGAACATCATAGTGCAACAACTGTCCAACTGAGTTGCTGCCATATATAAATTAGACATGGCAATGCATCTTTTTTACAAAAATGGTCATGCTGGTTAAATGCCATTCCAATATTTGTAAGATCAAACTTTCTTTTTTATGTATAAGCATTTCAATAATTTAAGTGTTATGTTTAAAACAAGAATTTATTCCCTCTATCAAGAATGGAGCCAGTCACCTTGCAAAATGATCAGATTGGATCATTGGTAAATGCCCGAATTGCCTTCAACAAGCTCAGCTGGATGTTTTTCTTGGCTATGGGTATATCTTGGACACATTCACATAGGTGGAATATCCCAACCCATGGATCACACAGTTACCCTCCCCAAGCTAGAATCTACAGATTCAGTGGATTATGTAATCCATTTGTTCAGTTTTTTGCTTCTGAAAACTGCTTTTTTCCAGTCAAATACATGCTACTTAGACCGTGTTTGCACTGTATTATGATGTTCATGTCACATGTCACTTGTTGCGTTAATGCAGTGATATGTTTATATTCAATGTTCTTTAAAACTGCTTAATTTTATTAATATGTGACTGATGTTTTGTTACTTGGCATTATTAGTTTTCCCACATGTATGTTTGCAAATTCTATATTTGTTATCGAAAAAAATAAAATATGTCGGACAAAAAAATAGTTTTAGCTTTATCATAATGCTGTAAAGCAATACATCTACTTGAGTAAATATGGAAATTAAGCTCTGAATTTGAAATGATTGATTCAAAGAATGTCCTTTCCTTGATTTGATTGAACACTGGCATGAAGGATTGTTGGTTGCCACTGGACTTTTCTTAAGTCTTAGAAATTTGAAAAAGATCTTGGAAAATGTTAAAATTCTGTGAATTATGCATGAAATGTATAAATATAAAATATTTTTTTAAATATGTACCCAGAGTTGCCAAGTATTCCGAAATTTCGGAATCATTCCGAAATATGAAGCAAATTCCGATAATTCAGATCGGAATCGGTAAATTCCGAAATTCAGGGGAAATGACCAAATATTTTAAAAACTTGTATCTTTTCTTAAAATACCGATGTTTTTTTTCTGCGGCGCTGCCATTATGGAATGTACTCGATTGAACTACGCATTATGTAAACACGCTTTTACCGGCGCACAAAAATGCACTCTATTTAAATGACGTGTCGTAAATGGATTTAGTCTCGATCACGAAACCAGAGTTGCCAAGTATTCCAAAATTTCGGAATCATTCCGAAATATGAAGCAAATTCCGATCATTCAGATCGGAATCGGTAAATTCCGAAATTCAGGGGAAATGACCAAATATTTTAAAAACTTGTATCTTTTAAAATACCGAGGTTTTTTTCTGCGACGCTGCCATTATGGAATGTACTCGATTGAACTACGCATTATGTAAACACGCTTTTACCGGCGCACAAAAATGCACTCGATTTAAATGACGTGTCGTAAATGGATTTAGTCTCGATCACGAAACCCAATGTTACGTGTGCTGTTATTTATGCAGTAGACAGACTCGATGATTGAGACTAACAGATTCGGCTTGTTGTCTAGTCTCTACCACACGCGCTTGCTGGTTATGGAGTGAAGGCTGTACGTATTCACCGGCGGCTGTTTATAGAGGCTACTTGTTGTCGTGAAATGCACCTGCACGACAAGACCTATCAACGGTATATGAAAGTAAAACTGATAAGTATTATTGAAAATTAATGAATTTGTGCGTTCACCAGTAATGTAATGATGAAACAATCCTCGGAAAAGTATTCAATAAAATACAATGATCTAACTGCATTGAAAAAGACTGCGTCACGCCCGATAATCGCGATATCGTTCAATTGTAGTATCAAACATAGTGGTGGATACGACATTGTCATTGTGGAGCATGAGAAATCAAAAGCACACATGAGTATAGTGAAAATTCGTCGTGCATACAAGACATTAGATGCATTATTATTGTTGTGCACGCCTGCATTTGCATATCGCATTTGCTCTTCCAACTCTACATGGCTGACTATCATTTTGGGTGTCAATAGACTCTGGACATCCCCCCTCTTGCGGCAGGGGTTTTGGGGGAGTATCTCCCAATATATATTTTTTAAAATGTGATGCTTTTTTCTGCAATTCAGTGTGTAATTTGCAGCCAATTTTGGTATTTGAAAGACTTAAAATAGATCTTTGTTTTTTTTTTCAAATATCTAACAAGATTCATTTCATCACTTTCAAAACTACTACTCAAGTACATTTGTCATTGATTTTTCCTCACTTTGAACGTCTTTACGCGAAAATAAGGATGACCATCTTCCAAACCTTTGGGGATCGTTCACAAATGTCGTCACCTCATTTTTGGCCTTTTTGACCCCCCCCCTTGTCACCTTTCGTCATCTTTTTCAGCACCCCCCTCCTGATAAGTGACGTCATCTTTGCCTCAACCCCCCCCCCCTGCGCACGCAACATGGTTTCTCAGACATTTAAAATTGATTTTAACTGTGCCATTATGTAAATACATTTAGATATAAATGTCCATACTTTAGACATAATTTTACAAATGTATTTAGTATATAAAGCAAACATAGCAATGTGATTGCAGCTAGTAGATGTATAACAACTCACTTAAAACCTCAGAAAGTAATTTCAAATAATGTTAAATAACTACTTTTTTTAATTTTTTTTTCCCAAAAGGTGACATCACCCAAGCGTTAGACCCCCCCCGGTCACCTTTCGTCATTTTTCGCTGTACCCCCCCCGGTGACGCTCATTTGTGAAGCGATCCCTTGTATTTATTTTTAATCAAATATGTTGAAACCAAATTTAATTACACTTTTATGTGCATTTTTACTGTCCTTTGTTCCTTCTAAACTCATAACAGTGTTATTAAATAGTGTTATTTGAATATAAGTTAAAAATCCATATTAAACGTAAGATTCAGAAATTTTGACTCAAATTCAGAAATTTTGGCCTCAGAATTCAGAAATTTCTAAATTTGAGGTTGGCAACTCTGAAAACCACATTGTACCGGGTATTTCACATTCAAATTGATATGTCCCTACATTACTCGTTTGGATTATTTTTGGGTGCAAAATAATTCATGTCCTGCTGTGGTAAAATATTATTGCAGTTAATTTAAAGAATTTATTGGATACCAATAGAAATCAAAGTTAACCATTTTTGGCGAGACTTTCGTTGTTATTGCAACAACTTCATCGGGCCGAGTGCAACGAAAGTCTCGCCAAAAATGGTCAACTTTGGTTTCTATTGGTATCCAATAAATTCTTTAAATCATGAATAAAGAAACCCAGGATGAATCAAACATACATTCAGTTATTGCAGTTAATGTTATTTGTATTTTTATTATCTCATTGTGGCCACTTGCATGTGGGTATATTCATTCAAATTTAAAAAAATATATAAATGATTTATTTTCATATAATCTGTATACATACAAATCTATAGAAGCCAGATCACTGCCTGGAATGTCATTCACTTACAAAAATAGTCTACTAAAATATACAAATTGGATAAATCTGATATGCAAATATACAACCATCATTAGAGCCATTGGCACTTCTATCTGCATCATAATCATTGCAAAATATAAAAAAATACAACATTGTGGAAGTACAAATGTGATTAGATTTGCTCAGCACAAAAAGCTAGTAGTCTACAATTTATAAATTTATACAAATACATTTAGCACAAAAATTTAAACAAATGTACAAATATTGCATAAAAATATATATTCTTGGTAATTTTCATAGCACCAACTTAATTCTAAAATAAAGCAAACAACATAACAATACTACTGATATGTGAAATTCCTTCCTGTAAGTACACGGAAATTGTTTTCAAATTAAGTGTGGTAAAAAGTGATGTCTAAAAATATTTATTTTAAAAACAAATCTGCCATTATTTGTATCACAATTAATTTTTGTGTTCACCACGTAAGTGTTCCAGTCAAATTCTTTGTGAAGATATAATTTAGCAATGTTGGATTGCAAACTTGCGGAATAGGTAAGATCAAAACAAAAAACAGAATTTAAGTCTACCATCTCATGATAAACTAAAATGCACACGAAACAATTGGCAAGATAGAAAACTTAAAAATATTCAAACACTACAGTAAATACATATAAAATTGAGACTTCAAACATTTAAATTTAAAATTAAAAGAATGTCTATTTTAAAACCAGTTTCACATCACTGCAGCAATAAACACAAAGTAAATCTTTATTGCAGACATTGCACTTCGTCCCAATATTCCCTAACTGTTCAATATAAATTCGCAATGATGTAAAGTCACGTCAAAGTTAAAATTATCATTTTAATGATAAAAATTGGCTCTATCTATAGATTATAATTTACTATCCAACATCTTGATTAATTTACAATTAAAACAATAATATGAGTGAATCAATCCATATGACATGATAAGACATTTCGTTCCAACAAACACATTATCAGCCAAATAAAATACTGCACATCACATTTCCAAATCTTGGCTGTTTTGTTTCTATTAAAAAAAATCAAGAATACAGCTAGAAATGACTGCGACATCCAGCATTTTAATTGATGAGCATTGTTTTCACACTGCATTAATGGAAATTTGCACTTGTAAGCCATTTTGGTTATGGTAAAGTGACATTCTTTTTAATTATGCCTCCGAGTCATCTTCTTCCACCAAAGCTTGTGTATCTCGACCAGTATCTGCTGCAGGGTTAAAACTCACCTGAAATTTTCAATTATTAATATGAGAATATGTTTTCGTTATCTTCAATACAATTTTCAATGTACTTTCATTTGCAGTATCTAATATTTGAAAATCATCAAGGATTCTACACATCATAATATTAAATCTTTTCAACTTTGTCTGGTATTATGAGTTACATGTACATGGATATTGTAAGATTCTATTTCTTGATTGAATCATTATTACATTTCTAACTGATACGCCAGTTCTAAATTCATCAGTGGCTTCCTTTATCTTCATACAGTCTTCTATGAATATGTACATGTACTGTAGAAACCACCTCTATAATAAGACCACCTCTACAATAAGACCACTTTTCTTGGTCCCAATCTTTCAGTGATTCCACTGAGAACCTCTATATAAAGGCCACCTCTCCATTGAGACCACTTTAATCAAGTTCCACAAGTGGTCATAATAGAGAGGTTCTTCAGCACTTGAGGGCAAATCTTACTTTTTTAGGGCTGAAGGGCGGAGGGTGTATGTGTGTGCTTGGTGGCAGCTCTGTGGGCGAGGTGGGTTCCGTTGGGGTGGACGGAAGGGAAGTGGAAAGGCTGATGGCAGATAGTGACCCCACCCGGCTGCCATGACCGTTACTCCCATTACCAGCATCCCCTTCAAAAGAAAAATGCCAGATATAGGTTGATAATATAGAAAGAGTGTGTGTTGAACAAAGAGAGTTGCATATAAGGGAAAGATTCTGTAGACAGAATCACAAAATCTAAACTCATAAATACATTTGAAATCAATAATTGTAATTTACGATTTTATAACATTAAATCATGCATGAATCATAAAATCTAATAGATAATTCTCGTAGAAATATAATAGATACAATTGTAATTCTCTTAAAAATTGAAGTCTTTTCAAATTACAATGATTACCAGTAAGAAATAATACTTTTCATACTCCATTCAAGGAAGTATATTTTGATAGAAAATTGTTTTAAATGAACTGTAAAACCATAAAATCCTGTCCTACCGAGTGGCACATTGCCGAAAGTCTCATACATCGGGTTGCCGAAACTCGTGTTGGGATCCTGCATATCAACGTCCATCTCAATTGGAGTCTACAAATTTAATGGTCACAGTTATAGCCGATGTTTTTCAAATATGTTATATATAACGTTACATTTTTCTTTTATTTCTATATACATGTAGGTCTAATGTGATGTATTTTGATGGCATTATGACATACTTTTCATCTATGATATAATTCCAAGGCGATGAAGCTCATGAGCGATGGAAGTATGTTTGGAAACCAGACAATAATAGGGTGAGGACGGTATTGCGCAATACCTGTGTCACTGGATTCAACCAATTATCAGTTGTATCTCTGCTATAATCAAATGAACTCTATGCTATAGACTACTGTAAAACTAGAATATTTCGCGTCTATCAAATTTTGCGATTTTCATTTATAAATTATTTTAACTCTAATTTTGCGATTTTGGTCCATCCTGGACCTTTACATAGGCTATTAATGTTTGCTGACTATATAAGTCTGCGTTTGTGCACCTACCCACGAAATTCGCAAATTAAATTGTGCGCAAACATTTCTAGTTTTACAGTAAATATTTAATTATGACTTTGATAACCATTTTACGGATGGAGGGACCCATGTACAAAACTCTTCAAATGTCCCTTGCCCACACTTGTCAGACATATTCAACAAGACGAAAATTGCAGCCTCCAAACGCAAGCTCCAAACGCAACCTAGATTTGTCACTGCAGTGTAGCGTACAGCAATCTACAGACTAGGATTTACCATTGCTCTTACCCCGTTAATGCCGCTGTCACCCGCTGCTGTGGCTGCCGGCTGGTCGTAGGTGAAGGTCGTGGTGAGGTCCACATTGTTGTCCTTGTGGAATGCCACGACGCCGCCTCCGGGAGCGCCGGGCCGGAACTCACCCGACGCCGCGGCAGCAGCCTGCTTGCCTCTACAAGAAGTAATGGTATATTATATCAACAGGATAAGTACCATGCAAAATGGAAGCTTTTGAAGATGGGAACCTCTAGTGTCTGAGCATATTAAACCCAAATTAGGTCTGATATTTATAGAAATTCTTTTTCAAACGGAAGTAAGTTCAGTTTTGTTGTGATGTACTTTGTGGAATACCGGTCGTAGAAAATGATTGCGAAAATTTTAACAATGTTAATCATACAATATCATTTCAAGGAAAGGTACAGATATGAAGAAAGTCTCCAGTAATAACTGTTTTTAAGCAGGGAAAACTCACCTCCTCCTTCGGATGTACAGGAAGGCGAGCACCAGTAGTGTAGCCGCGCACACCAGTACACAGATAGGCAGTACTATAGCCAGCACACTGTTGTTCTCCAGATGTCTCACGTATGGGTCGCCATCGATTACTGGCTGTGGCAACTCAGGCTCATGAGCTGAAATAAAATTACAAAAGATCCTAATGTTTGTCTTTTTCTTCAGATGTTCATGTATTTCACTTGAGTTATACAGAAGAACAGCCAATGATATAAGACCACCTCTATAGTAAGACCACTTTCCACGGTCCCAAACCTTCATAAAGCTACCAAAATAAACCTCTGTATATAGTGACCGCCTCTCTATGGGGAGCACCTAACACTGGTCCCAAAGGTGGTCCTAATTTTCAATATTTTCAGTTTTAGAAAAATTCGCTGTTTCTAAGAGGCATGTGATTTGGGATCAAATTACCCTGCAAGTAACCCTTGCAAAAAAGAGACTGTAAACCTTGTCCTTTGAATATGTGTGTGCATTCGAAGAAATAACAGAGGCAGGCCACCCCATATAACAATCACTAGTATTCACAAATAACGGTGCTGATTATTCACAAATAATTTGCCAACAACGCAATATAGAAAGACGTTGATGTCCAACAGGAAAAATCCTTTACAAGTTACTGTCTGACAGAGAGAAGGTGTGTACTTACGTGCATCACAGACATGGTTACTGTCAGGCAGGAAGCTGGTTTGGTCTGGACAGATGCACTGACAGCCAGCGGGTGTGATCACACCCATGGGCCAGCATTTCATCGACGCACACGGGTTCTTCACTGAAAGCATGCACCACGACTGTCAGAAATGCGTTTCAAGGAAATGGCAATGTTCATGTTCTGCACAGCTGCCAGACGAAATTTCCTCAAAACAAAGTATTTGTAATTTTGTTGTTCTTGTTCAACAAAACTACAAATGAAACCATATGCTACATAATAAATAAGGTATTAGTTATAATAAAAAAAAAACTAGTAGGATACCACAGAATGTAGGATACCAATAAAAACGTAAATGTCTGTAACAACAAATAAATTTGAGTCTAATGATATGATATGATAACAATATTAAGTTAAAATGACTCTTCCTTACATGTACATTACAACACAACACAACAGAACTCACCGGTGAGATCGTAGCGGTGCTGCTGCATCACCTTGATGGCCTTGGGCATGAGCAGCCCCGCCTGGATGGTGGCGTTGACGCCGCGCCCGAACTTGTCCATGCTGCTCACCTGACCCGTGAGCGTGGACACCCAGTACAGGCTGTTCTCAAACACGTCCACCGAGAACGGGTGGTTCAGACCTGGCGAATATATGTCAGTTGAACGTGCGATTGCTATGAGGTCGGAGGCTTTTGTTTTATGCATAAGCTTTAAAGATATTGCTCAGTCAAAATCATATTTGTTTTGTAAAATTCAGTATCAATAGACGATGCCTTATCCATTGCATGTGTGATGAAAATAATATCCACATTCTCTGCGTTTAATACTATTTCCACCTTTAAAAATACCATGCCGTCTCGTCAAATAAAACACAAAGTCACGTGATATTGCATAATCGAATGATTTTCGCCAGACGTGCCGTGCATTTCTAACGAAAGACGTCTCATTTAACATGGGAGAGATAGGCAGCTTCTTACGTGCACCGTGCGAGTTACGTCTGACGAAAATCATTCTGTTGACATTTCTCGCGTTCACGTGTTTTGTTGAGTATATACTGGCCTCTTATTGCGTGGTATTTAAATTGTTTTACATACTTTGATTGATGTTTAAATGAAAGACACTTTCAGAATGCACAGAACACATCATAATGCTTCTTTACAAGCATACTTGTTTGACCACTCAGCATAACCTTTAAACAAATTTGTTTTACAATTTAATTGTTGTTGTAGATTCCAATTTTGTTAATCATCTATCATCTACTACATGTAACCCAGTGTATGCAAGCATCTTTTTTAATGATTTTGTTTTATGTTGTAAGCTTTCACAACTTACTTCTAATATATCTACCAGAAGTTATATGTATCCCAATAACATGGATGCTTAGGTTCATCTTTTGAAGTCATATTCACATTTATTAGTGTATTATTCATAATTATTTAACAATTGTATAGAAATAATTACACAATTTTGATCTTCATTGTATGTACTCAGTAGCTTACCAGCTGCCACTATAATGGCCCTGTCTGTGCCATCAGGATTCATCGACTCTATGAGGTTCTCTTTACTGTCGCACCAATAGATCCGGTCATTCATGAAGAAGTCAATGGTCAAACCTGTTGGGTTGCCCAGCCTACAAAAAAGTTTGATTTTTTTTAAACTACTGCCACATACACGTGTTGCTTTTTTATGAGGAAAAGATACATGTAGCCCGCACAACGTTTAAAATCTGCTATTGTATTCATACGCCCCTTTTATTTCATTTAATACTGGTAGAAAATGTGCAATTCATTATGAACTATTTTTCATATTGATTATTGGATGCAGAATTATGGGACCCCAATAAATTATAATATGTTCAGATCCCCGAATATTTCTGCTGTTGCATATCCTCTTTGGTCAGATTGCTGATTAGCTAATCAGTCTAAAAAGTCCTTGCATATCTAAATATTCCAGATTAGAATAGGATTCCTATATCAAGTGAAAATTAAAACAAAATAGTTTTGCCAATTAAATGCATTTGCACCACATTTGAAGCAAATATAATTTTTATGCCAATATTTATACTTCTCACCTGCTATTGACGAGAACAGTTCGGTTTTCTCCAGACATCCACGCAGCCTCAATTTTCGGGCTCTGGGCATTTGTATCTGTCCAGTACATCCAACTGAAATATTGACACCAATATAATACACTCTGTACATGTAGTTCCTATTATAAAACAAAATATTTACATTGATAGCAAAGTGTGTGATAAAAATTGTCAAAATATAATTATAATCTAATCCTGTAAACAATCCTATTGATAACAGTAATAGCACTTTTAAAATGACGCATGAAATGTTTGCAAAGTACCCAGTTTTGGGGTTGACAGCAATTGCCCAGGGCTGGAATCCGCTCTGGTCAGAGATGATGTTGCGTTTGTACCGACCGTCGTCCGTAGCAGCGTTAATCTCCCCACGACGACTGTCTGTCCAGAACAAGATCCTAGGACAAAATAAATAAATTTCATTGACTGTATACGTGTTTATAACAATGAATATTAAAATGTGTTCTCAGCTGTAAAGTGAGTGTTAGAATGCAATTGTTATTGTACTAGTAATTCGTTTGCAGTCGTAAATGTGGTGACTGTTCAACGAATTGTATTAGAATAATTATTTGTATATATTAGATACATGTAGATATTTTCAAGAATGAAATGAAAAATTCAGAATTTGCTCTTACTTGGCAACCCAGTCAAAAGCAAGACCTGCCGGCTCCGAAATGTCTGGCAGTTTGAGGTCTTGCGGGTGTCCTAATTGTGTGGGATCCTCTGGCACCATGGCACGTTTGATCGTCTGCAGAATATGCAGATAAACTATCAAATCATATCTTAATTACAAAATTCAAAAGATCTTATTACCAAACATGCTGTTCTAAATTAGTATCACAATTTTTGTTGAAAAATAAATCAGACGATGCAAGTCCACGGTAAACCTTACGCACTCACCTGTATCCCTTTGAATTTTGAAGCATAGCATATTGCAGAAGAAATTACAATGTATTCTACATATTCACTTAATAAATTAGCGTGTAGCGATAAAGTCACCCTAAACCATGACAGTCATTTTTCACAGACAACTGCCAAGGTTGCAGTGATAGCTCTCACCTTGAGTGATGAGTCAGCCCAGTAGACGAGCTTGCGGTCAGGGTCAATGTCCAGTGCCTGGATGCGCCGCTCGGCCACCACGGCATCACTGTACAGGAAGTCCTTGGCGTCCGGCATGTACTGCCGGATCTCATGGCCCACCGCAAACAGGATCACCGGCTTCTTGCCTGTACCATATATTTGTGCATTAGAAAAGAATTGAAGTAGTAAGACTCTAATTATATGTGCAGTGCCAATGTTTTGGATCCTCGCTTGTGCATCTGGCAAGTGCATGATTTCATGAAACAGGCGGCACAGCCAGAGTTCTAAGTGGATTTCATGAAAGCAGCTAGGAGGCACAGCCAGACTTATTCAAGTATGCATAAAGTCACAAATGTGTGAAGCAATGGCAAAACCCAAACTACAGAGCAATCTCGTGGTTCCTTTGCTTCCCTGTTGCACGACCAGTGACATTGGATACTCCAACGCACAAAGAAAACGTATGACATGAACAAAGATTTGTGTAAATAAAGCCATCGGCATCGCCTCACCGTTGGCCTTGCAGTTGGTTCCGCGTCCATCGCTGCCGTCCGTGAAGCCGTCGTGACACTGGCACTTGTACGAGCCCTTCACGTTGAGGCAGCGGTGAGGGCAGCGGTGGCTCCCCCATGTCAGACATTCATCAACGTCTGCAGAATCACATACATGTACGTATAAGTCAGTAACATCCAAATTGTTCAGTATGATGTCTCTGTTGTTCTCTGGTAAGGTTTTGGCCTAAAGGGGTCTTTATTACTACAGAGGTCTATTTGGCAAGGTTACTAGTTATGTAACAATTGGAACAGTGAAAAAATAGTTTATTTTAGGGGTGTTTTTTTATAGAGGTTGGCTTATTATACACTAAGCAGCTAAGTGCTGGTTGTTTAGCTCTTGTTCCATCCATGCTACAATGTAGCTGTTGCATAGAAAATAAGTTATACATGTGACATTAATGATATAATAGTGAGTACGTGTAAAGAACAAGCACAGTGTTCTCACCCAAGCAAGACTTCTTGTCCTGAGGTGACACAATAAAGCCGTCATAGCAGTGGCACAAGTATCCGCTATCTGATAGGGTCGTACAGTTCTGTTCACATCCGCCATTATTTGTACTGCATTCCACACCAGTACCTTTATCTGAAATGCCACAACAGTACATTATATTATTGAAAAAAAATGATAATGACAATGAGACGGGAAGAACAAGAAAAGTTCTGGAAAATATGACAAAATTAATATTAATATAAAATGTTTTGTTTATTATCTCTCCCATAGAGATAATATCCCAAAACTGTACATGTAATTCAAACTATCTTTTTTTCCCTTTAGTTTTTCAATTTTTACGTGTGTAAAACCAAAGAACATACTGGGTACATGTAGTATGTTAAACTTGAAGCAGATCAACATCAAACAATGTTACGTGTAAAGCAGACGACTTACGACATCCATTCTCATCGGACGCATCTCCACAATCATCAATCTCGTCACAGACAGCGGCGCCATCTACACAGCGGCCGTTGGCACACTTGAACTGATTGAGGCGGCAGTTGGACTGCAACGCATCACCTGTCGAACGAAAACACAATAATAATTCCTTGAAAGACTCTTGATTTGAAATTGGTTAGGTGTATTAATATTTATGTGATATTGCTATTAACTTGTGTACTATAAATTTAAACACAGACATTGACATGTTCACTTCAACGCCTATCCTCTGAAACACATGTTAATTGTATCAAATACCAGTGCTATCAATATAAAATACCAGCACATCCCATAATTTGACCTCTTTTCAACATAAAAGCCCATGGCTCCATGTTTAGGACAATTGTTTTAAGCTTACACAGTTCGTGGTTGTTTTCGTCGGAGCCATCACCGCAGTTGTCCACCTTGTCACACAGTCGCCACCGCGGTATACACTTGAAGTTGGCACAGCGGAAGCGGAACTCTTCAGGGCATTCGGTTTCTTGGCAGACGGCAGGTGTCTCATCAGAATTGTCTCCACAATCGTCATCTCCGTCACAGCGCCAGTCACGCGCAATGCAGATCTGCAATGAGAGGACGATTATGAAGCATTTATACGTAATGCATGGTGTGTTCCATCGTTCCATCCATATAATGTTATCTACCTCTAGTATGTGGTCAAACACACACTTTACCTTTTTTTGTCCATTGCAATTTTAAAGTTATTTAGTTGTCTTTGTGACAGAATTATGTGCTTTTCTAAGCTAAACATCATCATGCTATTATAGCTTCTTAATGCTGTATGATATATATAAAAATGACACTTATCAGCAAATATTCAACATCAAATCATCTGCTGTGATATCCATGTACAGCTAACTTCATAAAGCACCTACCGAGTTACCACACTGGAACTTGTTTGCTGGACAGAACCTTCCATTGGGGTAGCGTGTTGTACAGTTCGTTTCATCTGAGATGTCCTGGCAATCCTTGTCTCCATCACACACAAACGACTCTCCAATGCAGTGGCCTGAGTTACAGCGGAACTGGCCTGGCAGACACTCGTGGTAGTCTGAAGAACATTTTCATCATTCTTAGTCATTTCTTTGTATGATTATATTTTTATAAATATTATCACTGATTCTGTAGAGTCAGATAATTATTTTGTATCAAATTGTATTTATGTACTATTTCTTATAAATTAGATAAAACAAAATATAAATATCAGTAATAGGACAAATTATCCAAGTGCCTAGGGCCCCTTGAATTCAAATTTCCTTGATCATGCAGAAAGGCAGTTCAGGCACCATCAGGCATTTTAAAATGTTGAGGTCTTCCAGAACTAGATAAGTATGTTATGTCTCTGTAACCCCCAGCTTACATACTTTACATCTTCCGGTTTTGGGAATCCCACCTGAGGACGAAAAATATTGAATAACTGTATATATTTTTTTTTCCCTTGTAATTCAAATTTATTCTCTTTTCTGTCAAACAAGCTCCTGCCACATTGTTTTTAACATCTGCTTGGGATGATGGTATCATTCTGGTCTCACAACCTTGGGGTCGTGAGTTCGACTTCAGGGCCACTTGATATAGTAAAAATGGAAGAAATGTCAATACAGTGGCAGGAGCTGTTTGACAGAAAAGTGAGAATAAAATTGAATTCTAAGCAAAGACTTGGGAAAAAATATATACAGTTATTCATATATCACAGACCTGGACATGAACCTTAGTTGGACAAACATTAGACCTCCCAAAAAACATTGGGGGTGGGATACTGGGTTGAGATGATAATTGACCAAGTATGTAAGTTGGGGTTACAGAGACATCGGTTCGGTCCGAGTAACCTTTAACAGCGATTCTTGGTCTTCAAACTTGGGTCGGAGAGTTCGAGTCCCGCTAGGGTCAGATATAGTAAAAATGGAAGATGCCCCTTCAGCTATGTCAATACAGTGGTGCGGAGCTGGACAGAAAAGTGAGAATAAAATTGAAACAGACTTGGGAAAAAATATATACAGTTATTCATTCCCAGACCTCCCTATGCCCTCAGTGACCTCTGGGTTGAGATGATAAATTGTACAGCCCGCTGCCTGGTCTTCTTGAACCCGCCAGCCACTTGATATAGAATCAAGACACAATTATTCATATATCACAGACCTTAACACGGCTGCAACATTAGACCTCCCAAAAAATTTCCGTCCTCATGAACCCCCGGACCTCTGGGTTGAGATGATAATTGACCAAGTATGTAAGCTGGGGGTTACAGAGACATCGGTTCGTCCGAGTAACCTTTTAACAGCCCGCTGCTTGGGATGATGGTCATTCTGGTCTCACAACCTTGGGGCCGTCATTTCTTGATATAGTGTAAAAATGGAAGATGTCCCTTCTATGTAAATATCAGAAAAAGTGAGAATAAAATTGAATTCACAAGCAAGACTTGGGAAAAAAATATATACATTATTCATATATCACAGAGCACTGCAACATTAGACCTCCCAAAAATTTCTTAAACACCTGCTCTACAAATATCAGTAATCCCGCTGCTTGGGTTGGAGTAATTCTGGTTAGCTTACCTTCTTTAACAGCCCTCGCTGCTTGGGAGGTATTCTGGTCCTGACTCTGATATAGTAAAAATGGAAATTCTCTTCAGCTATGTCAATACAGTGGCAGAGCTTGCTTGACAGAAAAGTGAGAATAAAATTGAATTCTAAGCAAGACTTGGGAAAAATATATACAGTTATTCATATATCACAGACCTTAACTTGCGGCTGCAACATTAGACCTCCCAAAAAATTTCCGTCCTCAGGTGGGAAAACCCCGGACCTCTGGGTTGAGATGATAATTGACCAAGTATGTAAGCTGGGGGTTACAGAGACATCGGTTCGTCCGAGTAACCTTTTAACAGCCCGCTGCTTGGGATGATGGTATCATTCTAACCTTGGGGTCGTGAGTTCGAGTCCCGTCAGGGCCACTTGATATAGTAAAAATGGAAGATGTCTCTTCAGCTATGTCAATACAGTGGCAGGAGCTTGCTTGACAGAAAAGTGAGAATAAAATTGAATTCACAAGCAAGACTTGGGAAAAAATATATACAGTTATTCATATAATAAAACCACTTTTCACAATCCCAAACCTGTGAATAAAACGACTAAATTGAACCTCTGTATAGCGACCACCTCTCTATTGAGAGCACCTAACACTGCACCCAAAGGTGATCCTAATCGAGAGATTCTACTGTGCATACAGTTTTTCAGAAAAAAAACTCACCGCAGTTCACTTCGTCACTGCCGTCCCCGCAGTCGTTGTCATGGTCGCAGCGCCACCTGCCCGGCACGCACTTGTTGTTGCTGCAGCGGAATTCTGACTCGGAGCACTGGCGGTACAGCGGCTGGCAGATGGACGGGTCCTCGTCGGAGTTGTCGCCGCAGTCGTTGTCAAAGTCGCAACGCCAGCGCAGCGGGATGCAGCGCTTGTTGGCGCAGTGGAAGTCGCCTGTGGTGAGGTGAAATTACCTTGGTCAGTTAGTCAATTTCAATAAGTAGTGTAACATTGATATGAATACAGTAATACAGTATGACTGGTTTATATCAAGTGCGTGTAACTAGCGTTGTGGATAACCTGATTGAATAACCCTATCCCTTTATGTTATTTTATGTTATTATTCAATCTGATAGTTAAAAATTGTGGATTTTTAACTTGAATGCTCAAAGTTCGATCAAGTTAAAGGGTCCACCTGTATGTTGGGTCCGAATTACACTATTGAATTAAATTTGGTAGATATTTGGAGCACCCCCCCCCCTCCCTCCCCCCTAAGACAAAAAACACAAAAAAACAAAACAAAAAACTACACAAAACTGGCAAAGCACCAACTGAAAAGAATAACTATCAAAATTAATGATCACATAATTATGAATTTCAAAGGTGAAGTTTGTATACCAGTAGGATGGCACTTGGGGCATTTCTCTGGCAGTTCGTCAGAGCCGTCACGACAGTCGTCATTTCCGTCGCAAAGCGCCCAGCTGGGCACACATCGGTAGTTGGTGTCACACTTGGTCCAGCCTGCCTGGCAGGACCGCTGGCCTGCAAGGTATCAACACATGATTTGAAAAATATGAAATGGTTGGTTTATTACTAATAAATATCGTATAAGCAATTGAAAGAAATGTGTGTATGGGGACATCCCAGAAATAAAATGGTTATCTTAACCATAATCCAGTTACTTGAATGAATTCATACAACAAACTGTACAACTCTATCAAAATGACTAATGATTGTCAAATAGAGATATTTACAAAATGTATGTCCAATCTGTACATTGCATTGTTAAATCTGCAACAAACTACACAAGGAACCGTTTATTGCAAAATGATAACTTGAGTCAATGGATAATTCGAGTGAATAACATTTGTACCAATGAAATGAATCTTGTATTAGCCTTAATGTTACTTTACATACCGGTATTTATAAATTACTATGATGACTCAAAATTTTGAATAACGCAATAATTTTCATCTCCTTTCAAGTTCGAGTTAAAGGGGTTCAACTGTATATTAGCACAGCACTAGCTTACGGCACTGTTCAACGGGTTGTTCGTCTGACCGGTCGCCACAGTCATCGTCCCAGTCACACTGCCAGATCTTGGGGATACACCGACCATTGTCGCATGTGAACTGACTCTCAGGACTACACGTCTTCTTGGCTGCAATAAAGTAGTCAACAAATGGGGTTTTTACCAGTCATGCTTAATGGAATGAATGCTTCTAGAATTGTATCTAATTAGGTTGTTAAATCTAAGTAAATGCTTCATCAATTTGTGGTATGATCAAATAGATGTACACCATACCACACATTGAACTACATGTGTGTATGTTATCAGAACTGAACAAGGCAAATTCCCATTAAATACACACATATATGCATACACTCACAGTCTCACATGGACATTTCCTTTTAATAAAACTATAAATATTCTTTACTCATAATACAAATACACTCATAAGAAACCACAAAATACTCACTGCAATGCTCATTAACAGGTGACTCGTCACTCCCATCTCCGCAGTCATCGTCCTCATCACACGTCCAGCTCTGGGGGATGCACTTGCCGTTGCCACACTTGAATTGCCATGGCTCACACTGACGCACATCGCAGTTTGCCTCGTCAGAGCTATCACCGCAATCGTCTACTCCATCGCAGATTTTGAACGGGAATGAGCAGTTGAGGTTGGCGCATTGGAACTGTCCCGGTGGGCAGTGACGCACCGCTGGAATGGGAAACGTGGTGGCATGATTTAATCTGTAGGGGGTTTGGTAATGCAACAAGGAAATCATTAAAAAAACGATGTATTTTGAAATCTTAAGCATGTGGTGAGGTAGCAGTACTTACGACAGTCAGCCGGTTCATCAGAGCCGTCTCTACAGTCTTTCTCCCCATCACACTTCCACAGGTTGGATATGCACCTGAGAAATACAGTAGACACTCGTTATATCTGCAAATGTGGCGTTAATGTCAGTTCACTTTTACTTCCCATATTTAAATACTGGCTTTGTTAAATGCAGCAGTACCTGTTTATCGAGAGCTATGAGAACTCCTTTTCTTTTATGATTGTTTTGCATTATCAACCACTCTGATAACTGCAAATTTCGGACACCACTAATTCTTTATTCACTCCCTTCAAAATTGAGTTAAACCAGTCCAGCTGAATAGGCGTTCATATCAACCAGCGTTTTACTCTTTACTTGAATGTGAAAATGTCGTCATTTCACTCACCTGTCATCGGCCACACCACACCGGAACTGGCTGCTGGTGCAGTTTGCGATGCAAGTCTTGCCATCTGGTGCCAGAATGAAGAACTCAGGACAGCCACAGGAGAAAGTGGTGCCGCCAGACGAGATGAGGCAGAGGTGGGAACAGCCGCCATTGTTCTCGCCACACGGATTGTTGCCTGTGGGGACACATGGCAAGCTTACATGTATAATTTGCACTTATCTAGAATTTAAAGTGATAAAAAGAGTCATACATGTATTCGACTTTCAGGCAGGTTGGCACAGTCACATGTGAATTGGATTTGTTGTGATTATTGGGATTGTTTGTTACGGATTTGGGATGAAGTTATGCACATTATGGAAGAGTTATCTATAACTCATAAAGATGAAGCTACATGTACAGATGGTGTATACATGTAACTGGGGTCTATCTGAGACTATGAATGGTACATACTTGGGGCATATTTTAGAGGCATATCCAGGAGGGTTGCAAGGGGTACACAGCCCCACCCCTCCCCCTTTCACCTCACAAAATTTCAATTTCTATTTTTTGACATCCCCGTGACTCTTCACACATGCAATCCAATAATATGCTGTGGGTGTTCCTCCACCTTTCCAAAAGCCTGGATCTCAAAGAATATTTTAGACTACAGTCTATCTGAGACTACGAATGGTACACACCTGGGGTCTGTCTGAGGCTATGGATGAGGTGTATGTCCATGGGGCGGTGCGTTGTGTTCCTCAGCTGCTGCCGGTCAGCACCTGTGAATCTGTTGGCCTTCTCCACAGACTTGTGGTTCCAGTCCGTCCAGTACATCCACTCCTCAAAGATGGTGATGGCGAAGGCATGAGGCACGCCTTGGAGCACCGTGTGCCGATTGGACCCGTCCATGTTTGCGTATCTGAAGATGCAAGGAACAGATAGATTTGTATAATGTATGTGTTTTTATGCCAGTTGTGTTACTTATTCTGTTCAAGTTGCATTCATGTCATCCGTGCTTGTTTTTCTAATATACTGCAAATGTTCTATATAGTAATATACACCTTCTTAGGTACACGTAGATGCATTCTGTCCCTCTGAAACATTTTCATTTTGTTTTTTTATTAAACACGACTATTTCTCTTGTTATGGTAATTAAGAACTTTACCACATGGATGTCTATACAATAAAAACTATAACACTGCCTAAAACATTGCAACAAAGATGACTATATAAACAAAAAAACATACAACACTGCCCATACTAATAAAAACTCATTTAACACTGACTACTTAACAAGCGTCTCTTTTTCACCACTCACTCTATGATGTCAAGGTGTGCATCCGCCCACCACAGCCTGTCCGTGATGTAGTCCACAGTGAGCCCGTTCGGCCAGCCCAGCTTGGTGGTGACCACCTTGGTGCGTCCCCGGCCATCCATCCCAATACGCCCGATGTATGGCGTCAGGCCCCAGTCAGTCCAGAACACATAGCTGAAACATGCAGAGACATCAAGCAATGGTGAATGGGCTGGGAAATTTAATTGAGGAACCTGGTATGTTTTCTAACTTTGGTCAGTGCAAAATTACAAAAATGGTTTCATAACTGTGCCCAGAATCTGTAAGTTTGGCACTCAAATGTTTTGACACCAGCAAGACTGTACTGCTTGCTATCTGTATCAAATTTAATTTCTATTCTTGCATAGTAAGTGAAATTATTGGATGTTTTGATGTGTTAGAATCAAATTCTTAAAATTGAGATGTTTCACTTAAATACACTTTCTATATTCTACCGGCGAGCATCAAATTTGCAAATTACTAGTTATATTTACATGCTGCTATTACACTTCGTGAACCACAAAGAAAAGTGCCCCATACCCCTTATGAGGATGAACTACAAGAGCCCTTGGATTGGCCAGGTCTTCCGCTATAAGCACCATCTGGGAGGTGCCGTTGAGCTCGGACACATACATCTTGTCATTCTTGCTGTCTGCCCAGTACAACTTGCGACCCACCCAGTCGACAGCAAGACCTACAAAAAGGTTAAGATTGTATATCGTCATCTTTCACTAATGGTGTGATGGGAAAATTTCCGGCAATGATTTTTAAAGGGTACATTTTGCAAACATTTGGCTAGTGTATTTTCATTTGTTCATTTAATATCTGTGAAAGGCTCACGAAGATTAGTTATTCATGTTAGTAATTTCCTCTACAGTCCGGGTTAGTTTCGGAGTAATTCTCCAAGGTTTCCAGAACAAATGGCTAAGTGTAGGATATATCTAAAGTCTTTGTTATTATGTATCAGAAAACCACCATTTAAAAAACTGTGTTTTAATGTGAAAGATCATTAGATACATGGAAAAATAGCGCTATAGGTAGTCTTACCCTCTCCACCAGGCATGCCTTGCCACACTAGCGTCTCTGTTTTGGTCCCATTAAAACCCACACGTTGGATTTTTCTCGCCTGCTCAACATTTAATAGAAAATTCGTTAATATGTAGATAAATTAGTATGCGTCAAATTTACTGCATTTACTACATCTAATGCATGAAACATGATACATCATATGTTTTCTATATTAATTCTTAATCTCCATATAATTTCTGCTTGTTGACTTAAACCAAAGATGACAAACCTGTACATCAAAGTAGTAAATCTGTTTTTCTTTTATGTCAAAGTCCACAGCAACAACGTTGTGGAGACCCTCTGATATCATTCTATAGTACTGTCCATCAGTACTCAGCTCACGAATATAGTATCTATTTGTGAACACCAGCCAAGGCTCCTCATCTAAAATCATCACAAAAAACATTTATACTTTCAATAAACAAATAAGAAATTATTTTCTTTCTTTGTGTAAATTACCATATTAAAAGGGCTGAAATGTTAAAGCGCTGTTAACCAATCAACAATCAACCATTTTAAAAATCAAATTAGCAGTTGGTAATAACTGTTTCATATTCATAAAAATACCTCAACTCCTCATGAATACTACAAAGCATATTAAATAGGCCCCGACATGGGTACATTACATTATATATATATTTTTAAATCATGGAATACAATACAGCAACATAATCATCAGTGTCCACGTACTGTCTGTCTTCTTGCACAGTCCGCCGGTACCACCAGGTGCCTTTTTGTAGCCATCAGCACACTTGCAAATGTAGCTGCCTGGTGTGTTCTCACACAGCTGGGAGCAGGCGCCGGGAACCTCCACACACTCATTCAGGTCTGAAACATGCGGGGCGTCGAGGTTAGAGGCCATGTGCTCATGTTTATAGATGATTATTTGCAAATTATATCCTTAGTTATCATGTCAATGTTTTATTTTAGATAAGTCTATGTCAACACAGATTCTTTTTTACATTGATTTTAACATATTTTCTTCTAGAGAAGTAGATAGATACTTGAGTGACAATTTAAACACTTTTGCACATGTTGAACATAATCAGCTATGACAACTCACTTTCTTCTCACTGTCTGTTCTAGACGATTGCTCACAATGGTGACGTAACAAAACAAAAAATATTTCCGAGAAATTCAAGCAAAGACATCCACTCACCTCTGCATGTATGGCGGTCTGTGTTGAGTGTGTATCCGGGGTTACAGTCGCAGTAGAACGATGTGATGGTGTTCACACACTTCTGCTCGCACTGGTTCGAACTGATCTCAGCACATTCGTCAACATCTATGAAAATCATCCATCACCATCACCTCACCAAAAGTATTTAAGTGTGGCACATGGTTCATTTTACATGCCTTACTATTATAGACCCCTTAGTGTACTATAATCATTACAATTTAAATTTGTTCCTACAAATTTCACTAACATTTCCCATTGCATTATGCAGTTATTGGGTTTGTAGTTTTTTCCCCTAACATCAATTTTACCACTATTCCATAACTGGCCATAGATTTTAATTATGCTAGCTTACAACAATGAGGTGGTTCATCTGAGTTGTCGCCACAATCATCGTTCTTGTTGCAGACAAACTGGTAACTGATGCACCGGCCATTGTTGCACCTGAACTCTCCTCCTGGACATGTAGGTGCAGGACTCACTGCAAAACATACATGAAACGCTCCTTAGAAGACAATCTCTAAAGTGGCACCTCTTGAAGAACAGCTTTTATTAGACAAGACGTGTAGATCAATATATGACAATCCAAATGTCCAAGGGCTTTTAGGTTGAAAAAGTCAAGTTAGAGGGTGGACTTTATACAATGTGTATTTACATCGAAATTTCAACTGTTTGCATTTTTATATGATCCAAATTTCTGGGTGCACTTTTACATGGGGGTTGAGTCTTGGATGGTAGTACATGTATAAAGGTGCATTGTTCCTATGCAAAACCTTTATAAGTACTCTATGATGTGTACCTTTAAGCTGCCACCTTGTGAAAATATTCCGTTTAAAAATTTTAAAAGAAATATGCTTGTCTACCATCAAATTAATCTATAAAATAATCCATCATTTGCATTCATAATTTATCAATATAGTGACCTTTCATGTGAGAGGATTGAACAGGAAAAGAAACAAAAGCAACTTACAGCAGTCCTCTTCTTTTTCGTCACTTCCGTCACGACAATCGTCAGCTCCATCACACTGAAAGGCGGAGGGAATACACCGCCCGTTGTCACACTCAAACTCATCACAGGCTGGGTACGCTGCAAATAACATCGTCGGCTCATTTCATATGAAGCGAATATAAAATTGGACAATACTGATCGTTGTCAATCTCAAACTTGCAAGCCCAAGATTTTTGCTTTGGTCCATTCATTCATATTTGCATGACGTACAAAAACGTATCTATAAAACATCAAATCCCAAACATAAGATAATATTTGGTAGTCACTCACATCTTGACTACAGCAGGTGTGAAATGTTAAAATGCACTAATCTTATGCATGCACATTATCTTGAATCATGATATTTGTTAAGGGTGTTGAAGAATAACACTCAATGTGTTTTAAGTGTGTTTTTCATAGCACTTACTGCAATTGGATGACTCATCTGAGAAGTCTCCACAGTCGTTGTCTCGGTCACACACCCACCGTTCGCTGATACAGATGCCATTAGCACACGAGAACTGGCCAACTTTACACGTTCTCTGTTAACAAAAAAATATCGACCATAAAATATCATGGAAAACACTAATTTTACAATACTATGGTTTGAACATGTGAGGTACAAATGTATATCAGGAAAGGATAAACAACTAGTGCTTAGCATAGAGCATCGTAATTCTCACAGCTTAATATGTAGTATATCCGTGATTCAACCCCATTAATATTTGCAGAAGTTGTCCTCAAAATCCAAGCAATCAAAACCTCATTGGAAAAAAGTTCAGCGGCATGGAGATTAATAATACCAACGTTTGATTTCTTGGCACCGCTGCCAAGTTCCACGCGATTTCGGCCTTCTAACCCACAGGTTGATATAATGAGCATAGACTTGTAAAGACAGTGTGAATAATAAACCTGTGAAACTGATGAGGAGCATCTATAGAGCTATATACATTAAGGGCATGAGGGTTGTATTCATTTAACAAGTCACCCATGGGCTCACTTTAGACCTTAAAATAGACCTCAAATATAGGATAAACCAGTCACAATCCATGGGTATTACATAAACCTCACTTTACATTCAATAAATCAGATGCATGAAGACAGTGCACACATACCACGGGACAGTCTTGCTGCTCGTCCTCTCCAAATACGCAGTTCTTGTCCCCGTCACACACCAGGTGGCGCGGGATGCACGGGTAGCGGCCCGCATCCTTGTTGGACGTGCACGTGAACGTGTCTGGTGGACATGTGCGTGTCTCTGCAATCCGTGTAAACATTATGGGGTGGAGTTGATGTCGAAATTGATCTTACATAAGATTTTAAATATAATAGGAGCAAAATCATTGTACAAGTGGTAAACGGGAATGGGAATGACACCCTCTTTTTAAATGTGGACTATTTATAGGGTGATAGATACATGTAGACCTCTAAGGCAACAATCTATCTTGTGTTATAATACCATTATATGCATAAGTACATGTAAATCTTGATTATACATTACGCTCCATAGTTGTTGTTTTTTTATGCAGATACCTGTTCAATATCAATTTAGAAAATAAAATCACAAGAAAGGCACTCCCAAAGTGCCACAGATTTGTTGCCAAAGAGTCACAGATTTCCTCCACAACTCACCACAGCTGAGTCCAGGGTGCTCATCAGAGTTGTCACCACAGTCATCATCACCATCACACACCCACTGCTCTGAGATACACTTGCCATTGGTGCACGTAAACTGATTGCCAAAGCATGTTCTGTTGGGATGACCTAAAGATCAGACATAAATAACCACATATTGGTCATTTCCTTTGAAGTGAGTGGAGAATATTATAAAGATTGTGCAGTGTAAAAGTAATTTTTCACATTTATGATCATTTATGCAAGATAAAGTCCCTGCGTGACATAATATCATAGATAACTCATGGATATTTTGTAAGCTATTCTCAGAAATAGACAAACCTTTAAACATATGCACACAGTGACACCTTACGTATTATAGAACTGCATGAAAACTTCTTACACAAGCAGACACATTTGTATAACCACTATCAGATCCAGGGATTGTACCACAAGCACATGTTTTTTCTAAAAAAAATGTAATTTTCATGTTCCCTGAGTGTTTAACAATACAAAACCCATGAAATCCACTGGTTGCCGCCCCCGGCGCCCCTTTCTGAAAACCTGGATCTGCCGGTGACACCCATGTGGTGACTTACTGCACTCCTCCGGCGGCTCGTCACTGCCATCGCCGCAGTCGTCGTCCCCGTCACAGTGCCACGCGGCCGGCACGCACCGGTGAGACGTCCGACACCGGAAGTCACCTGCAGATAGTCAATATCGGTGCAATGATTCTCTGTTTTTCATTTTTGCCCATACCAGCCTCCTCTATAAAGAGATCACCTCTATCATAACAGTTATTTGGCAGTCCCAACTTTCATTTCAACCATTAGTGGGTGTCTGGCACCGGAAGTCGCCTGCAGATTAACAATATCAGTGCAATGATTCTCTCTTCATTTTTGCTCATAACAGCTTCCTCTATACAGAGATCACATCTATCATAACATAATTATTTGCAGACCCAACCTTCTATTCAAAACATTGGTGAGCGTCTGGCATCGGAAGTCACCTGCAGATTAACAATATCAGTGCAATGATTCTCTATTTTTCATTTTTGCTCATAACAGCCTCCTCTATAAAGAGATCACCTTTACCATTACATATTTTTTGCCGACCAAACATTCTATTCAAACATTAGTGTCTGGCACCGGAGGTCACCTGTAGATAGTCAATATCAGTGCAGTAGAACCTCTACCAGCATCAAATGGACTCAATATAGAGGTGGTCTCTATGGATGTGTCCCACAGTCTCGTTATGAAGGCTTGAGACTAGGAAAAAATGGTCTTATTCTATCTAGAAGTGGTCAATTGGAGGTCATAAATCACGAAGCATGTTACCTGGATCACAAGTTGTGAATGCACAGAATGTGGGTTGTTCGTCAGAGCCGTCAATACAGTCGTTATCACCATCACACAGCCAGCGTCGACGCACACACACGTTGTTACCGCTGCACTTGACCGAACCCGGAGCACAAGTCGTAGCGGCTACAGCGTAAAAGGTACAAAAATCACTTGCTAATTAATGTTAATGCAAAAATGAAATATGAGAACTAATTACTGCCAGATATTAAAAAGAATTATACACGTGTAATGACTTTATGAAGATTTTACATTGATGACACATTTAGAGATGGGCATGTATTATTGATTTTGTTTATTTATTTACTTTTATTTATTTACTTTGCCATATGTTACAAATAGAATTTACAATAAAAAATACACATAATTAACAATAATTTTAAAAACATTAGAATATTTAAAATTACTGTAGTTGATGGCATTATTTATTATCTCATATTGCCACTAGCTTTATGAAGAATTACATTCAAATAATTCTATATAAAGATGACAAATTTAGCGGGACGACTGCTTTTACACAGTTAGAGTAAAGACAGTTAGTATAGAGATTGATTTCTAATATATAAAAATAAGAAAAATCATTTTGATAAAACAGATTCATATTGCCATAAAACTCACACCCACAAAACAGCAAATCAAGATGTTGATCTCAATAACAAAACAAAACTTACGACATCCAACTTCATCTGTGGCGTTTCCGTCTTTACAGTTGTCGACACCATCGCACACATTGCTCAGGTCGACACAGCGGAAGTTCTTGCACATAAATTGCTCTGGACCACAGGTTGGGAATGCTAGCAATGGGAGAGTAACACTGTGGCGTTAATCAATATGTGTTGGTATTATTCTATAACATCAATCATTGGGTTTTATCAGACTTCTGATACTTTAAAGTAATCACCAGCTTACGATGTGCAGACTGGATAGTGATTTTTTTTATAATGAATACGATTCATTTTGAAATTGAATATTATAGAAACTTTTATTTTGTGTAATGTATTTATCATACATGTACATAGAAGCCCCTTTGATGTTCTATTTGAAACGCTTAAACCACATTGATCCGCACCCTAGTTTCAAGCTTCGCAGAGCAGATGACAAACACGAACAGAAAAACAGTGGGTCAGAAAACTATTAATCAAGGAATTACAATGTACAAGTCACGTATACATATTGCAGTTCATAAAAAATGAGACCTCAAACAGTCACATCTGACAGTTAGTTGAAATAAGTGAAATAAAAAGGAAACTTACGACAGTTTTGCTCGTCTGTCCCGTCCTTGCAATCATCGTCGTAGTCACAGCGCCACCTCTGGGGGATACAGCGCCCGTTTCCACAGACAAACGCTGTTTGTGGGCAGGTGTGCGTTGCTAGAAAATTTCACAGCTGCTATCAGATTCTCAGTTACTCGATATTAAGATACATGTGGTACAGTACAAGAGTATTTTTAGATCTATCTACTGTATTGCTAATTCATTCACTACACCGAAACTGAAAATACTGTAATATTATGGTCATACTGAATTGCTGGAGGAGTAGCTTGCATGAAATTCAACACATTAAATGTGCTAAATATTTAAAACACAGCAACAACACAGGAAGTCTTCCTGTTATGGTTCAAACAAACATGGTCACAATGTCAGCTTATACAAGACAAAATACTTTTAGTATACATGTAAGTATTCTGGAAAAACACTAAGCCCATCATGACACTGTCAAACATGGGAGATGCCTGGGCTCTGAGTGAGCATAAACTCAGCATAGCTTACATAATATTAAAAATCTACATAACATAAAAAATCAATATAACATTGATGAATCTGGTGAGAGAAAGATGAACACTCACAGCACATGGTGGGGTCTTCATCTGTGTTATCACCACAGTCGTCATCCAAATCACAGATGAAGCGCTGAGCTATACACTTGGCATTGCGACAGACAAACTGGTCCTCAGTGCAGTTGTTGGGGTACGGCACACACATCTTCCCTAAAGTATAGAACAATGCAATGGCTTATAGATGACAGTTTTATAGTTACTGTTTAAAATGGCTATTGCAAATCAGTTGAATTTTCATTATTATCAGGCCTGCACTGTAGAAGCCAACAGAAAGAGAGAGAGAGAGAGAGAGAGAGAGCGATATCATATCATGGATATCATGGAATGGTTTTACTTTTCTACTTTATATCAACCTGATTCAGAAATGCAGGTATACACAAGCCAAAAAGCTCATGGTAATACTTACACAAGTACATGAAATCAATGACTATGTTTTCAGGCGGCAAATTAATTTTCAGGCTTACATGTGTATACCCAATAAGATCTTGACCCAGGATACTCACAAATGTTACAAAGTGTATGAAGGAAGAAGCTGCATACCTCCATTGCCAATCCTGGTGTCTGAGAAGTCAGGACATCCACACTCCACCTGTCCATTGGGTGCCGGGTGGCAGATGTCAGAACAACCGCCATTGTTGTTGTCACAAGGGTTCTCACCTATATAGCAGTTCATGAATGTATATTATACAGTGCAAACAACCTGAAGCTCACTGTGAGATGGTAAAAAAGCTAATTAGGTGGATATTTGGGGTCCAAAAAAGTGTCATCTGCCGCATTATGTAAAGAGCACTTATCTAACACGTCCGTGTGTCTGTTCTAAAATGTTGTCGACACATGATATGGCTGAATTAAGAATGTGGCTGCCCTATACGTGAATATTTGTAAAGTGCAGAAGTCTATTACTAAACATTACTAAGTATAGTTCTTATCTGGTATACAGTACTTGGTCTCATTGTATTGGTTCAATTCTTCATACAATAAGAAGTATTGATATTAGAGGATTCCTTCTCCAAGTCTATAGGGCTATATCCCATAAGAAGTATATTAATCAAAACCAATATAATCAAAATCTAAAAAACCAATGTATCATTAATCAAGAAGTAGATGTAATACAAAATAAGAGGGTGTGTATCTTACACTGCTGCTGCCTGTCCTGAGCGAAGACATGGATGTCCATGGGGCGGGAGGGCAGTCCCTGGATCATCACCTGCTGGTTTGCTCCTGTGTGCTTCTCTGCACGGAAAACACCGACTGCAAATACAGGTCTATATTTTCAATTGCAGTTCATTACATCAGTTTGTATGGTACATGGAAGGACCTCAGGCAACAGTAGAATGAAATATGTAAATCTGCGAACTAAATAAAAAATTGTACTCAATAACAGACTGTTCTGGGGATGATATATTTAGAGATGAGAGTTTTGAATTCAGCAGAGTTTGAAGCAAACAATCAACTAAATGTTAAACTTTAAAACCAATTGAAATAATGGACTTACACATTTGCCAATCAGTCCAGTAGATGTGATGACCAAACTGCGTAAGACCGAAGGGATGGACAATCGTATCCACAATCACCTCCCTGTACCTCCCATCCAGGTCAGAGCGCTCAATCTTATCTCTGAAAATAACAGTTTCATTATAGCTTAAATACAAAAAATACATACAAAGATTTACGAAAGTGGTATAATTATTTCTAGCCAACCCATATTGTACACTGTATTCCCAGACCAATTGATTGAATGTACATTTTCCATTCAACAATTTTTCCCGCCATCGATTGTCGGAAATATATTCATCTTTCAAAAGAATGTTTTAAACATAATTCATACAGTTGTCTGTTCTGCATACTTAGTAGACTCCCCACATTTTGAATTGAATTCTAAAGAAAAAATGTTCAAACTACAAACTACACATGCCTCAAATTTTAACCTGCTAATGACACACATAAATGTTACTCACAGCATGGCGTCGGCCCAGTACAGCTTGCTCTCATCATAGTCGATGGTGAGTCCGTTGGGCCAGCCGAGCTGTCCCTGCACAATGATGGTCTGCCCCGTCCCGCCAGACTGGGCGCGCTCGATACGTGGGTTTCGGCCCCAGTCGCTGTAGTACATATTGCTGCAGGGGAGAACACACGGGTAAAATGTAAAGTCATGAGGGCAACATTTGGATAATGACTACATATATAAACACCATATTTACATAGACCACAAAGTTTACATTTACATTTACAATTACAACATACAGGTATGATCATAGGGTCACTATGCAACAGATTTACAAGTATATACATTGATGGTATCCACCTGGTAGTACTGTACACAATTCCAAGACTTCAATATGCTATATGCAGGCTTTTTAAAATTGTTGGGTTGTCGATGTACTAAATGTTTAGAAGTTTGCAATTTTTAAATATTAAAATGTGCTCCAAATATTTTGTTTGTTGTAAAGCCAGACAATAAACTCACCCTTTACATGGATCAAGGACAATAGCCCTCGGCTTCTCAGTCACCATCACTGTGGCCCTATGAGTGCGATCCAGATTCATAGAGAAGATCCGGTTGATCTCCTTATCACTCCAGTACACCTTCTTGTTTATCCAGTCATAGGCAATGCCCTCAGGGAGGTACACTTCATGACTCGGATCTCCAGAAGCTGCAAGAGTGAAGAAAACTAGGGCATTGAATTTTCATTATTTGAGAATCTGCTGGGTACTTACTCATCAGGAAACATTAAGAAAATTTTAAGATTTTCATACACCATTTTTGTGGAGTAGGAAGAAATACATGCAATTTTGTGGTTATTAAAACTAGATATTGAATAGTGTATTTTTTTCATCAGACATACATTGTATATGAATATCCTAAACATGCTTGAAAATAGAATAACATGAAAGAAACCGCTATGATACAGGTATATTTGAGACATGTATAAAACAGAGTTAATGCGAAAGGGGTACTAAAATAACAGAATAAGGACAACTGCAGCTAAAATTAGACAGATTTACCAAATTGAAAGCAATAAATTACCACCCTGCAATATACATGTACTGCATAATATAAGCACCTTTAAAGAGTAGTAATTTTTTCAACACTATTATAACGTCACCAAAACCGACAAGTCACTTCGGATGAAAGTCTCAAGATGGAGACCAAGAGCAAATATAAAAGTTAAATATATTGTTGAAATGTAAGTAGCAGTATTGCAAAAATTACAAACCTTTATGGATATTCCTACAACTACCATATACGACCATCCAAGCGCCCAGGGCCATTAAATTGAAAATTTCTCAAACTGGAGGGTTGGGCTGTTACACGAGAGTGCAGTTACTACATAATTCTTAAGGACATTTAAGAAAAAGAGGGGGGCGGGCTGTTACACGAGGGTGGGCACTTGTATGGTCATATATGGTAATAATAGTCTGAACAAAGATATTAAGCATCTTACTGGTGGCGTTTTCGTGGACGACAAAGTCGGTGACTTCGCGCGTGTTGATGTTGAGCTTGCTGAGGCGTCTGCCAGCCACCTGGCTGAACACGATCACACTGTCAGAGTAGTCGTAGTCCAGAGCAACCGCGCCGTCCAGACCTGCGCACACAAACACAATTACATGTAACTGGCGTTCATTTTCTGTGGTTTACATACATGTACAGAAGAACTTCTCATGGAACTAACTTAAAGTGATCTCAACGGAGAGGTGGTTATTATGTGGAGGTTCCCATTGGAATGATTTCGAAGGACTGGGACCGAGAAAAGTGGTTTTATTATAGAGGTCGTCTCATTATAGAGGTGGTCTCATTGGAGGTTCTACTGTATTAGTTATTATGCGTTTGTTATATAAATTGCATATTGCATTATCATAATATTAATATTGTTCAAGTGATGTGGGTTCTACAAGCTTTTGTGACATTTTTGCATTTTTTTCAAATTTGAGATTTAGTTGGATTTTCATGGGTACATGTAGGTTGCAATTCATCAGTCCCATTGGATATATATTGTCCTACTGAATGAACCCTATAATAAATGATAATGTACATAGTATATAATTGATACTGAGCATACAAGGACGGTAACCTGTAGCAATCACACGATACACAAGACAAATACAGAAATGTATACTCTGTACATGTTCCATATTTGTTTTTGTATCTAGATGTATATGTGTCAAGAGTTATTTGCGTATATTGATCTGGACAACGCACATCAACTACAAATGTACATGTACATTGTATATTACTTATTGCAAATAAGATAGAAAATCAAGCCCTTGCAAATACTAAAACGCTTCATGGTATTATAAATTTTATCTAATTCAATGTATTCTGTTGAGAGCATTGAAGCATCATTTTCTGTAATTATAATACATTGGTAATTATCAGTTATTAGGTTGATCATATACAAAAATCAAATATTTGTGAATTTATCCACCAATCCCATCAATATGGTAATGATCCAAACGAAAACCAACAAAAGTTGCCTGCTAAACTTTGGTAGGTCACTTAAAAAAAACATTATTTTTTATAACTGGCTACAATGCAATGGCAAAAATCTAAATTATGTGCTTATCATTTGTTATTCAAAGGCTGTCTCATAAAGTGAAATTATTTTCATGAGCAATGTTTCACATCCCATGATATCATAGGATAACTTTATTTAACTGTTACATATTGCATGTGTTATATGTATGTATGTTTTGTTTTTCTTTTTTCGAGCTCAATAAATAAAAAAAGGGATAAGTTTGACCAAATCCAGCAACACAATGGTCAAGTTGTTTGTATAGCAGGCAAAAGTGTCAAACAAAGTGTGCAACAGGTACGTATAACACAGACCTTTGCGTAGACATCAATAACTAGCTGCTATTATGCAGACAATAGGTATAGATCTAAAAAATTGAGGGAGCTATATCATTGTCGGTGACTGCATAGACACTGTTGGTACAATATACTGTCATTGCATGCATAATTTAGACTTCCCTATCCTATTATTAATGAGGAGAGACGTGCTCACGATGGGCAATGACATTATAACAAACTTGTAGCTTGTACATGACTAAGATCACATGAGAACATACAATAAAAGTGCTAACATGTTTTAACCTTTACTGGGCGTTGCTAACTACTATTTCACAAATTGTATATCTTAGAGAATACATCAAACATAACGGATAAAACATGACATTAAAAGAAGAGTTTGGTCGTTTTTGCTCCTCTACCTCAATGAAAGGTGTTCCGCGAATATGGAAATCTGACTCCCACTGTTTAAGGATACTTTGGTTGTTAGTGACGATGGTGTTTCTGGGTTTTGCTCTTTTTCAAACAGGGGTGCAAGTAAACGCTTTTCTTTCCTATTCAACAGTTGTAAATGTTCGTGAAGAGGAATACACCGTGGATAACTACTATCTACCATCTTTCTCAATTTGTAATACTAATAATTTCAAAAGTCAGCCGCACATTCCTCCAGGGAAAATGCCATATACCGAATTTCGTAAATATATTTTAAACCACACAACATGTATTGACTGTGGCCATGGAGAATTTGAAGACAAAGGTGGAATTAAGTTGTTGCAATCTGCAAGAAAATTTTTGTATTCTAAAAATGCTTACTATCACTACATAGGTGAAACTGACATTGAAACTATTACTCATTCGCTTGATGATTTCATTTTACACTGCAACCTCAAAACTATACTTGGTACAACTCCTACACTCATTCCTTGCAAAGACATTGCCAATATCACACGCACAGTAGATGATCAATTTTTCAGCTGTTTTGAAGTCAGTGTGAATTCACTTAAATATACTGATGTTATGGGTATTTCCATGATCCTACATCTTGATAACTACCAATCACAATATTATGATCCGGATGAACCTGAAAGCAGTGAAGCTGGTGTCCAACTCAGACTGGATTCAAAATATATACCCTTAAAGATTCCTGCTGGGCATCATACTCTTGTCAGTCTGAAAGTGGTTCAAAAGAAGAGACTCCCGCCGCCTCATGGCAATTGTCAGGGAGGATCATATAGCTATAATGACATGATAGCTTGTTTTGACACATGTTTTGGTGACATTTTACAAGAGCGATGCAATTGTTCCAGTCGACAATCAGTGGGAAATGATGCGGTTCCATTCTGTGGCAATATAAGCATGGGATGGAGTTGGGTAGCTGAGCATGCAACGTGCTATCAAAACATGAGCTTTGAGTCTTGGGACGAATGCTTTGATGATGATCGTGCTTGCAAATTGCCGTGTGAAGAAACAATGGTAGAATCTAATCCAAGTCATTTGGTTTGGCCAAGGAAAAGTGACTACAAAGCTGTGTATGAAACCCACATTAAGAGAACACCATTTGCTGACCACTTTTCCGCTCTAGAAAGTTCCACCCTATCACTAGAAGATCAAGTTAAAACTGATAGACTAATCGAAGAAAATCTTTTGAAATTGTCTGTTGAACTTGGTGAGTTTAATTACATGGTTCTAGAGACAACACTAAAGACTACTTTTGTGTCACTATTGTCGCAGTTGGGTGGGTTGTTGAATCTTTGGGCTGGAATAACATGTTTTTTATTTGTTGAGTTGTTTGAAATGCTGGTGAGAATCTGCCTACCCGTACTTACCAAATCTCCAACTAAGGAGCAAAACAAAGTGAAAGTCGTAAACGCTCCAAAAGCTAATCAGTTATCATCATTCAATTAATCTCTTTGTTACATATTTGCATGTAGCATGATGGCAATTTCTAAAATCATCATTTACATCACTTACAATATTTGCATTTTGTCATACATATGTATTTCATATTTTTATATGTTGAAGCTTAATTGCACAATATCTGACAAGTGATTGGTCATGGGAATGTATCTGTGTAATCTGCATGTGCCACATTTATTTATGTGATAAATAGATAACTTGCTCAACATTCTGTAAATTTTTGATGTGATGTGTTCAACTTAATGTATGCTTATGCTTAATATAACAAAGAATAAATGCTTTCACTTAGATTCAATGTTTATTCTGTGTAATTTTTCACTTACCAGAAATAGTCTCAAATGGAGTACTTGTCACGTTCGGGTTGAGGTTCATACTGCGGAGTTCAGTGCCCAGTGTGTATATCAAATACTCTGGTACATCTACAGATATTCAGGGTTAAACCAAATTACTAGTCAAAAAAGTTTACAAAAACAGTATATCATAAGCCTAGATTGAATATGAAAAAGCAAAAGGTGTTTTCAAAGTCGTCATGCAGATTTTTTTTAAAAACAGATACCGTATATATACATGTATCTTAATAAATACCCATATTTGAATAAAAGCCCAATACAGGTGTGATTTGCATCTCCGACAGAAATCCATCATTTCAAGGGATACACAAAAAAATAATCCACCCACTACTACATTTCTTCTACCGTAACGTTTGAAATACTCATTTGAATTACAAGTAGTTTTCTTTTTCATACACTAATACCACTTAAAACAATGCAATAGACTAAAATTAAGTACCCCAGGGGCATTATGACATGTTTTAATGAAAAGCCATAGAGGATATTTCAATAATATGATTTATATGGGTGCTCTTTAAAAATATTGCTCCCCTCGACACCCAACTAAATGTATTCAAACAATCACCCATGGCTATTAATCAGCAATTTACTGTACTTATAACTACGTAGACCATAAAAAGAACATCAACAATGGAAAAGACCATACAAGATGGGTATATCAAAAATGGTGCTCCACTCATCAAAGAATTGGCACAAGTCAAGTCATACCTGGATCATACCTGGATCATACGTGGATCATACGTGGATCCTACCTGGATCCTGCTTTTAAATAGCAGAGGTACATTCACGTCACATCGAATTCTATTCATAGATCACACAGATGTGATAATGGCTCGATGGATTAGAATGAGTCATACCTTCGCAGTTTTTGCCGTCTGCTGCGAGGGCGCCGGTAGAGCAGGCACAGCGCGGGGTGTTGGAGCCGGGCAGCGCAAAGCACAGCTGGCCACAGTCTCCATTGCGCACGTCACATGGGTTGGGGTCTGCAGCAACAACATTTGTGCAATGTACCGGTAGGTGACTAACGATGTAAATGTTACACCGACCGCATGGAATTTAGATAGATTCGTGTACTAACTAGTTATGAGGGGGAATCGTGACCCATTAGAAAATTTGGAAAATTGAGATTTGATTTGTACACAATTCATTTGTAAACTACAGTTTCTTTATATTAAAATAATTCGGCCAGAGAAAGCTCAGTGTAAGCTTAAGGTCATATAAAATATTCATGAAAACGCCATACTATAGGCTGTCCCTTCATTATTTTCACAGTTTAAATAACAGTTTTCAGGACCATACATTATATCATGGTCACTGGCAGTCTAGTGTATTATAATAATATACAATAGTGACCCTTGACCCTACTACATAAGATTACATAATAATGCACATACGCATGATGTACGTAAAATGCAACAATATTGACGTATGATACTGGACTTTGCAGGTGCTATGAATACTGCTCCAAAATAATCATGATATTACATTTTATCTTTATATATTAATATTCTATACTAGTGTGTTATTATCTGAGCAAGGCATCTTCAATTCTGCACCAAACAAGGTAAGTTTAATGAAAATCGGTTAAGATTGAAAACAGTTATGGGGTAAATGATGGTGTTACGGGATACTCTATAGTCATAATCTTTTATTTTATCACAAAACATGTTAAAATATAAATAAAATGCCTAAAAAAGAGCAGCTTAAGTCCTGCTTTATCTTACTGTTGATATCTGGCTCCGGCTGGACGGATTCATCAAACACAGTGATGTCCCGGAGGAGCTCCAAATTGCCACGGATCACCTCCGCTCCACTAATACCACTGCTGTTTCCTGGGGTGCTGGATGCTCGGAAAATCTGGATAAGCATATTAAAGTGTTCACAGTCAATTGACTGCTTAAACCATGTGAAACGAACTATTGATGCGTCACTATCATTTTATAAGTTTGGTTTAGTATTTAGTTGAAAAAAAAAATCGGTCATTATTAAAAACGTACCGTAAATACTTTGAATGTACAAATGTTGTATTTTCATAAATACATGTACGTGCATTCTAATACTACTAGGCTTTGTAATGGGCAATGTCACACAAAGTTATTTCATGACATATATTAATGCACTAAAAATACACAATCTTTCGAATAACCAGTTATAGCTGGTTCAATTGTGATCTGACAACCATCTTTTTTGACCTGTCGATCCACCCAGTAGACAGCTCATGTCAAGGCGTCAAACACCAAAGGGGTTGGGCAGGTTTGTCTCACAAACTGAGAAACAGCCGCCAGTAGCACTGTTGGTCACATGTGACTGCAAATAATGAAAATATACTATATGCTTTGCTGTCAAAAACTTTAAAAGATACACATCTCATAGTAACCTCCATGGAGTTATAATGTTTATTGATCAAAATAATCAAACATAGGGCAGATCCAGTAGGAGGCCCTTGAAGGCAGCAACACCAAAGGGGTTGGGCAGGTTTGTCCTCACAAACTGACGGTCCCCTCCACTGAAGGTCACACGCTGCAAATAATGAAAATATACTATATGCTTTGCTGTCAAAATACTTTAAAAGATACACATCTCATACAACACACATGGAGATAATGTATTCACAAGAAAATCTAAGTCTTAAAAAATACTTCAGATATTCTAAATGAGGGCTTTACTGTAACCTCATAGAGGCTTAATGGTAGGACTTTGATGCTTATATTCTCTTGTTATTAGTAGACCATATAAAATACGATCTACATCAGACTCTTCAAGATACATTCATATATTCCTGCTTATTTTGTCCATCACAATCCTCAATCTTACCTGGATGGCATCTACCACCGAGTCAACCCAATAGAGGTGGTGGGTCTGGTAGTCAATGGAGAGACCGCGCGGGTTGTAGATCCCTGTTTGGACTATTGCTTTCCTATTGGAGCCATCTAGCCAGGCTTTCTCTATCTTTGGCTGCTGGCCATAGTCTGCCCAGTAGAGGTAGCTGAAAATGCCACAAAGCAATAGATGAAACGATAGTACATGTAAGTATATAACCTCCTTAGAAAGATTATCTCGTTAATGTAACTAGTTTTCTTGTACTAGTTCTGCATCTCATGTTACTATTTAGCACGCGTATACATAGTATCTCTCTCAAAAACACAGGAACCTACATTAAGTCATCAAAATGGATTTCCAAATAATTCTTCCTTAGTTACAATACACACTGGCCACTTCTGAGCTATTAATGTTAGGGCAGAACAAGAATGGAGGAAAAATCAATTGACACTTTGCACGATTGTAAGGCAGAACAGCCCTGCAAATAAAGAATCAAGGTATAATAGACAATCAGACCTCTATAATGCTCTATTACAAAGGTACCGATAGATTGTGTCATTGAGTGATATGGGAGATTGGGCCTACAAATGTATTACTGGTGTATATTTACAGCCAAATAGAACCTAATTTTAATATGTACATGTAAATGATTTCACCGAACTTTAGAGCTAAACTTGGTGCATATCTGCGTACATCTTTCAATCACTCTTGAAACCATCTTCAATGCAGCCTATTCTTTATATGATGGCAATGTGACAATCAAAGAAACCAAAACAGCTACAACTCGCATTACCGTTTGATGGGGTTGACAGCCAGCGCTCTGGGTGAGTCCTCTGTGGTCCTCAGCAGCACGTATCTCTTGTTGCCATTGAGTTTCATCACCTCAATGTACGTGTCTGGTGTGTTCACGTTGGTAAAGTACAGGTGGTCTGTAAACAGGCAAGGTGTAACGTTATTGTCATTGTTATTGAAAAGGTTGAACTTGTATTGTTTATTTCAAAAGACGGTCTAACGTTCATTTTAAAACATCTCCTATCAAGATCAAACGTCATTTCTATCAGTGAGGTAAATTACATTCAAATAATAAAAAAAGAAAAACTGAAAGGCCAAATGAAAAAGTATTTGGGAAAGCTTTCGAATAAGACGCTCTTAGAAGTTGAAGCACTACAAAATCAACAGCATATGATACAACTCACTTGCTATCCAGTCTATAGCGAGACCTCTGATGCCACCTTTCCCAATACCAGAGGTGATGATCTCTGTGAAGCGGTTGCCGTTTGGTTTTATACGGAAAATTCCACCACCTCCTGCTCTTTTCTCATCATAATCGCACCAATAGATGAACTTTTTCTTTTGGAACACGGAGATGTGTAGGGCATTACGATCTGAAAAATGTATATTGTACGGTATGAAGTACATATATAGTGAGCTAAGTGTCTATATGCGGGTGCAAAACCCACCTGCGACTAGAATGCAATATTATTCTTTCCTGCCTTGCCGTCAAAAGTCTATATAATATTTTTGACAAAGATTACACACCTGCTAACACAACTGCCTTATGATAGTACCTATTTCAAGAGTAAATTGGAATAATGACTTGAACCCTGAACAACTGACATTGTGGCACCTATTCAAGCAATTATGGCAGCACTTGGTGAATAGATGCCACAGTGGTAGTGGTCCACGGTTCGAGTCCCAGTAGTTGGTATGTGATATTGACTTAGCGAAGTACATCCAAGTTTTGTTTGTTTGTTTGTACTCCGCAGCCATCAATTTTGATGATTATAGCATAGGGAGGCCACGTGGTGTTGGTACATGGACCTCTTTGTGCATCAATTACACAATAAATGCATACGAAATAATTAGCATGTAAGGAGTGAGTGCATACCTGGTCCTGCTACTGGCATCATGGCCTCCTCCTGAGAATTGGTGAGGGAGAAACCTCTGATGGAGCGCAGCTGAGACACCACCAGGAAAGAGTCAACACCTATAGCAAGGTGGAGATGGGTATAATGAGGTTTTTGAATAAAGTTGACATAGCTATCCTATGTATATACTATGAATATACCTAATGCCACTAATCCATACTTGGTTAGGGTGGAGATTGTTAACGTTGGGGAAATATTTCACCGAGTCATATGATGTAGTGTGCACGTCTGATTTGATTTTGAAGTCAACTGTAATTATTATCTTGAATATGTGTGGCAATGACTTTGTGTGCAGTGTCAAGACGTCAGAATATTTTGTTGGACGGGAACAAATAAAACATTACATACTGAGATAGAGAGGCTGTCTGATCAAGACACCCTAAATAAATTATGATTCAAGATTTCAAGATTGTGCTATGATACCCACATACTGGCGGTGCATGCCTGTCAAAAAACAAAAGATATGGGCGATGGAAAGCCAAGATGTAATAGCGGCAGCTCAAACCCCATTTGGAGGTTTTGGAATGAAGTTATACCATATAGCTTTTCTACAGTGGCCATCAGGCAGCTCTTGCTAGATTATTAGCATTTTTTGATGAGTGAAGTCAAGATATCAAGGTCCTACAGTACCCACCTTGGCAGCTCATGCCGTCCTCTTTGAGAGTGTAGCCGGTGGCACAGGCGCATGTCTTGGTGGCACCGTCACCCAGCAGACACAGCTGCTCACACAACCCATTGTTGTCGGAACACGGGTTCACGGTGCCTGCACGATATAGTGTGAACAGCTATAGAAATTCATAGGCAGATCCAGAGTGGTGGTGCAGGGGGCATGCCCCCCCCCCGACCTACAATTTTTTTATTTTCTGTTATAAGTGCCCCCCACCATGTGCTTAAATTCAAAAGTTGTTATTACCATTGATGACCACATCTTTGATGTTAATGGATTTTAAATTCAAAACATGTGCTTTAATTTTGTACATGTGGGGATACAGTATTCGCATACGCATGTGGTTGTATATAGGTATTCAATAGAAAGCAAAATTGTTATTACAGATGATGCCATGGTTAAGAAGAGCATCTTTAATATGCTAAAGAATGCAATGGATTATAGTATGGTTAAAGCCTCTCTAATGTAATCACAATTGCCCACCGTCCTTAAAATGGTTATTTTAGAGATGTTCTACCATGCTGTATACATTTATGCATTTGATAATACAGTTTAATTATACTAAAAACAATGCTGTTGGCTATGGTGAACATTTTCATTCAAAATTTAGAAATTGTGATTAAAATACACCAAGTTCCCATTTCAACATGTACATGTATGTTATAGATACACGATTGCATGAAACTCACCATCCTTATGTCTTTCCCTGTAGATCTTGATTTGGTTCACAAACGCTAGATTATTTCTCAGAAGTTGTGGACTTTCTCCATTCAAATCAACCTACAAATTATGAAAATGTCTTTAGAATCTATCACATGGAGTATCATACATTATGCTCCCAAATCAAAGTTCATGAGTTTTAACCAGGTTTGAGGCATAACAAATTGAGTAATAATCATACTAAGTCAACTATAAATCAACAAAAACCCACTGCACCTGAGAGACAGTCTCGTAGTCTTTATCAGCATAATACAGTTTTCCATCGTGGATGGCCATGCCTTGTGGGTTGTGGGCAGACACAGCCAGTGGATGACGTGTTTTAGTCTTTATGTAGTACTTCTCCATCTGAAATAAGTGTAAATGTATCAGTTTATACACTGATTTATCATTTACGGATGTCTTTAACTTTCTTTACAATCGACTGCTTCAAACATATTTCATCTGAAATACTTTAGTTTATACATTGATTTATTATTTACACATGTCTTTCACTTTCTTTACAATCGACTGCTTCAAACATTTCCACCAATGAGTTCCTTATTGAAAAATTAACATGCTCTATACAATGTACTACATGACACAAAATGATTACGCATAAACAATGGAGTCAAAATTTTAAAAGTCTCACTTTCTGCGCAGCCCCCTCACTCCAGTACAGCACTTTCTCCTTCACGTCCATGGTCAGCCAATCGAGGTTATAGAGGTCATCTTGGACAAGAATCTCTGGGTTGGATCCATCCAGGTTCATACTGGCCACTTTGCGGGGCACTCCAGAACCACCATTGTCCAACCAGTATAGTTTCCTAACAAAATTACATTATCTCTGATTCAAGTTTAGTGTATTTCATTTCATGTCTTACAAAAAATGTATGGCACAGCTAAAAAAGATTGTTTCAATCCATTCTTTCCACTACACATTATACACTACACAATCTAAATGCACCTTTTCAAACAGGTCACTGGTAATACATGTACCGTATATCTAATGTGTTTTCACCCAGTTATCAGCAAGAAATTCTTAACCAAGCTGTAAGAGAGACTATTGTGATAGCGCATCACAAAATAAAGTCCAGTATGAAATATAACACCATTCTCATTACTCACCCATCAATGGGGTCAACAACCATGGCAACAGGTCGCGAGACGCCCGTGTCAGAACCGTTGTTGGCTAGTAGCACTCTGCGGTAATTCTCCTCCCCGTCTAGACGAACCACTTCAATGGTGGATGCACCGATGTTACCGATGTAGAGGTTTCGAGACACCCAGTCCACGGCCAGACTGTGAATAGGAGGTTATAATAACGATTCAATGGAATTAAAAGGGTTAATTATTTTATGAGTGGGATAACTATAGAGTAAATGTAACAATGTACGTGCAATAATTGCAAAAAAAAGTTTATACCTGTATGGGGCTCCTATGATCCCATTAGCCAAGAATGAAGTCCGATTCTCACCATTCATCAGCACACGTTGAATGGTGCCCTGAAACAAACAAGTGGTAAATATCATCCAAATGAATAAATCCATACAGACATTTTCTAAATCTACTTCCTAAACATTGAAGCTTCATCATCAAAACGATGATACAGTGTTAACTCTAACATAATGGGAGTCAATAAAAAATTGAGTCATCAGAATAATCTATACTGTAAAATATCATGAAAGGAAATTATCATTTCATCCCAAATCCATAAATTCAACCTATTAGAGTTGGAGATAATCAAGGTCAACTGCATAATATACTATACCTGGCCCTGCTCTGGATCATACTCCACCCAGTAGATGAAGCCTGTCTTGCTGTCGTAGTCGAAGTCGTGAGGGTTTTTCTGGCCCATCACAGGGATCATGGGGCCTGAGATGCCCTCGCCAGCCGGGGTGGCGTTCAGGGGCAAAGAGATGATCTGTGTGCGCCGCATCAACATCAGGAACGGAGTGTGGTCTGTGGAGGGAGGAAAACGGATATGGGATGCACGTCTTAGGATTATTGTTATTGATAAAGGGAGGTGTTTGATGTGGTTTTGTGAGGTTTTATAGATAAATTTATTTTGACTTTGTGGGGTTCAGAAAACGGGGGCGATAGGGTGGGGGACAGTAGGGCTGCAATGAGCTTCGAGCCTACCTGGGATCTGCAATGGGAATGACTTATTAATTAAAAGGACAAATTCTCTCTAAAGATATGGTATTTGTGTATTCATTGTTACAAGTCAAATCCAAAATTAAACATAAAAATCTTTGTAATTTCATATAAATTTTGAGCTCATAGGCTCCTCATCAAAAATCCAAAATGAAATCTAAAGATAAATAGTATTAGTATCTGTCATATAGAGGAGGTACAAACCTACTCAGATGCTTCTATCTGTCATGACGTTTCGCTTCAGGCTTTGATGAAGAAATCATCACTACATGTATATGATGTCATATCTGTATTACATGTCCATTATTGCTCTTATTCATCTTTTTTTTTTTTTGTTCTGTGTGATAACTAAGAGAAAACTCTATAAAAATAGCTAATGCAACTCTATAAAAATAGCTAATGCGCCTACTTAGGACCAATTGAGTTGCAAATTGGTCTTCTTATTACCTTGGATACAGTTTTTCCCATCATCAGCCAACTTCCAGCCATTAGGACAAGCGCACTTGTAGGTTCCTTGACTCTCCGAAGGTGACAGCAGACACAGGTGACTGCACGGAGATCCCGTACATCGGTGGGCCACTGAAACACAATGGTGTGTGTTTTTAAAATGAACAATATATTATATCAAAGTCTTGGATGTCATTACCGTATCCTTAATAACCCATAATGTAGGGGCCTACACACATGGGTCATAAAAACAAGTTCAGTGGCAGCTACATGTAAGCCCTCTGCCACTGTGAATTGATTGCCACGGGATGCGTTGTGACAGTTTAAAAGTCAAATCAAATCAAATCAATTTTATTGGTCAATGTGACAGGTCCACAAATAGCCAATGATACAAAGTTCCAACATAGATTACAAGGTGTGTCCCTTTACATGAGATAGACTAGATACCCTAGGCTTTGGTTATAAACGATATGGTAGCATTCACTGCAGCTTTTTGTAGTTCTTGGTTCCGTGCTTGAAATGATAAATTGAGCATTACCGATATCTTATCATCCCAGTTCATTCTCCGAAAGCGTTGATCAAGTATGGTGCTCACCATGAATTTGTGACAGTTCAAATGTTCTGTTTCTATAATGGTGTCCATCATATTCACAGCTTTTCTTTGTTACAAAATTATTGTACTGGTATGCATAATATCAACCACCACTCCAATATCCATTACACTGAGTTCATCTTAGATAAAACTAAACTAATCATTATCATCATTAAAATATCTAAGATCTCAGACAACTGCTCCTACATTCAAATTTTCCAATGTAGTCTAGTGCAAACACTATCCTAAATGGTTCAAAATAAAAGCAACCGATTTCTTCACAACTTGCTAACATGAATGTTTGAAAACATATAAAATCTATCCACAATGCACCCACCTGCTGGTTGCATTGCTGGATGTACAACAACAATAGCTAACGGTTGCTTCATGTTTCGGTGTATGATCGTCTGGTTGTTGCATGAGAACTTGTTGCACATATTGATGGACTTGTGTTCTCGGTCCGTCCAATAGATGGTATCCTCGAAGACTGCCAGACCATGTGGATGGCGAAGGAACTAAAATACATATTTTCATGTTCGTCAGTCACTCTAGCAATTATGATCTTTTTGTGTTTTCATTAATTGGAATGATGAATCCAAATACTTAAGAAGTGAACAACATCCAACTTTATTACATCGATAATAAAGATATGTTATTGATGTTGGTAAGTTGATAGTGAACTGTTACAAACGTGGTCCTTTCTATGAGTAAAGATAGCAATGGTTTAGAAGTTGAGAGTTTTTCAATCATTTTGATTATACACCTGCTGGTCCAGGATTGTCATATTTGCTGTTGATTTGAAAGATCAATTCAAAGTTACGAGTTTCAAAACAGGAATTTTTATTATCTTAATGAGAAAAGTTTCACTTACATGATCATTAACAAGAAGAGTTTTTCTTCCACTGCCATCATAATTGCAGAACTCGATGTAATCAAGGCGTGCATCAGCAAAGTACACCTGTAATCATGACCAAACAGTCAATGTCAGCTACATCTAGGCACACTGAACTATTTGGTTTGTATCATCAATTGAATTTAACTTTTTTCATTGTGAATCACCTTTTAATACCACAAGTTACAAAATCAAAACAAAATGTAAGGTACATGAACATTATCTTAGAGGACATCATACTCATAATAAATCATCAAACATGAAATAGGTGAGTTTATAACAATATTCAACAGAGCTTTAATGTAAGAAAGACATCAGCGGATGATAATGTAACAGGCGTGAGTTAAAACTGGTCAATTTGAAGAATTGATCAATTTAGAAAGATGGTGTTACGAGGTTGTCAAATGGGTCAATTCACCTACCTTTTTGGATGGCCTGTCAAGTGTGAGTCCGTTTGGCCAATACAATTTCTCTGATACAATCACCATGCGATTACTGCCATCTAGACCTGAAGTCTCAATTCTCGGAAATTTGCCCCAGTCAGACCAAAACAAGCGGCTGAAATAAGTGCAATTAGTAAACATATAAGTTCTAGACCTATTTAACCTTATCACATACTGCTTAATCATAGCATTATCATGACTAAAACGGCAAACCAGTAAAGATTAACTTATCTAACTTAGTACAAAGTTATTGTATTTAAGAACATACAATGTACTTCAACAAAAAACTTATTAAGACCTATAACCCCAACTCACCCAAGCAGAGGATCAATGGCCAGGGCCCTGGGATTGGTGATGTTCTCTGTGAACAGTGTTGCCCGATTCCTTCCATCTAGATTGGCCACTTCGATGGTCTCTAGAATGTAGTCTGTCCAGTAGATATTGCGGCCAATCCAGTCCACAGCTAAAGCCTCAGTTAGATCAATCCCACTCATGATGAGCTGGAAAAAGGTCACTGTTTTCAGATGGGCATATGTGATAAAAGAACACATTTTACTTATAAGTAAATAAAATCAGTAGCATACACTCTGCACACAGGCATTCGCAACGTCTTCCTAATGACTTTAATAAGCTTCACACTTAAAGAGGTCCAAACAGTAACCAGTAGGATTGTGAAAATGTACAAATGACTTGAAGGAAAAGTTATGAATAAGTGAGATACAAGTGTATTATGACACTGAATATTGACGTTTTACCACTTTACTTCCTGCAATTGATGAGTAACATCCATACCACTGAGTAGTTTCTGGGGTTGTCAAGGGATGCTTTGTAGATCTGGTTGAGTCGGGTATCGGCCCAGAACACAGTGTTGGACTGCATGTCCACATCCAGAGCCACCATGTTGGTCATGTTAGCCATTTGCAACTGAAACACACAATAAAATTCAAGTGAAAGTTTTTTTCCTTGCCTTTTACTTTGAGAGCCATGTGTATTTGTACTACTCATTTCATAATACATGTACTCAGAACATCATATGTATGATTGCATTGTGAATGTTGATTATGAGAGATAGATTTTTGTTTGATATTATTAGGTCTTATGAACAGCTGAACTCTAAATATAGGTAATTACAATTTGTGCGATATCATTTATTATTTTCAAAATTTCCATTACTGTAAATACTGCATGTATTTTAGATATTCTAATCTATTACAATTCAAGCACAGAAGAAAATAAGTTGTTTAGAAAGTAGGCAATCACTTCATAAGAAGAGCGCAGAGGGAGAGCCAGCCTAATTTCAGCCCCTTCAGTTTTCGAACGTTTACTATATAGACACGTATATGACATAATTTCAAATAATAACAAGCGTTTTATATACATGTAGATAACTGCCAAAAACTGAAGAGGCCGAAATTAGACCGGTTTATCCTTTACAATGTACATTTACCTGTAGGGTGATTGGCAATGGGGTGGCAATAGGTGTCCGCACAAAGGAGTCCTTGTTGCTCACCAAAAGATATGGTATGGTGCTGTCTGAAAATACATGTTGTTCATTTAAAAATTGAAGCATCATAAAGCAATTTTAGGGTTAATATCTGCAAGATCCTATTCTGGTGGAGTACCATCTTTAGGCACCAATGGTATATGTAACTGCAAAACACAACAACATATCTTTATCAATTATACATATGTAGGTCAAAATCAAACTAATTTTTATATTGTCTGCTGCAATGAATACATTAAAAATGGTGCACATATATTGCATTGTTTAATGTGCAACCACATAAGCCTTTGATAAATCACACTATCGGATTTTCAAGACGTGAGCATATTATATCAATGCTAAAACAGAAGTTCCTGATGGTGTAAATAAGATAGTGAAAAATGCAAACGGCAGTCTCACTTTTAGCCTTGCACGTGCGCTGGTTGGGCATCAGTTCATAGCCATCAGCACATTCGCACTTGTACGAACCCTTAGTGTTGATGCACACTTGACTGCATGCACCTGCACCTGTCAGGCTGCACTCGTCTTGATCTGAAAAGAGTAATAGTAAAGACTAAAATTATGCGACTCAACGAATAAAAAGGAACCATTTAATTTGAAATTCTGTTAAAACTGTATTGAAAAACATGACATGTGTGAGATTTTTTCGCTATTCATCAATACCTCATGCCAAAATCATTCTAAAATGTATTGCTTGTATGCAATCTTTGAACATATTGATTTGCTGGTTATTTGGTATCAGATGAAATATTGTACAAATCCTAGAAGATATTACATGATATGTTAAAGTCATTTTGTGATAGATTTAATGATAGGCTTACCAACACAGATGGTTCCATGTGTGTCATTTAGAGTCATGCCAACAGGACAGTAACACAAGGCTCCGAACGGACCTTGCCTACAGAAGTGAGAGCAGCCACCATTGGCATCAGCACACACGTTATCATCTGAAAATAACAAATAACAGGTGAAAGTTATCCCTTAATATTCACAAAAAACTTGTATTTGCTAGCAATTGAGAAGATACGACAGCAGTAGTCATGGTGGGGTCAAGTCCCAACAGAGACTAAGAGGTGTAGTCTTATAACAGACTTGTAGAAAAAACACCTTTCATCAAAGTGCGTGAATACACTTTGGTTTTCATAGAAAGGCTATTCTGCATTTGCATTAGTATTTATTATACAATGTTTATTTAAAAAAGAAAGCTTCTTAGCAGCTTGACTTACTGCATGCGGGTGATTCGTCCTCTCCACCCGGACAGTCCCTGTTGCCGTTACAGACCTGGGTGAGATTGAGGCACACACGGACTCCACCCGGGCACTCGTACGTCAGTAACGGACACTTGAACTCGGGTGGCGCTGAAAGAGGAGGTGATGACTCAATAGGATAGGAATAAAAGGGGGATTGATTGTTAGGATATTTCTGTATGGCACATCTACGTCTCTACATAGTAGCATTAGCTCCATACATTTACATTATTTTCAACAATACAAGTTTGATCTTTATTTCATTTTAAACAAAACATCAATATAAGGGAAGTCTCCCTTCTATTCAACTTGAAAGCCAAACCTTTGACTGATCGGAGCAGACTATATTTTGACTATGAGGTGAAATATTCACTTGAACAAACCATTTACAAAATCTACGAAATAAGAGTTCAAAACTCATCTTTACAATCTCATGGTAAGTTTTCCCACTACTGACCATCATGAATTTCACTCAATATACGTCAACCATAAAGAATAAACCTACGGCAATTGTTTTCTCGGGCCTCGTCGCTGTTATCACCACAGTCATCGTCTCCGTCACACTTCCACCGGTCGGGAATACACCGCTTGTTGTTACACTGGAAGTAGCCCGGCCGGCATGTCGTGGGAGCTGAAACAGAGACAGATGAGACTATCTTACAATAAAAAATGTGTTTTCTTGCTCTCCTTAATACAATGCTCCCCTCGATCACTTTCCAAATTTCTTTTATGAGGAGTTGATGAAATATTGGCCTTTGTTCTCCATTAGATAGGTAAATTTTGATTCATCACATATTGTAAAAATAAATTGCTTCCTTTCTACTTAAGATCAAGAGTATACACTGTAATTCAGGGCACTGTGCTGGGGTATTTTCAAGACACCAAAATGCAGTGTTTTTAATTTGTCATTGCTACAGTCATATACAGTCCAAGCTCACATTTACATGTACATCTCGAAGCAAAGTTAATTGGGGAATTTTCAAATTCTCTTGCTAATCTATCAACTAGGGCAACTATTTTAGAGTAGCTTATGTCTTCAAGGTGACTGAATTTACTCGACACTGGAATCTTCAATTAAGACCACCTCTATAATAAGACAATTTTTCGTGTCCAAATTAATCTCGATCAAGATACCACTTTGAAGCCAGTCTTTAGGTCTTTATTAATAGAGAAGTTCTAAGTTGTTACCAATGACAACGTCACAATAATATCAAGCATGACTTACGACATCCTTCCTCGTCACTTCCATCCTCACAGTCTGTGTGGGAGTCACACTTCCAGGCCTGGGGAATGCAGCCACCGACCTCCGCACACTGGAACTCATCCTCATGACATGTCCCTGGTGCCCGTGTTGCTGTAAATATACATGAGAAGTGATTTATTCATGGTATTTTGAATGCCTGAGTAAAATCATTTTATTTTATATTTGAATATCCAAATTTTGATTCTTTAAATTTTATTCATTCATTTTTGTTTTGGCAACATTGTCTTTTTGGGATAAGGCATTAATCGCATTTTTAGCTGTTTCAGTAAAAGTTGAAGCTCTGCCCATGCATTTGATGTATATTGGTTTAAACATTTATTTGCTATATATAATCAACCAGAAAGACCATATATTAATAATGAGAGGTTCAGTATGTTCATTGTTTAGCGCTTGTTGATGATCTAATTATGATCAGTATTTGATTATGAAGCATTCAACTAAATACACAACATGCGAGACGCTTGGTGATAACTATTTCAATCTATGGGGAAAATCTAAATGATGGCTATTTATTCAATAACAAATACTACAAATAGTTTATAATCTATAATCTGGCAAGAAAACAAGTAGTTGAAATAAATGTATATCAATCATAAGTTACGTACGACAGTTTTCCTCGTCTGAAGCATCGCTGCAGTCATAAGCTGCATCACAGCGGTACCGTGCAGGGATGCATGTGCCAGAACTCTTGCACTTGAACTCGATGGAAGAGCAGTTCTTTGCTGGGCATCCAATCTCATCATTTCCTACACAACGGAGATTTTAAAAAATACATCAGCAGTGGGTAGGATGTTCTTTTATGCTATCTGATGAGTCTTGAAGACTTGCTGAACACTAATGCCCTATATATGTAAAGAGCTAAAGAAGAAGAAAAAGAAGAAAAAAGCTCAAGGAAATCTAATAGTTTTATTACCACATTACTGTTATTCAATGAGCACTCAATAAGCTCCCCCACAAATGTGCGAATATATGCCAAAGCATACTGTGTGGGTGTGAGCATAGATAACATTGTCAACAAACTGATTTTGAAAGAGGCTGATATCTTGAGATAGGATGAAACACAAACAGAGCAGTCATCAGAATTCCATCAGGACAGTCATTTAATAAAATCATTTAGTTACCATCAGGACAGTCATTTAATAAAGCATTTAGTTACCATCAGGACAGTCATTGTCTCCGTCACAGAGGAAGCTGGAGGGTACACAGCGGCCGTTGGTGCACTGGAACTGAGTGTCTGTACAGCTGTGGTCCTCTGTAATAGACATACTTCAGAGAATGAAGCTATCATACATGTTTATTCATACCATATCTATATGAACTAAACTAAAACTATCGTACTAGATTTCAAATGCATAGATACATTTCACACCAGTAGTGTAGTGTAGTTTCAGATTAGTTTGTGTATCATTCAAACTGCATATTAATCTTCATAAATTTATCATATGTAATATCAAACACATAAAAGAGCATCACATAGCGGTTGAAGCGAGGCACTTACCACATAGTTCTGTTTTCTCATCTGATCCGTCCCCACAGTCATTCTCTGTATCACAGATGGAAGTCCTGGTCACACACAGACCGTTATCACAGCGGAACTCCCATGGAGAGCACGTCAGATTGGTTGCTGTAAACATTGATCAGCTTTCTTCATTAGAGTGTCAACTTGTACCCAATCAGCACTGGTTATCATATCATAGAACAACGTGGATTTAGAATGTAGCAAGAAAATTAGGTCTCATAAGCAGATTTCACTGCAGCCCAGAAATGAGATTATTTTGAATATAATGTTCTACAAATGGGTTTAAAGTACAACTCAATTTGACACGTTGAAGCATAACATGAAGTTTGGTGATGATTGCATGAATATATTTTGTACAACTTTGATCATAAGCTTAAATTTATTAGAATCTATGACAAAGCAATCATATGTACGTGAATTGATTTTACACCTCAACATACATGTATACATTTAGTTCATAGAATACTTCAGATATGCCATACGGAGATAATAACATTTCATTGTAGGTTACTTACGACAGTTCCTCTCATCGGACATGTCTCCACAGTCGTCGTCCCCATCACAGCGCCATCTAGTGTAGATGCACTTGCCGGATGTGCATTGGAATTGAAGAGGACTGCAGGTTTTTTCTTTGAATAAAAGGATATTGTCAAACTTTTGATGAAAAGTATGGACTGTAATAAACAGTTTATAATGAAGAGTATATAATCCAAAACATAATGTCAGGAATTTAATAAGAAGTCTTATCCTAATGCTGATAAGTCTAATTGGCACCTACTAATGATTATCAAGGCATATGAATCAGTGAATATCGCTCATGATTATTTGAAATACGATAATTCAAAGTCGAAACAACCTTATAACACAGGATGTTGATCACTGATCTAAACGTCCACAAAAAGTAAACTGAATGCATAAAAAACACTCACCACCACAATTCTGTTCATCCGTGCCGTCGAGACAATCGTCGTCGCCATCGCACTTGTAGTACTCACTGATGCACCTGCCATTTCCACATTCAAACGAGTTTGCTGGGCAAGGAGACTTTGCCGGCTCGTCTGGGTTGTCAATACATGTGCGCTGATCCTGAAATCATGAATCTTGTTGCATATATTCTGAATTTTACGTACATAATGTTTGTGAGCTAACACCATTACAAGATGGATCAGGTCATTGATATAATTTATTTTACAATATGTACAGCTGTTTTCACTTACCTGACCTGTACCTTTGTAATGTGTTAATACCGTATTCCCGCGCATTAAAGCCCATGGGCTTATAACCAAAAAACAGCACTTTTTGGACCTTTTGAAAATGGAAAAAGTTCCCACTTACAAGCCCAGGGGCGTATATTCGTATACTACGCCCACCCCCTATTTGGCGATGAATAAGCATTGGATTTTGACTATATAGAGCCACCAAGTTTCTTAACCATGGGTTCTTACGTGTTACTGTACGGTACTAGTCTACCTACGCGGGCGATGATGAGTGTACTGACTTTTGGCAACGTGCACGATGTTTTCCTTTAATCATCAATGGTAATTATTAGTTTCATATCTTTTCTAGCAATGCTGTCTACATATTCGTCATTGTCACAAGAATTTTCATAGCATGGTAACATCGTACAAACCTAATTTAATAAATATTTGAACTCCGGAAGTTCGCCATTATAAATCATACTCACGCACTGGAGATATACCGATAGCATTTAACAGTCCAAGTCCGGGTCCGCTATTGATTTCTAATGCATTAAAAAGAGGTTGCGTTGTGGAAAGCTCCTAGAGAATCACGTTTCGTTTGCAACAAGAACTATGCCGGTAAATTTGTTTTGAAAAGATATATTATTTGTTAATTCTCACTTTGGGTGTATTCTAGATGCAGATTAACACAAATATATATCTTCAAACATTGATTCAAGCTCCCGCCGAAGGTTTATATCTATGTTCATTCTGAACCATTGATGGAAAATGGTGAAACGTGTCGGAGCTTCTAATATCGCCCAAAGCATGATCATTGTATGACCGTATGTGTACGCATACGAGCACAGGATTTCTTTAGGTGTGTTACGTTGTTTTCACGTGTCTTTGGTGACTCATCTGGGTTCAGGGTGCACGTAACTATCAATTTTCATCAATTTTTTTGGCAGGGAAAAATATTTTTATTCTCACTTATTGGCCCATGGGCTTATATTCGAACATTAAGCCCATCTTCGATGTTAAGCCCATGGGCATATATTATTGATTACATGTCCCATACAAGAAGATGATTACACAAATTATCAAAAGCCAATTATTACAATGAGCCAGAGCTACGGCAACAGGTGAGATTCGTGTACAGTGATGATTAGGTTACAAGTGCTCACATTGCTGTCGAGTTTCATGCCATATGGACAACCACAGTGCCTGAGGAGGGTGACCAGTGGGAAGCCCGTCTCCCGTCGCACTGGGAAACAGAAGTGGGAGCAGTCCCCATTACGCTCAGCACACGGGTTGCCCGCTGGAAAAACAACAAACGCATGAAACACACACACCTACAAAGAATCATGAAATGTGATAACTATTTTACATACTTTTCGCGCATCTTTTATATTGATATAGCGATATTTCAAAATGTTAAAAGTTCAAGAACTTCCAAGTTTCATAGCAGAAAATAATATGTACAATGTTTGTTGGTATGATATACACAATCCTCATACAGTGTATTTGACGACATGTGCGCTGATACGCTTATTACTTATGTATGATGAATGTGTATGTATTAGTTTATATATCTACGCGCAAGTTCATTACATATGACATTTTTTACATACAATATACAGCACACAAATCACAGACGTATTTATCTTTATCACATACAGTAGACCCTCCAATTAAGACCACCTCTATAATAAGACCACTTTTCTTGGTCCGAATCCTTCAAAATGATTCCAATGGGAGTCTCCATATTTTCTCCATTGAGACCACTATAAGTTGGCCCCACAAATGGATTTAAAAGAGAGGTTCTACTCTATGAAGTACTGACTCAACATTCAGTATTGTTACGTACGACGTATGGGCTGGTCTGCGGGGTCAAACACACGAATGCCGTTGATCTTGTCCACATCCCTGACCAGGATCTCAGTCTGTGTCGGATCAAACTTCTTCACGCGAATGATGGCCTCTTGCCGCCAGTCGCTGTAGTACAACTCATCTGCAACAGTACACAGCAGATTAACCATATGAGAAATAGCCAATGGCATTTTGTGATTAAAGTATATCAATTTTCAACCAATCAATGAATCAATCAACCAAATCAAATCTGTGCAGCTAAAAACATACATGTAGGCAGCAATGCGGAAATCTCCTTTAGAAATTTCATATGTTTTGTGAAAAGAAGATGGGAGTGCCCTCTGCACCCTCATTGTATCAAGTGTGTAGTGTACTGGGTAGGATGTTACCTTGGTGGACTGTCAGGCCAAATGGGTGGGTGATGAGTGTGACACTGAGCGTCTGCACATTGGTGCCATCCAGCTTGCTACTCTGGATCCTACAAACAACATGAAAAAGCATGTACAACTGAGATTCTGCATCCAACATGGCTATCCCATATTATTCTATTGCCGCATCAATTATTTTTGCATACAAACGTGATGCATATCACAGGTCGTTCCACAAAGACTCCAAAGCAAGGAGGACTATTACATTTTACTGCTGGTAAACCACTAGACAGCTACATTTCTTACACGATTCAACAGTCAGACATGTGAACATACTTTAGAGCTATCTCTCATAGCTTGGACCTTCAATCACTGCCATTGAGGTATAAACCCTAATCACCTGGCACTAATCTCCTCTTAAACTGTGAATACTTGCTTAGATAGACATTCAATTTGCAATTGATCAACAATCACTTATTTTATGAATGACGCACAACTGACCTGTTAAACATGGCGTCGCACCACCACAGCCTGTCAAGCTGGACATCCAGAGCAAGTCCATTGGGCCAGCCAAGCTGGTGGGAGCGTATGTAGGTGATGTTGGTGCCGTCTGGCAAGGCACGTCCAATGCGAGCATTCTGTTCTGTGTTACGGAGCCACTCGGTCCAGAAGATGTAACTGAAATGGGGGTGTAAACGTTTGATTTAAACCTTCATGTCTTTATTGTGGGGTTGTAGGAGGTACATTGTATGGTAAAGAGGATGGGGTTGGGGTATGTGTTGGGTTATAATTTCAATAGAAACTCCCATAGAAATACACTAACCTTCCATTCCCCCCGAAAAAAACAACAGAATCTGCTTCTTACTCACCCCACTTCTGGGTGCGTGACAATATCCCTGGGGTTGCCCAAGTCTGTGATGATGTCCCTGCGGTCTGTGAAGCCGGGACTGTTGAGACGCACCACACTGATCGTGCCAAACGAGTTGTCAGTAAAGTAAAGGTTCTGGGCAGCGTAGTCGAGGGCCAGGCCCTCTACACTACGGATGTCTTTGGTGACCACCATCTGCTGATCTGTGCACAAAAATATGCGCTTAAAATGTAATAACATGTTACTGTGGATGGATTTACTTTAAAAGTTGTGCACTGCTATTACAATAAGATCAAATAATATAAAAATTGAAATTAGTGTTATTTCTTTTATTTGTATATATCATTAGATGTACTGAGTAATTGTATCATCAGACTTTTGACTATAGGTTAAGTGAGGATCATGACATATCCACTGATGTGATTCGAAACTAAAATCATACAGCACCAAATTACCACAAATTATCATTAGCTCATCAAATGCAGCATTCACTTTTAATTTCTATGACTATGTGCATTGTTGTTGTTTTTAGATATAATAAAAATCACTCTCACCAGTTCCATCAGGATGCACCCGATAAATGATGTCTTTCCTCACGTCTGAGAAGTAGATCCAGTTGTTTGCAGTGTCTACTTCTACAGCTATGAAGTTTAGGAGGGGCTGGACCACTGGTGTGCTAGTCTTGTAGTTGTAGAAGCTTTCTTCAATGCTGAGAGGAGCTATCTTCAGAGCACCTTTTCTACCGTACACCATGAACTTTTCCAGGACTATGGAACATGACAAAATCAGCTTGATAATTGATTATTCATTTCAAGTATCTAAGTTTAGTGATATCATGACTACATTAAATAGCGTGACTCGAAATCATGACTTCAAGGTTGTGATGCTAGAATGCTATTAATATAGTGACACCCCAAAAAACCTGTCTTCACCTATAGATATTATAACTGGAGATTTTGTAAGATGTACATAGAAGGAATATTATTTCATGTATTTTCATTTGACATTCCATGATGGACTTCATTCTTATGCAACAATTAAAAATTGCAAACTCTCACCTTTACATGTCTTCAGATCCTCGTTGAGAGTCCAGCCATCTTTGCACATGCATCTGTAGCCAGCACCTTCCGAAGTGTGCGTCAGCACACACAGGTGGTCACAGCTTGCATTCTCACATGGGTTACGGCCTGCCAAGATGCATGTGTAAGCCAGTAAGGAAAACAGTAAGAAAGTACAGATGTGTCTTGTGAATATTACAAAATTACAGCACTGATGGCACTCTTGCAGATGTCTGCTGTATGTATGTAACAAATCAGTTTGGTGTTAATTTTGCTTCTTAATCATTATTACATAGTGTTACTCACATACCAATTTTTTTATGTTGCTATGAATCTTACAAATACAATAGAATTTGACTATCTGTTGGGATTACAGTAAATTGCTCAAGATAGACAATAATTAAGATAACCAGCTGAAGTATGTTCGTAATGTATTTGAAGTAAAATATAAACTAACCTCACGATAACAGAAAATGTGAGAAAACGAGATTCTACTGTACAAGACATTATGAGTACAGTGAAACCTCCAATTAAGACAACCTCTCTACTGAGACCACCTCTACAATAAAACCACTTTTCATGGTCCCAAAGCTTCATAAAGCAACTAGAATGAACTTCTATATAGAGACTACCGCACTACTGAGACCATAGATGGTCCTAATAGAGAGGTTCTACTGTATATATGTCTCATGACTTACTCTGAGGCTGTACAGTGGGATGTACAACCAGCACTCCCTTCAGCAGCTTCTGCTTGTTGGTGAAGATCTGTGCTGCGGGCATTGACCTATTGAACTTGTTCACCTTGAGCAAGGTCATGCGAGTGAGATCCGTCACGTAGACGCTATCTTCAAACACGGCAATGTCATCGGGGTGTGGCAAGTTGAATCTTCCCGATAAGATCGTTTTTCTGTGAAATATATTTTGTATGAGTAGTTGAAAAAACATCCACGAAAGTTTGATCCCGGTGTTAAATACACAATTTTTAATGATTCCCATGAGTGAATTTACCTACTATATCAGTAAATGCTGCAAATTATATCATTTTTATTCGCTACATGTAACTAGTAGATGTGATAGTTGTGGTGTTGTAGCTAGTACCCAGTAATAGATGTAATCCCTTTACGAGATCACCTTACAGAGGTTTTTCTACTTCTAAGGTCATGGCCACTCTAGACAGGAGGTTTTCAGAACTGGTTTCATCATAATGTGGCTACTCACCATTTAAAAATACAGAAACTCACAGAATAAAAATCAAGAAATCCACATACAAAATTCATTAAAGTGACATTTTTGTAGAAAAGAATTTTTGGGTGCAACCCCCATCCTGGATCTGCCTATGGTGTGTACCTGTTCTGACTGTAGTAGTTAGTGGTGGAAACATGGTCAAGAGCAGAGTCAGTCCAGTAGATTTGTTGATTGGTGAGGTCGATGGCCAAGGCCACGGCTCCCACCATCTTGTCATTAGTGACCACGGGAAGCTTCACCGAACCATCCATGTACACCTGAAATATGTGCTCATATGGGTGAAAACTTTGTGCACATTTTCATTTCAAACTGGAACAGATTCTAAAGAATAATTGAGTCAGAACACTAATTGATATAATCTTTAGGTTTCACATCATAGATTTGTCTTTATATGTTTGACACTTAATTAAGGTGGTAACCAAGGCTACAGCACATAAGAATTGCAGAATATGAATTATGATTATAGTTATCATCACCTTGGCCATCAGCTGGGGGTGTTTCTCTTTCTTTGGTGATCGTGAGTTTGCCTCACCACGGTCAATGTAAAACAAAAACCTAAAAGTACAAATTTTAAAACCATGATTCTCTCACGAACCTTTTGACTAGCACATTTCTTCCAAAAGATTAATCAGCTACAGCCGATTGTTTTTCAATCACTTAATCAAGTCCATTTTAGCTTATTTTTGCGATAATTTTAACTATATCTTATTGTACATGCGCTCATGTAGATCTTTGCAGGAACTTTGTTTTTAATAATATCACCCTTCTTTTATGTCATTGTTATCATAGCTAGAGGTAGCAATTCCATAGCATTGTTATAGCTACATTGCAAATCTATGAGGTACATGTTCATGTACATACATTTCCATCTGGCATAATACACATACGGATCATAGAGATTAAATTTAAGTTAGGTTAAAACAATTCTGTCCATAACGTACCCTGAATTGGGATCCACATCCAAGTCCATAGGTCGGATTATGTAGCCAAGAATGTTGGTCTGTCTGCCATTGTCTATGTTCACCATATCGACTTTATTCAGTGAAGTGTCCACCACATAGATGTTGTTCCCTATCCAGTCGACAGCTATTGCCTCGATTTGCCCTATTCCTTTCAGTGGAATTTGACGCTTGTTGAGTCCCGTGTTAAGATCTGCTTCATACAACTAAATAAAACCGTGAAAATTGGAGAATTTATCATGTGGTCAAATAGAAGTGGACAAACCTACATATGAGATAACAAATGTATTCACACTCTTACTCTGCAAATTGATCTACCGTCGAACGTAAAATGTAAAATTTCAATACTTTTTGTTTATAGGCACATGTACATGCATCTTCCCATAATCTATTACAACTACAAAATTATCGTGATTCACGTGTACTTAGTTTAAACATATTTTGTTTCGAAAATGAAAAAAGATTTGGCATGTCAAAATGCAACTCATCTCCATATGTACCGGTACTTGTATGCATAAAAAAAAACAAAGTTTGCCAATAGACTTGGTAAAAGAGTACAAATAAGGAAATAATCGAGGTACTTCAAGAAGTCTTGAAATCATATTTGCAATACTAAGTGACACATACATTTATCCCATTTTCGACCCAGTATATGGTTCTTCTTGTAAAGTGATAGTCGAACAATGTTGCATTCATCACAGTGACCATTTTGCGAAGTCCATTGCCTGACGTATCCATACGCCAAATACTGTCCTTATGCAAGATGTAAATCAGGGCTGACTCGCCTGGAAAAGAAGATGCAGTATAGTTATACATTCGTAACACAGTGTCCAGACATGTTATATACAGCCAACTATATGTATTGGTTATTGTAAAAATTGTATTGTTTTTATGACAGTAAGATACTATATGATAAACTCAAGTCCTAACTAAGTGACAAAATATCTATATTTTGATTTATTGTAATGGGGTCTATATGTATTGTTTTTCCAGAACCATAATCTTTTCCTTACTGCATGTACATGTATGTTCAAAAACTGGTAAAAATATGTCTTAATATTTGGTAAGTACTAGTAACGTTCAAATATGGTTCTGAGAAAAGAATGGTATAGATCTATGTCTAAATCTGAACTCAGAACAGAAGTAACCTCCATCTATGTGGAAAAAAAGATACCAAACATATCATCCATACAAATCATCACATGATCAAAACATATCATTAACACATGCAGTTCACAAGTTATACATGTAAATGACACTGCGTCTCTCACCATTTTGGGCCTTGCATGTGTGTCCATTGGGGTCCAGCGTGTAGCCTTTCTTACAGGAACAGGAGAATGTCCCTTCCCCATCCTCACACACCTGACCATCAAAAGCAGCATACGACAAACATCAATCATAAGAAATTCAATATGAAATTTCTTTGTATTAGGAGCAGAAGTTACAATCAAGTAATCAAACCAATGCACCGTATCTAAACCATCACGAGCGCTGGTAAGTTGCATTGAGAGACATGCAAAAGATATCTTAATGCCATTTCACATAACACTTTTAAATCACTGAAAGTGTTGCATTCGTGGTTTAAAAGGTCTTAAATTGAGATACAGCAATGATTTTAGGACCTCTTGCAGGAGCCATGTGATGGCACTGGCAACATGCACCTACCTGATCACATGTTCCCCAAACGTTACACTGGTTGTAGTCGACACACGTGCGGTTGTCTGCTGGGTCAAGGGCGTAACCCGGGCGACAGTTACACACTCCGCCGCCCGGTGTCGCTCGGCAGATGTGGTCGCACGACAGAGCACCGCACAACTGACTGCCTGCAACGGGTTTTGGGGCTTTCTATATATATAGTTTACACTTTGACGTAGTTGAAGAATGCAGCAATTTGTATTTCGTTTTTCAAATTAAACCCATTCAGATTTTTTCTAATTTGCTATCACCAGGGATAGTTGTACCGACTAGTTTAACAAATAAACTGACTTTTAAAATCTGGTTTAGTGTAGTTAATTGGTGATCTGAAACCCCATAATCCCTCCCAGATCTCAGTGTCATTCCGTTAACAATTGCCTAAAAACATTCAGTGACATGACAAAATACCCTCCAAACACTTACCAAAACAAAACAACTTCGTTTGGTCCTTTTTTTTTTTTTTTTTTTTTATTTAAGAGACCTTCGTTTGGTCCTTCATTCTACAATCACATTAGGAATTTTCAAGAATGCATCTACTTACTGCAGGTGGGTCCTTCATCCTCACCCTTGTCACAGTGGTTCACAGAATCACACACTTTCTCCACCGGAATGCACTTGCCATTGCTTGGACACGCCCATTCACCAGGGTTGCAAGCATATTGGTCTGAAATCAATCAATCAATCAATCAATCAATCAATCTTCAGGCCTATCCGCAAAGTAGTTTGTTTCAAATATTATCCACCCTATTGAGTTGACAATGTAAGTACCTGCTCCTTTAAAAGCCCACCAACTAGAATCAATATTCAACCTAAAATCCCATGGGGTTTTAACATGGTCAAAAACCTTAGCGTCCGTACACTGCATCGTCGGTTTTCACGACTTGATCACTCACACTGCCTTTACAAGTCCTGGCTAATCAACACGTGGGCCAACTTATAGCTTTTATATGGAAAAATAATTTGGGGTTAGACTTACGTCATAGACCAAATCAATACTGGTTGCATCTTACTTATGTAGCGAGATCGTACATTTGACGTTTGAATTCCTCACTGAACATTTTGGCAATGGGCGTTCTGATTGGTCAAATTCTGATTGTAAGTTCCACAGACTTGGATATGGTTGTATCACGATTAGATTATAACTGAGTATATAGACGTGAGATATGATGATGGACTTACCACACTGTGCCTCGTCTGAGGCATCCCCGCAGTCATCCTCACCATCACACACGAACATGGACGGCATGCAGCGCCCGTTGCCACACGTGAACTCCAGACCCGTGCAGCTGCTGTACTCTGCACACACAAAACATGGTAAAATCTATCCTGAATATCAAGGGCTTACTTTATTGCTAGCAACTTGCTTTAGAGCATGTGACATCTTTCCAACTAGGTCAACATATGAATAATGACTTACATGTAGGTGATATTGACAGGTCACAAGTCTCTTCAAATTAGGGAGGGTTTTTGGCGCTCATTGGCTAGGTTACACTTAGGAAGAACATAGAGGGCCATGTGCCATGGACTGATATTATATAGAGTCGTAATGTCAGAAACTCATCTATAAGACATCGTGATCATGCTCTAAAAACATGAAAATCCATGCAACGGCCCATGTTTGTGTAAAGACCCACCTTAATGTATAAGGATCATACTAAGATGTACTGTTGTAATGCCAATGAAAATCCCATAACCAATGCATAGAAGAGTGCAGCTACCCCAAAGGGCAGCCACTATATACAATGTAGGTGGATGATTATCTAAGCTAAAAGCACATACAATGTATGACTCTGTATAGAATGGCTGCATACAGTTTTTACTGTTCGATTGTTGTACATACACACTCAACCAAATGTTAATTAGTCACAACAATTTGCTGTGGTTCTATTGATACTGGTAAATCGCACACTATGATGGCATGGGTCCATAAGGATCTTGTGCTGCTGATGTGGATTGGATTTGTCCCACATCCTCAACATTTGGTCCTACTTAGTACAGTAGAGACTCATTATGTGGAGTCTATACATGTAGGTATAACACTAAAATGTTCAAGATAGTCAATGTTTGAGAAGACAAATTGATATATGTTCAAGCACGAAAAAAAACTTATTTACAAATAACAGAAAATTCAACATAGGCAATATTGAGATAACGCGGTTCTTCTGTAGTTCTAAATTGTTAGGTTATGTGTGACACGTAGTAATGGTTGTGGGTTTGAACTCTGCCTGTTCTATATAGGATATCATTCTATTCTGACCTTTAGCATCTGCATGTCACATCTGATGAGATGCGACTCTATGTCTTGATTATCAAGGAATAAACCTTCAAGCCTTTCATTTATTGATAGCAAGGTTTGTGTGTTGAAGTTTTGTCCATGGGTTTCATATTTGGGGTATGTCTACAGGTATATTTTTTATGGACAGTCATGATTTTTGACATGTGTGCACTTTTGTCATGGTATTGTTTGCTGTACTTTGATGTTACAAAACATAGGAATTCCCATTACATTTCACACTGTAATAAATAACAAAGCCCACCAGGATAATTGAATGCATAGATCCATCTAGGGTTTGTATAAATTTTAATAAAATGATAATGTTCTTAATTCACAGTGACGCATTAAATTTTGTCAATAAAACATTACAAAAGCAATGGGAAATGAAATGGTTATTGAATATTAAAGTGTTGTTTAAAAGTTGTGAAGTGTAATCAAAACATGCAGAGACGTATGTACATGTACATGTATGCTCTCACACTAATGCATCTACTATTAAAATGCACATCTACATTTTAATATGAATGTTGGCCTACATTTACATATACCCTTATTATGGTCTTTGTATGTGATATCCTGCACGTTAAATTGAAAAAATAATGTTCTAAAAGTTACATGTAAATGGTGTTGAAACTTTTGATTCCCATTACAAAAATATAATATGAGGACAGACACATCACAGATCACAGATCAGATTTCAGAGATAGCACAAGATTGAATGATACATTCTAAGAAGGGGAGGTTTTGCTTGGAGATGTGATCTCAAACATTCTATGGCTTGTATCTTGTGTCTCAATTCTTAAAGCTGATGGTCTCATTCTGGTCTTGCAACAATGATGTTTTGAGTTCTGAGTCCTTCAAGGCCACTCAATATACCTATTTTCTGAGTCGATATCATGATTAGTGAAGGTTGGTTGAAATGTGTTTGTTTATAAGTAACATGTGTGAGAGTTGGTTCACAAAAGTCGAATGTCCCCAATCAAATAATATCCAGGTTCATTCTATAGCGAATCTAAGAGTTAACCACTGGGATTAACAGACAGGTGTTCACAGATTTATCATTACGTAATAAGCAGCAAAACTTGCTTTAGATTATAAAATGCACGCCGCTTTTTGTACAGAACACATCTCAAAGATGTAAGGGTTTCAAGTTGTTTATTAGACCTTCTATCACCTTCAAATCTCAGGTCAAGAACACACCACTGTGAATGATTATAAACATTCTTATAAAACCAAAGATAAACTTACACAAGATAGTGAAAATCTACATTAACAAACTTCTGCAAAGATATCGGTTTTGTGTCATGTGATGTTTTCTGTTGAAACACAAATCATAAGATACTCCAAGTACAACCTAATTTGGTAAACAAGAAATGGCCCAACATCGATTTCCAGTTGAGGAGTAGTATTAAAGCAAGTACAATTTGAAGTCAGCCTATCTCAAAGGCAGGTGAAAATCTACCTGTGTACAGTGTGTATATTCACTTTAATAATGAAAATGGGTTCGGCGTGTCTAAATGTGACTTGGATTGTCTCTGTAACTCAATGGTGGTCAATGGTGCCCTCACACTCACCGCATGTGTCAGGTTCATCGGAGCCGTCATCACAGTCAGGGTCTCGGTCACACTTCCATGAGAGCGGGATACAGGTGCACGAAGACCCACACTGGAACTGTTGGTCAGAGCAGGCGGCACATGCTGAAATATATTATCCACTTGTTATATTGGTAGTGCATTCTAGTATTTTGAAATATTTCTTATCTTGGGCTTACTTTTTCGTTTGTTTTGACTTATGTTCAGACACCTTCTATTTATGGATATATTTTATTTGTTTTATTCTTCACTATAACTACATGTATTCATCAGAGTAGGTACATGTAATGCGAGGCATGTCAAAATAAAGCAAAAATGTGTGAACATTGAATTGTAATTCAAATGTCTTGGAATCTGGCGTGTCTCTTTTTTTCCCTTTGGAGTTACATTGTAAAAGGATGAATAACATCTCAATATGGGATAAATGCATGTGCATTTTTTTTCCCCAGAGTGATCATGGTAACACTCAAACATCTGCTCTCTATGTTTTTATTTCACATGTCACACTCAAGTGCTTTAAATAGCCTAAATTCCAACTTCAATGTATAAAGTATGTTCAAAGATAGAGATGTGTATACATCTATAATCCTTTAACAGTACCGTACCTAAGGCATGGTTCGGTTTTAACGATTTTACCCCCTTAACCCTCTGGACCAGGCAGAGTGCACACAGAACTTTAAAATATTATGTGGGGGAGTGGGGGATATGCCCTCAGACTCCCTTTAATCCCACCACCCCCACTCCACCCAACAATCACCACCCTTTCTCCCAGTTCCCCATGAACGAAACACATGTACAAATTACTCAAATAAAAAATTAACCACCAAACAACTCCAGCATATCTTCAACAACCAATGTAACTTTAAACTGTCTGGAATACTCATTTGTTACCTAGCCACTCTCAGGTCAAGGAACACAGCTCCTGGTTTAAGGGCCCCCCTCCGATATGTCAACAAACTGCAAAACACACAACTTCCCACCCATGTGTAAGGAATCAAGCATATGTACTATTTTCAGAGTCACTTTACAGATTGTTTTCCAATTGGATTGTCCTTGTGAATCCTTTGGCTGACTATCCGGTTCAATTTACGTTAACCTAGATTATTTTCCCAAAAATATTGTTGTTTATTTTGGCATAGTTTATCAGAATTTCGGTTACTGGTGGATAATACTTCAACTTTCATTTTTTTTCCCATGATTAGCTCTTCCACATTATTAGATACACCTACAAATTTCAACAAGTGTTTTTTTTGCCAAGCAAAATTTAGTTAAGAATAAAATGCAGTGTTGTATATGTAATAGGTTATCATTAATACCTCCAACGTCAAAGTAATACAACCCTCTTATGACCATTTTTTCAGGTCCCAAGCTTTCATATAAAGCTAACTACGAACTTCCATAGAGACCACCTCTTCATTGAGACTACTTGATAGGTGGTTAAAATAGAGCGGTTATATTCTAGAGGACAGAATCAGAATGTTCTAGCCATAAGGTGACCTGCACACCAGTTGCTAGCACCGCAACTGTCAGGACCATCACACCTACTGAGTAGAAAACTCTACGTTCAAAGAAAACTATTGACTATGGCGGGTCTAGTCCTTCACACTCAGTTGAAATGAAATTTGAAACCAAGATAACACTTCTCGTTTGAGGATGTTGATGATCCAGAGAGGTCTCCTGCAGTGAAACACTTCAAATGTCCTTATTAGTTACAAAGCGTATGACTGATTATGCAGATGACAGACAGATTGAAAAGAGTGCAAAGTTGTGACATTCACAAATGGGGGAATAGGCCAAAAAATGGGAGGATGCAGGGATTCCATTGCACCTGACCTACTTAGTACAAAAACTGAACCACAGGTTGATAATACCCTGAAGATATATATTCAGCCTTGATTGTCAATGCTCATGTCAGTGAACACATGTAGGTGATGTATTAGTATTCTTTTTGGTGATGAAGACTGGCATGGCAGTGCCTAGTACATGTATGTGTCACATGACACAAGTTTTTTTTCTAAGAAATAAGAGTTTCATGCTTTGCTGCTCTGAGAAAAACATATACAGTTTCTAAAGCGATTGAATAATTGAAATCTGTTCATTCCTTCAAAATGCAAAAAATGCTACTGCTGTGAAATTATCAATATTAAAGAACAACAGCTAACTGATCACATAAAAGGTCATTTTCTTTTATCTTCCATCTGATATCTAGACCTGTTTTTTTTTTTCTTTTTTTCCACATCTGATATCTAGACCAACTACCTATTTTCTCGCTGTCCTAGCCTATTAAACATGTATACAGTAATCGTATCCATTGTACAATAAACAGAGGTTTGAAGTTTCAATCCTCCCCTCGAGGGATACGTAACATTGACCACTGACAGGTGGATCGTGGTGTCTATCAAGTGACCAGAGGTCAGTTAGGCCCACTTAGTATCCCTTGGGTCACTCACATATGTATCTGATAGACAGTTTTTCTCATGCATCACCTGACACATGCATTATAATGAGCAGTACATTAATTGATTTTGTCAATTGATTTTACAATAAGCTCACTAATTTCTAATTTTCTAATAATAGTATGAGATTAAAACAAATACTTTCCTGTTCTACCAAATTCAATCCTTTTAAAACTAAGAATATTTTCATGATATTACAACTCAATTGTTGAACACTATTTACACTAGTGCAATGAAATTTGCAGAGTGAGTATGTATGTACTCAGTAAGGTGTTAAGCTGTGGTTATCACATCATTGTTTGGGATGTTAAGCTAAATTATCAACAGGAATGAGTTGGGCCTACATGTGTTATTTAGATTGTGTAATTTCACATGTGTATGCTATCTTACGTTGGACTTAAATTATTTGTAGTTGGCCACTAGATATATGTATTTTAGGTTTATCCAACTAGCTAGGTTCGTTTTCACATCTTCAGATTCAATTTGTTCTTAACTGTTCTATCATCAATTTGTCTTTAATAGGCCCACGCATGTGCTTCATCAGTAGCATAAGGTTTGCATCTGAGGTTCTACTGGAATACTAATTTGACCACTTGATTTCTTACCGGTACGTATTTACATGGATGCATATGACTCCAATTAATGAGCTATATATAAAGTTTCTTCATGTTGATCATAAATGGTATAAACTTGTAGTTTGCTCCCATTTGTAACATTTTATGGAATTCAGAGGTATTCACTTTTCATTGTACATTCAAAGTAAAAGTCTTGAGAATCGAATCTGATCACTCAGGTTGACTGAGGTAAGCATAAAAGTTCTTCCATAACCTCTTTTCCAATTACATATAAGTGTAAAGAGCTTGAAGATAATCATTTCTCAAGGACACTGGTACTATGAAGAACCACATCATATCATATTTAGAATTAGAACGCCTTGGTGCCAGACTTACATTCTAAATAAATATTGGCATCTGTAGCAGACCATTCACAATTGCTAATGAAGCTTTCCACACCAAAACAAATCTTACAGGGTAATTTCTTGTGCATATCTATTTGTTTGTGATACGATGAAAGATTTGCCAAGAAATGAGAAATTATGGAAAACTTTTGCCAAGATAATTTACAATGTATAGCAATACTGTGATAATTTATTAAATACATACATAATGCCATGTTTCTTTCTTAAGATGTGTCATTTCTGCATTGTAGAATAAGGGTTGTGATTGTGAATTTATACATTTAATAAAGAAAGGTGGTCATCTTAATAAACTCATCACATTTTACAGTTCATTTGATAATAAATTATATAAATGATATCAATGCACAGTGCATATATCCTTATAAATTAATACTTAAATATGTAATGCAAAATATGCTAGTTCCCACTTATAATACGCTATATAAATAGCATCAATTTTGTTTGTGCAAAGGTACATATTTTGATAGTCAGGAATATTATAATTTCTTTGGAACAGGCATGTGATGTAAGTGAGACATTCCAGTGCATTGGCAAACTATAAGACAACATTTCATAGATGTAATTAGCTAATAATGTTCCAGGTATGGGCAGATGGGTTATTATGCCAAATAGACATCTCTGCATAATGCTGATACACTTTAGTCCCAAAACTCTAACTATGGCATAATTGCTAATTACCTGCATGTCTATTATAGTATTTATATGTTTAATAGATTTTTATATATATTTATTATATGATTTATATGTTTGATAAATTTAAATATATTTTTTTTCAAAAGATGAGTGCCAGAAAAAAAAATCATTAGACTTTTGGTGTTCATAAATTTACTTCAAATTGGTAAGATGTAGATGAAGATTATGGAATAAAAAAAAATCAGTTTTACATGTAGATCTACCTTCCATATAAACAAATACCAATTATCAATTGAATAGCTATGCTGATGAGCTATAGCTGGAGCTTTAAAGCATAAAATAAGGGCAATGTATTATCAAATACATTTGCTGTTAAATCAACACGTATACATATATATCATATATTGATACCTATATTACAGATATACAATCAGCATGATCGATACCTTGACATATATCAAAAAGATTGGTTACCTGTCAATGCGTCTGATTCTGGGGGTGGGCCAATGCACTGCACTGTAACAATCGTAATGGCCAAGACCACTAGCCTGCTTCCATACATGCTTATGATGCTGTCTCTTTTCATTGAACTCTTGGCTCCTCTATCGACTATTGATTTTGTAACTGCTATCACAATTCCATTATACGGATGGACCGAAGTTTTATATAATATACATAGATATTTTTTATTCAGATCACGCTCACGTTCTTCCTTGACTAGATACGTTGAAATTGTAAATGATGATCTTATTTTAATAGCACTGCTTTTGTATTTTAATTCCTTGTAACTTCATCCAAATGTTTTTTATCATAAATATTTTAAACAGAGCTTTCGAATGCTGCAGAAGGCAATATTGCACAAACCACTCTCTCTCTCACATGCATTCATTTAATTTACTCCTTTATCAACTTTTAAATCACATAACTGGTCCTGTTTAAAACTTCAAAATGTTCCATAGATTGACTATGCACCTCGTGATTAGAACAATACAGCTAGTGTAATAGCCTCTTTTTTCTTGCAGTGTCTCAAGTTTCTATGAACAGATAAGATTGAATCCAGATTTCACAAATACCTCCCCTTCTAGATCCTGTTTCTTTTATCATACACTGTCAGTGTCCTTTTCTTCTGATACATGTAAGGTGTTGAGTTTCCAAAGAGCAATGAAAGTTTAGAAAGTTTCAAGTGTTCACGTTTGTATTGCTTCTGTCATCAATGAATGTCTTTTGCATTCACTAAAAACGGTCACAGCAGCAAGATCTGAAATATGAAGATGCAATTTTCAATGAATTTTGCAATTTAGCTGAAATAACATTCTGTAAGACAATTAGTCTATCGCAACTATATGCTAACTCATGATTTTGCATTTCATATTAATCACGATAAATATGTCAAGGAATTTATACGCGAGTCAATAACTGAAGAGAATTTACACTCCAATTTATAACATACCAAAAACAGATTACTCGTGCTTTAATTTTTGTAAGACGGATTACTCATGCAAAATATTGCAGAAGTACAATAAACAAAATCCGTCTTCTATGGACTAAATCCACCAAACACTTCACCCACATACACGTATATATCCTTTACTCAAACTTACCCACTATGCTACAACAAAATCCTACCTCATATATAAAGCAAATCCAAAAGACAAACAACACCGGTCAGGGGTTAAGCGTCTAGCTGTGCACAGCGCAAAAAACAATCACACAATAACCGGTCCCCACAATTGACACACGCATCGATTGACATCAAGAGAATCCAGTAATAATTAAAAGAGCACTAATTGCATGCCGCCCTTCTTTCAAGAGTGCTAAACATGTAAATTCCACTGCATCTTCAAGTGCATGAAAGTTTGTTTGAAAGCGCCAGCACTGCCGCCACCAACTCCTCCTCAGGTGTACTGTTGTTGTTGGATGTCGGCTGCTAGTTTGCCGCAAGGTGTCTTCAATATCTCGCCGCCTCTCTCCCAGGGGGCATTGCGGTGCGCTAAGGTGTACTACTTACTCTGTGTACACTTTGTTGGGGGATATGTTCGCGTGTTGATAGTTCAGACTTGCTTCGAACAAAGCTAGAGCTGGTCTCTGCTGTTGGGGGTAAAAACGGTGCTTACTACTTGTAGGTTACGCGCACGTGGCAACGCGTGATTACGTCATCCCCAAACGTAGCCGCATTAGGATTAGGGGGATTAGCTACCCAGAAGTCCAGCTCAGTATTAAATACCCAGTAGATAAATAGTTGAATTGATGATCTGGGAAAAGTCCCTAGCGGCCCGGATTAAGTGAAATGTCATGCTAATAATAGTCATTATAATTATGACCGTATATTCCCATGGTATTTCTTATCAACTTGTTTATGCGATTTTCATGTAAACTCTTCACTTATATTCACTTCCTATTCAAATCCCGGAATTGATGACTTGCCTAATTATTACTGATCATGCATTATTTCTCACTATATCATGTTTATGCACATTATAGGTAGACTATCCCACTGCATGGCATAATTTTCATTACCGGTTTCCCTTTAATTTTCAAGAACCGCCCCCCCCCCCCTCTGCCCCCCAGAGCGTAGACGAAGAAATATAAAATAAAAAAATAAAGAAAAAACACCCCACCCTTATACAAGCGACCAACTAATAAATAAAACCAACACCATGGCATTGATAGTTGGTGTCGAATGATATGCTCCACTATTATAACATAATTGAAGAAACTAATTGAGCTTTATCAGATATGTTAATTAGGGTCAAATTGATACAACGCTGAGATCTGTCAAACTTGTAGACGCCTACACCTGTCTTTGCGCGTCACGAAGAAATTTTGATGCAGCTGTTAAACTCATGGCATTTTCATGATTTGTATTATACTATCTGTCACAGTGGTGCGTTGTCATGACAGAGTTCATGACTTCCAACGGTGTGTTTATACATGTATGTATGTGGAGTTTCTATATTATCAAACCTGTCATAGAAAAAGTAGTGATGGTTTAACGCCCATGTATTGATCAGTGCTTTTACTGTACCCATACGAAAGAGAATTGCTGTGCACCAATAATACCTTTTGTCTTTTAGCATTGGAAATTTCATGATGTAGTCTATCTAATACATATTAAAACAGAGCAGACGATCAAAATGTTTCTAAAAAAAGAACTAATATGCATGCACATGCTCACTTAGTCATGGTATGATTAACTCTGATAGAATATATGCAGTATGTATTTTATCAGGAATTTATTCCTGATTTTATTTATATCAGGAATTTATTCCTGATTTTATTTATATTTCAGAGAACACGGCAGCTTTGAAAACAAAAATGAACTGTGCACTACTAGGTGTGTCCTCTTGTCACATGTATGCCAATTGACAATCACCAGAAGCTCTGGAAGATGTCACCAGAACACTCACTCCTAACCAGATAATACTCTTAATATGACAAACAAACCAGCTGGCGATGTTAACTTAACGCAAAACTAACCATTTCTCGTGGTATGATTGTATAAGTGGGCAAAAAGTATTTGTGTGTGCTATATAGACTACGTTGGTTCCATAACAAATCTAATATAAATACAAGAACACAAGAGCATTTAGTAAAAATGCGAATAACTGTAAATATGCTTATTTACAGTCGCATTTTTCACAATTTGTCGTGATCTAGCGACTTTACATCTACACCAGGTCATTGGGATCCATATCACACTATATCTTTCTCAACTCCCTGGGGAGGATACAGGTCAACACGCGCATGTTAAAATTTAGGTTTTGCTTTATTGCTGCCGAAAATATAAAATGAATGTTTTGAGTAAAAAACAAAGTAGTACATACTATAAAACGGTAAAAGAAGAAAGCGGAAATTATACACAGTAAAAATTATGCAACAAAATAAGTCCCATGCAATAAATAAAATAGCATGCAATAAAAAATATTATATTACATATAATACGATTGACGATCAAAGACAATGACAATTTACTTTTTTGTTTGCGACATACAAAGGGATTCAATTATGAAAACATGTACGTTTGTTGCCCAATATGCACATGCAAAGGTATTATTCCGCTTTATTTTCCGAAAAAGTTCTCTTTCCCTAATCTACTCCTTCCACCATCAAGACAAAAAAAAAAAAAAAAAAAAAAAAAAAAAAAAAATATAAAAAATACACAAACAAAACAAAGACGCTTCAATGCGTTTTCTCCCTACGATAAACTAAGGTTGTATGGCTTTTATATTGGCATATTTTGTTTTTATGTGTTTCAGCATTTGTTCAGTGACAGATCCAGGTGGAAATTACCAGAATGCAGGTGGGGTGACTGTGGCTCACGTCTAAACACACGTGTCCAGCATACACGTGAAGGCCTCTAATACGGTCCAGGGCATTGTCAAAATAATGAAAAATTCTGGCTGTCAACATTGGTCGGTGGGAAAAGGGCACTGGCCAGTGCACTGGTCCATAGTCCTTCTATATATCATCGTGTTCCACAAGTGATTCCAAAATAGTTAAGTTGGAATTGATTACATAATTTGCAGAAACCGACTGGCTTTTTTCTCCACAAATACACGATTACGCAAAAGAAAGAAGAAAAAAAAAGTTGTCAATCAACCTACAAATATCTGTCCGCTTTTCACCATTCCCCAAGGCACTATACACCATACACCTACCTATCCACACTTTTATCATAGCCACAGGGTGTTTTAATATCAAGACACCAAAAGAAAGCAACAACTAAGAGTAAGGCTTGCACGTTCTCCCCCGGGCAGTCGGCTTGCGTCTTCAACTTGTTTTTACGCATGTACGCCCGTTCCTTTGAAGTGGGTTTTAAAGAAATCACGAGCGTTTGTAGATGGCTCGGGGATATGGCTAATTTATGGCTGTATGTAAGAGACCATGTGAATAGAATCTATCATAATTGATGAGTGCTTTAAATGCCGAGAATTTCTGGTTTATCTTTTGTGTAAAGTGATGAATGAAAATGCGTTGCAAATGAGAAATTTTATTTCTATGTTTTAGCAAACTTTTTATTTAGTTCTGTGGTTACTATAGTTCAATGGCAGATAGACTAGATTAGATTGGCTTGAGATGAGATTTACTTCTCAGCCACTGTTTATATCATATGTCAATAGAAATTATGTTCGAATGAAATTATAGAAAACCCATCAGTTTGTAAAGCAGAATTGAACATGTGAAGAATTTGGAACGGCCTTCACCGTAAACGCAGCTCTCATTGGGACATACAGGATACATGACATGTACAATGATAAAACCAAATCAACTGTTCCACCACAGCTCATAGGCAGATGGGGGGGGCAAGGGGGGGGGGGGGGGGGGGGGGGGCAAAGGGGCGCACGCCCCCCCTTTCCCATCAAAATCGTGACTTCATTTTTATTGGGTTTTTTGCATGTCCGCCAATGATCGCGTGTATGAAACCTAAGAAATCCCTTAAGTATGCCCCCCCTCCCATTTTCTTGCAAAAACCTGGATCTGTCATTGACAGCTAGCTGCTATTGCAACTAATAAGTATACATGATTACAGAGCAGCGGAATAAATGCCGCTGAAATGTACATGTGATGTTAAATCAAGATACTGATAGACATGATAATCAAACTTAATTTGAACCTTTAATATGAATACCGTCGGTGATTAAATATTTATGTAAATTGCCCCCCTCCCCACTATTTGTTTCGGTTTGATTTTGCTGTAAGCCTTTCTAATTGTTTATAGAACGATGACCAGTCATACGAGCGTTACTGTGACAGTAGGCCTACGTTAATTTAGTTTCTTTCATTCTTTCATATTGGATATAATTTTATTAGTGTCTATTGACCAAACTTATATTGTTTTAACTACGAATACGTAATCTGTAAAGAGGTATAATTAAATTCGGTCCAATTTGATTTGATTCATGATTTACAGATGGCAGCACAAAACGTAATACACAACGCAAACAATTAATACTTAAAACAGCTAAATATGCCGTTTGCGTTATGTAACATCATGACAGTCTTTTCATAGTATCTACTCCTCTAGACATTTATATTTAATTCTAGTTGTCATCGAATACCAGTGTGCTAATTAAGTATAGCAGAATGACACATATTATTTTTTAATATGAAAATGATTATTTATATCCACGATATTTGTAAGGAGTTTTACTTCTTTAGCATTATACTTAATGAGTATATTATATCTTGTACAAGTAGAACATGCAGTGTTTCTTCGTGTGTTCTTTTAAGCCCGCAAAAAGCCTGCCATGCAACATTTTTTGAAGATTAAAACCTGCACCCACGTGAGAATTTTCAAACCTACACCTGCATCCGCCGTAAAAGTGATAATTCAACGCACAGTTAGCAAATTTGCAAGTGCAGACTCGGGGACTGCGGGCTTAAATTTGCCGCCCGGCTCAGGGCTCGGCCAGCTATATTAACATAATTTAGTGATTATGGAGTTAATTAACATAATTTGGCAATGAGAGACCACAATGATTTAACCATTTCCAGCCACTCCAACACTGTAAATACATTTTGATATTCATGCCACATACATGTATGGTGTTCATATTTGTTCATGGAAATTCTACTCCAATTTTGTTATACCAAAAAGTAAATTGACCAGAAAAGTGCTGCCAAACTGGGCTTCAAAAAATGTTACAAGATTAAAAACAACAATCCAACATGAAACATTTCCTTTCTGCTCGGGTCCTTTTGTGACATCTTCTGCTTCACTCTTGCTGCTGAAAAGTCTGGTATTAAAGGTATAGCTGTCATTCCGACAGCTAGGTGTTTTCAATTCAAAACCCACATAAATTTGTGATGTGTTGCTATAAAAACCTGTGTCATATTGACTACATCTATCACAGTCCTATCCGCAGAACTTCAACAGAACCGGCCAGTACTGCGTTAAAATATGAAGAGCAATATCAGGTCCTCTGCTTCATGCTTTACATGCTTTACATGTAGGTCATGATTTAATAACAAAACGCCACCCAGTGAACTCGTATTCTCCAACAGGGAATCATAACGTCCTCTTTCAGCGGGACGACTTCCCTAGGAGCCTCGATTTGGAGGTTGCTCATATTCCGTGACCTAAAAATATTTTGAGTGCATTGTGGTCAGTTCTTTTATATTTATTTATTTTTGTTTTTATCAAATTAGTAGCTCTTGAAAACAATTGCTTTTTACTCTTCATCCTATGTATTTCTCATATGCTCAACAAATTCTTATATACCCTTCAGAAGGGTATTTTCAAAAATCATGGATCATAACCCTCCTTAGAAGATAACATTTTAAAAATCTCGTTGGCCTAGATCTAGTTTGTTATGAAGATATTTTTGTCTAAGTCACTCACTGACATTGGATGACATTTAAATATTGAAGATGGAAATAACCAATTATGATTATTATTATGCAGATATAATTCAAGACAATTTAGAGTGCCCATTGTGCTTAAAAACTTTTACTACAACAAATAATGTCCCAAAGATACTAGAATGCGGTCATAGTCTTTGTACAGAATGCTTGCAAAAACCATTGAATAGATGTCCAGTTTGTGAGCTTGAACAAGCTATAAGTTCAAAACAAGTAGCTTGTGATAGCCATTCTGATAAAAATGGATGCAATTTTCTGTGCCAGGAATGTAAAGTTTTTCTGTGCGATGAGTGTACATTAGACGACCTTGGACCACATTCACACCATATGGTTGTTGGAATTTATGATGAAATAAAACGTTTGCATAAAAATGCTTCAATTATAAGGGTAAAGGTAAAAGAATTATTTGACCCTCAATCACCTGCTATATTTGCAAAATTATAAATGGAAAGAGGACGAAATTTGTAAAGTTGATGAAAATGCTTCCAAAATGATGCATACTGCTAAAGATAGTCTCTTGGAAAAAAATCATCAATTCTTTACAAAGACTAACATGTCAATTACGTCTGCTAAAGGTGAAGTTGATGAAAAGCTTGAAAACCTCAATAAGAATTTGAAGAAAATTTGAAGCTTGTGTAAAATATTGATCTTTCTGCTTACTCTTTGACTGAAAATGTGTCTACTTTGCTCAATGATGTTGAAGAATGCATTCGCAACTACAGCGACATGTCAGAAGTGAAAGCCTCTGTCTTTGATTCAGTCATCCCACTAAGTTTAGGCGATTTTTGTCATAACAAGTATTCTACTTTTAAGATGTTTGTTATCATCACTGACTTGGAGTCTTTCGCTAATGATCAGCTAAGAAATCAAGTGATTCGCAGTCAGAAATTTTATCATAAATCTATTCCATGGCAACTTCTTGTGTATCCGAAAAGAGAAGGTGAACGTTTAAAATATGTATCTCTTTATCTCAGATTTGGTCCTTCGGATATTATTTATTGCAAAGCTACATTCAAGGTCGAAATAAATTGTCAAGATGGAACTAATTATGATAATGGTGGACATTCTCAGTGGTGTCGATTTACCCCTGAAACTCATAAGCATCCTTGGGGATGGCCTGAATACATTTCATGGGAAGAGCTGAATAATCCACTGAAAGTGTACGTCAAAAACAATACAAGCGTCTTCATTACAGCCACAGTAAAAGTGAAAAAGCTTGCCAAAATCCCAATTGAAACCGACAGCTGTGTTTGTAAGAGAAAACTTCAAGAAGAGGAAGATGATGATGATCATCAAAAGAAAATAAAAAATGGAAGAATGGAAAAGACTACTGAAGAACCCAAATTGATGGGTTACTTTCTGACACATGGATTTTTAAACATTGAATTGATAAAATCATATTGTATAATACCTTGATACTGTATTCGTTCTTATAAGCGCACAATGAATTTACAAAAAGCAAATTTCAATCAAAAATAAAAACTAAAGAGATGTCTAATAAGTCCACCCCAAAACCACATCTTTCAACTATAAAAGTCAAAATACATGAACCGCAAAAAATATTTCACTGTGCGCCTGGAGTCAAAACGTATGAACAGCAAAATTTTTTTACAACACGGCCGGCGTGCTGACATGGCTTTCCGAAAAATTCTGGCATGGTATCTCACAATATGGTGCCAGATAAATGAAATCTTTGCCTGCAAAGCAAGATTTGTTTAATTTAACCCAAGTTTATGATACTAATGATATTGTGCAAACTGTTATTAAAATAGAAATCCAATGAATTTGTTTTCAAATATTTCTGTACATATGTTTGTAGTTAATAAAGTTTTTTTTCTGAAGCATTGTTGGAGTTGAGCCTATATAGAAGAAATCCATGGATGGCATGGATGACAATTACTTATTTTTATGTGAGGTAGATCTACATGTGCATGCAATTAAATTACATCTATTGTTTACTTACTTACTCCTCCCTTTCCGCCCAGGTCCAGAACAGATTGAATAAACCTCCATCACCTTCCTCCCGTCATCATATCTCAAGGCCATATACACAATAAATGGTAATGATTCCATCCTAATATCCCTCCACCCAGTTACGCTCTTTCCTCCCTCACTGCCATCCAAAAAGGTTTGGAACAGACTAAATGCATTTCCATCACCTACTTGCCGATGCTCGGGTGCAGCCGGGGGGTCAAACGGATGAGATTTGGTATAGATTCCTGCTCCTCCCTCCAACACCCCTTGTTGACCCCTCCACCAAACAGCTCCGGAACAGATTATAATGCACCACCATCACCACCTTCTCTGCCTTCCTTTTTAGTAGAGAAGAAAAACGTGTGACTTATATGCTGTACCTGACCTGTGACTTGCATTTGAGACTGACTATGTGTGACGTGCAACTTGTTTGACTTACCCTAGGATTATTAATTGACTTACCATATGTATATGACCATCCAAGCGCCCAGGGCCGTTAAATTGAAATATTTCAAACTTGGGGGTGGGCTGTTACACGAGAGTGCAGTTACTACATAATTCTTTAGGACATTTAAGTAAAAGAGGGGGGAGGGCTGTTACGCGAGGGTGGGCACTTGGATGGTCGTATACGGTAGATAAATGTTAACAAACACGGCCCTGTAGGAAGCATGACAAACATTTAAAACGCTTTTTTCTTGTGTTTAAATCATAAAAAATAATTCATTTGGTTTAAAATGTTGACAAAAATGACCACCAAGTTATCCTTATTGGGCACATTTAATTTGGAGTGTGTACGTCTTCTGGTTAAAGCATTATTCGTACAAAAAATTGAGCTCACATATATTTTATTTTGCCTTCATTGAGAAGATATAGAGCACCTCACACCCATCCCATATATTTTTTTGTTTAAACCATCGTGGCACAGCTTTGAATGAACCAACAATAATAGCATTTAAGGTGTCAAAAGGAAGCTACTTACTTGCATTTCCGTAAGTATTCGTAAATACAATTTTAATAGTTCATAAAGTTACATGATCTATGATGCATTTTGTTATGATATAACGTGTGCACACCCATCCCGTAGGTGGCGATAATATGCGATTTGAACATTTTTATTTACATTAGATCTTACTAGAAATTTTCTTTTTACACTTTGGCGCCGGGAAAACTATCGTGTTCAAATTAGTAATATTATTTGGTACTATGTCTTCCATTAATTTGCTGAATTTAATTCATAAAGAATTATACTTGTTCAACCTCTGGAAATATTCCACATAATTTTGTACATATCCCAACAGGTAAAGCAATAAATTAAATACCTTCTGCTAGCTCAACGGTAAAACAAATAATTGTCTAACCATCAGAGAAAAAAACAAATAAGATCATAAATTATGGTACATTTTTCATGTTTTTTTTATTTCGTTCCATTTGCTCATGTACATAATATGAAGCAATTTAAATACTTTTATGTGAATGCTGAGTAGCAAAGATTATTGTAATTAAGTAAATTACTTCAAACACTATTCACAAAAATAGTTGAGCTGCGTAACATGATCACCTGTCCATCGAAAAACAGCTGCCCATGTGACCAAGTCAAAGGAGTTAAACAGTTAAAGCGTTGTTTTCTATCTTTTTCTTGTCATGGAAAAATATTTATAGTAAAATGTCTGAGCAATTCTCCAATAGTTTATCACGTGCCTTTATGTCAGAAAAATGGTAGTAGTAAAACAGTTATTCATCATGATATGACAATTCAATACCTCTTATTAACAAAATATGACAAAATTACCAAAAATAGTAACAACAATCACTTTTATGAACTATTGAATACATATACATACTACAAAAAATAAAAAAAATCCAAAAACATCAACAATATCCAAAAGACTTCATCACAAAACTCTGTATGGATATTTCTTCTTCAAATATATCCTCCACGAAAACCATCCAGCAAAGCCAATTGCTGTCAAGGTTAACATGCAGATGAACATTACACCAATGAGAAGACCAGCATCAGTATTTGGTGGCACATCAGTAGAATCTGGTTGTAAAAGTACGAAAGAAAACTTGTCAAAATAATTGGTTTGCTATAAAATATCATATTCTGAGAAGTGTGACGAACATTTTATGGATTACAAAAAAATATTGAAATAGAAAATAAGATTATATATGAGATAATTTTATGACGAAGCCTTATATACCGTATATACTGTAAATATAAGATAAAGTTCACAATGAGTTTGATAGATTTGCTTTTTTCAGATTTTTTTTGTGTTATTATTAATGCAGTTATCAATTCAAGAAATATACAATGGCCAATGTTACATTTAGCAGACAGCCAATATCACATTATATGTGTATCACATTTACTATTGCGTAGGTAAGCCTAACAAATACAATAAAATATGGGAATATAGTAACTATATTACCTTTTTAATATATATCTGTCATAGGATTCTAATAATTATGTACATCTCACACTTTTGGACATGTTTAACTAGAAGTATCATATTTATATCTTCAAATAAAATATTATATACACAATATATGAAAATATTTAAAAGAATTATTTTGCCATGCCCATAAAAAATTAAATCAGTAAAAACATATATTCTTTAACAAACAAGGATATATTTCATATAAACAATAAGTTACAAATTACTAATTCGCTTCAAACAAACAGATCTGAATCATAATATTGAAGCATGTTATTAATATATTTACAAAAAAAAAATATGCCCATTCCAACATTTGTGAGCTACTTTTAGTATTCAAAAGTACAAAACAACACATACAAGAGTTTGAATTTGCAATTTTACAGTCCTTCAATTACACAAATATATAACACATTCTGAAAAAACACTAACTGATTTCTAATTTTGTGATGTTTTCTTTGTTTGCCTTCAAATGTTCAAAAATTAAAAAAATTAAGATATCTTATTTAAATTTCAATGCACCACCATCCTTGACAGCACCACAAAATTATCAATCCACTTGCAGTTTACTTAAAGTAAAGAGAACTATTGAGACTGATTTCTGTTACATACATGTATTCTTTTCAAAACAGTCGCAGAGTTCAGATACCATTCATACAATGCATTAAAAATTATCCTTTTTCTATGTGCACTGTTCCCCCATTAGAGTACTCTATAAGGAACCCTGGATGCACGGTACCACCTCCACCCAAAGAAAATGGCCACACCGACGGCGGCGATGGCAAACAGGGACCCAACCACGATGCCGGCGGTGTGGGGATTGTGGTCACCACCACTGGAACTTTCTACAACAACAACCATAGAACATCTTTGTGAATATTCGTGATAGGAATTTATTGTTGTTATCGTTATATGTTGGTTAAAGCGCTTGTGTCTACCACAACATTGTTGGGTTTAAAGTATATGTAATGAGTTGTGTCATTAATAAAAAAATAACCTTTAAACATACAAATGAAAGCACTTTGTGTCCAGTACGATGGTGAAATTATAGGTTAAAAATATCAATTATAAATTATTTGTAGTTATGTAGTGTATAACTAATGTGCTATACAATGTATGTAAAGAGTTTAAACTGTAAGAGCTTTTGTTCTATCTTGATTTGACTTTATTAGTGGTAATAACAAGTGAAGAGGAATAGACAATCTTGTGAAATTTTGAATGTCGATCAATCACTGGTAAGTTGAATTATGCATGTCATTTCAAATAACTATGAAATTTGTCAACATTAACGAACAAAAATAAAGAAGCGAAACATCCAGTATGTTAGTTCCCCTGTTTATGGTTGTTGTTGCAAAAACATTCCCAGAGGAAAAAATGATATTGTATTGAAAGCAATCTACAAGGGAACTCACACAAAGGAACGTGGTATAAGAACTTAAAATCTATCATCAAACATCTTATTTGTAGAATAGATCCTACCATACTGACATTATAAACTGCATATTTTTTTCAGCTTCAGAATATCTACCAACTTGTATAAAAACTACAAAATTTACAAAAATAAAAACAACAAAAATCTGTGAAAAGATGTGTAAGGTGTTCAATATATTGGGAACACTAGGCTCAAAATGAAAAGCAGCAGAAAATTGACAGTAAAATACAATACAATGTTGAAGGAAATAAGGTATTTACCAAAGAATGATTATGGATATGATATAAGAAATGTGCTTGGTAGTAAGGGAGTTGTGAGACATGTACAGAAAGGTAAAAATAGAGACATTAGAAAAAATGCTATCAGAACAAATATTCTCTCGAGTTATCCATCATTTTAACTCATCAAAAATTGTGATATGCATATCCAACTCTATGAATCTGCAATCACATGTTACACTTTTATCATGGTTGACCAGTAATTAGCATAGAAGAGATATCTCACCTGTAGTCTGGGGCTCTGATGAGGGGTTGGTTGTTGTGCTGGGCGGTGTGGTCTTTGTTGTGGGTGTTGGGGTTGTGACGGTGCTGGTCACTGTGCTCGGGTCAGTGTGGTCAGTTATAGGCTGACCATCACAACTGTCATCTGAAATGAATATCCAAATGGTACTTTTTGTTTTGAATTTATTTTGAGAGACTTAATGTGTAATGTGTTTTTCAATTGTTCATTTAACAGTAGAATAAGTTTATTTGAATGAACATGTATTTACATTTGTGTATCAGCCTGCAGATGTTCAAATGGAACAATAATATAACAGATAGAGACATGTTCTTCGAGATGAGTCCATATTTTGAACCCGCTTTTAAAGAACAAACAGCCTCTTGTATGGAAGAAATAATTTAATCTAACTCTTCTGAAACCATGGGCAAAGGCCCATCCCTACTCACAGCAAACACTCAATGACTTAACAACTGTCACATGCTGCCCTCAACGAATAGAAAATGAAAGTTTTCAAAGATAAGAACTGAAAGTTCTTGAAAGTATTCTAACTATAAATAGATTTCTATGATCTAATAAACAAAATAGTTCGATTGTAAGTTCAAGTCCCATTAGGACCACTTGATACAGCAAAAATGGAGATTGTCTTCAGTTATGTCAATATATTAGCAGCAATGTGCTTGCTATTTAAAAAAAAACTGAGACGGAGAGGAGTTGAAAATATAGTTATGATATCTAATATCTTACTCCTTATTCCAGCAGCCTTAAACAGAGGGCTCACATGGCTGAGCTGGATGTCTCTCACTGTCTCCTCGTTACACTGGGCGTCTGGCATCAAGTAGAACTCTAGAGGGTTCCACCCGTCTCCTTTTGAAACCTGGATCGTAAGATCATCACTCGTTATCGGTTTATGGGTATCTTACTTACCTATGTTGCAAGTATGCATACATGTACTTCATTTATCATATTTATTTAGAATGAAATAGAAGCTGATATGTGGGATTAGATACTACATTATGGCAAAGCATGGAATTTAAAAAATCTGTTTCACCCGGATTAACTGAATACGTCTTTGGAAGTTTCTGTGAAAGAATAAAGTGAGTGCAGCAATGGTATGTAAGGACTTTGTCACCAACAAACATTACTACATATATGTTGAATATTCTGCAAACTCACCACATTTAGATTTGTGAGTTACTTCCTCAAGTCTGCGGTTTTGCAATACGTTGTTAGCGAACATCCAATGACATCCAAAGGCAAGAACATGTGATGCAATGCGAAAAACTTATCCAGGAGGTCATTTTAAAAAAAGTTAAAGGGTGGCGGCTTTGAGCAACTCACCCAGCAGTTGGCCTGGCCGTAGCTTCCATCCTCATTGAGTTCCACAGTGAGCAGAGCCTTTGGCTTCTGCGTGCCAAAGTTCACCTTGGCCAGGCAGTGGAACTCTGCAAGGAGTGTGATAAAGGGAAAACTTGCATATGGACCCATTTCGCACTTGTACTTCTTTTACATATCATGATACTGAGGCTCATTACCATAGGTTGATATGACATAATGACGTATTTTGCACTATAAAGACAAAGTATTGTTTGGCGCAAAGTAATTCATGCTGATTGAGTACATTTTCTTGGTCATGCAGTAGTTAAAACTCATTCTGGTTTCAAGATGTCACCAACATGATATAAATCCATAGGTGGCAGCCACGTTAAGGGGGTAGGGTTGTTTATGTTATGCCCTGGAATGTTTTGACTTCTAATGCATGAACCAATGTGAGGCTGGTTTCATGAGTTAAATTTAGAGCATTCACTTTGTTTCACAGTGTAACTAAGAATGAAATAGGTGTATGATTTCAAATTTTAAAATGGAATATGCTCCTTGTATGAAATAATTGAACTAGGTCTCATTCTATTAAAATACACAAAATACAATTTGGTACAGATTCTTTCAATAGAACACACTAGAAGAATTTCAATTTCCTAAGGTGAAAGTTACGAAGTAGTCATGTCAGATTGAAACTTTGATATTAGTAAATGAATGTGTAAGTTTTACGTGTATAAAAAATACAAGACTTTTTTTAATGTATACAATGTCAAGACTCAAAATCATACGAATCATGTACCGGTACATTAATGTACATAAGTTTGCAATTCTGTAAGATTTAATTATGTTATTAGACTTATGATAATTCTATTGCAAATTTTATGTTAATGTCAGTAACAAAACTTGTTATTAATTTATGGTCTACCAGTCTATTAAATTAGTACTAAGTATGTTAGTAAAATTTGTTATGTGTAATCGATTTGTGGTCTACCAGTAAGTTAGTAAAATTTATAATAATAGTAATAGTTTACCATTCTCTACTGTTTATATATGTTGAAACTTATGACGTTTCGCCATGGTGTACTACATGGCTTCATCAGAACACATCCAAGAGACAGGCCACACTTTCGACATAGACAACACAAAAATTCTGGGGAAAGAGGAAGGAAAAACAAGAAGACAGATACTCGAAGCCCTCAAGATACACCAGAGGAACCCGGCCCTAAATAACAACAGAGGGAGGGAGGTACCGCTCCAGCTACTCCAGCCTCGTTGTGATACTCACACAACAACATCTGTTGAAGCCATGTAGTACACCATGGCGAAACGTCATAAGTTTCAACATATATAAACAGTAGAGAATGGTAAACTATTACTATTATTATGAATCTACCTACTGTCACTAACCTACATTCGATCTTAGTAAAATTTGTTAATCTATTAGTCATGACATATTCATATAGAAATTAAATCATTAGTCTAATGTTAGTTAAAAAAAACTAAATTAAACTCCAGAACTTTCTACATCATAAATGTTGAGTAAAGAAAAGAGCAAACCAAAGACAGACATGTTACGAGTACATCAGAAATGATTACAAAAGTAGTTAGGCACTATGATTATACCTCAGTATTCCATGATGAAGCATGTTATTACTGTATAAAAAAATAAACATATGATTCTATTTTAGTTGCGTTACATTGATGATAATATTCACATAGAAGCATAGCAATAGCGTGATAATTTTACCAGTATAACATTGTGCAACTTTCTGTAATGATGACGACAAACAAGTTTGTTGGCCTGCAATACAATGCAGTAAATGAATTTAAACCTCTGTCTGGAATACCAACACTGGATTGCATTATACATGAAGTATCAAGATTGGGTAAAACTAGTTTTTAACATAATTGTGATGTGAGATTGACAGAGAGGCGATTGCGCTAAGTTTATGATGGTTAGGATGACTGCTGTTTTCATGACTTCGTATTGGATACTAGCGCTGTAAATGCGACATGCGTGTTAAAGACCAGCATGTCAATACTGTACGTACATTGGTGGCAACTGTATACAGGAGTGTGCTTGATCGGACTCTGTTGAAGAAGTAATCAGATGAGCAACGTGTTAACTTTATTGATGATATATTATAATGAGAGGCAATATTCTTGCTATTATGGGGCTGGTTATAAGATTTTGTGAAGGGGCGCGAGTAAATAAAAAAAAAAAAAAAATACTTTTGAAGATTTAGAAAAAAATAGTTTTCTTCAGTTGTGAATGATATTTCACCTTTAACTTTTTGTTCAATATTTCGGTAAAAAATATTTGACTGCTTAAACATAAAAAAATATGGTGTTATATTTACACAAGAAAACCAGATGAAAATGACAACAATTATTTCATGAGGTACTAATAAATACCTAGCGTTATGTTTGAGTGGTATGATAGTGCAGAATAATTTAAAAAAAAATCCTAGAACGTACAAAAATGTTGCAAAGATAATTAACCTACCTGAAGAATACCGTAATTTAGTATCATCTGGTGAAGTATCACAGGAGAGCCCTACAACGACTTTTTCAGTACTGTTACAGATGGCATCAATATCTGTGAGATATCCATGACAACTCAAGTGGTTGCTTCCTGTTGATGTGGCATCTATTGTATAGTTTCCACGGAAGCCACATTGAATGGTTTGCGTGAGCTTTTCATTCTCGCTTGCTGAAACAAAATGGTAGTCCTTGACGTGCATGATATCAAGTTACACACTTACTAGCAATTAAATTTACCAAACATTAAAAGCAAAAATCAATAGTAAATATAGATTCATTTTAAATCTACGATCCTGCAGGTACATGTACATGTACGTGGCTGGTGTATAGAATACAGATAGCCGAAATAATCCAATTAAATCTACATGTGTTTCTCCACAAAAATACGGTTGGTAGAGAGATGTCAGAGAGATAGAAGGTTGGAAAAATAATCCAATTAAAACATATATATCCTTCCTTAAGATTGTGTTGAAATTCTTAGTTATACCTCGTTGATTTTGATTGATAATATTACAAGGCACATACCTATGAGGTTCTGCATGGTCCTGCTGTGGTACTTGTCGTTGAGCGGAGGATTGTCATTGGTGAACATGCTCTCGGTACAGTATGACTCTTTTTGATACGTAGTCCACGGTTGACCTGAATATGCGCATTATTATTACTGTGAATAATGAAAATTCAATATCACTTTATATGTGATTATCTGTGCATTTGTTATAATGGTAAAAGAAAAGGAAAAACAACGAAATTAGATAATCAGTACATATTGCCATATTTACATGTTGTGTAACAAAGTAGGTCATGACTAATTGACTATGGTATATTGATTTAAACATATATCTGAATAATAGCAGTTGAGTAGTGCCAAGACTCAAGATAGAGCATTATATACGATTTAAAAATTGCCGACATCTTTTAAAGATGCTAAAGACACTTCAAGCACATGGTTTGTTGATGTTTGAGGCTCTTTCCTCATTACCAGAAAACCTCTACATACAGAATTTTTAATTATTTGATGTTTATAAATAGATGTATAATGCCAAGTTTGCTTATATTTTAGTTGTCATGCAGTAATTAAATTCATTCTGGTTTCAAGATACAGTACTGATACCGTAGGAAGGATACAGAAGAAAGATTTTGAGAATTACGCTACGATTTCTTCTGTTTATTTCCTAATTCTTCTCATTGTTGCGACTATTATGAACGTAAAAAGGTTCTGTAGCTTCCGCAAATTATGGCTTTCTTCATAACTTGCCTGAAGTTATGTTTATTCCTATTATTCCCCTTATATTACGCATTTTACGGAGGTTCCCGTAATAAAAAGAATATTGCTAAAAGTTCAAAAAAAAGAATATTGCTGCGGCAAACTTTGTTGGGAAAAATCACGAACAAATTCAGACATTTTGACAGATTTTCAATTCATTGTTTTGTCTGTTTATTTCGATAATCGGCATCTGCACTTCTGCCGTTTCACTTTGTTTTGGAATTATTTGGGAAGACCAACGTAGAACGAGCCGAACAAATCGCAACACAGGTAGCATATTTATGACGTTGAAAGATCTAGCCGACGGAATCTTAACGTCAATTGGAGTCCATATCAGGTATTATAAATGATCCATTTTTTTTGTTTACCATCTATTTCATTAGACACATTGTTTATCATAGGACAATACATTATATACTAAGTTGCCTAGAAAAAACATCAGTAAAATATCTAACTTGTTTTAATGTTAATGGCTGCAGGCTTCAGGGGAATACAGGGCGACCAGCGTTTTCTTGCAGCGTTCAACGTGTCCATTAAAACGTCAATTTCAAGTTTTGTTTTCTCTATCCTACATGCTGTTTTGAAGCGTAGATAATCAGTGTTGTGTTTGTTTCTATGTTTAGGATTAAAATGACCATGAACTATTGTAAATAGATATGTATAATCATATAAACCACTTATTAACACTGTTTTGAATCCTGCTCACTTGACGAGCCAGGGCCCCATGGGGAGTAAAAACTTGGCACATTTATACGTAGGCAAACTGTAATAAACAATTAATTAGTTCTAACATGAATACAGTGAATATCGTTGGTATATATGCATTCTTTCTACAATCTTCCTTTGCTACATTCGTGTGATGAAAGAACCAGCAATATATCTCATTGATAATAATACTATTTTTTAGAAGTAGTTCGATAGTTTCCGGATTCATAATATATAAATAACAATATATTGTCAGTGACTCAGAAAATCACATTCAACTCAGTATTTTGCTACGTTTTGGGGAACATTTCCACTTGGAATGGCAAGTGTGTAGATTTATTGCCCGTTCTTTGTACTTTGTTGCTTAGGGAATTCCACCCTACGTGACGTAGTACGTACCAAACAACATGAGCAATAAATGTGTGCACTTGTCAGTATGTGAGTTTCTGAGTCACTAGCAATATTTGGTGTTTTCATATATAATACTACTATTAACTTATAATCGTTATAAAATATTAGACGATAAATATTTCATCAAATGTGTAAATTAGAACTTACCATCCTTTTGGCAAATTATTTGCTTTCACCACATATGTATTTTGAGTCTTATCCTCGACACACGAGAAATCCACGTAGTTTTCTATATCGAGGCTGTCAGCAGACACAGTGACACTTGTGTTTTCTGAGCCCTTGAACAGTGTCCATGCTCCCTGTAGATTGGAGCCAAACTCACAACTTCTTTCCTCTGTAAATGACATATGCAAACTAACGTGATTGGAAAAATTTACTATGAAATAAACATTAGTCGTTTTGATTTCAAATACATGATATCAATTGCTTAAAACAAGACCATGATTAAAAATAATATTTTCATCTATTAAATTTGGTTAATATGATGGTTTACAAATTGAAGATAACAGATAAAATTTTGGTTCCAGCATTGACCTGTTCAGGTTATAGTTAGACCCCTAGCCCATACCTTATAGCAATGAAAGAAAACTCATAAAGATAAATATAGTTTTTGTTACATATGTTTAAGATCTATGTATACAATCCTTATAAAGCCCATAAACCATTAAAAGGGAGGTGTTATGTACCTGGACAGGCATAAAGCCCACCGCAAGTCTTGCGGCACATGAATGGGTAGAGGTAGTGGCCACAGAACTTCACATCACATGTGTCAAGGTCATCTTCACAGTCATCAGGATCACCTGCAGTAACAGACAAGATTTTTACAATGCCATTTCAGAAACTGTCAATCGAAAGAGATTCCCAAGATGGTCCTAGCAGTGGTTGAAACTGTTAGATTGATGTAAGTTGAATTACATTTGTGCCGTGTTTGAAGAAAAATGTTCAGAATACAATGTGGTCTAAACAATTGATAGATTTTCTGTCACATTTTGTAACGGAGGTTAATACATGACTGAAACATTAAGTGATTTATTTTAAAAAAAAGGACCATAATGACAATAATGCTAAATTCAAAATTACATATATTTGTTTTCCGTTCAAATCATAATGGAAATTGACATTTGTAATTTCACTACTATAAACAAGCTCAAATAAAGAGAGAGGACACTAGAGATAAACAACTGACAGCTTTCAAAACAACATATACACCTGAACAGAGATATATATAATATCACGAATAATTTAATGTAAACAATTAGGAGTTAACAAGATTTTACGGTACAGCAAAAAGAATACTATAGTACACAGACATACTTCTCTCCATGATCTTGAGGTTCATGTAAGGCAAAGAGTTAGAAAAGAAGGTAGCACCCAGTGGACAGCCCAGGCCCATGAAGATCTTCAGGTCAGTCACGCTGCCAGATTGATCCTTCACAAGTCTCTGAAAAACATCCGTAAGGTACAGTATACAACCATCCAAGTGCCCACCCTCATGTAACAGCCCTCCCCCCTCTTTTTCTTAAATGTCTTTAAGAATTATGTAGTACCTGCACTCTCGTGTAACAGCCCACCCCCCCAGTTTGAGAAAATTTCAATTTAACGGCCCTGGGTGCTTGGATGGTCGTATACGGTATGTGACAATAAATATCCTGACATTTCACATTAAAAATAACATATGATTAATTGGAACTAACCAAATTTGAGCAATTATATGTACACTTACTTAGTGTTACATGTACTTAGCATTTATTTCTCAATATCAATATCAATAAAATAGCATCACTGTTAATAGGGCCTATGAGCGCCTATCTCAATCATGTGCATTCACGACCTGAATTTGATTGTTATGACCATCCCCAAATAAAAAGTCTTGCAAGTATTATCTCATTTTTTTCTGAATTATTGTGCACACATCATAAAATAATAAATTAATATTTGTACGCAAAATAAATGCCTTTTTATTTCAGTATTTATTCACCTATAAGTTCAAGGTACAAACAGGTTAAGAAAACATTTTTATACAAATATTTGCCCTCACCATGCACATGTCAGCGTCTCCATATTGGTTCTGCAGGATGGCGAATGTGTAGTTGTGGCCATCGTCTCCCTTAGCCTCCCAGCTGTCCAGGCACATGATGTGCTGCTCTGAAAACACACAATGGGTATCGTATTCTCTAGGTTCATTAATATTCTGGTAAATCAGACATCACATTAAGGGAGGCGATCTCTTTATTAGATGGATGGTATACCAGATTCTTTTACATAGTTTTAGGACTTATCAGTTAAAAAATATTTCTAGTTTTTCTCTTGTTCCCACTTTTAAAATTTCTGTTCAAAATGGTATTATTGGTTCTTCAGAATTCGATACAATTATTCCAATTTTATTTCAAATATTTTCACCACTTTTAGCATGGCCTCAACAGGAAATCAGTGAAAAATAGTCTTCTAAATTAAAATATCTACTCTTCAAAGAGTCAGTACAAAACTTAACTTTTACCAAACTAATATGAAATGGTCAATCGTGACCACTGTTAGCACTGACCCATGGTCCATCCAGTGCTGGGTGGGACACAGTAAGGGTCAGCAAAGCTAAGCAGCAGGCCTTCCCCAGGGAGACATGAGGCATCGAGCTGCTGGGCCAGTGGCTGGTCCTCGCACAACGTGTAGTTCTAGAATGAGCCATGTGTCATGTGTGTAAAATAGGCCTAATCTCATCCTTCAAACAAAGTTAGAGTCACCAAGATATTAGAATTCATGTGATAAATGCTTAATCATAATGGAAATACTACATGTAATTTATTTTGCAGTGTAATGCTAATTCTAATGAAAGAGGCCCAAAATCCTTGCTGATCTGCAATCTTTATTTGTTTTAGCACAATCATTTGTATCTATTGTGATCTCTTGTCAGTAATATTAGCATTTTCCCAACCCAATATTATTGTTAACTTGTGATCAATATTTTTCAAGTTTTTAATCTTTTGCGAGTGTATTTTATATTCTATTTTATTTTACCAATAAATAATATCAAATTAAATTAAATCAAATTAGATTTAATGGAACTAACCTCCAAACCTGCAGAGTTGAAGAGATTGACGACTCTGGTGTGGAAGAGAAAACCGCCTTTCAAGGGGCAATCAAAATACTTGTCTTTATTTTTTCGTGAATTACCTAAAAATGTATTTTGTATCGAATCAAAATCAAGTGACAAAGACTATTTGTTATTAAGCTATTTTACATGTATCACTACTGTATGCTTATAATTTTTTGACATGCGCGTATACGTTAATATCATACATAATATCTATATGAAAATTGTACAAAATAAAAAATAGTACATAGAAAAATAGAAAAACAGTTACCACTTTTTAGTAATATGTCTCTTGTACTCATGTTGTTCATTAATATGCAGAGAAAATAGTGAAATGCTCATGTATTTACAAAGCTATCTTAGCACCTTATTTCTTAGCATTTCAACAATCATAGATTATAAATTCATATAACCATTGGAGCATTAAATACTATCCACATACATGTAAATAATATACTAAATGAAATATAAGTACATGAAAATTTTACACATTTATTCTATGAATAAAAAGCACAAAAACATACGGACTAACACCCAGTCGATGGAATTGGTTAGGTCATCTGCTGTGCATACACTGTTATTAGATTCTGGTTGACCTATTATAAATGGAAACAGAATATTCGGGCATTTTGTACTTGTGCATGTATTACCGTATACGACCATCCAAGTGCCCACCCTCGTGTAACAGCCCTCCACCCCTTTTTCTTAAAGTCCTTAAGAATTACGTAGTAACTGGACTCTTGTGTAACAGCCCACTCCCCAGTTTGAGAAAATTTCAATTTAATGGCCCCGGGCGCTTGGATGGTCGTATATGGTATATATATACACATTTTAATGTGTTTAAGAAAATCTATTAATACATGTTCTTAAGCACATCAAACTAAGTACATGGAGGAAAATAGTATGTAAATTATGTTCATGCATAAATATAATGATATATGATATGTTGGATCATTATAAATATTTTAAATATAAAGTTTTTCACCTGTAAACATTTGTACTACATCAGGTGACCTCTGCACAAACCGCATGCACAGAGTTGTATTTTCCAAGTCCCTATGCCAACAAAATCAAATTATTACACAAATCATTTTATGTACAAAATGTATTATATAAGATGTAATAATGGCTTAGTCATAAATGAATGAATGATTATTCTTAAAGAAAATTTGAATCAGGGTTGTGGTTCGTTGGAGAGCCATCTACACTGTACTGTATATATATACCAGCACTGACTATCTGAGTTTTGAAGTTTCTATGGGAGAGGTTTTATAAGTATCAAAAATGCATTGAAACCATAGGTGCTTACTTATTGCTGTACCCATTCAAAACTTGATATGAGTAAAACATCTAATTACGACCACTTCTTTTGTTATGACCACCTCTATAATAAGACCATTTCTTGCAGTCCCAAACCTTCATAAAGAGGCCATAAGGCCACATAGACAGATCCAGGGGGATATGGCGCATGGGCACATCCACCTCCCATCAAAATATTTCATTTCCATGGTGTTTTTGGCATGTCCGCCATCGATTGCGCGTATAAAACCCATGAGATGCACCAACAAACCTTTGCAAAAACCTGGATCTGACAGTGCTATCATTAAATGTAAATGTGGTTGTTTATAGCCCTGATCCAAGTCTGGCTCTCGTAACTTTACAATTTACACCAGATCCTTGGCACGCTTATTGATACAATTTACACCAGATCATTGGCACGCTTATTGATCATCATTCAATCAGTACTTGCATCGGCAGTACAATCAGTGCACAATGCTAATCACTCACACACTCACGCACTCACACACTCTTTCAACCTAATGACCTGTACCTATTTAACATGTAGGTACCACAGAGCAGTGTGCAACCTGTTAGGGGTACATTTGCTCAACACCTACCATCAGACCCAACCGGGAATCGAACCCACGACCTTCTGGTCACGAGTCCAACTCCCTAATCATTCGACCACTGAAGCACACACTCACGTGTCTGGTGACTCATCATTGTGCATTGTGAAGACGTCCTGCTCAGCATCCATGGCAGTACAGGAGGATGTGGCCAGGCTCTCGTCAATCGTCTCCCAGAACGCAGACGTAATCTCCATGTGCGTGTCAGAGAACCTGAAACACAGCAAATTGGTGAAAGAATAATGTTTTGTGGCATACATGTAGATATCATTCATAACAATGTGATGTAATATGAAAGTAGATTCAGGAGTAGGTGGGGGGAAGGCATGGGGTGACAATCTCATGTTCCCCGCCCCCAAAATGTCATTTTCTTGGTCTTTTGGACATGCCCAATATTTGCGCAATATACAATTAACAAATATGCAATAATGTCTGTAGTACAGCACAGATAGTGTAAGTTTACATGTTATATGTTTTAGAAATTTCGGATATGAAAATTATGTTGTTCAGTGGTCATATGAAACATTCAATAACACAGAGGAGGTCACATTTGTTGGTTTCTCTGTACTTTCTTCATTTGTACGATTCTGATAAACATCATTTTTATAAAACTATCTGATTTAAGGTTAACCCTCCAACTGAGCGACAGCTTTTGTTAATACTATATATAATAATAACAAAGAGAAAGTGGTATAAAATGTCTAATGTGACCACTTGGTACAAGTCACCAACCGGTATTCTTATCACATATTATGTGAACGTCCAAAATTTACAATGAGTGTACATGCTCTTAAAAGGATAAAAATCATAAGATGATTATATACGAGATGTTTATTCATATGACTGTAATATCAACAAGTTGGCTAATTAACCATAATTTCACCAAATTATAAAAAGACAACTAAGTGGAACCATCTCTATAATTTACACCTAACATTTTGTGTATGAAAGAAAACCACTATTTTTTCTAGCATATGTAAGTATTGAATTTGATACAAATAC
>CM032662.1:30665976-30696381 GCA_019095985.1 Streblospio benedicti | reverse complement strand
TCGTATTTGGTATATTTATTATGGGTCACAATTTATGGCCGTGCTTGGTATTTGCATGGGTACTATTTCAGTGTGTTTCTTGGCATCTTCCAGCCCACTATATGGGCAACCCCCCAGCCACCCACCACCCACACCCACCCCACCCCAAAAAACCCCAGCCCTCAGCTACTAGCTAAGCCTGCTGACACTTTTCAGTGGCTACAGTTCATAACGCACTACAACAGGCGCAATATTCGGTATAATGTATATAGATCTAATGTGGTCAGACATGTGAAAGTTTCGGGAGTAAATAAAGTGTCATTGGTGTATGTCAAATACAAAATTGTGTTCTTTTTAGCAGGTTCTGTTTAAACAAACATCATATTAACCATTAGTTCATCAACTAACTGTTCTTGTATTAATTATACATTCTATCATTCCGTGCAAAAATCTTCGCCAATAACCCACGCTGATTGGTCGAGCAGGCGTGTCAATTGTAGGATTTGAGCACGAGATTAGTAAATTGAGCATGCTGACGTCTGATTGAAACGAACGCAGTGAGTAGATTATATGTAATTATCATTTTCACTGGCGTGGTGATACGTTGAAATATGATAAACATACTCGTCGGAAACGGGAATTTGTTTGCATAATGTTATACATTGTAAACTACGTGTAAAGCGAGCCTATAGACAGAAAACTCTCACACCCGCCTTTAACAATTAAAATTGATGTCACTGCATTTATATTTTACAGAAGACGTGACAAGTTTACTGATAGACTTTCATCAAATGGTAATATAAATAAAGGTGAACAGAATTCTTGCTCGCACATATATTTAAATGAGCGATGTAGAAAGCCTGTATAACTGCATAGTTGTATGTTGTATTGGGGTGCAGAGGGTGCAAATCATAATTATATATTAATGAAATCATAATATTTTACCGAATGGTGGGCAGTTGTCAAATTTAAAGCTGTTGTTTCCACGATATTTGCAAATGCATGTACTAGCTTTTTTAAAAATTGCTTATTATACTATTGATGCTATTCGTGTGAGTAGGCGAGGTCATTCAAAATGATTTCATTATTATTCATTTATCTATAGCATTCATTTTATCTATCATTTATTTTATTTGTTTATTGAATTTATTCATATTTTGTAGTGTACTATGGGAAATCTCACCTATATTTTCGTTTTTTCATTACGATATTTTGTTTCAAACTGAAAGCGAGTCATTCATATCACAAATTTAAATAATATCTTTTTAATTTGGCCACCCACCTTCACAGATAGAAAATGATTACTCCCCAGTGTATTCACTAATTTTTTATTAAAAGATTTAGTTATTTCTATTTGATATATGAGAGAACTATTCGTTTTGCAAAATAGTAATAGGAATATAGGCTCTAATGTGAACAAGAATAAAAAATTCTAAGACAAATTTTGCTTGCTATATATCATATACATAAAGTACGTATTTTTTTTATAATGAACTACTTGTAATTAATTGCTATATATGAAACCCCAAACATGAATATTGAAAAGCAATGTTTGCAATTTTATCAGAGTACGAATCTTATTTTGGTGGTTTGTTTTTATATTCCGCAATTAGAAACAAATAAAACTTCAAGACTATCAACTGCTGTATGTTTATTATTCCATTTTACAACGTCATTCAATGTTCATTATTCGTTTTTAAAACTTTATTCCATACAGTGCATTGGTGACTGTGGGTCTTCGCTAGCATCGCTGATCGTTATTGTACACGGTTACTTGTAACTTATCTGGTGCCTATCGAAATTCCAGCACTGATGGGGCTGTAATTAGATGAAAAACAAACATTTAACTTTTCTTCATGGTCATAACATACAATGTATGTAATATAATAGTTTTTTATTGCATGCTATTTTATTTGATGCATGAGTTTTTACTTTGTTGCACAATTTTCACTGTATATAATTTCACCTTTTATCCATTACTTTGTTTTTATAGTACATAGTACTTTATATTTTTAGACAGTAGAATAGGTTTTGGTATACTCATTATTCGTTTAGGCAGCAATAAAGAAACATATATGATTTTACAGGTGTGTTGTAGAAGTACCAAATACACTTGCGTCTATATGTACATGTAATATACTGTACATAATGTAACACGCGTACACTGTACACATCATCGTTATCGCAGGCACCCAAACAAAACTAGATATTGAAAAACATCTTTAATGTATAATACTTTTTGAATCGTCTGCCTACGGGGCCCATTTCAATCTCCAAAAATATACATCGATTAAATGTGTTATTTTCTAAAAAAAAAATACACGAATTGGCCATTAAGCCCATAATATATGAGGATGCATACTAATACAACACTTAAATTATACTAACCGAATTTCAGGCAAAAGTTCTTCATTGCATCAATTGCTCTTCCGTACTTTCGACCGCCGTCCACACCTGTAATAAGATAAACAAATGTATATTTAAACAGGTGTTTAATGCCAACCTTGAATAGACTGTAAAAATATAACCGGTCGTAAAGTGTGACCGGTCATAATTCATGGTAACGTAAATTGTGGCCAGACCCCCAGAAATGTTCTAGCTGCCGTAAAATGTGACCACCGCAAATTGCAACCGAGTACGCAATGTACTGGACGGCTGGTATCTGCTCCCAAACCATTATGCCCCTCATTCGTCATCATAAACGCACGGTGCAAGAAGAGAGCCTTCAAATGACACCACAATGGTCTCTCTATTACCACCCTAGGCTGACCCACGCCTCGTCAAAGTTAGACATCGGATGGGCTCAGATGCCGACCTTACTTGGTGATGGGCCAGTGGAGTTGGTGATGCTCAACTGAGGGCAGTTTGTTTCGTTGTGATTTTCTGGTAGATATGTATCTCTAGTTATGGGAAATGGATGATAACAATGCGCAAGTGGTAATTTTAGTCTGCCATCAATCTTTATGTAACTACGACTCAAGGTTTTTCGGTAACTGATGATATGGTGAAAACTTAAGTCAATCACTCATTATATTCCTATTTTACTGGATTTTGTATGATGAAAAATGAACACAAACCCCACAGGTACAATTTGAGTGCAGAAATACATCACAACTCCAATGTTTGTAGCAATTATCACAAAAATGAACGAAAAAACGGCTACGGTTTTGACATATACGAGTCAACGGTCGCCAGAGAGACGCGAACTAGAACTCCATCTTTCTCGGCTCGGTCAATTGTCAGCGTGTCTAGACATAGGGTGCATGAAAAAAGAGTCTACTTTTCAAGCTTTTTCTATTAGTGACAGTCGCATTGCCCTACGCCAGAGGATAAGACATGGGAGATTCCTATGGTTACAGTGGAGTGGTAGCATTTTGCGGAGCAAGACCAATTTTGGCGGCCGTAAATTATAACCGGTCGCAATTTACGTTGGTCGTGATTTACTGGCTATATGCCAAGGGACGGTGCAATATTTACCAGGAAGGGGGACCGGTGCATTTGGTAGGGGGACAGGTACTTTTTTCAAGGTGCAAAGTAGAGGGATCGGATGATTTTTCATTCTCATTGGGCATGGGACATGTACTTTTTTCAGCTGCTGAAATCCCACCTCGACGTGAGCGAATCTGTACAAATTAATCACACGAATATTCATGGGAGGGGACGTGGACTTTTTTTTATGAATAGAGGTCATGGGATATTAGTTTTTTTATCATCACATCAGCAGGGGACAAGACCTTTTTTCAGACAAGTTTTTCGATATGCACTGCCCCCCCCCCCCCGCCTGTTAAATATTGCACCGTCCCTTACTAAAGATCTTCCTGTCTGTTCTGATACACTCTCCTTATTCATTTCAAGCAGATTAACTTTCGTTTAACAGTATTTACAGTGTATTTAACGTTTTGGATTACAATTACAGAAATTGAAGCATATATCAAGGCCCTATTAGGGTTGCTATGCTCCTATACAAATATCGTACATGTTTCACGCTTTAATTTCATATGGTTACAGTAACAGTAACCAACATCAAAATGAAATCAATTTATATCACATCCAGATCATCATGTACGGTTTACAAATTACTTCACCGGACTGCCACCGAGCAGCAGACCTCGTGCTCATGTGGAGAAAACAAACTGAACATTTCATTTTATTAAAACGGGAAAATACGTTATAAGTGCACACAAAAAATTTATTTGAAATGACTCACTTGTTGTTGCAAGATCATCCATTGCAGGCTGGAACATCTCCATCACCATAGCCTGGCACACCACGATGGAGGATTGTCCAGGCTTCTGACCGCGTGAACCTTGAACGTTTTCGACCGAGTGGACCGTGGCCACGGCAACGAGGAGAACGGCGAGGCTCATGACGATCTTGGATGACGACGAGGATGGCATGGTGGTTACCACGTAACTGTAGCAGGTGTTAACGCAAACGGTCCTTCAGTCTCAGCGACAAACGTTGAAGCAGGATGAGAGTGACCGTGCATTCGGGGCATATTTATAGGATTGCAGACGTGTTTGCAGTGTTTCTAAGGTGTTTTTCTGAGATTTCTATACTGTTTATGGACGCATCTATGTAGTTAGTAGCTAATGGGTTGTTTAGAATCAAGATAGTCGCGACTTGATTGGTTTTACTTTCAGGAAACATTGGTAAAGAAAGTTGTGTCCAGGAGAAATTTAATAGGATGTGTATAGTGTTTGTTACGACCTTGATCAAGATATCAACTGTGTTTTCAAGTACTTCGTACTTCAAGACATAGATGAGTAATGTATAATTTCTGTTCGTTTAGAATCTCAGTAAAAAGCATGCACTCTTTTTTAAAAGTATAATTTTTACTATAAGGTTTACAGTTACAGTTCATTCGTAAAATGTTACATTTAGAATTCAACAGTTAATTAAGATGGTGTCTTTACTAGGGAACACATCCAATCACTTATGTAATGTAGGTAAATATTCACACACACCACGTAATAATTGCTATAAACCTGGCCCCATAACGTTCAAATTCGTAGTAAATGAACAATAAGCTCTTAGATTTTTCACAAATAAACACATTCATATGATATTAGTATTTTAAAGGCATTTTAGATCATCAATATTTAAAGTCAAATATGAATGCACTGAAACTTTCATCAGCTTTTAATAAGTATCATGATGCTATGATCATGTTTTTCACATGATCACCAAGAAATTATATGATATATAAAGATAGCATCTTGCCAAGTACAAAATGAAAATCTGGTGAATAGTGAAGACTCAATTTATGAATGCCACCAGCGCTAACGAGTAGCAGAGTAGGCACTAGGCACTTTTACCAAACAACTAACTTTCATAGAATTCGTTGAATCTTGATGACTTATTGCCCATATCACTCATAGTATATGAGTTTTAATTTGCTCATTGCCTAAAGTCTATATTTGATAGTTGATAAAGTAACACTTTTTATTTTTAATAGTATATGGACTCCCAAAGTGGTTTAGAATATGATATGAAGATGTAAAACTAGTGATACGATCCCTGGGTAGCATCTATGCATCCACCGATGTGGATGGAGATGATAATGGCGGTTGGGGGTGGTATAAGGAATCAAGAAATCCAACACCCCTATTTTATTTTACCTATTTTCCACATATCTGATTTTTGCCTTTTCCACATATCCCACAGTTATCAATGCCCACACCCCCTCACTTTCTTGAAACCCCACATTGACTGTACCACCTTTGTAGGCCCCTACTGACACGAGTGAGAGTGGAGCCAGTATGTCAAGCCATATGTTATTACATGCCGTAGTCACGAACAAAAAGTACCGTCAAAATGTCCACACTGCCAGCTGTGCCCTAGGCATCACTGTTTCCTTCTTAATATTTTCACAACACTCACTGACTCAGCACTAATCTCCACGGTCTCTGAGTTTTAGGGACGGTGCAATATTTAACAGGCGGGGGAACCGGTGCATATCGAAAAACTTGTCTGAAAAAAGGTCCTGTCCCCTGCTGATGTGATGAAAAAAAAACTGATGTCCCGTGACCTCTATTCATAAAAAAGTCCGCGTCCCCTCCCATGAATATTCGCGTGATTAATTCGTACCGATTCGCTCACGTCGAGGTGGGATTTCAGCAGCTGAAAAAAAGTACATGTCCCATGCCCAACGAGAATGAAAAATCATCCGGTCCCCCTACTTTGCACCCTAAAAAAAGTACCTGTCCCCCTACCAAATGCACCGGTCCCCCTTCCTGGTAAATATTGCACCGTCCCTTAGGCTTTGCGATACAAGGTAACTGGATTTTCAATAAAATTTGATGCATTTTGAGATGATACAAAATGAATACTAAAGCTTACAGAAAAAGAGGTAACAGATTAAATAGAAAGCTCCGATTAGCAACCTAACTGATAACCTCAAATAAACAGTATAAAAACCGAGCAAAAACACCGCTCATCATGCTATATTAATTTTGTGACTGACTGTCCAACCCCGATCGCGATATATTCAAGGTTACATTGTGTTTAAATAGCTTGCAATGTGTTGTATCCATGGCCGTCGCTATTAATATAGCGATAGCTTTATAGTGTGGTCATTGATAGACATTTAGTTGTAAAAAGTTTTTGGGGCAAATAAAGTGTCTGGCGTTAACAAAAGACGGATGTCTTTAAGAGAAAGGTGTCCCTTTATACCATACATAGGGAGTATACATGAAATGGGAGAAGTGTCCACATAAGGCAGGTGTCCCTAGAAGCGAGGCGTTCGACGCCCATTTGTAATTCGTTTAAAGAATGTTTGAATGATGTATATCAAATACATAATTGTGTTCACTTTTAGCAAGTTTATGAAGGTCTTGCTTGAAACAAAATCATGTTAACCATCAGTTCACCAACCAGCTGTTTTTGTATCAATTATACAGACAGGTTTTACAATCCTACGCTTCCATTGGACTATATCAAGTGGCCCTGACGGGACTCTAACTCACGACCCCAAAGTTGTGACACCAGAATGATATCATCATCCCAAAAAGCGGGTTGTTAAAAGGTTACACGGACGAACCGCTGTCTCTGTAATGTTAATACTGTTTGTCCTGAATGACTTGTAGCGGCACGAAGATAGTTCAAGATTGCTTGAATTAATTACACGCCCATTCCTTAATATGTATGTGGATAATTATATAATTCTCATTGGGTGATCATTAATAATACTCGTATTTTAGTGTGAAATGTGTCGAATTGAAATAAAGATTTGTGTAAGGAAATGAGATTTTTCAAGAAGGTACGCATATGCGTACTGTACGTATACTGATGCTAGAATCTGCGCCTTTGCAGTTATTTATTCTTTAATCTATTTCAATTTATATACAAATTTGTTATCAAAATACATTATGTCTGTAATTTGTATTTAAAACTAACTATATATATATATATATCAAATTATATAACTAGAAGTGACACTGATTTATAACGACATCTGCCATAAAACCGGTTAGTAAGTGATTCGTGAAAATTACGCAACCGGTCAACGTGATTTACTCCTATTGTTAGCGGGTCGTTAGGTTGTTTAGTCAGTAATTATACTTAACTTGTTTATTTAGTAGTTACGAAAGGTCTTTGTTAGGATAACATATATCACGTCGTATGTGGTCACTGTATTCAAGCATCGTGGCGTCCAAGGAAAATAATTCACTCTGCGCCCTGCTTTCCACAGCAGCACACCCTTTCTCCAGAAGAATTAGTTCACACATACAGCTGTAACTACCACAGTCAGCGGACTTATTGAAACTTTAGCTAGGTATTTGTCAGGAGAGAACACAATGTCGGATTATGGTGAAAGTTTCCCTAAATACACCGTGGAAACCAGATGCGCCAAGAGGAGGAAAGTGCGTGCGCACATCGCAAACGCACACAATGTATGTTCTTTACTTCTTTCTTTACTTCCTACACCTTTACTTGCTACTCAACACGTGCTACATGTTTATATCATTTACCGCAGTGTTAAAGTTTTTGGAACCGGGCAATTGTAGGTAGATTAAGCATTTTTACCACTTTTATGTGCGTTTAAAATAATCCTCATTCGATGAGAATATTTGCATGTTTTTAGCATTCCAAGAATCAAACATCAAGATAGGACATATCATGACATCTAATTCTCAGAGTGGATCTTAGAAGATATATATCAAGCGTTAAAGTTACGGTAGTGGGGATAATCAATACTATAGATTTATATAATTTTGATCATAACGTATATTATGCTATTGTACTATTTTATTTGTTCATTTGGGTATGCTTTATAGCTTCTAGTAACTTCATGAGTGAGACAAATGTATCAAATGTAGGCTATTTAATGAGCATCACCTCGAGGCTCTGCAAATACCATTATTCAAAGCCCACAATGATACAAGATTCTGTTATCTAAAAGTGCAGCTTGGTTGTTTAACTAACACATTTCAGTTCAAATATTTATAGGTTTACCTACACGTGCAACTATTTTATAGTTGGCCCGTATGTCACGACACTAAACAAATAATGGATACTGTAATAAAATATTTAACAGAGATAACATACGACGTTTTACCCAGGACCCTATAGACTTGGTGTACACCCGTTTAATTTGTTTGAAAAAAAAACTACCCTAATGCTTATTCTAGAGAACTAACAAAATATGAAGATGCCTTTTTGTATTCTAATCATGCATTGTCCTGCATTCACCCAGCAAAACTGGGGCACACCACTTTGTTCTATATATGTATATTGCCACAGAACAGGGGTGCCTGCATTGTGCATGGCCATAAATTATCGGATGTTTTTAACTCTTTTTTTTCTCACCCGATCCCAACCATGACTGGCCATGGAACGCAATGCAATACAATTGAAATGCCTACTCAAAGTGCATGAGAAATAGTGGTACTTGTACATTGTGATTGACAGATATGTCAAGGTCAAGATTTCTGGGAAATGGGAAAGGAGGGGTTCCAATATCGTGATGATAAAAATCATGAAATTTTTTATCCCCCCCCCCCCACTGCATCTGCCGTTGTTTATTATGCACAAGTGCATCATACACCACTGCAACGTGACTTCATTTGCTGTCACTTTTATTTTAGATATTTTTACGGAGTCACTAACCGAGTGTATGACCTTCCTTTCAGTACGCTCGTCACCAATGGCGTGGCCCGCCCGCTTGGAAGACCATCATATCATCAGCCAAAGCAGACGAGCAAGCCATCGTGGAACACGGCTGGAACCCAGACGACAAATCTCCGCGCATTGGGTTCAGTGACAGCCAACAGCCCGTCTTGCACGCCGGACGCTTCTCCAGCCTTCCCTCCACAGACTGCATCCGCGGTAAGCGAGGATACACCGACGGCGTGCACGTGTGGCAAGTGCGATGGCCTCGTAGCATGCGGGGCTCGCACGCAGCCATCGGCGTGGGCTTGCGAGAAGCGCCGCTCACGTGCCGAGGACACGAAAGCCTCGTAGGCTGGACGGACACCACGTGGGGATGGAACATAGCCCAACAGAAGGTGTACCACGACAAACAGACCTTCCCCGATGGCGGACGAGCGTACCCGCTTTTGAGCAGCTACCGCGACATTCCCGAATTGTTTCACATGGTAGTTGACATGACGGATGGCACGTTGAGCTTCCTAGTGGAGGGACAGCATATGGGTGTGGCTTTCAGCGGTTTAAAGGGTCGCACCGTGTACCCGATGGCGAGCTGTACGGGAGTGTCTCTCGTGCAGCTAGCGTACGTGGGCAGCGAGCGCCCGCAGGTCTCGTCCCTGGCAGCCTTGGCGAGAGGAGCCTTCAAACGGGCGGAGTACTCAAATTTGGGTCACGCTATGCGCATGACCTTGCTACCGCAGGAGGTCAAGGATTACGTGCTTCAAATGCCGTCTCCTTTCCCAGAAGCGGCTACAGTGGAGGAGGTGGAAAGAAAAGCAGATGCGCTAACCACCAAAGAATTGGATCAGCTGAATGATCTGTTTTTGGGTGTGGACAAAGTGATTAAAACAGACGAGAGTGATGATGAATTTTAGGGATGTTTTTTTAGATGAATATCCGTATTGCGTGTTGTGTGTATGTGTGGTGAATATTTCAGGAAACTAATATATCTGCGAGCTTTTAATTTCAATACAATAGATGAATGGTCGGTTATTTATTTTGTAGGACTAATTTTACAGACCAAACTAATATGTGTACATTGACTGGGATGAGTAGTTTATATCACACGATAGCGTTATTTTGTTGAAATTAGTTTACTTTGTTATTTTGATTTGTGTGCCTGATAGTTTTCAACATTTAATGCGAATTGATAGAGTGTAGCAATTCCGAAGACTATTTTATTGTATTTCAAAGTTATTAATTATGTATTTTGTATTACGTAACATTTGACATTATGTCTAAAATAATATGAGCTTAAAATATTATTTAAAAAGTTTAATGAACAGTAAAGTGTGAGTGAACATTCAAGGTTGTTGTTACAACGGTTTAATCAAGATAGCTGTTGATTAAAAAAGCCCAATGTCACTGACAATGATTTGATGTGCACATGTTTAAGGAACTAAATTAAAAATTTACTAATTTCAATGTCACTAAAATATACTTTTATATTTACGTGTTTTTCAGTAACAACTAGGGAAATACTCACCACACATGCCCCCCACGTTATACAGACGAAACCATACAGACCATATGAGAAATGTTAACCAAAGAATGAAAAAACAATTACATGTAAAATTGTATATTGCCTTTGAAAAATAATATCAATTTGACGCATTACTAGTCTGAACTAAAATGAACCACCTAAACTCCTCTTTCAAGGATTTGAATTGTTGATCACACCCATTTTAAACATGAAAGAATGAATAATAACCGCCCCCTGCCCCCCCCCCCCCCCCCCCCAAAAAAACCAACACCCCCCGCCACCCACACAAAACCACAGCAAAGATAGTAAGCCAGACTCCAAAGTCTCCAACATCTATCATTTATTTCATCGTTTTTGTTTTTGTAATATTTGAAAATTAATTCATGTAAAGGACCAGAATGAGAGAACAATGATCTTGTAACGTAGTCTATAGGGACAGTCTATCACAATGCAAACAGTGTGAAGCATAATGGCTTGCGGCAATTTATTGGAAACTCTTGCGCTGATTACGGTTAAAGTAAACATGTAATATAATAATTATAACCCTAATTTCGAGATTCATAAATGGTTGAGAAATAAAAAATGAACACGGTGATCGAATTACCTGCTTTGAAAGCAGTTTTAATTGCACTGCGGCTGTTTTACTTTTTTTCTTTATCTATTTGCTTTATTTTGCACGTAAGTGCAAAATAAAGCAAATAGATAAAGAAAAAAAAGTAAAACAGTACATTTCTGAAAACATTTGATTCTGACTGGCCTGGAGGAAGAAACTTTGACAATTAAATGCATTGCATAATTAAATAAAGAAGAATTAAAATTATCAATCACCATTTGGCAAACAGTACTTAGAATAGAAAGATCATTGTTGAATTGTAAAGAGATTCATTGGATTTCTTTTTCTATCAACAAGTAACACTAATTTTGTGATAAATCCATAAAAACTTACTATACGTGTCTTAATATTTTCGGACAGTTTCTATGTCCATCGTCTGAGACTTTTCTTTCACTAGGTGGCAGCACGTGACAGAAGTGGAAGTCGGTCAGTGTTTGTTGTTGGGGGGTGGTGGAGAGCGCGCGCGGTGGTTTGGGGCTGCCCTAGGTCTCAGAAGGTTGTCGTAGGCGTGAGATAACTGGTATGCTCCTTCATCTCTGTTCATGTTCTCCTCAGTCTTTCGGATTGTTATCGACTCTAAGATTCGTCTGTCCAGTCGGTTCGACTCCTTACACACAACTTTAGCACTATCCAAATCTGGTACATGGTTGAGGTTGTTCATGTGGTTAGTTATGGCTGATTGGTGAACTTCTGCGGGGCTGAGGCGAGTGGCTCTGGTGCGCAGACGATGGACATTGAAACTGTCCGAAAATATTAAAGACACTTATAGTAAGTTTTTATGGATCTATTAAAAAATTAGTGTTACTTGTTGAAAGATCATTGTTGTTTACATAACTAATATCAATAACACGTTTAAGATTGACTCAGTCATGAAATTAATATTATATCAATTTTAGAAAACGCAACTCCTGTCTGGAAACACAGTGATGGAACTGGACACACCTATGTCCCACAGTTTTCTGTTATATGTGATAAATACCATTATTACAATATCAATATAGATATTTATTGTGTGAAATTATAATTATAGATAAGTATTTTCAAATTGACATGATGAATATTTAGTTCTAACAATTAGATATATGGAATATAGACTGTGAATATTATCTAAATTTATTATCACATATTAAGTTAATTTTCATTTGTATGTCAGTAATTTCCCAAGAGAGTTGTCATGGACACATATGATTGTAATACAGATACATTCATTGTGAAAGCTCACAACCCTGTAATGTACTGATTAAAACATACCAGTTGACAGAAGCATTACCGCAGTCCCTAAATACAACAATAGGGCCCTGATGTCTGTCCAATGACTTGTTCAGCCACATAACAATTGAATTATCACACGTGAAGGGTCTCAAATTACATAATGACCCACATCTACCTATTTGTGTTCTCAACAAGACGGCAATTGTCCCTGTGATTATCATTAAAACACAGGTACACACCAAGCCAACCTCAAAGTCCTATGGGTAATTTAGGTAATCTGTGCAATTAGCCCACTACTAAACATTGTGTGTATTCATGTATTCTTATTTGTTATCAGTTGATTTGGTCTGTGTTGATTATTGATGAGCTGTATCAACTCTATGAGTTTATGATTATTATTGCCGATGTGTTAAATTCGTGGGTGTGTCTTATGAATAAGAAGTAGGCATTCAAATATGTATATCTTTGTGATACATGATATTTGTGTTTTGAGACTTCCGACTAAAAATTGATGTACTATCACAAGAAGCTGTCAAAAGGTACAGGGGCGAACTAATGTTTCTCTAAACCATAGCTCACTACTCAATGCTGAAAATAGATTTAAAAAAACCCATAGGCAGATCTAGGCCCCCCCACCCTTTCCCCACCAAAGACCTTATTTTCATAGGATTTTTTCATATTAGTTATTGATCGCGTACGAAACCCACGAGATCCCGTCAGTCCACACCCAACCCCACACCTGTCTAAAAACCTGGACCTGCCTGTAAAGCTTCAATCCTCAGGCGGGATTCGAACCCACAAACCCCAAGTACGTGTATATGTGCTGTCAATAATCACCAACATGGATCATTAGAGGCAGTGACTTAAGAATTCACCATTGCTATTTCGCAATATCACAATGTTCGAACAATGGGTTCCCTGTGATCCTTGAATAAGCAACAATCCAGTGTTTAAATATTTATCTGCCAAAATAAGCCATTTACTACTCCAGTCAGCCTTACATAACGATCAACTTATTTGATAAACTAGGTCTCAAGTATCATAACTTTGGGATTTCTTCCACATATCTATTGTAGAAACTGGTAAGTTGTGATAAAAGTAAGTCCGTGTAAACAGATGCTTATCACATATGGCACATAAGATGGATACAACATATGAATAAAATAGTATAGATTGGACACATTTGTTTGCAATTCATTCTAATATGTTTTCGATTGCTTGCTTGTGAATTTAATAGAGAGATTTGAGGGAGAAGAATATAATTGTTTACAATAAATATATTTGGATACAGAACACGGAAACACGTGGGCGTTCCAAGCATACATGATTCTGATTGGACGAGTGATGTTTTGAACAGAGTGTTTTGCACACCCCAAATAATCCGCAAATGCTATATATTGGCCAAGAGCAGGTCTTTCTTCAAACGTCCATACAAGGAAGGGTACCGCAGTGCATGCACTGGTACGGTTTCAAAAAAAGAAACACGAACAAGATATGATTATCTTGTAGCAATGCTGTATATCGGGAGAGAGTGGGAACCTTTTTAAAAGCCCCCTCTGAACATCAAAAGAACATTGCCGAGGGTATCACCCCAGACCCTCCTATCGCCCTCGACCGCCTTTTCCAGAAACCTGGATCTGTGGAATTGGTCTCTCCGTAAGGATGAGAAAATCCCCACAAAGATGCTAATATCTCACCTTTGAAATCGGACAGTCGATTTCATATAGCCCTATAGGGAACATGTGAAACTAAAGGAAACTTTGAAGTGATAAACGTTCAGACACTAGTTCGAGGACGTGCGTATAGAATCTTATTGGAGTGAATGACAATAATATGGTTGCTAACGTAATTTTGTGAATAGTTGAAATATGAGGTTGAAATGCTTTAAATTCAACTAATCTTTTGTAAGAAAACTCTAGACTATATGTTTATGCGTGAATCTATACATGAAATCTGTGCGTATTCACATCTATATACACGTATCAGTTACCTATGAACATAGCCTTTCACAAAATAACAACTTTCCTTTTTGATGTGTATCCTATAGCACTTATGCCATATGTGCGAAGTAAATTCATACAATCAAAGCTTACATAAAGATAGCAGAAACCCCTACAACTTTGATGACCTCCCTGTTTGACTTTATATTGATACTATTTGAGAAACTCTATCAGTTGGAAGTAAAAGGTAAATAACCCCTGAGCTCTATGTATTGTGCCCAAGCATAAACCATTATATTTCTTTACAAGTATCCGAGTACCTCCTTATATAAATACCAAACTGTCTTAGTTTTCTCATCATATACTTCAGTCTACATTTGCTAATGATTTTTATGACTCTTTGTAAAAAAAATGGCCATAGGATCACATGGATACTGTCAAAATATTTAGGCATTTACAAACATATAGAAACCACGCCAAATACGATTCATCAATAACATAAAACTATTGGACATATCACATTACTATTCACTGTCTGACAAAATATATTTTCTAAAATAAATTATAAACTGTGGGTAAATCATTCAAACCAAGGATACGTGGAATCTAAGACTAGTGTAGGTTGCTTTTAATGGCTAAATGTGTAAGTGTGTTTACCTGTTTTAGACAGACAAGGGATTTGAAGGGTTTTATTGTTTGTTGGAAGAAAACACATTGACGTGTCAGACTTTTTATTCATGGGGATTGTGGTGTCAACACATTGTGATGTGTTATACTATTCAATTTTAGCTATTATGGATACTACTAAGCACTTCAAATAATTATATCAAAATATACACAATAAAGGATGCACGGAGAATGCAGCTACGTGATGGCTATTCAGTGATACATGGCTAACTGATGGCACATTGGATTGATTTGAAAATGCCTTGAATTTATCATTTACATATCATTCATGCTCTTCAGACATTCCTGCGTGTCCAATATTGTAATCATCCCACTTCACGCACAGAAATGTTGTGCATTAATTGAAATGGTATTTACCAACACATTCCCCTGGATTGCGGGTGCATGTTTGTGTGTGTTGTAATTGCAGATGTGGATGCTTAAAGCCAGGGGCACAACAGGCAGTGTGGTTATTTTGGCAGTACGGTTTTGTCCGTGCGTGTGGTGTTTACGGCAAGTAATGGCGTATGACCTACATATAGATTACTTGCCCCGTACCGGCCACAACGGCCAGGCTACTGCGGAATGGTCGTAATGGAAGTGTGACATGTCAAACTTTTGTTACTGTCTGTGCACGGACTCAAAAAGTACATTTGGTACACTTTCACCGTACTAGCCACGCTCTGATGCTCACGATTTCCATGGGTTTTGGCAGTAGAGAGGCAGTATGGAGGCAGTACTGCAAGATGTGCCCTAGCCTTAATGGAGTCGGGCCCAGGAGAGGCTGTATCTGAGGGTCCCCATATGTTTTGCTGCTCCAATGTGAGCTGGCATAAAATTTATTGCAGTCATCGTATATAATCATTCATTTGATGCAACGGATGTAAGAACTCTAAAAAGGTGTCCGTGAACAAATGTATTGGGAAGTGAAGCAAAATCTAAGAGACACCCGGCACTACACTTCCGTGGTTGACACTAGTCTGGCATCAGAACACCATTTGGTCGCAAGTTTTCCGCATTCTTTTGTACGCTATTTTGTTACTCTATTAGAGTGGGTGTAATTGAAAGAGCCAAATCAATTGACAAAACCCCTGATATTTTCCCCATCACCTTGTGTGTGTCGTTATTTTGGATATGACAAAAGTTGGACTGTGAATACTTGTCGAAAATACTCAAACGTAAGTTTATCATAATATTAAGAGATATATGCTAATACTTAATACACACGGATGCTTTGCTTATTTATTGATGAACGGGACACGGATTTGTTCATTGGTTTTTATTTATCCTATGCATGATTGAGATTGTGTTCTTAATGACACGTTTTCTGAAACACACTTTACGGTGTGGTGGAATTTTTGTCGGATCAAACGTGGATTTCGTTTGTCCACAATAGAAATCTTTCAAAATGATGGCATTTTAATTGAAACACATCAAATTAAATTATCATAACTCATGCTGTTGTTACTTATGGATTGGAATACAAAAGTTGCATGGTTCATACGCATGCAGCTTTAACAGTGTGCTGAATTATTTGAACTGATTTGTAGTGTTAATAAATGCCTCCATGATGAGGGTAGAGAAAAGCCCGCATAGTTGGCTAACAAATACACTGGCACACGTGTATGTACGAACACAGCACATACCGGTTAAGGCGTGATACCTATTGAACCAAGTTACCTGATTGTATCATAAAGACATTACAGAATAAATTTGTCTTTTTCAGATAATGCTGTCTTATCAGCTTTTCCGAATCGCATTATGAGAGGATCAGTTCTGGATCTTGAAGATCTAATATCCGAGCTACTGAACTATCTGTGATCAGGACTCTGAAAAGACCATTATGAGGTTCTCAATGGATCTGACTTCATACTTATCTCTCACACAAAAGAGTGCCTTTGATATGTAACTTGGTAGATATTACATTAACAGCCAATTATAAATCACATACCTCATTCTGAGGCTTGAAGGATGCATGGAAGCTGTAATTGAGACTATAATGTCTTGTGATAATCTCAGTGATCTACCATTGTCGGATTATTGCTATGTTACTTGTTGTAAAGATATTATTATTATGGGCTCTAGAATTGTTTGAAGTGGACACTTCCAATAGCTGTTTTAAAATTTGGTTTTTGTGTGTATTTTTTGCGATTAGTGATCAGATGAATATGATTAAAATATCTAAGAAATATGACGATTTCAAACTGTAGAAACACGACGATTTTAAAGTGTAGGCTTCATTGAGTTACCATCTCAAATATATACATATCAAGAGTAGAAGTGGCTATATACAATATCAAATGATTTATAGCATGCATAAATATTTCAAGACTTCATAAAGGCTTAATAATTGTTGCCGATTGGGATGTCAAAGTGAAGGTGCTGTCAATTGCACTGTAGTGATTGTAAATTGGATTTAAAATTATAATCTAGGGTCAATTTATGACGTCCATAAAATTGACTGGTGAATGACAATATCCAGGTTGATAGTAATCACTTATTGATGGTGTTAATACAGAGCAACATAGACTACAGTGAATGTATATAGCGTTTCTATTCAAGATCTTGAGACACAATTTGCTACTGGAATATTCACGCTGTGCAAATGTTGCCCAATGTGAATTGTTGGACATGGGCTAAATCTATTTGTATGACCAACATTATTAACAAGCTTAGGACAAAAGGAAGTCAATTGACCACAGAGTAAGAGAACAACTAATTGGGTACAAACATCAACAAAGAACGCCCTGACGGGGGTGACGTTAGTGACGTGCATGTCTGGAATGCAGTGTAAGCCAGATAAGAACAAGATATGGGTGCATAATGGATATTGTCAATTTATTCTAGGTCAATAGATTTATATAAGTGATTATACACAACACGATCCGTGTATTGTGAGCAAGTACTATAGTATATAGAAAGATGCATAAGCCTCTAAGGAACTGTTATTTTTGAGCTGGTGTGAATACTTTTGAATAAACTGTCTGGGATCAACATCAAGAAGTGAAACATTGCATCATAAAACGACATCCTGACAATAGTATGTGTAGCTGGGTGTGGTAGCCCAATAAAATCAAATAGCGGTAGAGTAATCAAATACAATTTCAATACATAGCATTGATACTCTCATTACAAACTGCATATATTTTGACACAAAGGAAACACTATGATAATGTGAGCAAACGAGGACGCAGTACACCCTAGAGGACAAGTGACCTGCAGTATGTCGACCACCTCTTTCTCGACGGACTATGAGTCCATGTCCGTCACTGGCACAGAGCTGTTTGGCTACAGGTAAGAATATGCTACACTTTCAAGACAGGTGGTCATGTGTGAAGGGCCAATTCTATAGACCGGGGATAGTCTGATTGGTTAACAGGTGTTAAGGATAACACTGGGTGAGGTGGGTACTTGATAGGGGTGGTCATCTTAGACAGTTTTACGCTTGTGAATATATAATTGAATAATACATTATATTACATTTACGATTTCTATTGTATGATTCTACTGTTGCTAGACTTCAAACAGCGCCGGATAAGCCTACTAATGTGAAGAAAAAAAAAAAAAACTGACGGCAAATCTAATAGCATAAGTAAAATGTTCTACGGCGCGTTATAATATACACAGTATAGATTAATATCAATTATATGGTCTGCTCTACAGCTCGTCCTATGGCCTCAAGAGGATGTACCCGACCAGCGGCGGCAGCAGCTCAGGCGTCCCCAGTCAGAGTGGGGGCGGGGGCGGGGCCGCCCACCACGGTCCTGAGGCCAGCCACCGCCAGCACACCTCACAGCAGGTAGGGCGGTAGTAAATCTATAAAAATATAATGTGTGTTTGTTTTATTGTTTGTTTGATTGTTTGTATGGTCTTCATAGACTCCCAAACCATACATTAAGTCGCCATGAAACTTAGGCAAATCTTTTTACATGTACCGAGTGTGGTTTTCACAGCCTTTTTTCACAAAATGACCCACCCTCAGTTGAAGTACGTTACATTGCAATTAATTAAAGAAAAAAAATCAAGACATAAGAAGAGTGTGAGAAGTTAAAGTTAATGGATTCCCGCATAACCACAGGACATGTGAAAATCTCGCCCGGACGGGTAGTCAGCTGATGTTACATGCCCCCCCCCCCATTACGGACCATGGGAAATCAGTCTTGTCACTGGGCATCAGTCCCTCTACTACTATATGTGAATTTTGTTAAGATATCAACCTATTTCAATCAGGCACCCCATAAAAGAGGTATTCACGTCCGAGTATATTCAAACATCAACAATCTCTTTGTAAAAGTGCCAGTGCAATGTAGGCCCGCTATTCTAGTGTATATTGCCCGCTAGTTCTTCATATATAATTCAGGGAAGATCCACAATACAAGTGCATGAATACAACTGTATGAATTGTAATAAGCTTATGGTAACAAAAACACGCCGTTTTTTGCCCTAGGTTGTGTATCCATTCCTGCTGACGGGTTTCCGCGCTTTGGCGAGCCCAGCCCAGCCAGTGACCAGGAACCACAGGTGCGAATGTCGTGATATTGTGTAGCTTGGTGTTTTCTACTTTAATGTCTGCGTGCACAATAATAAAAATAAGCTCTTTCTGCATAATCACGAAGTTTACACCATACATTTGTTCTAACATTTAGCGTAATGAGACAAGTGTGGATGATATACTATAGGTGACAGCTGTTTATTTCATTTTCAACCATGGCAATGCACTTTAAGCATATTATAATACCAGCCATATACTATAGTCATGAGTTCTAAGCAATATTGTCAATGAGTCAAATGAAAAAAACACATGTATGTAGAAAAAACTCCCATTATTATTACCTAAACTCTCCATCACGTAATATAACGTACGTAATACACATCCAAAACAACTTACACGTACAAATACATTCAAATCAAGACATCCTACCCACATTGAACCCGACCTCCCTTATGTAGAGAGCGCAGCCAACCGGCAACCCCGCGTCCGACGTCCAAGACGTCCCACCACCACGGGCCGAGCCACGACACAGAGTCGATGTTCAGCATGCCCGCCTTCCCCACCGCCGCCCCCAGACCCAAGACCGCCCGGCTGGCAGCCAGCGAGTTCGGCCACAGCGTCAGGTCAGTAGTGGTTTGAACACGGGCAGTTCCAGGTTTTAGGGAAAAGGAGGCCACTTAGGGAGGTCATGGGTTTTGACGATCGATTGGTGATATGTTAAGATTCAACTTAAGAAACCCAATAAGAATGAAATATTTTGGTGGGAAAGGTGGAGGGTATGTGTCCCATGCACCGGCTGGATCTGCCCGTGGGTTGTTGAGTGCTATGTTCATGTGCCCAATATTTTTTTTAATCAATGAGACATGTTTTCAGTTCATACTGTCCTAACTTGATTTTGGAGGGACTCCTGTTGTGGTTTCTGCTGGTAACTCCACAATTTTTCCAATAGATTCATGATGTCCGCTGCTAGGTGTTTCTAATTTGAGATTGTCTATCATCATTTTTCTTATTAAGACATAAAATCACAAGCAGAAATAAGGTGATGTGGTTATCCGACTACTTGCGTAATTTATGAACTAGGCCTACAAGTGGACACACGTACTTCTGTAACTTATTAGACCAGATGCAGGGCAGCAAAATATGATTATTCGGCTGGATTACACAGTTGTTCAAATTTCAGTCATTTAAAATGCATGTTTATATAGTTATGTAGATTTAAATTCTCAACTGAGGTTGTGTACAATTACATATCACAATATCTAATGTTCACTTAAATGCACTCCATCCAGTGTCAACAAGCCGGATCCTGTGTTTCAAGACGATAAGTCCGTGTGGGACCGAGACTATGAACGGGAAATGGAGAGAATCGCTGGCAAACACATTACCAGGTGAGTGTTCATTTCATGTGTGGAAAAGAAATAATAACCATGATAGAATAAGAACAAGATCAGATCCAGTTGTGAGTGCTCAGAAGGGTTGGGGAAGCGTGACTCTTATTTAAACCAAACCCCCATGACTAGTAATGCTACTGAAGTCCCTATGATGTGCTTATCTCCTTTATTTTCAAAACCTGTGTTCAAACACAAATCACGTGGTTGCGTTAGCAGTCTCAAGATTACCTAGATATACCCTTACGCCCCCAAATAATTCAGTGGATCATTATTTTTAGTGTGACGCAAGACACAAAAATATCAGTTTAATTGATAATACTTACCGTATGGCTTTGTATCCTACGCTGTTATGTCACTTTTACACTAATAAATGGTAACACGCCCACATAAATAACCAACGGCACAAACAGAATTTTAAATTTTGTTTTTGTATTTTATAGAATAGTGGTTTAATGAATGAGTGCGTGCTAAGGTGCTACATGCATACATAATTCCCCCTTTCTTTCAATCCTTGGAGTTTCTCATGCTGCTAACATTTCAGTGTGCAGATGTTGAGTTCTCAGAACCGCCGGAGCCTGCGGCATGACAGCGTCAAAGGCCTGCTCGGCACTCTCACCACCACACCCATCTACAGGACGGATCCAGATGGCATATCACAGCCCGGATCATCCATGCAATCCAGAATCCAGTCTGGCCGCCCCAACGGTCTAGCAGCTCCAGCTCCAAACGCACAAAATGGCCTTCAAAATGGAGCTCTACATATTGACTTGCAGCCAGAAGGCACCACTTCGCGACCGCGGTCAACGGTCACCACAAGTAAGACTGGTCGCTTAGTGGACGCGACGAATTTGAAGAATCGTCCCAGAACGTCTGGATTTAGACCCGGTGTGATCAAAAGCAAGACCAATTATGGCTTGAATGGGGATAAGATGGTGTCCAATGCAATACTGCGCTATACGACTGTGAGTCAGGACAGTCCAAGAGGAGCCGTTGTGTCAGATTTGACTGTGTGTGGCAGCCAGAAACCGATTTCTAAGAGTAAATCGTGATGATCGCGAAGGATTGTTGGTGGTCAAGGAAATGTTCTTTTATTTTGGTTGTATTTGAATTACTGCAGATTTCAATATCGTTGCTTATGTTGTAGACACTACATAACACAACTAGCAGACTATGTAATAGACAAATTGAGAGGTTGCGTTGTAAATATGTTAAATTTGCATACTATAAGTTTTGAATTAGTGTTGAGAATAGGCGTGCTAAAATGTTCAAGTCTCCACAACGAATTTCATTATTATATCAAAAGCAACAAACTAGCACTATTATATAGGTAATGACTGCTATTGTTAAAACAAGGTAGGGCAAAAAAACATGATATTTATGGTAAACACGTAGTATAGTCATGATTCATAATGCCACATAATTCATAACTTCACAAAATTCTGTCATATTTTAACTGTTGGAAAACCAATGTGAGTAGACGATAGCATAAATTTGCAAACTTGAAAGGAAGAAGGAAAAGAACAAGAAAAGAAAGGAAGAAATAATATCCAGATGGCAAGTCATACGTCCATATGTGTAAGGTGTGAGAGAAGGTATATTGAGGATTTTCAAAAATTCTGTTTCTTACCAGTGAAATCGAAACGGATGATCTATAAAATACGTATACACCCTTAAAAATAAAGTTGATAATCTGGATAAGGGTTACATTATGTATAAAATTCTTTGGAGATCCTTTATATATGTGTACATTGGTGAAACTGGCAGACAGTCTATACTGAAGGAGCACACGATAAAAAATAACAAATATTATTTCAGGATTTTCGCAACTTCTTTATTTAGATATACTCAATTATTTGTGCAAATAATAAACATAGCAACATATAAATACATTGGCAATTGCAAGCGTGCCTTTGCTGCACTCTAAACCTATCGGACCACGCCCTGATCACTGAGTCTCCATGAGTTTTTGGCAATTATGCCCTACGGTGCGTCCTATGGATTGGGGGGGGGGGGGGAATCCTACACCCCTAATTTGTTTGGACTTATTTCCTACACCCATAATTATTTTGCTTTTCCCCACATGCCATAAATTTTCAGGCTTATCGCTTATCTCACAATTCCCTGAAATCCCACACACCCACATACCTATATTCTAGCCGGCCCTTTCCCAACATCCCACTTCCTTATAAACTCCTTTTAAACTCGCCCCTGGTTATGATGGTGGTGGATGCTACTCTCAAAACGAAACGAGTAGAAACTACGATCTCGAAGTAACCATTCATTTCTGTTTGATCAGGCCTACAAAGGAACCTAGTGCAGACCCACCCACAACCACAACGCCTCCTACTATTTCTAGCCAATTGTTTCTTCCAGGGTGAATATCCTTCAGCAATGTATACTGCAGTACTAAATACAGTGAAGTAGAAAGGCACTTGAGTAAACCACACATGGTAGGCGATATGTACCGCAGACACCACGCGAGTGCTGCAGACTCATGAAAAAGGCCAATGCAGTATGCGAAAAGAAGACATATACATAATGCACTCGATGGCATTACAGGCTGTTCAAATATGGCCATCAGTACTACAGAAAGACACGTACCAACTACCCCGGTCCAAAAAACTAATGTACAAGTATCAACATCTTCCCTGATATGCTTGACGCCATACCAATATCCACTAACCATCAAGCCACACACAGTGATTAGTACATATCCTATCCAGGTGTCCGTGTTATCGAAAAATATGTGCGTCTCTAGAGAGCAAGGTGGCGTGTAATTCGTCTGCGGTGGAGGGGGAAAATGCCCTTCCGGAAACATGAATTCTGGTTGCATCATTAGTTGCAGGCCCAATACTGACAATACTGCACCTGCGTAGAGCTCAATCCGCCTTTCTTCTACTATGCATATGGACAACAAGGCGTTTATTACAACAATCACACTCAAGAATATTGCCTGCAGTACTCCCACTGGCAAGTATATGGCTGCCGTGTACATTAACACAGTTATACTACTATATAGTATCGTCAAAACCAGTGTAAGTGGCAACTTCGCCCGTGGTATTTTAAACGCACAGTCCCTGTACATGCTCACAGGTAACATAGCAAGTGCTTGGATGAAAAAGCGCCAGGTATTCAGTTCGAATATGGGTATTGCGCCTCCGAGTACTTGAGCACAGGCTAAACTTCCGGTTTGGGTGAGCAACGCCAGAATGTACATGAACATCGCAAAAGCCTTTTGCTTGGTCGTTGGAGGAGTGTTGGGGTCGGTAGTCGCATCTTTGTCTGCTGGATCACTATTGATAGACGTTGTCTCATCAGGTTCTTTAATGGGTTTCGTATCGGAGGAAAGGGATCCATATTCCGGTTTTGCCTGGTTGATAGATAGTTTTAACCCCATAGTTTGTTGGTGTCAAAGCACGTTATTAATTGATATCGTTCGCTAGGTAGAGTTGAGGCAAGATACTTTTGGTTAGTCTGGACAACGGCACATTTCTTAGCCATAAGAAGCACTTCTCTTGTGATAACAACATCAAACGAAAAACCACCAGACTTGTCTACAAACATCCCGAACAAATCAACATATACCATAGGGAGATTGTTTATATATCCTGTTGAATTGCGACAAAATACTCCCTTGCTAATCATGATAACAGCACTTTCCCCTAGCTACGGGAAGTATTTCTATTGTAATTGTTGAGTCAGAACATAAAAGTTTAAAAATATCCACACGTTCATCCTACATAAACCAACATATGGTCCCTGTAGATAAGAAATAGATGATCTTTGCATATATTTGAATGGCTGCCCTAAATATGTATAAGTCACAGGACAAGATAAAAGTCACTACCATGCCATTATCCGTGAATAAAAAGCATCTTGTCACTGGCTAGTGGCTACCACTTACGCTTTGGTGATCTCAAATGGTTTTGTCCTTGACAGGGACAACGCTTGGTAGCTGGGCCGTAGCAATAGAAAGCTTACACTACAACAAGATGTAGGGGATTCAAGGGCGATAAAGTAGTATAGACAGTTGGTCAAGTTATAAAAGTACAGTAGAACCTCTCTATTAAGACCACTGGTGGGACTGACCTCAAGTGGTCTCACTAGAGGCCGTTAATTTTTGTCACTATGAACAGTTGGGAGCATGACAAATGGTCCTATTACAGAAGTGGTCTCTATATAGAGGTGGTCTTCATTGGAGGCTCTACTGTAGATGTCTGGAATACCACTGAAGATACAGGTGTTCAGAAAAGAAAAAGGGTGTGGGGACGCACTTAGGGATGATGTACATTTTGTCACGCTCCGCAAAAGTGGAACAGTGCTCTCATTTTTCTTTCCCCCATACCCCCTAAAATGGAAATATAGATGTGTGACATAATTGAAAAAACATCTACACAATGTTTTTTGTTTCGCGATATCATACATTCAAAAAATACCTTTGCATAAATATATAATTATATTTTATGTATGCATAATATGACACCAACATAAAAGTTACACGATAAAGATAAGACATCATTTAAAACGATTATTGAAATTTGTGATCATTGCACTCAGAAATAGCACCAGTCTAAATGATGATATTCAAACCCCAGACTGTTGAGTCAGTCTAAGATGTGCTATTGAATGCATGTAGACAAAGGAGTTGTATTCTGTGTGGGTGTTTTGATATGAAGGAAACATCATAGCCTACCTTTGTCTACTATTCAATATGACCAGAGCATGACAAGTCTTGTCATGCTCTGGTCATACTGACACCCACTAAAGTTAAGCCCTGTAAAACTGGGTTTCACATATTGCGGCAAGATATTTGTTGTCTTTGTGAAATCATTTGATGGAAACTGTAACAAGAAAGCTGAGCTGATTTGTCCAAGGAAACTTGAAAATCTACTATTTATATCGATGAAACATAACGGTTCGCCATGGTAACTACCTGGCTTCATCGGATGTTGCACTGTATGGGTCAGAACAAGGCTGGAGTAGCTGGAGCAGTGCATGCGGTATCTCTCCCTCTATTGTTGTTCAATGCCGGGTTCCTCTGGTGGATCTTGAGGAGTTCAAGTATTTATCATGTAGCCTTGTTCTGACGCATGTTTCATCAATATTAACAGTAGAGAATGGTGCATGTATATTATTATTATGGATCTAACTACTGTCACTAATCATCACTACCAAAAATATTTTTATGTGATGATTGAAAATACGTGATATAGTTATAAGAATTGTGTCAAATGAGAATCATGAAAATAAATACAATAAAGCTTGAAAATCTACTTGTGAGTGTTAATGTGTATCATGTAGGTAAAACCAACACTATCAAATACCATAACTTGTAAATTAGGATTTTAAATCATTTCTTCCATGCTTTGGATTTTTGACTGCTAATTCACTGCTCAATTAATTTGGAACAGGTATTGAATATAGTAGCATGATCATTATACACAACAAAATATTATCAGTTATTACTGACAGATGTGTGGAAAGAAAAAAAATGCGTACAACCAAAAGCTGGTACACCACCAAGGTAAAATATTCAAAGAGGTTACAAAAAGAGTTTGTGAATCTTAGCAAAATTCACCGTTTATTACACTAATACTGTCAGTGGTAAAGTAGTCAAATTGTGCGGCGTTTTGTAACCTCATATATGAGACGTTATTTCTTCATTGTAATTAAGAGAGGAAAAAAAAAGATTATTTACACACGAACAGAGTCGATAAAATGAGTTTGTATTTGAAGATGAATAAAAGTGGTTACTATAGAGAGGAGTGTGAGGAGTGTGAGGAGTGCAAGAATAGCATCTATCAAGTAATATATGACGTTGCTGACCCTTCAATAGAGAATAACAAACTTCATTTATTTTCTAGAAGGGATCGTTCACAAATGCCGTCACCCGGAAGGGTGTGTGTGTGTGTGTGTGTTATAGTGAAAGATGACGAAAGGTGACGGGGGGGGGGGGGGGGGGTGTTCTAGCACTTGGGTGATGTCACCTTTTGAAGAAAAAAAAATAGTTATTTAACAATATTTGAAATTACTTTCTGACCTGTTAAGTGAGGTATGATATATCTACTAGCTGAAATCACACTGCCAAGTTTGCTTTATATCCTAAATACATTTGTAAAAGCGGGTGTGTTTGTGAAGGCAAAGATGACGTCACTTACCAGGAGGGGGTCCTGTAAAAATGACGAAAGGTGACAAGGGGGGGGGGGGGTAAAAAAGGTCAAAATGAGGTGATATTATTTGTGAACGATCCCTAACCCCATTTCACTTTGTGCCAAGACCCCAATTTTCCGTCAATAGCCTCTACTGTATCTCAATCAACCAGACTGACACCACTTCGTTCGACAAGGTCTAGGTTGACCGAGACTACCTCTGCTGTCCTCTTTACATCTGACATCCCAGTCATCCAACGTGAGTTATTTGAATTGTTTAGTGGGTGTCCGGATGGGAGCAACATCCTGAACTCATTGGATAAATTAGCCATTTATAATTAGCTTATCTCCTGCTATTGTCACCAGCTGATTGTCACATCGCATCTGGCTTTGTCCTCCTGTTTTGGAACCAAGTAACAGACCTTCGTGCAGTGGACCCCGTATACGATGTATACAAATAATCTGTATTTTGTACGTCATACCATCTTTCACTAGTTTGTCATCGTGTTTTACTCAGCTGTCTTGGGCTTGAGGCACAAACATACTCGATTTTGCTAAATTACGTGTGTAATTATTTTCTGTTCATCTCAACCCACACACGCTCACTGCCTGCATGTAAACCTTATGACCTTACCACAAATCCCCACTACATTCCAACACTATAGAATTCTCATAGATTACGCCTGCTTAGAAACTGTGAAGCTGTAAAAGTATACACCTTTCAAAATAGAAGATTGATCACACTTGTCATGGAAACATGTGTCCGTTATTGATATCTGACCGCCCGGATATAAAACAGCATTCGTTAAATACAAGTTAATAATTGGTAACATGATTTATACAATCTCCGTTTTTCGTCATACATCATCCACATTTAGACAAACGTCCGTGCAGATAGACGTGTTTAACAAGTAATGTTTCATATCACTAATTGATTGAACCATCCATTTTTGAAGAGTCAATAAAATTATGAAGGATCGGGTGGGATGGCACTATTAAAAACTGGGCGATCATTCCCGTATGATTTGTTGAAAAAGAAACCTTAGAAATTGTACATGAAAAGCTTGCTTCACATCGCATACAATTTTGACTTGTGAAAGAAGGTAAAGAACTGCAAAATAATGAGACTTAATAGCTCTAACGGCATATATATCTGGGGGTTTCTCACTCAAGTCACATGCCTGCAAGATGAAGATCTTCCTACTACTAGGTGTGTTACTCGTGGCTGTGGCCCAATCTGATGGTAAGTAAAATACATTTTCAAATATGTTACTTTAATGATAGTTTCAGACGTTCAACGGATAGTGACAAATAGGACTCATGCAGTTTTGTCAAATTTTCTGAGAGCACCGCTTGTTCTCAATGTATGGTGTTTAGAGTAAAAACTTAGATATCTTATACAAATGACACGACTGGCAGGGTTCTCAGCAAACATATCTGAATCTGAGCAATTACTCGCAGAGTCCTGAACAGGCACATGACGAGGAGGAGGAGTGTGACTGCGCTGGCCGATCAAACTGATCGACCGTCTGCGCTTGAACCACGTGTTCGTCTAGAGCATTCCACTCTCTAATTGTTTTGACAAAAACGACTGAGTGTATTGTTCGTAATTTGACTTTGGCACTACAAATGTTTTAGAGTTATTTCTGACGTGGGCCGAAACTGGGTTTTTCTGAATGAGAGCCTGAGAAGGCTCTTGCCTTGATTCGTCTACAGCCAGTTCTAGTTGGTGTCAGGAAGTTTTCCGGGGGCATCGCTTTAATGAGACCATTTACGACCTTGAACATATATGTGATACGCAGGTCTTTGCGTCTTTCTTGAAGGTCTTGAAGGTCTAGGGTTTTGAGCATATTGGTGACACAGCCTGGAGATCTAGATTTGTAGTCGCCAGTGTTAAAACGGCCGCACTGCGCTGGACTTTCTCGAGTTTCTCACGATCACTACTCAGTACGGATCCCATACAATATTTCACATTAAACAATTGAGTAACGAACTGGCTAACTGATATGTACATTTAAATGCACTGGACATGTAATAAATAAATTCAATACTTCAGGATACATGGTAAGTAAGAACACGAGTCATATGAAGAGATTTATTTATCATTACTACACAGATTAACATCTAAACACAATCCTTTTTGTTAGAATAAACCTCATAATCTTAGTATTACATGTATGCCAATATCACAAAAAGATGGTACATGTATACATGAGAACTCATACGCCTGGATTATGACCGCTTCAAGGAGTTACACTATTAATAAAGGCAATAAAAGTAAAGTGGTCGAAAGTTTGAGTCCCATAAGAATATGCAATTATAGCTGTTGGTTACGTGTAAACTATGCACATGATAATAATAATGCATAACAAACACATGTTAAAACAGGACAGAGGACCTACATATATAAACACAAGTGACAAGCCGCGCTAACGCAGTGTTCAATACGTGGAGGGACGTGTAACGTTGACTAAAAACAACAGGCGCTACCGTCGCTACACTCAGATTGTCCACTAACTACAAGGTGCGACAAACTGGCCGCTGCTTTGATTTGCTGTTACACGTGGTTAGGACGTGGCTAGCAGTGTAGACACACACAGTGCTTCAGCAGTGGAACCACAACCGACTTGCTTCATCTTGTGGAAAGCATGTTCAAGTCTAAATTGACCAGAAATTACCGGTATACCACTGATGACCACGTTCACCAGATTTTCATAACGTTTTAGACGTGATGTGGACGTAATATTGAAAGGCCGGTCACATACAATATCACGGCTGAATCACGTTTAAAAAGCTATGGAAGTCGAATGTTGTAGTCAGTGGTGATTTTTGGCCAATTTGGAAGTGATTTTGCATGCGGTGTAGCATTGCATGGCAGTTCCCCGGTTGAAGTGCTGTCCAATCACTGCTAAACCACGTCCCTACGACGTGTAACAAAAAATCAAGTATGTATGACGGATAATTTTTTGTCGTACGTGATTCATTGTGTAGATACGCCGACCACCAGTGTCTCGTCCGTTTTAGTCGAATTACGTGGAGTTAGGGTTAGGGTTAGGGTTAGATGTTATGGGTCGAGATGTCCGCGCTAATCCTTTTGGAATGTAAAAATATTTGGTGGATGGAATTTCATATCATACGTACGTGGACTGCAAGTGATATTACCGTGATACAAAGTACATTGCCCGTAAAACGTCCGTGCAATATGGTATTTATTTGCTGTTTGTCTGTGTTGGGCTTTTTCAGTACTTTTTAACAAGAAATATCAGGTTTACGTGGGTGTATTGGAGTATAGGTGGAGTGTACATGGACAATCCGTGTATCATCTGTGTT
>CM032662.1:30632853-30665876 GCA_019095985.1 Streblospio benedicti | reverse complement strand
ATCAAAGAGGGCCACCCGAAATAAAAATAAAAAACATTTTGAAAAAGGGCCCCGAAAAAAAATTAAGAAGGAAATTTTTTTTAAATTGAATTCAGTCTTCGAATGAAGGAAAGCAGATACCCAACAACGTTCAGACTAGGATCTAGGAGTACTCAAATGTGCTATGAAAGCCTATCAAAACAGACCAAAGGGGTACCAGGAGGAAACAAGACGTAAAAAGAAAGAAATGAGCAAAATGTCATGGTACAAGCCTTATGAGACTGTACTGTTCTGCCCCCCTACACCTAGAAACGAGCTATTCAAACAGCTGAATAATATAGCACAAGATAGTGTAAAAGCTGGTGGTCTTAACATTAAAGTTTTGGAGAGAGCTGGGAGAAGCATGAAGTCTTTAATGCCCGGCTTAGACAAAGGCAGTACTTGTGAAAGACAGGATTGTTTTCTACACAGGAGTGGAAAAAGAGGGAACTGCAGTAGTATATGTGGGAACGTGCACACTATATGCTGAACTGAATGTAAAGTGGACATATATATTGGAGAAAGCAGTAGATCTTGTTACGTAAGAGGTCGCCAACACATGACGGCTATAAATAACCTAGAAAGAAACAGACATAATGCTTTTGCGAGACATGCCTTGGAACACCACCCTCAAGAAACCCCACAATTCACCATGGAAGTCATAGGAAAATATCGAACACCACTAGAAAGACAAATAGCAGAAGGAATAGAAATATAGAATAGCAATAGTAACATTACAATGAACTCTAATCTTGATCACTACCGACCTGCATTCCATAGACTCATATTCACAAACTTGCTTATTAAAAATTGACTTTCATAATACCATGTTAATCTTGATAACCATTATGTATTCTTTGTACTGTATTTCTATTATAGTTTTTGACTAGGAACCTACATGGTTTGAAAAGGTTTATAAAAATAAAGAAAATTTAAAAATTCAAAATTAATTAATTGAGAATATATTCACACAGCATAAAAGAACATTCCAAAACAAAATGAGACCAAGCGCTGTGTACCAAATACATAGAATATTTAGTACATGATTGAGTATATGCTACATATAGGCAAAGAATTCCTATGTGTATTTACAGTCAGAGTGCTAACCATGTTCAACAAAATGGAGCTTTCCAGTTCCAATTCTTGCTTCAAGACGCTTCGACAAATGCAAACTATACTGCTGGAGCAGTGGTTCCTACTGATCAGCAAGTCCTGGCCAAGATAGTGATGACCGCCCCAAGTCAAATCCACATGGTGTGTATCTTTACAAAGCAGTCATATTCCGAATGAAAGATTGTCCAAAACCTAGAAATCGTCCAAGAACGTAGGGAATGTCCTTGAATTAACCTGTGACCAAAAGATATATATATATATATATATATATATATATATAGCATATATATATATATAATATCCGAGAATATATATATATATATATATATATATAGTTCCTTCAAGAAGCCAAAATGACAAATGTACATTTTAAAAAAAGCTGTTTAAAAATTATATATATATATATATATATATATATATATATATATATATATATATATATATATATATATATATCTATATATACTCACATCTGCAGACAGTACTGTTTCGTCCTATTGGGACTCATCAGTGCAGAGCAGAGTAATGAGGTTGGGACTGGTAGCAACAAAGAGTGTATATATAAACGTGACAAAATCTGTGGTTTAGATAGGGATTTATCACTACAACTAGTTTATGAGAACAATATCAAATAACTGTCCTAGATCTAGTTTATTTTTCTTTGTACTATACTTTCGTTAATGTGTGTAATATCACTAAATCTTGGCTGGTGTTTTCCCAGTCTGTCTCTGGATGTTATGCTGAAACGAGTGATATACGGAATCCTGGGCTCAATCTCACTTATACAATTATCCGACCACGGTGAGTTGTAAAATTTTAGCAAATCAGTATTATAATAAAAATCAAATAATCAAATAGTTTATTAAATCAGACACAGAGATAGTTATGTCCATAAAACAATTAAAAGCATATTTACATTATGAACATGCAGTTATTAGTCATCACAGAATTCAAAATGTTTATTTAAAAAGTATAACTCCAACCATTTCGTAATGTTAAACTTCCAAAATTCTATAAATGTGATAATTACAGATAAAACATGCCTGTATCATTCCATTCTCAATTGACAATAACAGATTTCTAAAAATTAGAAATGTTTACGTATTAAACATCAAAACTGTCTTCCATAAACGTTCATTTTTAAAATTGCAATAATTGCCTATTTTAAACCTATAATATCTTGCAAAAAGTATTAGAATTTCACAACTTCTCTTACTATAACACATTTTATAGATACCAACCCGTTGGAACAAACAGTGACTTAATCTTTCCTGTACTATGAGATTACATGGAATAAGTAATCAATTTTCAAATTGTTAATTTTATAATAGAAAATAAAGAACAGCATTTTGTGGACACCAACAACATGATGTATGGTGCTGATCAATATTTAAATGTCTTTATCCCAAGTATAAATTTGGGTAGTAATGAATGTTTAATACTGTAAAATCAAATCGTTACAAATGTCTTTACATTTAAAGATATTTTTGCATTTTTTTCTAGAATATTATATTAATCGTGAGAGAGGTTTCAATAGTTGCAATGTTTTTTCTCTTATTTATTTTGTAATATATTTTCTTCCTCACTGCTTTATCTATCAAATAAACAAATCAAAGAAACAAAATATTTCACTAGTTTCGAGATCTGCAGTCTGCTTTTCAAATGAAATTACATATTAATAACTATATAAAGTCAACATAAATCCCCATAAGTATTTTACATTATTTAATTTCTATATGATATCTAACAATCTGTATTTACTCTGTCTTCTTTACATTATAACCTGGACTCTAATTTCTCAACACTTAAACCATTTATACAATCAGGTTTAAAACAAAACTTAGATAGAGCTCTTTTAAGTTATTTTTAGTTATCCACACAATGCACCCCAACCACCTGCTTGGCTTAGATCTACCATTTACATATAAATTTACAGAGTGCATTGCAACCCACAATATGCCTTACAATCCTAAATTTATGAACATCATTCTCCTGACACCAGACTGGTAGTGGTCTAATCTGCTATTAAGTATAGTGTCCGCATTGCATCTTGCAATCTCAACTCCCTCCCGTGTCTGTCTTTCTGTTTTTTTCTGGTTTTCTATACGATAGTATTATATTCATTCTGAATTTTCTATCCTGGCTCACATGAGATTCTTTAATGTCTTTCGCAAAAGCATTATTTGCATGTCTTTCTTTTTTGTGGTCTCTTATTGCTTCTAAATGCTGTCTCCCCCTAATATACCCCGATCTGCTAGACTCTCCTATGTATAACGCTTCTTTTCCCACATCAAACACCTCCCTTCATAGATTATTCCCTCTTTCGATCTATTGCAACCCTCTTGCCTCCAGATTCGTGTATTATACAATCATTTCTTCCACAATCTTCATTTTCTTTTAGTTCCGGCAACAAATCTCTAATTTTTCTTCTTGCCTTCTCTACCACGTTTATATTTATATTTAGTTCTCCTTCCTCTTTCTGTCTATTTTTCATTTTTTCTGAACCTTTGCAGAGACCTTATGCTGCATATCAGATACACTCGATTTTACAATTCTCTTATTTATGTTGTATTTTTTGTAAAAATTAAGCAATAATAAGAGACAAAATCGAGGTTTAGTAAAAAAACAACAACAACTGTAATAATAGTTCCTAGCCCTGAAAGATAGTGCTCAGTCAAAATATATTTGTTTGTAAAAACCGCTATCAATAAACAATGTTTTTTTTCCATTGCAAGTGTAAGGAAAATAATATTTTTATTTTTTACATATGATATTTATAAGACGTTTTAAAATGGCAAGCTGTCGTGTTTATGAAAACACGGGGACACGGGAAATTAGATTATTTATTTCAGAATTCAACTGCTCAATTCTTTTTTCCAGAAGATTTCCAATGAAAATGTTAATTGATTTGCAGTGACACTGTTGGATCAGCTGGATGCTTTGAAGATGTTACTGCAAGTAAAGTGGCGGAGTCTGGTGATGCTTTCGAATTCAAGTTCATAATGTTTGCGTTTACCGACTACCCAGATGTTGCCATTGCATACAAGTGCCAGGTGGATGTGTTTGAAGGAACCCAAGAAGCTGGGAACTGGCCGAATCCACTAGTGAGTACACTCATGCTCATACATGTTGATTATATCAACAGCATTGAAGAACTGGAAAAAATTGAGACTATGACACCATGTTGTCTTACATATTTGGAGAAAACTAGTGTATTAAACTTTGTATATTGGCACCCAGACGCTCAGCAAAAAGTATAATGTACTTATTTAGATAACAAAATCCACAGGTTGTGAATATTATTGAATTAATCCAAATGAAGCACTGAGTTGTCTTTATAACGTTCACCCGCTAATTGATGCATTTTAAACATTTTGTCCATTTTAAATGGTACATCAGCTGGACCACAAACTCCTTTGCGAGCCCCAGCTAATGATGGATCTTCAAAGTATATATATTGCTTTAAACACATTTCTACTGTCACATTTTACTGGTTATCCAGCTAGTTCACATTCTTTTGTCACAATATTACATTGACTGCATAGCACAATGTACACGCGCTCTGTGTAACAAACTTCCAGGTCCTCTTGAAATCATGTATGATCCTCACAGAGACATCGGAAAAGGCTTTGGCCATCTATTATACTATGCAATATAAATATAACCATCCAAGAGGCCTACCCGTGTATAGACCCACCCTAAAATTTGGACCATATTAAATTGTAGACATTGTCAATTTAAATTCACATTCATGTAAATGGCCATTCCATGCCATACATTGAAATTCTTCAACCCGCGTGCGTTTGAATGTTCGTCTACCGTAATATCAATTGTAAATTCTGTCCTTTCTTTCTCTAGGATCAATGTGATGGACCGTCTCGAAGGAAGAGGTCTGTGAGGAACGCTGGTCTGGAGGTGACCTCGGCCAAGTTCTACACACGGCAGTGATCTTCCAAGCTGCAGGATTATGAACACTTGCATAGGACTACTATTATTCACAAAATGCATAATTGAAACACCTTGTTATGTATCTAAAAGTGAACATTAAATACTAGCAGAGCAGAATATATTGTTTCTTGTCTTTCTCTCATTCACATATCCATTAAAATCAAGCTTGCTTCTTTCATAACTGACATTCATCGCAATGAAATTGAAAACAAACTGGTAGTCATTATATCTTGCCATTCCATATCTCGAAGCAAATCCCGAGCTCGAAGTGACACATCTCTCCACCCCATCTGAACATAAATGTACTTAGAGACCACTTACAAAGTTACATCTTGCTTTGTTCTCTTCTTCTGGGGACATAATCAAGCCATGGTTAGGTGGGCCAGTTAATCCATGTACAAAATGCTTCCTACGCCAAGTTCATATTTCTAATACTCATGTTTATGCGACAATGTCAAAATCAGTCTTATACCTTGTTGCAACTGTAATACATGACTATGTAATCAACACAATTTAGATAATTCTTATCTAGACATAAACTAAACTTTCATTTTCATGTTGCAATCATCGCCCAGAGCCTCGGTGTGTCCAAGTGTACTGGTTACAAAATGACTTGTGACACAGGCAGATCCAGAGTTTGGGGAAGAAAAAAGGGGGGGGTTGCACATAGGGGATTTCCTGGGTTTCGTACACGCGATCGATGGCAGACGTGCCAAAAACCCCTATGAAAATAAAGTATTCTGGTGAAAAAAGGAACAGCACTGGGTTGAGGATGGCCTTTATAAAGTGTGGTCTCTGGGTACCTTCAGGGATGACGCAGCGAGAAATGCTCTTATCATAGGCAGATCCAGTTTTTTTGGAAAGGGGGGGGGGCACTTAAGGAAAAGGGAGGGGGCGCACTTAAGGGATTTCATGAAAAACCCTATGAAAATGAAGTATTTTGGTGGGAAAAGGGCGCCCACTGCTATTGCTTCATCGCCGGTCTTCGGCAATTTCTTTTACACTGCACATATATATTATCCAGTGTTGCAATAACTACATATAGCCGTGAGATATGACGATACTATTACATGATTATTGCATTTTCGTGTCTACGTTGTATATTAAATGAGCCCTTTAGTGATTAGCAGGAATGCAAATCTAAGTGTTTTACAAATGTAGTAATATGCAAGGTTAAGATTTAACATCATTTATTAACAGATTTACAACTGCAATAAACCCCTATGAAACGGGTAGTACATAAATGTATTGTGAGCTTTTAATTGCATTGCGTAAGACTGGTGGACCATTATTTGATTAGTCTATTTAAACATACGTCATAACGAAAAGGACCGAACAATAGGGTTAAAGTCAGAACCCGTTAAGATTTAAGAACCCCTGCGGCTAGATCAGTTGGACCGAATACGTTATGAACACAGTTGAATTTAGTGGTTTTAATTTATCCTTACTTTAAAGCAGCATACATATTTTCTTTATGATGCGTAATAATTAAGTATACTCAACTATACTGTGCAATAGGGCACTCTACAGACACACAGTTGAAGCGAAATACAATACCCCGGTTCCTTTTGGTTTCTCACCATAATACTTCATTTTCATAGGGATTTGGCATGTCTGCCATGGATCGCGCGTACAAAAAATAGACCTCTACCGATTTTAATATATTACGACGTGTACAATCGCACATTATATTAGTTCCTTCAGTGGTTTACATGTGTCACACATGTTAAATGGTTGCATGATAGAATATTGGAATTTTTGATAAATTGACAAAATCATTACACTTCAGGTTTAAACACGCACCACATTTGAGTGATTGATCTAAAATAAAGGGATTAGCATTCTGAACATCATCCACGATTTCACGTTCTCATACACCACCCCGCGGAGAGACGTTAAATGGTAGTCCTTAAAGCTGTACACAAAGGAGAAAGACACTGTCGTGGGCAATATGTAATCACCGTGTAAATATTTATATTTGTAAAATCCTTTAAGCCGGTTAAAGTAAAAGTGCAAAAGAAAGACATTCCAAACAATAGTTGTTAATCTAGTTGGTGTATTATTCCACAACACTTTATATTTAAGCATTTGTTTCTTTGTTTTTTGATTATCACTATAGGTAATTGTTGAATTACAAACACGGAAAAACGTGTGTATAGATCTAGTATATTTGGTATAGCACGCCAGATGTACAAAAGACGCAAAATAACACCAAAATACTTATATACTTATACGTTTAGTATATAGAAGGCATGGAACACAGGGAGTTCTTGCGCTCCTGTTGACCATCCTTCATATTCATTGTTTTTTTGCAAGTCCGCCATCGATTGCTCGTACGGAACCCTCGGAATTCTCTTCACCGCCCCTTTTACCCCTTTCCCCGCAAAACCTGAATCTGCCAATGGGTTTGGGATGAAATGATCCTCTATTTTTTCTCTGTTCTTTGTTTTTAGCTTGTTTCTTTCTTGTTCCTTGTTCCAATTCTATAGAAAGCTAATCTAAGTACATGTAAGTCTTTCACTATCTGATAGCCTAATTGTTGTTTTTGCTCAAATAAGAGAGCGCAAAAACTAACCATGAAATATGTGGATTTTCTAAGCTGTAAAACATTGTATTATCAACTTAAATATCTAATCATCTAAAATTATCATACACCATTCACGTGCACCACACACTCACTCACTCAACCAGTAGTCTCGATAATCTGTGTGACAATATTGACACAAGCGGTGCACGATCCAATGCAAACCCTCGCTGATAGAGGCTGGTGTGCGCGCACAACCTATTTCCTGATCTGCGATTGGTCAAAAGCTAACCGTGGTCACAGGACGGGGTAGCGGGAGGTTTAAAAGGCAGTGGAGACGGCTTGAAACGTCCACAGTTAACTCTTCGTCGATGTCCAGTTTGCCAACTAAAGCTACGGGATAATCACACCTATTATCGTCGATTGCAGAGATTTTGGTGGCAAGTGTCACAAGTTTTATTTGATATTTCTTTTCACAGTGAGCAGCCGTTTGTATTGGTAAGATTAAAAATATATATGGCGTCATTAGGGTTTCAAGCTTGTATTTATATTCTGTTCAAAGTGATGGTAAGGTTGTAATAAGGCCCAGGTTTAGATATTGGTCTGTATATTTTAGTGCCCTGTTTAATGTAGTCAAGAGACCAAAATATAGACGCATGTCGCATGGTATAGTTTTTTTAACCTTAATGCTTCAGTTGGTCCAAAGAAGCTATTGAGCCAACAGCGAAAGTCTCGCCACAGAGCAAAAATGATGGTTTCAATAGGTATCTAAGGCTTTGAATCATGAATGATGGAACACAAGATGAACAGAAAAATACACCTTTTCATGTCACTAGTTTTCAGAAAACAGTCATTACATGAAATTAAGACATCATCTAAAAGACTGGGATGTATTTGAATGAGATTTGGTAAATATAGGCTACCTTTCAAATCCTGTCCTGCCACCGGTAAAAATAGTCATTAAAATCGGACAGGTGATGAAAAAATAGTTTTCCTATACACCGGTAGTAAAAACCGCATATTTAACAGCAATATTTCAACGTAAAGGCGCCAACTTTTACGGGGAAAATTTCATTCTATCATTCCGTGCAAAAATCACCGCCAATAACCCACGCTGATTGGTCAATCTCCGTGCTCAATTTTGCGATGGAAAACACGCTCAAAAAAAATAACACGTCGCTAGTCTAATCTCCTCACAATATCAATACAGCCGATGACGTAGCAAGACGTGTTTCGTTGCTGCGGAGAGCAACAGTTTAGACTAACGCCTCCGCCGGCCAAAACTGTAGGAATTGACGTCTCCGCACCTTCAAAACAAACGAAATTGACTTGAATGTTGAATGTTATAATATGATTTATTTTAAAATAAATGGATTTCAGTCATGATAGCTCGGTGAAAACAAGTCAATCGCAAAATTGAGCACATTCATTCGGGTAAATCAGACGTCAGCATGCTCAATTTTGCGATTGACACTCCAATCTCGTGGTCAATTCCTACATTCTATCATTCCGCAAAAATCACCGCCTAATAACCCACGCTGATTGGTCAATCTCCGTGCTTAATTTTGCGATGGAAAACACGCTCCAAAAAAAATCACGGCGCTAGTCTAATCTCCTCACAATATCAATACAGCCGCTGACGTAGGCAAGACGTGTTTCATGAGAGCAACAGTTTAGACTAACGCGCGCTCAAAACTGTAGGAATTGACGTCTCCGCCGCCAAAACAAACGAAATTGACTTGAATGTTGAATGTTATAATATGATTTATTTTAAAACAAAAATCATGAAAATGGATTTTAGTCATGGTAGAATGGTGATTGACCACTGATAGTTGTGTCAATCGCAAAATTGAGCATGCTCACTTGCGATTGACGCCCAATCTCGGTCAATTCCTACAATCGAATACAGTGATTACTTTTGGACACCCCGAATATCAAGGGCTCAATATAATGCTCAAAACTAAACTTCCAGGAATCGATATCATATACATGTAGAGTAGAGTACTTTTGGGTATATATCGAATTACGGTACGGAGTTGTGAAAACGGCAGTAATTAGGCCATTCTATCATTCCGTGCAAAAATCACCGCCAATAACCCACGCTGATTGGTCAATCTCCATGCTTAATTTTGCGATGGAAAACGCTCCAAAAAAAAAACCACGGCGTTAGTCTAAACTCCTCACAATATCAATACAGCCGCTGACGTAGTAAGGCGTGTTGATGCTGTGCGAGTGCAACAGTTTAGACTAACGCCTCCGCGCTTCAAAACTGTAGGAATTGACGTCTCCAGCGGCGCTCAAAACAAAACGAAATTGACTTGAATGTTGAATGTTATAATATGATTTATTTTTAAAACAAAATCATGAAAATGGATTTTAGTCATGGTAGAATGGTGATTGACCACTCGATTGTCGTGTCAATCGCCAAAATTGAGCATGCTGACGTCAGCATGCTCAATTTTCCGGCTGAAGGTCTTACTATTTCACTGGTGAGATAGTGGCTCTACCTTGATGTAGTTTAATGCCATCGCTCTCTGGTGGCAAATCCAGGTTCCATGCAAAAGCATTATAAAATAGGCATAAACGCTGATTATGCCGCCGGTCTGCTAGGCTTTGCCAGCCAAGGTCACGCATTAGGCCTGTGACTGAGATTCACCCGGGGTTCCACGAGCCCAACGTGGTACCATTCTCTGAACAATATCTAGGGAATCAATTTCCTCTTTAACTGATGGGTCCCAAATAGCCCCCAATATTCTAAAGATGACCAAACAGAAATATGCTGTCTCATGTAGTAGGAGAACATGGAGATTTACGAGGGAAACCCCAGGCGTTGGTTGACAATAAACTGTGTCCAAGATGTGAGGCCTCCACTGTGAAGACCGGGCTCCATAGTTGTTTGACAGTGTGGCCTTCGTTCAAAACAGAACCAATAAATCCTCACCGCCCCAGGGTGTAGAACCGTCCAGGTTTATGGGTCTGTCGGCAAGGTGGAGGATGTCACACTTGGACACATTGGAACTTGAGGATAGACCTGACTGGAACTCAAAAGAGTGAACTACGTCCTTTAGAATGACCTGTCTCCATAGAGTGGATTGATCTACTTAGATCAAACAATCATCGGCGAACTAACGGCATGAAGTGGATGGATTCTAAGATGGTGGGCACTTGTGTGGCATTTCAAATTTTCGAGAAATCGAACACCCCACGCGACTTCATCCTTGTGATCCAGTCTTGATAGTAGGTCATGTATAGCGGATTTGCATGATACTACAATTGTTAATGGCAAACCACTGTGTGAATAAGAAAACAGACACTCTATCCCCCATCCTGGGGCCTGTTTCACTATCGCTTTATCAATCCAGCACGGTAACGACACGGATGTGATTACGTGTACGATCTGATTTCTATTTACGGGTGTTTCATGAACCCCTTTTGATGTCGGTAAGAACAGTAAACCCCGATGGGTTTATTACAAGGGATAACGCAATATACAGCCCTTTTAACGCGTATTCAGGGACTTGGATTGACCAGGATCATACCGTTGTGTCTTCCAAACCAGTGTGTCGGTGGATGGAACAAGACTGAAATGAATTATTTGATGTCGGGCCTAGGTTGATTTTTGCTTTTAACTAAAACCCCTTATGATTCCAAAATGTTTGAAACCGATTAGTTATTATGGGTATTATGGAGGTGTAACCACTTGAGGGATGTAAACATTGCCTAAATAATATAACGCAATGTCAAGACTAGACTTCCAACCTCCCAAATGTGGACCTCTACGTCCTTTACTAAGACCACTTGGTAAATAATGCCTCTCTTCTTAGTTCTACATTATACCTACTGATCCAAAACCTATGACCTCAAGAAGATTTTCACCTCATTAGTGAGGTCTGGGGTCCAAAGTAAAATTATGTTATGTGGATTATGTTATGCAGACTGTGCTATTATGTGACTTTCTTGTGCATGTATTTGCTGTGTATAAATTGTATGTAGGCTTATGTATGTAAAGTACTATATTGTTGTATATAACTATTGTAATTAGATTGTTCAGTTCAGTGTAATGAGAAACGTAAAGAATGCCACCATACGCCAAGTCTTATCGTGATTTACTAATAGTTGATAATAACACATGGTGTCAGAAGTGAAATCATTCAAAAGGTATTATATTGCATCTGGTCTTAACAAGAAATCAAAAGATGTACAATCAAATACTCTCTTGCATCTCATCGGTGAAGATGCTGCTGATATTTATGAAACATTCACCTTCATCACAGAAGGGGAAAACAAAGAAGATAAAGATAACATTGATACGATCATAGCTAAATATGAAGAGTTATTTAACCCCAAGAAAAAGAATAACATATCTACGATTCAAATTCTTTACAAGAAGACAGGGAGAAGAAACTTTTGATAAATTCATTACAGATTTGAGACGGTTAGCAAAACCATGTGAGTTCAAAACTCTTGAAAATGAGCTAATCAGAGACATGATAATTTGTGGTACAAGAGACAGAAAACTACAGGAAAAGTTACTTAATGAAGACAACCTTACATTGAAAAAACAATCAAAATGTGTCAATCATCGGAAATAATGAAAACCCAAATAGAAGAAATTGGTGAAACGCCGAAGGCACAAGCAGCAGTAGACACAATAAAAAGGAAAAGGACAAGAGAAATGCAGTGGCAGCAATAGACAAGAAAACAGTACACGGGTATTTGACTGCCGAAGTTGTGGTAAGAAACATGGTCCACGTCAATGTCCGGCATATGGTAAAGTGTGTTCTTACTGTCACAAGTATAATCACTATGCTTCAGTGTGCCGTGCTAAGAAACAAACTGAAAACCAAAATGTACACAGTTTGAATACCAATGACGGGGGTGATGACGATGATCATATAGAATGGCTTAATGTCAATGCAATTGGCACAGTGGATAAATATGGAAAAACGGAACGAACAGAAGATGAAGCATATGTGAGTTTATTAGTGCAACAAGTTCCAGTTAAATTCAAAATCGACACAGGTGCGCAGATAAATGTTCTTCCATGTAGATATTACTCCCAAATGAAAACAAATACCAAACTGGAGAAAACCAACATAAAATTAGCAAGTTATTCTGGAGACCATATTGGCGCAGTAATGGGCAAGTATTTAACAAGAGTGGAAGGAAGAATGATTGAATTCTTTGTTGTGGACACATTGCAACCCGCTATTCTTGGTCTCAAAACCTCTGAGGATTTGGGCTTCATAAAGATAATCAGAAGTGTTAAAGCATCAACTGCACTAGAAAAATATCCTAGTGTATTTCGTGGCTTAGGATGTCTGGCTAAACCATTCAAGATACAAATTGATTCAAAAGCATGTCCAGTGATAAATGCACCTAGAAATACACCAGTAGCACTTCGTGAAAGAATCAAAGAAACACTAGATGACATGGAGAAATACAAGGTTATTAAAAAAGTGGACTATCCAACCGATTGGGTAAACTCAATGGTGGTTGTGGAGAAACCTAAAACACGAAAACTAAGAATTTGTCTGGACCCAAAAATCTTAATGACGCTATAAAAAGAGAACATTTTGAGCTACCAACTATTGACGAAATAACTACAAGGCTGACAGGTGCAAAAATATTCTCAAAATTGGATGCAAATCATGGCTATTGGCAAATTAAATTACATGAAGACAGTCAAGATCTAACAACGTTCAACACCCCATTTGGAAGATATAAATTTTTGCGTCTTCCATTTGGTATCAAGCCAGCACAAGAGCATTTTCATAAGAGACTGTATGAAGAGCTAGGTGACATTGAAGGTGTAGAAACTGATATTGATGATATATTAGTGTGGGGTAAAACAAAGGAAGAACACGATGAAAGACTGGACAAAGTTCTGGAAAGATGTGAAAAAATAAATCTCACATTAAATCCAGAAAAATGTGAGATTGGAATAAAACGTGTTACATATCTAGGTCATGTGCTATCAGCTGAGGGTATTCAACCGGATCCACAAAAAATCTCTGCTATCACAAACATGCCACATCCTACTGAAAGGCATTGAACGACTATTAGGAACAGTAAATTATCTGGCGAAATTCATTCCTAACATGTCTGAAATCACTGCAGCAATCAGGATGCTCTTGAAAAAGGAAGTAATGTTTGAGTGGACACACTCACAAGAAAAAGCTATGGAGAGAATAAAAAAGCAATTCTATCAACATCGCCAGTGTTAGCATTCTTCGATCCATCCAAACCTATCACTATCAGTTGTGATGCAAGCAAGTCTGGGTTGGGAGCTGTATGCATCCAAGATGGAAAGCCAGTGGCATTTGCATCACGCGCCATGACAGACACAGAAACACGATACGCACAGATAGAAAAAGAGCTGTTAGCGGTAGTATTTGCGTTTGAAAGATTCCATCAATATGCATATGGTGTACAATGTACAGTGGAATCCGACCACAAGCCATTAGAAGCCATTTTGAAGAAAAGTCTAGCATCGGCACCTCAAGACTTCAAAGAATGCTGCTTAGGCTGCAAAAAAGTATGATTTTACATTAAAACATATACCAGGAAGAGATCTCATTGTAGCCGATGCATTGAGTAGAGCATATCTTCCAATATCGGCCAATGACAAGAACTTGGAAAAAGAGATTGAGTATATGGTGCATTCAACAATAACACAAATTGGTGCAAATGATAAGACATTGACAACAATCAAAATGACTACTGAAGCGGAAATGAACGTGCTAATGGATACAATTAGGAATGGCTGGCCTGAAACAATGAGTGAAACACATGAAGCAGCCAAACCATTCTTCAATTATAGGGATGAGCTGTCGATTGGAGATGGCATTATATTTAAGAACTCAAGAATGGTTATACCACCGAGCATGAGACGATCTATGTTGGAAAGACTACATGTTGGACATATGGGCATTGAAAAATCGAGGCAGAGGGCTAGACAAGCTGTATTTTGGCCTGGAATAAGCAAAGATATTGAAGAGACTGTGAGATCATGTAGCGAGTGTCAAACATACAGGAATAGTCAACAGAAAGAACCTATGACAGTTATGGAGGAGCCAGAATTACCATGGCAGATGGTAGGAACAGACTTGTTCAAGTTTAATAAAAAAGGACTATGTATTAGTAGTGGATTACAAAACAAAATTCTTTGAAGTGGACATTTTACCAGATACAAAATCTACAACTGTTGTGGAGAAGTTGAGCAAAATGATGTCTACTCATGGAATTCCAGAGGTGGTAAGAAGTGATGGTGGTCCCCAATACATATCATATGAATTCAAAGAGTTTGCAAGCAGATATGGTTTTCAACATATCATGTCAAGTCCATATTATTCACAAGGCAATGGATTGGCAGAGGCATATGTGCAAATAGCGAAGAACAGAATGAAAAAGTCTAAAGATCCGTGGCTAGCGTTTTTGGAAATTAAAAACACTCCAATTGAATGTGGTGAATCACCGGCTAAACTGTTAATGAGTAGAGAACTTAGATCAGTTCTACCCGTAACCAGAGAGAGTCTCAGACCGAGATTGGTTAATCAGGAAGACTGTGAAAGCACAGCGCAGAGAAAAAAAGAGAGGAGGACAGAACAGTACAATCGTGGAGCGAGAAGTCTACCAGAATTACAAGATGGAGAACAAATTAGAGTGCAGGTCAACAGTGAATGGAAACCAGCTACGGTTGTAAAAAAAGCAACTGATGGTCCAAACTCTTATGACATTGTACGTCCAAATGGCAGGCAATGGAGAAGGAATAGAAGACATTTGATGAAGGTACCGGAGGAAAGGAACGAAACACGTAATGAAAGAGATGAACAGCATCAGAATAGTGAGGATGTTATAGAAAATGAGATAGGCACTGAGGGCAACAAACAAAAAAAGAGACTACACAAGAATGTGAACCAGAAGTGCCTTATGTGACAGCATTTGGTCGACGTGTAGTAAAACCAACGCGATTTGGGGACTGTTCTTCATAGATGAATGTGAGTGATGAGAATACAGGAAGAGTTTATTTCAAGGGGAGTTGTGCTATTATGTGACTTTCTTGTGCATGTATTTGCTGTGTATAAATTGTATGTAGGCTTATGTATGTAAAGTACTATATTGTTGTATATAACTATTGTAATTAGATTGTTCAGTTCAGTGTAATGAGAAACGAAGAATGCCACCATGCCAAGTCTTATCGTGATTTACTATCAGTTGATAATAACACAGACATCAAGAGTGAGAAATAGTGTGAATATTTGTTGTTGTGGTTGTTTTTTTCTTCCATTGCATTAGTATGTATGCGACGCTGCTTGCACAGTTTCCATTTACATGGGTACTCAACATACCAGTCCCATTACATACCCCCCCCACCCCTCTGATCAGATTCCGGCTTCTGTGTCTCTCTGTCTCTGTTTTCAGGCTACTCTGGCTATGGCGGATGGATATTTCGTCACCCACGGCCTGGCAGGCTTTTTGCGGTTTTGTGAAGGCGGATGGTAATTTTTCAGTCGGCCAGATTTACACTGCTCTTCAAACCACGGTGAATGGCCAACTGCAGCGGGCGAGCCTCGAAGAAGTGGAAGGATGGTGGAAAGCGCTGAAGATCACGAACACTTTCTTGAAAAAAGCTAACCCACAAAAAGCAGTACCTTTACAGCTCATATTGATGTGCACTCCATGGCTTGGTCTCTATATTCTTCCTAACACCTTTTCTCCCCACATAACAACTGGGGGTACTAGGGGCCCCCTCTACTCACTGCCCTTTCGTAGCTTTCTTCATCGTTGCACCATGGCCTTGGATCTATGTGACCATTAAGTGGCCCATAGATTAGCACATACTTTTCCTGCATTACAAACTTCTTTCTATAGGGTCTGGACTGCAGATTCATGCCCTCCAGACCGATGGCTCTCTTCTTCATTCGTCTTACACGCTCCCTCTGTAGGGTCAAAGATTTCAGCTTTATACAGTGAAATCCTTGCCAGTAAAACAAACTTCTTCACTATACTCACATCCTTACTCTGTAGTACCCAATGAACCCGTGGGGGTTCTTGGGCTAGCCCTGTCCTATCCCCCTTAACACACCCCTCCCTGGTAGCACATCTTGCTGGGTCGTTAACGACCACCTTGTCATGCTACCCCTCCGGTTGGTGAAAACACTGCATTACAGCCCACTATGTCCCATCCGTTCTCTCGGTGCTGACTCTGTGGGTAGCCTGGGGACTGAATGGTGTACTGGGACCTCTAACGGGTGCCCGGCCCATTCCACGGTCCCCTCACTGTCTTGGCGAGCGATGCTTATGGGTCGCTCACAGGTTTTTGGTGAGCGATGCTTTATAGATCGACTCGGCTCACAGCAGCATGCAGTGGAGAGGTGGGCTTAGGTACCCAGGTACCTCGTTGCCTGGGGGGCAGCTCGTGTATCCTGGTAGGTAGGGGAAAAGCATAACGCCTAGCCCCGCCTGCTCAGGTATCAAATCAAATCAAATCAAATTAGTAGTAATGAGAGGGGGGGTCAGCAGAATTCTATAAAATGACTCATAGTTGGAGAGGGGAGGGAGAGTAATGATGCAATGACCGGAGGGGGGGGGGGGTGTCAGAAATTCCTTGTCACTCCCCAAATAGCCAATCTGATGAAACAAAGCATGCCAAATTGTCCAAGTCCTGTTGTGAATAAGATGGTCATGTACATGTTTTATGTAGGCCACTCTACAGTCTGGCATAAAACAAACCAGGGCAGATTGTAGATCTGATGAAATCAATCAGTGTAGTTGATCACACGGATGTACACAAATAGGTTCCAAACTGGATGATAAAGTTGATGATTTTCCCTGTACATGTAGTGATGACATCAGCAATGGGCATAATGTTCTCTGGGATGCCTCATATAATGGTTGTTGATCATCCACCTTCCTTATAAACCCTTCTCTTCGTTTCAACCACATTTTGTTTTATGTAGGCCTACGGTTCTCACAGCCATTTACGAGTGAGTGAGTCAAGTTTTGGCATCGTTTCCATAAAAACAAACAAGTTTTGGGCAGAGTATGCCCGTAAACCGCTTAGTGAAACAGGCCCCTGACGTATTTAACGTAACAGTTTTGTAGTGTCTACACAATTTACCATGTTGTATACTTTGAATGAGCATTGAACAGTTCTATATATATTTTTTACCTATCTGTAATCGTTCATTTATTTTGCAGTAAATATGCCTGTGATAAACGAAATAAAAAATCAAAATCAAATCAATAACCTTTTTATCATTTATTTTTATTTTTAAAGTGTTCACCAGGTATTAATACACACTGGCAAATACAGGTTTTTGGAAGGCTGTGGTGTGTTGGGGGGGGGGGGCACTTGATGAATTTCGCGATTGATGGCGGATATGCTAATAAGTTAAAACCACATGAAAATGCAGTATTGTGGTGGGAAGGGGGGGGGGGAGGAGCTGGATCTGCTTAACATGATACCTTTTTAAAAATAGATTTATAGAACATGAAACCGTAAAATGTCAAGAGATATTTCAAATTTTGTATACTTTGCGCAGGGAAATGAATGAGAAATGATACAAAGGTTATACTATGTATTTGGAGGTTAAGCCAAACATTGGGAAGAATTAGAAAAAGAAAACACCATCACATTTGAACATGCACAGCATGAGGGTACGAAAGTGTATGATATACAGAATAAGGATACCCCAAAACACATGTCTTCATAATATCGATGCATGTTTCAGGTTATCATGTATGGACAGAGATCATTTTTCAAACAGTGTGCCACAAAACCAGGTAAGGTCTTGTATTTCTACTACTCAATGAATTCAATAATGAATGTAGACTCTTCAGAATGTGGACGGTCTACACCAATGAAAGAGTGCTCAAGTATCTGGAAAGTACCGAGCAGAAAACTTTCTACCTGTGAGGACCCCAAATATATCTAAATATATCTGCTGGGGGTGAGGATCTGCTTAATATGATACCTTTTTAAAAATAGATTTATAGAACATGAAATATAACTAATAATATATCTGTAATATTGGTGGTTCTACTGTGTACATCCGGATACAGAGGGCGTATTTGATGCAGTTCCATAACATTAAAAAAAGCAAAATACCAGATCATTGGTTGTACAGTCAGATAGTATGGTAACTTCCCAATCAGCATTAAATGAGGAAGAAACATTAGCAAACCAATTAAATAGTGTAAAGGTACGCGACAGAGACGGTTTGGCATCTAACTATTTATGTAATTTTTATTGCATGCTATCTTATTTGGTGCATGAGTTTTATGTTGCAAAATTTTCACTGTATAATTTCACTTTTTTCTGTTACTTTGTTCTCATAGTCAGGGCCGGATCCCCCCGCCTGCCATATTAGCCTTAAAGCCCCCCCCCCCCCGCCCCTACATTTTAACCCCCGCCCCCCCCTTCTCCCCACCAAAATACTTTATTTTCATAGGGTTTTTCATGAAATCCCGTAAGTGAGGCACCCCCCCCCCTTTCCTTATGTTTTCCTTACGTCCCTTTTCCAAAAACCTGGATCTGCCCCCACGCACGGACAACAACCGCCCCCCCCCCACCCCCAACCGCTCTCAAAATTTGAAAATTAGCGCCCCCCGGTCTCAAATTTCTGAATCCGGCCCTGATAGTACATATTACTTTATACAATATCAAAATAAGTCTCTTTACTACAAATATTGCACTAGTTAGGATTAAGGCGTTTTGTTGTCACACTTGAGTTGCTTTGGTTGCTTCTTATATAGACCCCCATTTCACATTGCCGATCCTAGCTCCAGATCCTCCAAAAGACAACCGATTTGTCATTTCTGGGTGGATCGTGCGTGATCTGGCTTCAAATGTGGAGTGATTTGGTTGGTTCGGCAGGGAATGGGCCACTTTTGGTCGGTTCTGGGCTGACTTGACTTTTTTCGGTTTGGGTGTACCATCGCCAAGCTTTTCGGGGCTGTCTGGGGGCTTTCTCTAGGATTTGCAACATCCTAAGGTCTCTTTCCTTAACTGTGGCCTTGTCTACTGCTTTGAGAAGATGTATTGTGACAGATGAAACCATAGGTGCCGCCGCTACCATTACAATCTGAAGCAATGGAAGCATGGAACGGAAGCATCTTTTTCAACAGCACGATGCTCGAATACAAATGGTGTCCACCTGGGGAAAATGACACATTTCTGCCGGGTTCTGCCCCAAAAGGTGTTTTCACTTCTCTGGAGAAGTGATTTTGACTTTTTTTCGGCCGGTGGGCTCCCGTTATAGGATTATTGAGATGTTGATCTGGATCAACGTTTTGGTTTTCTGCTTCGTCTGGAGGACTAACTTGTTCATCGTTATATCTCTCTGCTAACGGTGGGTTTGCTGACAATTTCCACAAAGATGTTCCCGTTTTATGGTGTACTAGTTCTGAATGGTTCCATTAGCTTGCCTTGTCCTCCAGTCCATCAGAAAGGTCACATGGGGGGAGATCATTGTTCATGGTGTCTTTGAAGGGTTAAACTCAAAGACGTATTTACAATAATTAGGCAACGACTAATTGTAACAATGACAGCCGTTGCACTTAATCGTGTTGTAGCTCAACAACAACACCAGAAGGAGAGAAGGGAGAATAATACAAGAGACTGTAGAAGATGGAAGATGATGAAGCTTCAGAAGGCGGCCTTGTAGATGTTCAAGTTGATGCTAGATTGTGGATAAGGCCCTAGGTCCGTCATGCTGCTGTTTTGAAGAGAAACACGTGTTGAAAGACCAAAGCTGATGGTATTTCACGGTTTAATAACCACGAAGCCGCTATTTCTGGCAGCCGATCATCACACCTCTTTAGAATGCTTCGTCTGTCTCGGCCCTTTCCCGTCACCTACAAAGTCTCCGACGGCTTGTACGGCTCAGTGACTATGACAAGCTTCGTCTTCAGACAGTTACGTAATAAATATTGACACAAATCCGCCGATCCAACCCGAAATGACAGATCGGGCGTGTTTTGGAGGATCCGGAGCTAGGATCGGCCATGTGAAATGGGGGCCATAGTGCATGTCTATTTAGTAGTCATGATTGATATACTTCAGTATCACGACATTGCTTGCTAAACAGCAATGACTTCGAGATTAGACAATGTGCTGCGCGGTTAATATAAGGGTGGACAGTCCTGTCCAACGGGAGAGTACCCTTCTGGTCACTCCTCTCTGCAGGGTAGGTGGTGATATACATCAGTGTATATCTTGACATGGTTGACTACATTGAGAGTAGATTGTGCAATGCCATAATCTGGACGAAGGGCTTTTTGCTATTACAATTTCCCTACTATTAAGCATAATAATGGAGATATGGTCTTCACATTTGCAGCAGGTAAGTTGGTACCAGCCGACGTACAATCCGTACATGTGCTACCAACAGCAGGCAGCTCTCCACAGCACACACCACCCCTATATGCTGCAGCAGCAGCAACAACCATCAAGTAAGTCGATCATCAATATTCTCATTATGAATTTTAATGCTGTGTGTCTATTAAGAAAGGCAAAAAGTGGTTCTATTATTTATCTTCTTTTAATAATCAGGATTCGACATCACAGGGTAATAAGCAAATGGTAAAACACTAACAAACTTTGCCAGCACGAATTGTGCCGTAGCCCTACAGTGATGGCACGTGTAGTTGACTCTGTGGACGTGCTAGTTCCATAAGCGACAGTGGCAGATCATTTCATGAATATAACAAGGCTTTCCTTCTAAGTTCAACTGTGCGCACATGCAGTTACCATTCGGTGTTTCAGGTGAGACTCTGCATCAGCTACTCCAGTCATACATGCTGTCTGAGGAACAGCTGTGGCAGCACGGCTTCCCTCGTCCGGGCCAGAATGGTGGTGCCGTGATCAACACGGCCAACCACAGGCACCCGCAGCCAGCGAACAGTAAGTCATTGCCATACATATGAATATAAGGAGCTAATTTTTTTTGTTCTAACAATCATAACTTTAATAAGAAATGTTTATTTTAAAGAGTGTTAGATTAGATTATATTTTTAGGAAAATATCATTTAAGTGCAGTCTGGACAAATATTTCCACTGTGTACCGTATACATAATTGTATATGGCAGTGATCTAGTGTGATAGTTAAAGCTCATAACTGTCATGTTAATCAGCATCTAGTCTCTTGTGTTATTTTTATTAGGCGATGAACATATCTGTACAAGATGTGGGAAAACTTTTATGGCGACCATTTTGCACACCGATAAGAAAATATACTCTGGCAAGAATGCTTGGATTGATTTTTCATTGCTGATAAGCGTATGTATTAGGTTAAACCAAATAACATTTCTGTTATTATTCAAGGTTCTTTAGAAAAATATTGGACATGCTGCGACACAGACGGTGGGATGTTGGGTTGCGAAAAAGCTGAGGTAATACATTACAAAAATAGTTTATATATGCTTCTCTTTAGCAAAATCAAAAGCCTTACATTGAATGCTATCCCGGAGTGCTTTTAACGGTCAGATTTTTCGTTAGTCGCAATAGTGAGGATGGATACCAATAGATACTTAGAGCTACACTTAATTATACTTAATTATATTGTTTTGTATTTTATGTTGTTCTGTCTATGCTATCATAATATCCAAACACATAAATATAGTCAAAATTTGACTATATTTATGTGTTTGGATATTATGATAGCATAGACAGAACAACATAAAATACAAAATGAGACCATATGCTATGTATAGGATACATGAAATTAGTAATATTAATTATATTGATTTATATTTACATGTACTTTAATTATATAAGAATTTTAAATCGACATGTATTTCATATGCTTTTTTGAGAAATTAATCTAAATGTTTATACATGTACTATAATTTCAAAATTTTCACCGCTATCTGATTTGTGTTTTGTTGGCTTAGTTAGAGAATGGCTACTATGACCAGCCCCCTCCCCCACCAAGTCTATATGCTTATTGCATGTTTTGTTCTAGGTGTCCATGTGGACAACAAAGCGTCGGACCTCACTGGTTTCAAAGAGACCTATTTGAGATCTACATCTGCAAAAATCCATGGGCCATTCGCCTTAGATTGCAAAATGGTGAGTGCAGAGTTCTTGAAATTAAATAACTAATAAAATTGCACCAAGCAGTAAGATTTACTCATCCACATACTATTAACTTGATTTGATTGCCATTGTTGCAAACATTATATTAACATGCATCATGCAGTCAATATAGATATCTTATCTATTAAGAATTAAAATACATTCATTTATCTGGGAAAACAATGTTTCAATTATTACATAATCACTTCAATTTTTAGGTCTATACACCACACATGACCTCGAGGTGGCAAAAGTCACGATCGTTAACAGCAATTTGAGGCCGGTTTTAGAAGAGGTTTTTAAACCGGCCTCAAAGATTATAGACTACAACACACGGTAAGCTTTGGTTGGTGAGAGAACCTGTGATATAGAATCATAAAACAGCTCTAGTCTGGGTACTTAAGTATTTTACATGATTAATAATAGAAAACAAAACCAACAAATGACATTTGATTATGCTATTCTAATATACAGTTTAAATACGGACATTTGACTCGTTAAGTTTCAAGCATGTGTTATTTATACAGGGTAGATTGCATTATAGAACTTCAAAATATCATTAACTTTGTTTGAGACAGATTCTCAGGACTCTCTCCCAAAGACTTTGAGGGCATAAATCTCCGCCTTGAGCATGTCCAGGCAATGGTGCTTCGCCGCATCTCCGCCAACACCATCCTCATTGGACATTCGCTGGAGAGCGATCTCACAGCACTAAAGGTCAAGGTTTTAGGCCCAGTCTACATGGATATGCAAGTTATTACAAATCTGTTATCCAGGGCTGTATGTCCATAGCATTATTTATCCAATCGCCTTTTTACTGGACACATTTCATGCACATGCATTTATATATGATGCACAACTCAAAGTGAAACCAATTACTGGTTATTTTTATAAGGCTTATAAATCCATGGAAGTAGCAGTAATGTTTAATTTTCATCTTTCCCATTTTTAGTGTGGATTATAATAATATTGGATGATGAATATGGGGTCATATCACGCATTTGCTTTTACATATGAAGAACACTGTAGTCTATAAACAAGTCCCATCACATGAATATGTGATTTATTTTTTGGTTCCGTCAAGCAAACTGTATAAACCTGCCAGTGATTCAAATAATACATTCATCTCATATACTTGTTTCCAGTTAATACATGGATGTATTGTGGATACATCAGTAATGTATCCACATAAGAATAAACACATGAAACGAGGATTAAAAAGCCTTGTGAAGAGCTATCTACACAAGGATATCCAGAACCAGGGTAAGTTACAAAATAATGTAAGCAGATGTTGATATTTCATGTAGGGTAATGACGCTAAGTAATGCAAAGAGCGCAGTTGTAAAAAAAAAACATTTTATTTTATCAATTGTAAAATTACGAATAGTAAAGCTAAATGATTGAACATGTTTGCATCGTGTTCTAGGTGAGGGCGGACATGATAGCCTCGAAGATGCAGTAGCAGACATGCAGCTTGCTATCCATAAGACAAAACAAGCTGCATGGCCTGCTTTCTTAACATGAAGAGGGATACCAGGATCCCTGCTTCCCTGCAAAAAGACCCGCCATCTGCCGTCGACAGTGTTTCTGCAGTGCGTCAATGGTGTTGATGTTATCCGCTATGACGTTAATCCACCCAGTTGCCGTCGTCCTGGAGTTATACAACCCCCTTACTGGGTGCTTGGTGAATTGAAGTAATTATCAGCGACTGGACACGTTCTGCATTCATGCACACACACTGGACACTATTCACGGCCATGGCGTGGTTGCAATACTCACAGTAGAGCCCCTCGTCCAGCATGGCACCCTAGATCACTGCCATATACAATAATGTATACAGTACAGTGGTAAATATTTGTCCAGACCACTTAAATTATGTTATCTTGAACGAATCTAATCTAACACTCTTCATAATAAACATTTATTATTAAAGGTTAGAGCAAAAAACAAATTTAGCTCCATATATTCATATGTATGGCTATAACTTACTGTTCGCTGGCTGTGGATGCCTGCGGATGGCTGTGTTGATCACGGCACCATCAGCCTGGCCTGGATGAGGAAAGCCATGCTGGACGAGGGGCCCGTCCCCGAGTTCCCCAGGCCGACCTCACCCTCCTTCGCTCCTTGACCCCAGAAGGCGAGATCCAGCCAAATTGGGAAGATGTCACCAACGACTTCGACGAAATGGAGCTTTGGGAGGAGCTCCTCCAAGGCATCTACGCTTACGGTTTCGAAAAGCCATCTGCTATTCAGCAGCGGGCGATCGTTCCGTGTTTGATAGGCAGTGACGTCATTGCGCAGGCGCAGTCTGGTACGGGCAAAACGGCGACGTTAGCGATTTCCATCCTGCAACAGATAGACGTCTCTTTGCGGGAGACTCAGGCCTTGGTTCTCGCTCCAAGACGCGAGCTGGCTAAACAGATACAAAAGGTTGTCCTGGCCCTGGGGGATTACCTCGATGTTCAGGTCCATGCCTGCATCGGAGGCACGAGTGTGCGGGAGGGCATGCTGAAGCTCAAGGCGGGCGTGCATGTTGTGGTGGGCACGCCCGGACGTGTTTTTGATATGATCAACCGCCTAGTTTTGAGTAAGGGAAAGCATCTTCTATGCTGTGCAATATTTGTCATGTTTAACTGATTGTTGGTTTTTACCATATGTACTATATATCTAATGATGTTTGTCACATATCAGTATAATAAATGATTGGTTGTTTGACAGGCACGTGCTACATAAAACAGTTCGTCCTTGACGAGGCTGATGAGATGTTGGGTCTCGGGTTAAAAGATCAGATCTATGATGTCTTTGAGAACCTGATGCAAGACACTCAGGTAAGAATTTTGTCTTTTTTAGAAAGTTATGTTCTGCTACGTACACATACAAGTCCTTGGAAACTTACAACCATTCTAGAAGTCGTTGATAAGATTTGTTTGCAAAGTTCAAGGTACTCCAGGTAAGGCTCTTCTAACCATTTTTAATGTGGGGTAGGGGCAGATAACTAATAGATTTAAACATTTTAAAGTCAAACCTGTTATCTTTGCCATATCAAAATCAAACCATGTGATTGATTACACACTCAGACAGATAATGATCTCAATGTGCCATTTAAAATCGTCTTTACATCTTATGTATCCCTTAATTGGGTTGGTATGTTAAATCTAAGACTCTCTTTAGGTTGCAGTCGTATATTATACATCTTGACTACAGGGTATCTCTTAATTGTGTTGGAATGTCAAACCTAAGCCTCTCCCTGGCTTTCAGGTGATCCTGCTCTCAGCCACCATGTCGGCAGAGGTCCTGGAGGTGATCACTCGCTTCATGCGAGACCCCATAAGGATCCTGGTCAAGAAGGAGATGCTGACCCTGGACGGCATCCGCCAATTCTACATTGAGGTGAGGGGGATGGGTGCTTTTTGCAGAAATGCATTGGTGAATATTATTGCATTGTTTATTGTATTATTGCGTCTAAGACATTAAAAATATCAGGTTATGTTTTATAATGTAATTTATCATCTTCTTTATGACCATTTAGAATCCTATAGCTATAAAGAATAGTTTATATGTCAAATGTTTATATTGTGAAGTTGGTTATGTTTTGAAGTACAGGTGGCATTACATTTTGTGGGATGTTTCAAGTTTCTTTTAGTGTAGTTACATGGGACGTTAGTTATATTGTATATTTTGCGCAGATTGTTTAGTTTCTTTTAGAGTAGTTACAAGAACAACTACTTATTTTAGTGCTTTGTTTATGTGTGTGGATGTAACAAATCATGCTTTATTGTAGGTGGACCGCGAGGAATGGAAACTGGACACCCTGTGTGACCTTTACGAGACAGTGACCATCACCCAGGCCGTGATCTTTTGCAACACTCGCGGGAAGGTGGAATGGCTGGCCAGGAGGATGTATGAGAGGGATTTTACTGTGTCTGCAATTTTGAGTACAATTTGTATATGTTTTAATATGAGACGGTTTACGCTTAAATTTGTATAAGCAATGAGAGTTTCATCTTCTTAAAAGCGGCAACTGTTATTAAGTTTTGGACCAAATTGGCTGTCAAAAGGACGTACAGTGAAGCTTGTCTTTTATGGACACCTTCAAAGTTGTTCACGTAGGACAGATGTACTTATCATTGAGATGTGGGCGGGTTCAATTTGCTGCCCTGTGGTTAAATAATTAAGGCACACAAAAGCCAAACACTTCAATCATCACTGGTGGTAAATCCGTGTTTTGAGAAAATTGGGGGGGGGGGGCTCTTTCAGTTTCAGAATCTCATGTGTTCATATTCACCTGCGCGATCGATAGCTAACATGCCACAAATCCTGTGAAGATGAGGTATTTGGGTGGGGAAAGACCCTACCCGTCCTCCCGGCATCTGCCTATGATTAGGTTTAGAACAAGTCTGCGCTAGTGTTATTATATGCACTAATCAAACCAACACTTGCACAAATTCTATTCCTATGGTTCCATATGAACGAGAACTTCTTATGTTTGCAGCACGGCGACATAGGCCAAGTACAGCGTGACGACATTATGCGGGAGTTCCGCTCGGGGTCTAGCCGTGTCCTGATCACGACAGACCTGCTCGCCCGCGGCATCGACGTTCAGCAAGTCTCCCTCACCATTAACTATGATGTCCCCATCATTCGGGAAACTTATATCCACCGGTAAGTAGCATTTCAGTTGCTTTGACTTTCTATATATGGAACGGTACGATATTTAACCAGCAGAGGGGACCGGTGCATATTGAAAAACTTGTCCCCTGCTGATGTGATGAAAAAAAACCTGATGTCCCATGACCTCTATTCATAAAAAAAGTTCACGTCTCCGCCCATGAATATTCGCGTGATTAATTTGTACCGATTCGTTCACGTCGAGGTGGGATTTCAGCAACTGAAAAAAAGTACATGTCCCAGGCCCAACGAGAATGAAAAATCATCCGGTCCCCCTACTTTGCACCTTGAAAAAAGTACCTGTCCCCCTACCAAATGCACCAGTCCCCCTCCCTGGTAAATATTGCACCGTCCTTAAGTATCGTCCGGTACAACAAAATTCTGTTTGGTCCCCGCGGAGTCGAGATTGACCATATAGTATATCTTAAGAATTAAAATACTTTCCTTTATCTGGGCAAAAAACAACATTTCAATTATTGCATTAAACTATACATAGTATCTTCGATTTTTAGGTCTATACCACACATGGTCTCAAGGTGGCAAAAGTCACAATCGTTGACAGTGATTTGAGGCCGGTTTTAGAGGAGGTCATTAAACCGGCATCAAAAAGATTATCGACTATAACACATGGTAAGCTTTGGTTGGTGAGAGAACCTGTGATATAGAATCATAAAACAGCGCAAGTCTTAAATTTAAGTACATGTATCTGAAAGATACATATACTTAAAGACCCAGATACATGATAAAGAAACAAATCGCATTTGCAGTTCGAATAGGGACAGTTCACTCATGTATCAAGCATGTGTTATTTATATAGTGTAGATTGCAGAACAGAACTATCTTTGTTTCATACAGATTCTCAGGACTCTCCTCCAAAGATTTTGAGGGAATCAATATCCGCCTGGAGCAAGTCCAGGCAATGGTGCTAAGCCTGGTGTCTGCCAACACCATCCTCATTGGGCATTCGCTGGAGAGCGATCTCACAGCACTAAAGGTCAGTTTTTTAAGGCCAGTCTCAGTTATTACAAATCTTGTATCCAGGCCTGTATGTCCATAGCCTTATTCTATCCTATAGTCATTTTATTGGACACATATCTTTCATGTGCATGTGCAAATCAAAGTGAAACCATTTACTGGTTACTTTTATGGGTTTTAATTATCCATGAAGTATCGGTAGTGATAATATTTAATTTTCCTGTATCCCATATTTTTAGTGTGGATTTTAATAATATTGGATCATTGATTTGATTTTACATATGAAGTTGTCTCTAAACGAGTCCTATTACATGAATATGTGATTTATTTTTTGGGACCATCAAGTAAACTGTTTAAACCTGCCAGTGACTTAAATTATACGTTCATCTCGTATTTTATTTCAGTTGGTGCATGGATGTGTTGTGGACACGTCTGTCATGTTCCCACACAGAAAACCCCAAACTGAAAAGGGGGTTGAAAAGCCTTTTACTTTTGAAGGCCTATCTTCACAAGGATATTCAAAACGTTGGTAAGATACAAAAGAGTGTCGGCAGATGTTATTATTTCATGTATAGATATTCCTAGGTTAATGAAATTAAGTAATGCAAAGAGCGCTGGTGTCAAAATAAACATAAACTTTATCAATTATAGGATTTGACCACGAGATTGGAGGTTCAATCGTGTAATTGAGCTTGCGGACGTCTGATTTACCCGAACAAAGTGAGGGTAAATCAGACGTCAGCATGCTCAATTTTACAATTGACACGACAATCGAGTGGTCAAATACCATCCTATCATGACTAAAATCCACACTAAATGAGTGTCTGTTTCGTTTTTATGTTTAAAATAAATCATATCATAACGGTTTCATTGCCCGTTTGACTATGCTACGTCAGCGGCTGTATAAATAATGTGACGTTACCAGTCTAATTTAGACTGTGGTGTTCCGCGCATGCATAAATCACGGTAAGTCCTTAGCAACGTGCAGTCAATCATTAGCAACATGTCAATCGCACAATTGAGAACGCCGCTCGAGCAATCAGAGTGGGTTATTGGCAGTGATTTATGCACGGAATGATAGAATACGAATAGTAAAGCTAAATAATTGACCATGTTTGCATTGTATTCCAGATGAGGGCGGACATGACAGCTGTGAAGACGCGGTAGCACCCATGCAGCTTGCTATTCATAAGACCAAACAAGCTGCATGGCCTGCTTTCTTAACATGAAGAGGAATCCAAGGATCCATGCTTCCGGGCCAACATAAATATCCGCCTGGAACACGTCCAGGCAATGATCCTGAGCCTGGTGTCTGCCAACACCATCCTCATTGGGCATTCGCTGGAGAGCAACCTCACAGCACTTAAGGTCAGTTTTTTAGGCCTAGTCTAAGTTAAGAATCTTAATTCAGTCCAGTATGTCCATAGCATTATTCACCCTATATTCTTTTTATTGGATCCATTCCATGCACATGCATTTAAATATGAAGCACAAATCAAAGTGAAACCAATTACTGGTTATTTTTATGGGTTTTATCCATGAGGCAGTGTTAATGTTTATTTTTCATACATGTATTTCCCATTTTTTTAGTGCGGATCGTAATAATATTGGATCGGTGAATACGGGCTCATATCACGCATTTGATTTTACATATGAAGTATCAAGTATGTCTCTAAATGAGTCCTATCACATGAATATAGTTTGAATGGGAAATTTATTTTTTTCAACCTTCAGGCAACTGTAAACCTGCCAGTGTTTTAAATTTTACGTTCATCTCATATTTTATTTCAGTTGATGCATGGATGTGTTGTGGGCACGTCAATAATGTTCCCACACAGAAATCCCCAACTGAAAATGGGGTTGAAAAGCCTTATGAAGACATATATTCATAAAGATATACAACGTTCGGTAATGACAAGACTGTTGCTGTGCGTCAACGTCATCACCATTATGTGAAAGATGTAATTTTAATAGAGACAACTGCTAAATCATTAAATAAAACCAAATGAGACAAAGATGAAAGAGGACGAATGTAAATGTGGTTATTTATATGTATTTTGTTTTGGATGAAAACAACATTCTTCGTCATGTAACAGATTCTTTGTTGCATTCATGACTGAACACTGTGTGTAACCCCAAGAGGTATTTTCTTCTCAAGTGGACGAGAATATAATGATACGACACGGGGTAAAGAGTTAACTATCATACAAATAGTTCTTTTTTGTTATCTCGGTTATAAGATTGAAGCTCCTAATATGATAGAAGAAAGGTGTGGCCATACGTGCGTCAAGGTTGGTACAAATATGTTTGCTCTTGGAGGTGATTGTTATCAACATACATTGAATGATACAAACAAGATGGCACCCAAAACAGTTTACACTGGGGAAAGGCAGAAACATGGTCGAATTATGCGAGCTCGAGTAAAACAGGTCCGACTGTACTTTGAAATTCAACCAAAATGTTTGACTGGATCCAAGGGAATTTAAAAATCTGTTTACAAGATGCATGTGACTACATGTATATGATGTAAGGAGAAAAAATGGAATCATTTACTGGTATTTTGAAGTTATTTAGTACATCTACTACAATGTATTTGTGCGTCATTTAGCACATTAATATTACCGGTATTTACAACTTCCATTTCCCTCATATTTTTCATATTTTTTAGCGTTTTTTTACTTATAAAACCTTAGTTGATTTGATTGTTGTTTATATTTTGTTTTAATATGTAAGAGTAAAAGTAAAAAAAATAAAACGTAAGTTTGTAAAAAATATTAAATAGATAAATATTGCATAAAACAACTTATTTCACCTTTAGTTAACTTTTGTTTTTTTTCATATATATATATATAAATGCAAGAGAAAAAATACAGAAAATTGGTTTACATATCATCAGCATATACAATAGTTTTTATTGCATGCTATTTCATTTGATGCACGAGTTTTATTATGTTGCACAATTTTCACCCTGTATAATTTCACCTTTTATCCATTACTTTGTTTTTATAGTACATAGTACTTTGTATTTGTACAATAAGTAAAATAGGCCTTGATATATTCATTATGTATTTAGGGAGCAATAAATCAACATTTGTAATTTTACAAGCAAGCATAATTATTTTGTATCTATATAATTACATTTGTAAATTCATTTGGTGAATAGTGTATTAATGTACTTTTTATTGTAAATAGTGAGATATTCATTACTTATTTCGACAGCAATAAAGCAACATTTATAATTTTACAGGTGTGTTAACAACACTAAATACACTTGCGTCTATATTAATATACTGGATAATTACATACAGCTGGATGTCAACCGATTGTGACAGTGTACTGTTGGTTTCAGAATGCAGCATTCTGGTCCGCTGTGGAAAAGGGCCAAGTAGAGGACAGCCGTCTGCTTAACTCCAGGGTTTTTGCCTCCAACATGGCCGTCATCAGGTCCCTAAAGAGCAGCATCCCCGCGGCCGGTGAGACAGTGTTCTTATTACATTTCTTACAGAGTACATGCCATTTGTGTTGCATTATAATGGATTAGACAGTGTCGCATGCAGTTCATACAGGCGTTTTACGTGAGAATGCATGTGTTTTATTGTTGTGTCACCTGAACTAATGTGAACATGTGGTGATTGATACAGTAGAACCTCCAATTGAGACCACTTCTATAAAAAGACCACATTTCTCGGAGTCTCAACTCTTCAAAATGATTCCAAAGGGAACCTCCATATGAAGACCACCTCTACATTGAGACCATTTTAAGTCCGTCCAACAAGTGGTCTCAATAGAGAGGTTCTACTGTATCTAGAAATCTTAAGAGACCTCTTCATTTGTAATTTCATCCAACCGTGTAGACAACATGATAACAACAAGTCCGTTACTGTGTGACTAATGGGTCAGCACTTTTATTTCAGGCACCCCACACCAGTATATCATCAGTTTAAATGAGGGGCGGGAGAGACTGTTCCAGGCTGAAAAACATAAACACGGCGGCTCCACGTTCGCCTGGCACGGATCTCCCGCCCAGAATTGGACGGGCATTCTGCGGAGCGGGCTGCTGTCCATGTCGGGGACGGCGCTCCAGCACCACGGGGCCAAGTTCGGGGCCGGGTGTATCTGTCGCCGTGCATGTGCATGGCGGCGGAGTATTCCGGCCTCGAGGTGCACAAGGCCCTGCAGAAGACCGCGCACTTCGGTCCGCCGCCACCGCCGCCGTCCCCGCCCATCGTCGTCATTATGCCGCAGCCACTGCCATACTGGCCCATGATGGCGATGATGATGCCCGCTCCGCAGCCCCAGGCGCCTGCCCTCCAAATAATGCAGCAAAGCCAGCCTGGACCCACAGCCACAAAGCCAGTTAAAAAGTCCGCACCCACAAAGACCACAACCGCACCCAACGTCCACCATCCTCCTGGGCCTGCCTGCTGTTCATGTTCATTCCACGGGCCGGACCCTAGCCCCACCCACCGCTCGACTGTCTCACGTCAACAGCAGCAGGCCTCCCCACTACAAGGACTGCTAGCGAGCACATCTCTCTTGTGCCTCACCCTGTGTGAGTGGTCGCCAACAGCACTTGAGCCCGAACAAACAAGAATACCATCGGGTGCAAAGGAAGCACGTCTTTGTTTACGAGGCAAACATCACTTCTGGGACTGTATTGACAAGCAAAGGGGGAATAAACCCGGGGCCCTTTGG
>CM032662.1:30573229-30632753 GCA_019095985.1 Streblospio benedicti | reverse complement strand
TCTTTTGTACTCAGTATTTATATTACTTTGAGACGAAGGAAATAGGAAATTTGAACAAATATAAGGAGATTTCCTACATGTGATGTGTTTGCTAGAATTAATGCAATTAAACATGGAAGTATCATTGGCTGTTTGATCTCCTATTTTATCAGTTACATATTGCCACACCCTATTGTTCTTCAATAACTTGCACGAGGATTCCCTACTGTGTTGTTATGTAACAACCCCCTAAGTTCTAACCTGCAGCTATTCACAAGAATGGTAGTGACCATGCCTTCCGTTAAGATTATTTGCTGAGGTCTTACTGTTAACAATGCAGATGAGGAAATTGTACTTGATGAACAATCACTATTCCTAAGTGATATTTGTGACTTTTTTTTTTACACAATGATGGTGGGAGCTTATCATTTATCTGTTATCTGACATTGAAGTAAATTTTTGCCCATTGCAGAATAGGTATCTATGTCCCAAACAGTGAATTATACTGTCTAACATATTAAAAAAACAACACCTCACTAGGCATCAAAAGTGCTCCATCAAACAAGTCACATGTTTTTTATTTCTATTTTACAGGGATTAAGGACAAGCCAGCTGAATGCAGATGAGCTGAACAGCCTCACCAAAGAACTAGCTGAAATACAGGATCGATCACCCAAAGTAAGCTTAGACAGCTTTCAAGTATGTGAACGCCATGGACATTGCTAACATTCAGCACACACCTACAGAGTCGCCACTGCCTACACCCGACCGAACTGTGAGACGTTAAACGATTCAGGGATATGGACAAGAATAAACCATCGGACAGAGTGTGTTATATGTGCGGTATAAATATAGAAGGATTTGTATACAACTCTGCAGAACGCATACAATCAGAAGTAACATACGCCATCCCAGGCGGATGTTAACCACCAGGGGTGCCCCCCAGGTTAGAGCAACTTATCAAGAAGTGCCCCATCAAAGTTACAAACCGTTCAGTCAGATTTACACAAACCCCAGCAATCTTCACGGGGCCGTGGGTGAGCCAATTGGAAGCTATGCGCACAGTATATCTCCCTATCCAGCCACCATGTACCAACAATATGGGGCCAGGGGTGGTGCCACCTCTGTAACAACACTGTCTTCTGCTCTCCGTCCTCGCCTGTTTGTACTCCAGTCATTATGTATGGGGCAGATTGTACGCTAGGAGGTCATAGAGGGTTATTGACCATCAGGGGCTGCCCCAGGTTAAAGCAACTTATCAAGAAATACTAGCAAATTTTAACGAACCTTTCTGGGCGCTCGTTCTGAGTCTATTGAAAGCTATGCGCATGGTGTCTCCATATCCTGCCTGTACATGTATGTACCAACAATATGGGGCCAGGGGTGGTGCTACCTCTATAACAACACTGTCTTCTGCTCTCCCGTCCCTCGCCTGTTTGTACTCCAGTCATTATGTACGAAGCGGGTTGTACATGCAGCTAGGAGGTCGCCCCCAAGGAGGATATTAACCACCAGGGGCGCGGCCCAGGTTAAAGCAACTTATCAAGAAGTGCCCCATCAAAGTGACACCCCCGACCCCGTGAGTCAGTTTTTAAAAAACTTTAGCGATCCTTTCTGGGCCATTCGTGTTTTTATTGGAGGCAATCAGCATGGTACCTCTCTCGCTATCCTGCTAGTATGCCCCCAGCAACATGGGGCTGTGGGTGGTGCTTCTGATGAGCATCATGCTCTCCCGTCCTCGCATCTTTCTCCCTCCAGTCGGTGCGTGCCAAGAGATTTATACACCACACAGTATGCCAGGAGGGTTGGCCCACCATCCTCCTAAGGCCTGCCTGCTGTTCATGTTCATTCCACCGGGCCGGACCCCAGCCCCCGCCCACCCTTCGACTATCGCACTACAACAGCAGGCAGGCCTCTCCACTACAAGGGCTGCTAGCGAGCAGATCCCTCAAGTGCCTCACCCAGTGTGAGGTGGTCGCCAGCAGCACCTTGACCCGAACAAACAAGAATACCATCGGCGTGCAAAAGGAAGCATGGCATGTCTTTGTTTATGAGGCAAACATCACTCTCTGGGACTGTATCGACACCTGCGCACCAGGCAACGCAGCGGTCCTGTCGGGGATGGCAGAGGAGTTGATTCGGCCCAGCAAGCGATAGACAGCCACCGCACCCGCCATGGCTCTGCAAGCGCCCGTGGCGGGCTGAGTGTTATCAGGCATGTGGGTGTCTAACTTTTAGACTACAATGTTCTCGTCAATGGTAATCGCATTGATTATGTTTGTGTGAAGTTGTGTATAAGTATTCTGGACTATCAGACTTTGTATAGCTTGTAGTAGTGCTACATTATTTGCTGCACTGTATTGTTATTTATGTTTGCATTTTTTGTATACTGTTGCCAGGCCTTAGTTCAAACACTTCATTACCATATGCGAATGTTTTATGATATGAAACTTCAACTAAAATTATGTTTTATTTTTGTATTAAAGGTATTTACTACCTAATTATATTTTAAGCTGCTCACAGATAGGCTAATGCGTTATTTTCATTCACAGATGAAAAAGTCCAGGGGAAAAAGTGGCTTGTTTGAACATTTGCTCATGTGTAGCGGATTTGCATGATACTACCATCTAGGAAGGAAGTTGCAGGGCCTATACATGATGAAGTAAATATATAACTCTTAATTGCTTCAGTTATATGAATCCCGTAATTCAACCATGCAAATTGAAATAAACCTCTATATTGTTTTGTTAAAACTAAAATGCTAGTCCCACACTGTACTTCGTTTGGTGGCTTCCTTTTACCTAGGATTATTAATCCTAGCTGTTACTAAGTGTCAATTTATGAAAGTAAATTAAATTACTTAATTGAGCTATTGTAAACTAACTTGTGAATTAGTAGAATGGAGCAATCCCTTTTACTTAGAGATAACCGATCTATGATTTTGTCATTTAAAATTTATGACATTTAAGTTCACCGGTCATATAAGATTTCTATCCATCTTTTTCAGATTTATGACCAAATAGGAAACAATGTGGCTCAAAAACTGGAAGGGAAAGACATGACTTTGATACAAGATGGATGGTCAGATGTACACAACTCACCGGTGATCGCATCTTGTGTCCATAATGGCGAGCAAGCCTACATGTACATTGTATTTTGAGAAGGCAGATACTAAGTATAAATGTTGTGTAGTTGGCATAGTGACCGATCATGAAAAAAAGATGGATGCCATGAAAAAAAGATGGATGCCATGAGAAATTAACTGCATGATAAAGACCCAAGTCTGACAGTTTATGGATGTACACATCACTTGATGTCTCTTTCAGGAAGCGACATACATGTAACACCCTCTGCAATTGTAAATCAAATAGTTGAAGTGCAAAAATACTTCAGAAATAAGCACATCTGCGCATCTTTGCGAGCTCAATATAACTCTAAAAAAGCTGGTGAGGGTTCTGTGAAACCTCAGCTACCATTTGCAACATGATGGAACACACAATTGGATTGTGTAGAGCTATCTCAGAAACGATAATATGATCTGATTGCAGCACAAAATGATGATGCGGTAGAAAAATGCATCACAGACATCATAAATAACATTGGTATGTTGAAGACAGATACTGTTGTTGCGTATAATCAATCATAATCAATAGAAAATAAGTAAAATATAATTATAAGTTCTATTATTTGGTCAATTATATGCAATTTATAATAATTTACTACATAATCTACTTCTCAATTAAGACTAATATTTTGATATAATATTTTATCCTAAATTATATCTCAAAAATTTCTTATCTTCAGGTATCCTTCACCAAGCAAAGACTTTGATGGAACAGCTACAACCAATTGCCCATTCCCTTGATGCACTGCAGTCTGATACGGCAACAATAGCAGATGAATGCCATCAATGGTTGTTTCTGTTAGAGATGGAACATCTTAAACCGCACCAAGACAAAATAAAAGAAAAAGACTCAAACAAGCCCTCATGCCAAGTCATCTTCTTAGCTATTACCTTAACCCAAAATATGAAAGAGTAAAAATGAATCAAGAACAAGTAAATGAAGCCCAGCAACTTATAATTGAGAAAAATCCTGATATGCTGCCACATACTATACTCTTTAAGGTACAAGCAGAGCCCTTCCCAACAAATCTGTTCCGAGACGAAGTGGTGAATCAGCTATCACCAATTGATTGGTGGAAATGTAAAAAATTGTCAAGTGTTAACAATGATTTATGTAACTACGCAATGAAACTAATGATTTTGCCAGCGAGCTCGGCATCAATTGAGATAAATTTCTTTAACTTTGGTTCAATTCAAACGAAACTTAGAAATGGACTTGGCATTCATAAGGCCAACGATGCCAGCACTGCCCTTGGAGGCCCACCTGCCGCGACATGGACTGCTTGAAAACCAGCTTGGAATACTATCTGTGCAACATCAGAACCGATCGCATAGATCTAAAGAGCGAACGGTCGCTGGAAAGACTGATCAAGAAGAATGTAGGACAGGGGGTTTGGATGGAAAGCATCCGTGCTCAGTACAAGTGGCCGAGGCGTGTAAGTAGTTTCTTCTTCGCAAAGTTTTGTAGATAGTCTGTTACGAGTTTGAAAAGAATATATTATACATGAGGGGTTTTGAGTGCATTCAAGTTACCAATGTTATAGTACAATGTAGATTTTTTTTCCCGGTATGTGTGTGTGGTGGTGGTGGTGGTGGTTCTAAATTGTAAGACTATAAATGTATACGGATATTTGAATGTACATATAATTTGACTAAAAGGTACCTATTTTCTTGTAGAGCAACAAGAAAGCTACTAGGACTTCCCTGGAGTAAAGAGAACGGAAGGAACAACAAACAGGGATAACTTCATGCATGTATACATCCATGATCAGTGCTGGAATCGAGGGGTCGAAGTGTGTACATGTAAGTAGTTGCTTCTTTGCATTGTCTTGCAGCTTGTCTATTATGCGTTTGAAAAGAATATACTACTATAGCTTGACTTCACCCTGTCACAGTTCCTACATGTGGGGTTGTGAGTGCATTCAATACTACGATGTTATAGTACAATGTAGATAATATACTGTGCAATTGTGGTTTATAGTTTTTAATGAAAATTCTACGGGATTGTTGGTCCTTTCTTAATACTGAGGCCCCCTGCATTGAGTTGTTTAGTAGTATTTTTTTTTTTTGTGGTGAAATATTTCCGATGAGCATCAAATTCTTACTCTATTTTCACCCAATACCTCACACATACAAAAAGCTAATGTAGAATAAATGTATGCGGATATTTGAATGTAAATATATGATGACTAAAAAGTACCTAATCTCTTGTAAAGCAACAAGGAAGCTATCCAAAAGCGCCCAAAGTGCCCCAAAATGCCGCAAGTATCCAAAGCGGAGCCCTATACATGTACCTTCTGATGAAGAGGAGGGTGAGGAGGAGAACAGAATTTTGTTCTGACTTTTTCAGTCAAGATACACGACATAATGCACATTCGACTTGAAAAAATGAAACCCTCGTGTTGTGATTTCAGTATACAGCTCTCCACCTGTGTGAGTGTTAGAAATGTTGAAAATAACTAAAAAATGTCTGCAGGTTACATTTTGCATTGGCGGTTGCAAAACACGTTGTGGTTGCAAAACACGCCTCCAGACCCCTTTCTGGTTAAAAAACGCGTTAGCGGTTGCAAAACGCAACAACGCAAAATGCAACCGGTTGCAAAACACGGCTGGTTGCAAATCGCAGCTCAAGACAACACCCCACTACTAAGTCTATACTTATTGCATCTGTTTGTTCTAGGTCCATGTCCATGCGGACAATAACCCGTCGGACCTCACTGGTTATAGAGAGATCTCCGTCTGCCCAAATCCATGGGCCATTCGCTTAAGATTGTGAAATGGTGAGTGCAGAGTTCTTGAAATTTGAAATAAATAAAAAATTGCACCAAGCAGCAAGATCTACTCATCTACATACTGTTAACCTGATTTTTTTGCCATTTTTGCATGCATTATATTAATGTGCATCATACAGTTGATATAGATATCTTAAGAATCAAAATATATTCATTTTTCTGGATAGAAAGCGTTTCAATTATTGTACACAATATCTTCCATGATTTTTAGGTCTACATCACACTTGGCCTGGAGGTGGCGAAAGTCAAGATAGTTGATACAGATTTGAGGCTGGTTTTAGAAGAAGTTATTAAACCGGCCTCAAAGATTAGCGATTACAACACACGGTAAGATTTGGTTGGTGAGAGAACCTGTATTATAACATAAAAAACCAGCGCAAATCTGGGTCTTAAAGTACATATATCTTTGAAATACATGATTAATAAAGGAGAATGAATCCAACAAATGGCATTTGATTATTTACTATTCTAATATACAGTTAAAATACAGACATCGGACTCATGTATCAAGCATGATATTGATTTCATTATCTTTGTTCGATACAGATTCTCAGGGCTCTCCTCCAAACATTTCGTGGGAATCAATATCCACCTGGAGCACGTCCAGGCCATGATCCTGAGCCTGGTGTCTGCCAACACCATCCTCATTGGGGATTCGCTGGAGAACGACCAAGGTCAGTTTTTAGGCCCCGTCTAAGTTATTAAAAATCTTATATCCAGGCCTCTATGTCCATAGCATTCTCTATACTATAGTCTTTTTTATTGGATCCATTTCATGCACATGCATTAATATATAAAGCACAAATCAAAGTAAAACCAATCACTGGCTATTTTTATGGGACTTAATCCATGGAAGTAGGGTGAATGTTTAATTTTCATGGTGCCCATTTTTTTAGTGCTGATTGTAATAATATTGGATAGGTGAATATGGGCTCATATCATGCATTTGATTGTACATATGAAGTATCAAGTATGCTTCTAAATGAGACCTATCACATGAGTATAGTTTAAATGCGATTTTTTTTTCAACCGTTAGGCAACTGTAAACCTGCGAGTGATTTAAATTTTACATTCATCTTATATTTTATTTCAGTTGATGCATGGATGTGTTGTGGGCACGTCAATAATGTTCCCACACAGAAATCCCCAACTGAAAATGGTGTTGGAAAGCCTTACGAAGACATATCTTTATAAAGATATACAGCGTTCAGTAATGACAAGACTGTTGCTGTGCGTCAACGTCATCACCATTATGTCAAAGATGTAATTTTAATAGAGAAAACTGCTAAATCATTAAATAAAACCAAATCAGACGAAGATGAAAGAAGAATGTAAATGTAAATGTGGTTATTTATATGTATTTTGTTTCGGATGAAAACAACATTCCACGTCATGTAACAGACTTTCCTTGATGTGTTCATCACTGAACACTTCTGTAACTCCAAGAGCTATTTTCTTCTCAAGTGGACGAGAATATAATGACTTGACACCAGGTAAAGAGTTAACAAAAAAGAACTAATTGTATGATAGTTATCTCTGTTATAAACTTGAAGCTCCTAACATGATACAGAAAGGTAAGTCATACGTGTGTCATGGTTGTCATGGCTATAGAATAAGATAAATTAGAGAAATTAAGTACGATCAATGTGCCAAATGAGGAAGACCATAAAGTGTTCAGTGACATGTTGGATATATCAGAACCATTTGAAGATGCAACAGATGTTGCACAGTCATCAAATTAAGTATCAATCAGTTATGTTGCACTAACCATATATGGGCTCATCCAACACTTAGATACCACAGATTCAAAATACAACAAAAAGCTTGTGAGAGCATTAAAAAGTTCGATAACAAATCGCCTTGAACACCTTCTTCATAAAAGTTTATACTAGATTGCATCTATATTGGATCCAAGATTTAAACTGCAGTGGTGTCAACCTGGTGAAAGGGATCATGCGATTGCTTCATTAAAAAATGCTCTTGGGCACTTATCTCGACCATTGCCACGAACAGAGCAGCCTCCAATGGAAAAAAGACGCCGGCTGTTTGATTATATGGAGTAACATATGAATGAGGCAGTCAGTTCCATTGAATTTGAAGTGTCGAAGAATATGTCATCTCCATGCCTGGCCGAAAATGCGATGTACTTCTCTATTGGAAGGAGCACTCCAAAGTGTTCCCAACACTGGCTGCACTGGCAGCAAAAACTGCCAGTCTCTGCCTCATCTGCCCCAGTAGAGCGCATATTTAGTGTAGCTGGAAAACTCTTCCATCCCGATAGGAACCGACTCTATGATAAAGTTTTTGAGGCTCCGATGAATTTAAAATGTAACACATTCGAATAAATCTATTAGCTGTGTTTAATTTGTGATTGAGTGACCGTGAAAAAAATGCTGCCTTCTGCTTTATTGTCTTCAAGAGGAATAAAAGAAAATTAGCGATGTATTTAGCATGATTATAAGATTATGAAGCAATATATTATTGTATAGAAAAACACATACTGTAATATGTAGCGAACTTGTATATAGCAAAATAAACAATTATGAAATGTTGCTCTTTTGTAAAGTATTGCACTACTTTTTAAAATTGCAATACCTTATTGCAAAATATTGCAATAACTTTGTGAAGTATTGCAAAAGTATTTCAATACTTTTGAAAGTATTCCGCCCATCCCTGGTGTCAACGAGTTCCCTGTAAACCAACAAAGGGTAGACAATGGTCTTATCAGAAAGTTTGATAACGGTTATAACAACTACATAAGTGTTATGTGCTACTTTTCAAATTGACATTGGAGAAATAACACCCCCAAAATGGACGCCGGATTACATTGGATGGATATTAAGGTGCTATATTAATTATAACTATAAACAATACAGCGTGTACATTTTCTGATTTAATATGCCAAACAGGCTATAAAATTCCACCCTTCTATTAGAAATGACTGAGGATATCGAGGCATCTTGAACATTGAAGCTGTCTTTAAGATTCTAGCTCATATTGATTGTGACAAAAGAACACCTGTAAAGAAATTTGTCAAGTCATCCCATTCTTAGACCATTTTAAATGACCATAAAGGGGGAAATCCACAGCAAGGCATGGCAGGTCTATGCAAATCTGCCGAGCAGATCTTATAAACCCACAGTATATTTTCATATTAGTTCATGTGTGGCCACATTTATCAATTCTAGGGTCTGTTTGATACCTATGCATCAGTATGGAGAGAAAACTCTTCCAAGTGAATGACATGGCTGCTGTACTAGTACGGTGCTATGGGTTTTGCCACTAAAGATTTGTCAGAAATGGATTTCATCATTCTGTGTTAAAAACATTTTCCATCCTATATGCTGCTAAAACGCTCACAATGGTCTTCCCGCATACACATACATGTACACATATCTCTGTTGCTGCCTGGGTAGTAGGGACCTAAAACTATATTTTATTGAATGTGGACATTTCAAAACATAATTTTATTTTGTGACGATGTACTGAAGTCATCCAAATACCCGCATCATTTCTGCCCTTCTTGGGCAGTGTCAAACCACACTGTAACAGTTAGAGCACTGCAATTGTTACTTCCAGATCTTGCCGCATGGCAATCCCATGCAGGTGACGAGAAAGCAGGGGATGTTGCCAGAAAGGGCCCTCAATCCTAATGATTTCACGATAAAGGTGGGGGAGGCCATCAAGTTGGGGGCCGTGAAGACTGGAGGCAAGGCCATCTACGTGTTCAGGGTGCTGGGCGAGAACAGGGTCATTGCAGGTACATAACAGTGTGTGAAGGGGATGAAGGGGAGTAGGGAGGTGCAGTTGACACAACGTGGTCTACAGGGTAAACAGAAAATGAGGAAAAAATAGTGAAACTTTGTACATTATTAGATTACCGGTATTCATAGTTACATATCAGACAATATACCATGTTTAATAGTGGTATTTCTTCAATTGTATGCAAAGAAGAGTATCTAAGAAAAATGTGTGTAGTTTGCTAATCATGACTGCGGTGGGATCAAATGGAATGAGATGAACATATACTGCAGTCCATTTATCAAAATAAAGCCAACACACAACATTTGCAAAAGCGTGTGTTTTAACAATATAAGGTCTTTAGAAAAAGACACCTTTTGAAGTAGTGACCATATGTAGCAATTCAATACTACTAGATTACAGATGAAATACCATGAACACAAGCAAGAAATCCAAACAATAAATCCAAGACAAGGCAACACAAACACACAGACACAGAGACACACACACACACAGTCAAACACACTCACACACACACATATATATATATAAAACTGTAAAAATGTTTGATTATTCTGATCAAAGATTCAGACTGCCAGCAACACAAGTACAAGCAGTCATTTTACCACTACTATTCCACAGTCTTGGAACCCAAGCTGTTTTTAGGGATTCAAAGAAACTTAATATCTAACATATTCAAATCATGTGCACCATGATTTTTTGTATAAATAACATTTGACCGCTTTACAAGAAGCCACACTATTAAAATGTTTAATAAACTCCTCCCAATCCTCTGCCCCATCGACTGTTTCAGTAAATAAAGTTCTTTTTGATGGACCACCAAACCCATGGCCACCCCCCCACCCATCTTCACCAATTTGGCGTTCTAAAAAAATTTCATAGAGGATACCTTGCTGTGGCAAGATCCCCCTCCCCGCCATAAGAGTTTGCCTGTTTTCAACCGCCATTCTCCTCTGTTGAATATACATGTATGCTAAAATTGAGCTTGCAATTCAGGCATAGTATAAACTCGTGGTACCGCAAAAAATGAGGGGGCCCCAGCTGTTGTTGTTGTTTGTATCATAGTTTACACTGGCTTGAATGTATGTTCCCCCATACCAAAACAAAAGTATTCCCCGCACTGAGGGCAGGTGTGCATGTACAATGCATATTTAATTGGAACGCATCACAACCCCTATTGTCAGCTAGGTTATAATGATTTCCTTCCTTGTTTAGTAACAACTGGTGTTGAATATCCATGTTGCTGGAATGACCATTTATCAAACGATTATCGACAGTGTTATCACCTTTGGCCCCCCGAACTCAACTGTTAGATAACAGCTTGGTGCTGCAACAGGACCATACTGAAACTTTTCAACCACAGGAAAAACAGAGCCTGACCCAAAAGGATTTTTGGACCAGGGAAGTTACTAGGACGACCACACAAATCAATATCACTGGATACTGGCAGGATCCGGGGGGGGGGGGGGGGATGCACAGACTCATGTCAGACACATTTGCCATAATATAAATCAATCAATCAAACAGCCAAATATTACACATAAAAATAAGTAAACAAAAAGAAAAACAACAACAATTGACCTCTCCTTGTGGATGAAATGGCAGTGAATTGGTTTTCAGGTTTTCAGGTTTTTACAGCCTGCCGTATATCAATACGCTTATAAAATATAGTTGGGAAAATATAGTTTTGTCACGGTACCAACTGCAGCACTTCATCAATACTACTAAAGATTAAAAATGAAATCCCATCAACACCAGCAAAAAATCCAAACGATAAATCCAAGACACGGCAAGAAGGAAGACAAAATTCACCGATACAATTCCAAGATTGTACAACTTCAAAAATATTCATATAATCTATATAAAAATAATAATGAAAAAAAAACCCTGTTCTACGTTTGCTGCGACAATCAGAAGCAAGCAGACTTTTCACAGCTTTACTCACTTCACCTTTTCACCACGAAGCCGAACATAAAAGTGAATACAAAATATAGTATCCCGTTGAGACAATATATCATGACCTAGAAAGTATAATAACACGCGAGGCATAACTTATAGTCGGCAAGAACAATGTGGCGCTGATCGAAGATTCGAATTCGATTACAAGCAACACACATACAAGCAGTCATGCATTTAACAGACTACGTATACTGATCACGTAAAGGGATTACGGCAGTATCGCCACTCGTACAGTAGAACCCCCAATTACCCATCAAAAAGCTACCAAAATGAACCTCTGTATAGAGACCACCTCTATGCTCAGACCACCTAACACTGGTCCCGAAGGTGGTCATAATAGGGAGGTTCTGATGTACATGTAATGCGCTATTTTCTTTTCGACAAACACCCAAACACATTTATAGGTACAGTTTATTTATAGATACATGTTGTTATTCTAAGCAAGCGCAAATATTTGCGGTATATGGTACTCTAGCCAAGGACAGTTGAGTTAATAAATAATATAATAATTATATCCCTGCTCCCGCTAACAATATGGGTTAATCTCTCTGCTGCCTCATCCGCAGCCCTGGACGGAGGCTTGCTCGGCGCCACGGAGGCTGTGAACGAGGTGGCGGGGCACGTCGTGGATTTGACCACCACACCATGTAGATCATACGAGACGTGGGCAGAACAGGTATGCTAAAATATTCCAAATATTGACTCCGCATTGGCTTTGGGGTTGTAACTAATTGGCATATTGTCTAGGACATGTTCCTTTGACAGGCAGCGCCATATTTTCACCGTGTGTTTCCCATTTTCTACCACACCGTGAAAAATCAGGGATGAAAATTCATACTCAGCAAATTGGGGCTTATGTTAAGTCCAGTATGACAGGCACACATATGCATCTCTGAGTTTATTTTCTACTCTGCAGTAGGAAAAAACACGTAGGAAGATGATTATATCGTTTGAAAACACGTCTGTGACAAGAAAAATGACAACGTCACGACTGCTTTGGCTTATTATATATATATGTCAATCTGATACTAACTTATTCATTTATTTTAAGAAACTAAAACATGCCCGACCTGTGATATGTTTGAAAGGGTATGGTCATATCATACTGATGAAGGTAAATGTTGAGAATATTTCACAAGAGTATTGCTTTGAAATTTTGGTTCTTATTGTCTAATACAAAATTAGGACAGGGCAGTATTAATTACCGACTTGATTTATTCACTTGAATACTAGTGCACACAGTTTTGTAACGACTTTTTGCAGGGATTTACTTGAAGGATCGGTTGAACAGTGCAATTACCATAGGATAAAGAAATGATGAAGATAAAGATAAGACTCATTAGATACGATTGAGCATAGACCATATAGCATTTTTACATTCACAAGGCATTCTATATCTACGCCAATCTGGTATATTCATTATAAGTGTGTGTACTCCAGGTGGTGGGCGTGGACCCTTCACTGACCAAAGCGGTCAAGCACGGAGACATCGGCGACAAGGGCAGGATCGTGTGGTTCCATGCCAGTGTCAGCTCTAAAGGTGGGCATTTTATATGTAATTCTGTTCAATGCTTTGATATTATGTTTAATAGCAGTGGGATTTGAAGAAAAACTCATTCAGACGCATTTCGTCTTGTACATATAAGACACATACAATACAGTATCTGACAATCAGCCCCAAGCGTGTTTAACTGGCCAACTACATGTAGCACATCCCTGGTTTTGGAAAATGTGGGAGTGGGGGTGGGGGCGCACGTAAGGGATCTCAGTGGTTTTATATGTGTGAGCTATATCCCAGTGCCAAAAAATTTAATTCAAATGAAATGATTTAGTGGAAAAAGAGGGTGTGTGTGTAAGCACTCTGCGCCATCTGGATCTGCCTGTGGTGTGGTAACTTACTAAAACATGGTTATATGGCATACTCTTGTGTGTAGGCCTGAGCCAGCAGCAGCTGCTGGACGCCTGGAAGAGAGAGGTGGAGTACGCCTTCCCCAAGAGAGTCACCGGCGAGATGAAGCTCGACCTTTACAAGTTTGTGGGCCGCTCCGAGGTAACAAGGAGACTCATAGTTTTTGTTGAATTTTACAATACTCCTAAGTTATGGTTCTAATAAGTAACCACTCATTGTCGGTTATTGTAAGTAACAATTTCATAGAAAGCCTTTTTTTCTTTTTGTTTTCTTTTTTTTAATTACTGCTGTATTAACAAAAAGTTAACCAACCGTTTGTTCACGTACCAAATGGTTGGCAATAGAGGGTTCTTGCTTATTAATTTGTTGGGTACAATTACATCTATACGAGACATGTGCTTTGATAATATGACGAGAAAATTAGGGGCATTTCATGTACGCTAACCCCCTCAGCTTAAGGACTACAGTGAGGTGTTCAGGGCTTCCTTGAAAATGAAATGGTGTAGTCGGGACCTGAACGTGATAATACATAGAGGAAGTGTGCAACAACTACATGAACTACATGTCTCGGTACTTGAAAACAATGATGTGCAACCTGGGGAAGGGATCCATCGGTGATTGCCATTACTTGATAAACTACTTGATGATGTTCCCTGTATTTAGACTACCGTTGACTTATACACAAACTTTCTATATCACATTGTTATAGTATTTGTTTGAAAGTCCGTTGTACAATTGTTGTGATAGAATTACTGTTCAATGACTGTGCTGGTGAAATGGGTGCAAGCTATATAACAATCTAAAACTTAGAACACATAAAATTACATGCATATTGTTTCTTATAATTTCTTATATTTTTCTGTTCTAGGTGGCAGCCATTTTCCGTACTGAGAACATAGATGAAATTGACAACAATGTGTGGAAACTGCCACTGTATGTGGAGCATGGTGACAAGATCGAGAGATTTGTAAAATCGTTGGATTTCTTGTAGACCATCAAGAACAATGTACTATTTGGATAAAACATGACATTGTGATCTTTATTAAAGCTCTTTATAAACATGAATTTCATCTTTTTATTACTTGGAAACTGGCGTTATTGCACATATTAACAATTGAAGCATTTCTTTCTATGTTTTGAGCAATGGAACAGGATGTTTAATAGATAAGAAACTTTATTATACCACAATACAGAATTTGTCTTCCAACTTACAAACTATTTATACATGACTGTTAAAATCAATAATAGACTAATTAAACCTCGTCACTGGTTTGAGTACTGTAGTCGCTGATCGCACTACAAAAGTGAGGGTAGCAACGTGTCTTTTCACGTCCTCCCAGCGCCCGTTAGACTGTGCACTGTCGGGAGCCTCACCGATCTCAAATAGGAGATTAGAAAGTCCTGGAAACGCGCTGCTTGAGTAGGAGTCTTGCTTACTGGGCGCAGCAATTAGATTCCTGCAAATATTCGTACATAGCTTTTGAAGTTTCAAAGCAGTAATATGGGAGAACATTTCTGAATTGCCATAAGTAACGTTAAATTGAATTCCACTTATCTTCAGCAATTGAAATTGCTATTTTGCAGCGCCTGACTAAAATACTGATTTTGAGGTATGTTTTGTTAGTTTTATAGATAACGTTATCATAGAAGCAGAGATTTTTGCACGTTTAATAGTAGGATCAGTTTAAATGAATTGCATACTTATATAGCGATTGGAGAGGAACTCCATTCAAGTCAATAAATGCACGCTCGAATTGCATCATCTGGTCGTTATACATGCGAATTTCCAACTCACTAAGAAAAAACAAAACAAATTATAGTAATGGTCTGATAAGATATAGGTATAACAGGACGCCTTCCTCTGGAACTCACCAATATGATTTCCTTTAAAAAAGAATTTAATTGCGTACAATTATAAATAATATTGGATAAATGAGGTTGATGTTACAATCAATAGTATTCAGTACTTACCTGGTGGTATTGAGTGTCCGCATCCTTTGTTGGTAGTCTCTTGCAGTTAGCTGTAGCTCATCCACAGCAGTTCTTAGAAGGACTATACATTAGAATTACAGTTAATATCAATATGCAATGACTGCTGTGAGCAGAATTCATTTCACATCCAGTTGGCAATAAGCAGCCCCCCACCCACCAAAAAACAAAAAACAACAACAAACAAACAAAACAAACAAACAAACAAAAACAACAAAAACAAATAAACAAAAAAAACACATCAACCTTCCTAAAATGAAGATTTCACCCTCAAAAATAGCCATTAATATTCTAGATGAATCATACCTAATGAGACATTGTTGGTTGCCAATAGTTGACCACTCTGGGCTTCTACAGCATCGACGTACGTCACAATGGCGTCAGCGTACGCCTCCACGTTGAAGGGCAGAAGTGTCGACTCTGACATGACATGGATTAGCTCTGCTACTACTTTCCCCATGGTAACGGAGTACTAGAAAATTTTAAATGAAGATTAAGAAGATTTTAAGATTTTAAATTACATTATGCTACAGTGAATGTATTCAATTGACACGTAATTCATATTCAAAGGTCATTATAACTAAGACAACGATGCCCCAATTACAAATTAAGGTGATAGATACTATACATGAAACAATGTTAGAAAACAAAACAAAATGCAGTACCTTGAACTCAGGATCAATGAAGGTAGAGAAGAGATGGAAGGTTTCATAGGCTGAATGGTAACATGGTGTGCTGGAAAGCCCTAGTTTTGGGTCGTAGCTGTAGCCCAGATCAACACTGGACACGCCTACTGTGTTGATAAAGGCTGCCATGTCACTGCCGGCTCCCAGTGCTTTCACCCTGAACACAGGAGGTAGGAACTTACACAGCGTCATAGCAATATAAATGAGTACTAAATTGCAGTCTTAAAGTTGATAATCTATAAAATTTCCGCACACATGGGCATGTTCCAGATGCTTACTTAATATAAAGAACACACGCAACGTCATCGTGGGCGCTTAGTGCTTTCATTTGTTTAGGATGAAATTTGAAGAAATTACCAATTCACTTAAAAGGAAAGAACTACGATGAAAAATGTGTAATAGCTATGAACTGACCGATGAGTAAATATCACACATCTTAAATAGAGCCTTAGTAAAAGTCTGCCAAGGGGAAACCTCACACAGACTTTTTCAAGTTCTCCATCTATCAATTACTATGATTTAATAAAAGTTTCACTCTCATCGTATCTCTGAATGAGGAACTCTGAACTAAAAAAAGACCAATAATGTTTCTAATGACCTCCCCCAAATTCCGGATCCACCACCCGTCTCTGGGAATATTTCACACTACACGTATGCATGGGTTCAGTATCTTAAAAAATTAAAAAAAATTGAATAATAGGGCCTATATTAACATTTGCTGTTTTTACATTATATATACAGTCTACAACTACCCTTTTTTGCTGGTTTTATAAGCTCACATTGATAGCCTTTCGGACCGGTCCTTCTTCAGTCTGCCAACTGCCTAATCGTCACATTCCATATGTGAAGGACTTGTCAGATGTGAAGGATCATGAGGGTTATGGATGTAGTGCCTAAAACCGATGAACACTCTTGGACCCAGTTACTGACCAAGGAAAACGTTTGTGGTGTGGTTTTGCCAAATTAACTGTGTGGATCAGGCTCTGAAGGATGTAGCCTCCAAATACCCTTAAGATTTGACCAGCATAGACGCACCTCCTCACACGTCTCCTTACCAACCAGACAGAAGTCTATATCCCTGGATAATATCAAGATAATAGATCGTGACCAGAATTTTTTTCAGGAGGCCATACATATGTATGCCCGACCTCAATAAGAAGTGGGGGCCGCCGACCTGCCAAATCTACACCAAATCTGCCGACGACGTCACACACCACGATCACGTGACGATTATTTTGGCATTGATGGACCGGGAAGGTCGAAAGGCTATTGAGCTTATAAAAAACTAGCACAAAAGGGATAGTTGTAGACTGTATATATAATGAATAATATGGCTGTGATATACGAGGATGTCACAGGACTTACTTTGGTTTGGCAGATGTTTGGTCGGTATTTGCTGCAAGCCACTCGTCATAAAGAGTGATGGACGCATCGTTCGGGGATTCAATCTACACATACAGCATGCTATTATGGATTTGACATCATTGCCTCAATTGCAAATGTGAGGCCGCCTAGGTTATTCACATGTGAATATTATATATATAAAGGCATGGAAACGTCATTACAAGAATAAAGCATCTGATTAGGTACTTTGATCACCTTATTATATGATAGAAGCGTTCAATAAAAAAGTTCTTTCTCTTTTAGTATTAATACGTTGTAATTGATGCTTTACTATGTACAGAGGAACAACAATGTTATAGCTCTGAGTACATGCAGAGAGAGGGAGAGAGAAAGAGTTGACATTGAAGTCACCCCAGTGCCACTCCTTGCCCGTGAGTTCACACTCAATACTCTCTATACCGTACCTCTTGAGCTATGTCATACAGCAGATCGTGCATCATAGGTACTCCTGCCGGCTGGAAGCTATGATTCCCCTTGACGGCAGAGTCCATGTTCAGGTAGGCAACGGCCCGGGCCCCCAGGGTACTCACGTAGTGCTACGGGGAGATACATTACAGTAAACAATCTCTTTTCTTCAGTACCTGTTTGGTTATACTGTAGAGCAAGTCATGCATCATAGGCACGCCGGCCGGATTAAAGCTGTGGTTTCCTTCCACGGGAGAGTCCAAGTTCAGGTAGGTCACGGCTCGAGCTCCCAGGGTACTGACGTAGTGCTAGGCAGTAGTGGTATGTACATTAGATACAGAGTTACACTTCATTAAACTGTTTGCTTTTGATTGCTTGATCTACGGCATACTCTTGGTTGTATTAAATCAACAAATAAAAACAATCTACAGTAATCTGCTGTTTAGAGGAATACTAAGTACTGCCAATCTGCCACTGCCAATCACATCACTTTGTTCTGATTTGTGATGAATGGCACAGTAGCGTGGGTTATTGGTATACATTAGCAATGTTGGATGCATGTTATGTTATATGTAATGGTAATACATGTACATTCTTAATTGAACAAATCGACTTCTTTCCTGATGTTCCATCATTTTGTACCAACAAAATGGAAGGTACAACCAAACATACATTAATTGAATAACTACGAAGCTTTACCATAGACACAATTAACAACACTGTTATGTATGCAACAAAACCCTGGTAAGTGTTCGCAAACAATGTTACAAATGTCGTCTGACCTCAACCCACTCGTAGGAGCCGAACAGGCCCTGCTCCTCGGCGCCCCAACTGCAGAAGATGATGCTTCGCCGCGGACGCCAGACACCTGGACGGAAAAATACGGAAATATACGAGTTTTACCGACGAGAGTAAATGAGAAATACATGTAAAGCATCATTGAAATATGATATTGTTGGGTTTACACATGCCTCTAAATGAGACATGAAAATATTTATTGGGTCCCTGTGTCTCATTTGAATAAAGACGTTTAAGAAAGTTATCGACGTGTCAATTTAAAAATATGAAATCGAAATACTGAAGAAACGTGAGTGTTTTGGGTGTAGTCTTCTGACAAGAAAGTTCAAGTGTGATAAGAAGGGGTGGCGGGCCTGCCCCTTTGGGCTGATCTGGATCTGTCAGTTGATCCGCGCTCAGATACTATGGTGACAGTTCTTGATCGGTGCAAGTCAGTAAATCTGATGACGAGCAAGTTTGAGTGTAATTTCAGGTCCCGTTTCATTCGGCGCAAACATTCTGACAGGTGCATTTGGCCAGCAATGTTTATTGTTCAATGACTCATAGAGTTGTCGAGTACTTAGAGTAGATTATCTGTGAAAATAATGACGGTCCTGACTTTAAAGAGCGCAAATAAATTGGCGGCCATCTATGCGATAAAAGTTTCTCAACATCCTGATATTCTACAGCACCTCCCCATGATTTCATAATTGTACCTCCTGTAAATCGTATGATGATAGTATGAAACCTACATCTTATTGATTAATAGCAATATGCAAGTATTCTTTACACACAAACGCACTGTAATTTGGTAAAAAAAAACTTTGGGTACAAATAAATAAATGTCTGAAAAACAATTTCAGGATAGCCAATGCCTTAAGTGCCATTGAGATAATTTATAGTTATTCAATAGATATGCACAATTTTGAAGTAAATTTTATCATATTAACAGCAAAGTGGTTTATTCATCAAGCGAAGATAAATAACAATACAAAATTCATATTTTCTGAGTTTTTTTTACCTTCATAAAAAGTACATAAATATCCATCAAATCATATGCGCAAGATCCTAAACAGTAAATAATGTTCAAAGAATATCATCACTTTTATTTTAAACTAAGTGTAAGGGGCTACAGTCATAGTTATATATTGATAGATTCATAATAATTTTTCTATAACTGCAGTTATTATTATTCTATAACCATTGTATCATTTTTATTATGTATGTATGACGTTAGAGCAGGTGGGTTTAATTAAATAAAAAGAAAAATATTGAAAATATATATGAATGTATGTATATTTGTGGGGTGGGAAAGCAATGATGATTAGTATTATACACCGCCAATATTCCACGATTTTTCGTCTCGTCTCAAGCCGTCGTGAGTATTTCACATGTCAAGTCTTGGTCGGATGAAGTTTGATGTAGTTTGAAGTAGTTTGATGCAGTCGTGTGGACTTGTCTTCCTCCTCTAATTCCCTGCACAGATTGTTGAAATCCCTTGACTTTTACGTCGTAGCAACCAGGTACGACACCAAATCTTCCCACGTTTGCTCCTGCGACGTATACGCTTTTGAATCGTCAGAAAAACAGCACAAAACGGCCAGATATTTCTTTTTTCTATGAAATATTGTCATTTTCTTTGCCGTTTGTTTATGAACTTCTACCTGCTGTCACCTGCTCTGGTTGCTAGGATCCGGAAAGTGCACGACTAATCGTCGTAAGATTTTAGCGGTGTAGACAGGCGCCCCGAAAGACAAAACGTCTTCACATTTGTTTATCAAACTGCAAAAGACGTCTCGTCGGATGCTGTTTGAAGGAAGTCTCAGCGGTGTAGACAACATTAGAGTCCTGATTTATGAAGATGGATTGAAATTCCTTGAAGGGATTGAACGCCAAACTCCCAAGGTAAAGTTTGAAGATGACATTTTGCCACCAAAGTCTCATTCTAATGAACAAAAATAGTCCTGTGATACTAAGACATCTAAACTTCCCAGTATTCCTTGACGGAACCAAACAAGCCCACACTTTAATATTAGATTAGAAGCTTTTTATTCTCCATCAAAGTTTCTTTCTCAATGTCATCTGATCAAAATAACGTCCAGAACAAAAAAACAAAACAAACTCCTGTTAGATCAACATAGCTAAAACATTACTTGAGGGAAGCAAAACACACACTTTAATAGTAGTTTTGAAGCTCTTCATTTTCCACCAAAGTTTTCTTCTCAATGTCGCCTGACTCGAGCCCTGGATTTGCGGGTCCATCTTGGTTGGCAGAAGGCGCATACGCGGGCGGGGCAGCATTTAGTTCTGCAGAGACACTCGCTCCTGGACAGTAGGGTGGAAGTCCGGAGCCAAACGATTGCTGTGGAGGCACATTTCCTGATCGATTAGGAGCACTTGCATGTCCTGGATAAGGACCAAAAGTGGCTGGAGTGTATGGACCAGCATTTCCTGGGCCATAAGGATCATTTCTTAGGGTGGCCGGAACGACTGTTCCCTGACCTTGGTCTCCAGATGAAATGGACACCAACCGCTGCCACCTCTTATATCGTAGATAGATGATGACACTCCAGAATATTGTTTTAAAGATGATTAACACGGCCACAAGCACGTGCACTTTTGACGCCAACTCCATTGTGTCGTAGATTAACCACTTATTAAATAAGAAAGGTCACAAATTGCAAATCCTTGTCTATCTCAATTTGTGTGCAGTTGTGTCACTGACTATATTTCAAAGAAAAAGTACAGCAGGTGATATTTAAGGCCATGCACTTTGCCATGCATAGCAAAGCAAGTATCGACACGTATTCTTTATGGTAGCAAGCAGACAACTTCCTGGTTGCATTTAGGGACAATTCCACTACAGCAGACATGAATATTTCGCATGTTACCATGGTTACACCACTCTGAGTATCAGATGTACAGCAGGACATCTGATACTCAGAGTGATATTACTCATGCTGAACACTACATTTTAAGCCATGAATGTTTAATCAATCGCATATTACACATGCTGAACAATATATGGATATAGGGAAAGAGGAAAAGGGGATTTGGTTGAAAGTGGGATGTTTGATCTCTTGCTCTTATTATCAAGCTTGGGCAAGGAAAAAAAAAAAAAAAAGAAAAGAAAAAAAAGAAAAAAGTATTCTATACACACAAACGCATATACGGTAGCATAAAAAGAAGAAACAAAATATATGTTTTTACATTTATTTACACAATTTACAAATGTAACAAAATAATCAGCAAAGATTCATTATCGGCAACCCAGAAATACAAAATTTCTGATAACATTTCATGGGTAGACCCGCATGTCATTTTATACACGCGGACGGGCAAATAACAACAACCTGCCTAAAACGGTTAGTTATTTCTTCGACATCGGTAGTTTCGTTATGAAGTTTGAATTTTCTTAACGTTTCTGTTGTCCTAAATGATACAACTATATTTTTACTTGATCTCATTAGTGTAACATCTATTTGCTGACCGTTTTCCATAATTCATACGTTGTGAACAGCTATATTTCATTCTGTGCTCTGCCTGCATGTCAATTAATCTTAATATTTATTTCAATTTTTCATTAATCATCCAATCTTTTCTTCTGATTGCTGTTAATCATCTTCGTATTGAATAGATAAAAATATTCTGCGACGGTTACAGAAAATTCTGTAAAATTCTACATGCATGTAAACAAGTTGCATAATTGAATCACAATTTGTTCACCCCCATCGAAGGTTTTTATTTCGATGGAGTTTTACGTCAAACTGCTTTAAACTGTCACCCGGTGTCTTCAGTGGCCAACCCGTTCATGGCGTTTAATCGATCCTTGGAATTGGTCCATAGATATTTTGGTGCAATCATTCACTTTTATTCACTTTCGCATCATCATTACGTACGGTCGCAAGTTTTATCAATTCAAAGTTTCCGTGGACACGACACTTCTCCTAAGGGCGTGTCCGGTAAGTCTCGAATTTGTCTAGTTGTCCACTCACAGCGTTTCTACACTCAAATCATCTCAGCTTAAATTTTCGGTCTGCAATGACGTGGTTTGTTTGAACGCTCTTCTCCAAATGTACACGCAATACACTTTATTACGTTGTCGGTCCTACATCATGCACAGAAGTATTATTTTCTCGCAATTGAGAGCTATTTCAACTTCAGTATAGACCCATAACTTGTCAATCTAATCGCCACGTACTTCATATTTGAATTAGACAACCCCATTGCTCACTCAGCCAAAGATCGTCTGCAACCACCGATCTTCAAACTATACAACCACCATCAAAGTCATTTCCCAGCGGCAACTCCATGCACGTTCTTCTTATGTCTCGCCAAGTTGCCGCTCTGAGTAAACTTCTTCCCACACATATCGCACGTGAACTCTCGCTGCCCCGTGTGGATATTCACGTGTTTGGCGTAAGACGAACGGTCTGCGAAATCCGCTCCGCACACCGCGCATGCGTACGGGCGCTCCCCAGTGTGGATACGCATGTGCGTTTTGAGGTTGTCCTTGGATCGTAGCGATTCGTGACACACGGCACACTGGAATCTACTACCGCTGTTGTTGTTTGCAGAACTGTTGCCCATCGATGCATCTCTCGGTGGTGGCGTGTTTGGCACGTGGGGTCGCGAGTAAGGGCTGGCTGATTTCGGGTTGCGTTTGAGAGAGGCTGGGATGGACTGTCCTGACGTAGATGGCTCATTATGACTTGAGAGTGAAGCTGACTGTTCGGATGCGCGACTTTGAGATGGTGGAAGAGGACCATTGCCATGTCTGGCAGCACGCTTTACCTTACTCGGCGGAGTGTCACGGTTCCGTTGTGGTCCAAACGACATTTCGCTTGTTGTGTCTGGTGCACGACGACTCAGATCCAGGGGCGCGTATTGGCCACGTGATGTTTGTTGCAGACGACCCTGTGACCTTTCTACTTTTACATTTTCATTTTGAGCTAAAGATCCACTATGGCCAGGGCCCTCTTCATCCCTCCATGCATTGACAGTGGTGGATGGTTCTTGAGTGTTCGAGCCGGCATCGGCCAGGGTATCATGGATCAGGGATTGGTCACTGGCTCCTTGTGGCTGAGTTATCGGGATCGGCGCCAGATCCAGCAGGCGTCGCCTGTAACCTGCCATGAGCGACTCGATCGCTGGATCCATGTATCTGGATCTGGGTGCGACAGCTGGCCGGATGGGAGGGAACGACAACCCCGAAGTGGTTGGCCCGGTCGGTGGCTGGGCCATGTAACTCGTGCTGGGAAGCCTCCCCATGCTAGAGTACCGCGGTGTAGGCCGGGTATGATTGAGGAAAGTCTGGTTTGCGGAACTAGGGTCTCCGTTTGCATGAGGTAGCTGAGAAGGCAGATACCCCACGGCGGCAGCTGGGGGATTGATAGACGAAGCAGGGTATTGCACTCCCTGGGTCTGGGGTAGAGATTGGCGTGTCAAGGACGTATCTGGCACGGGCTGGAGTCCCGGGCGAGGCTGTGGAGCTGGTGGGGCAGGACGCGGCTGCTGCTCGTTGAAGGCATTGGGGTCCACGTTGAGAGGTGGCGTGCGTCTGTTCTCCATGACTGTAAGCAAAATTCACGAGTTAACTCTCTGGTTGTTTTTGTGTCTAGCAGTGCAATATCATATAAGAGAATGTAAAATTTTCAATGTAAACTATATTTTAGGGTTGATAGCGTAGAATTAATTTCGAGGTTGTCTGCACTAAATGTTTGAAAATGCGAATTTCCCTAGTTGGACAAGCTAATACAATTATCAGCTGTTTAAATACAATTTTATTATCTATCTTGTGTTATCAATCTACACTAAATTATTTATAATTTTACATATGGCTTAGATAATGGAAAATGCGAATTTTGTACATACCTTTCAAATATCCGGGATCCAGTACTTAGAGGCTAAATGATGGACTTGTCTTTTTAAATTGCCGTCACAAATCCCAACTGACTACACGAATCTGGATTCTCTACTGTAAAAGTACAGCCACAGATGAGTACAGCTGCTAAAAAGATATCCGAGTTTGAATTGTCACCACGCAGAGAAAAATCCATGAGATGTTCCAGAAACACGGAGTTTACTGATATCACTTTTCTTAATCCAGGTAATCCAACGAAACTGGTATATTTGATATATGAATCCGTAAAGTTTTTTTTTTGCAATATTCAAGATGAAAATCGTGTGCATTCGACAAAATTCAGAACAAAACTGATGTTCAATCTATCTATGGACCGATATTTATAAGCATCCCGGTATTAAAAAAATAACTCATGTGTCAAAAATTATTGCAGTCGCAAGTAATTTTCAGCCACCGTGAGCGATTTGATCTAAATCCCCAACAAACGCGTCAAATTTTTACTAGCAACGAAATTTTCTCTTGCTTGAGGAAATGCCCGGGTAGAATAGTAATTACAAGTAGAATTTAGTGGACGAGATTTAGCAAGTGATTTAAATGATCTAAATCTCCGACACTTGGTAAATTTAGTCATTTTCCTAATGAAGTCATAAAATGTATATAAGTTAATGTATTTATTACATGCGTAGGAAATCGTTATATATTGCAAAGATGACAAATTCTAAATGTTTTTTTAAAAGATTATAAAGTCATGAAAATATTATCATGTGAAGCACATGTAAATTGATTCATATTTTTTATGTGGTTTGGAGATTTTAAAGATTAATTATCAAATATAGATTGAAATAGTATTTGTGTTGATATATATTTTGTCCACCAATACATCATTTTAAACTTTAAAATGTGACTGTATTAAAGTTTTTTCCAATGTAGAATAGAGCTCGAGTATTTTCAAGTAACTTTTCGCGTGGGGAACGTGATCTAAATCCCTCAACAAACGCGTCACGGATATTTGCGGTAATAATGGGAAAAAGTCGAAAAAATACTTGAGAGGTGTTTAAAAATCCACGCTTATAATACCTATTTCTGAAAACATAATCATATATATATATTTTTTTCATTTGGCCGGGGTTTTTGCATTTGAATTTCATCTTATAGAGAAGGGATAAATCTACTCCGATGTTTTTTATCAGTAATTTTCAGCGATGTTTCATGATCTAAATCCCTTAACAAACATGTCAAGGAAATTTGCGGTAATGGGAAAAGTCAAAAGTATTACTTGAGATATGATGCATTTAAACACCCACGTTTATAATAAATATTTATATTTGCGTATGTGCTAAAAAACATGTACTGTACCATATTTACTCATAATATGTACTCAAAATGTACACTCAATATCTTAAATACTATTTGAAAAATGTAAAGGTGAGAATAGATCCCGACGTGACTGGCTACAGTGGAACCTGTTCATGTGGACACCTCCCGTTTAAGGACACCTGTTTTATGTGGACATTTTCACTCTCCTCTTCAAGGTCTCCACACAAGACAAGTTCCATTGTACTTTAAATTTATGCAATGTTCACCCTCCGTCTGTGACAGATGGACACAGCGTTTCATTTTACATGAGTTATGTTTAGAAGGGGTACGGCCAAAGACATTTCGGAAACCCCCAAAGCAAGGGTCACATTCAATCAAATACCTATTGATAAATTAAAAATGATATGTTCGACATATTGCAGTGTTTGTTAACGTTTTCACATTGTATCCACATCTCAAATGGCTTGTTATGAGACAGATTCGTGCCCCACCATATATCACCGGATCCCTCCTGATCCCCACCGGACCATGCAGACCCCCCGAACCCCACGGGACCCCTATAGAACCGCCTACTGTGCCCCTCACCGTGCCTCCACCACACCCTCACCCTATCTAACACTCCACAGTAAATCGAGTGATAAAAGATTTGTGGATATCAGACTAGGGCGTCATCCAGACCGGACGTACCGCGCCTGACGAGGTCCATGTAGGCCCTGGAGACCTCCATCATGACGGCCGTGCCGCTGTTGGGGTCAATGCCGCCGAACACCCAGGCGTCCCGGTGGTTGCCCACAACCACGTAACGATCTGAAGTGAAAGCAAATTAAAGCATTTATTTAGATATATAATAGATGCATATTAATGCTGTATATATGCTTTTAATTGTTATGTGGACATAACTGTCTACGTTGGATTTGATACATCCGACATTGAGATAGTTGTGTCCATATAATAATAAAACATATATACAGTATTATAATGCAGCTATTAGATATTACATATATTTAAATGTATATTTAAACAGTTTGTTTAAAATCATCTGTGTAGTTTTCTGGATCCAAGATCCATGAATAGAGACATTTGATTTAAATCGACTATCTATAATTGGAAACGCACATACACGGTACTATTTTGCATTTAGAGTCTTTCTGTATTCCTAATATGCATTAATCATTACAAGAACAAGAAAACCATATTTGGTTGATCATTCAATGGTTCTTTTCAACATAGAATGTATACAAACATTTATGTCATATATGTGTGTCCAACAGTAGCTATACGTTTAGTTAAAAATGACAAAGATTAACAAATTCTAGTACACCTACATGCATGCTAAAAATTGAGCAACGAAAGTAGATGAAATGTATGTGCGTATGGTCAAGGATGCCGTTGTGAACTGGGACCCCCAACCTGATCTTCACGGAGAGCTGACTGCCGCCTACCTGGCTCCACGCTGCCTCGGATGACGCCAATGACGTTGATGATGTCAGCCGGCTGGTTGGACGTCGTCACGTACAGCCGAACTGTCCTGAATCAGGAAGATGAAATGATGAACATAGTCGATCTGTATCACCGCATGTGTGCATTGTGTCTATTTGTAGTCGGTTAATACGATTTCCTTCTTTCATGCACAGTTGTATAGATAGTTTGTTTTAAACATTTGTAGTGACGAGGATGTTCATTTTGAGCTTGTTCATAACAAGTTTCCCGTATCATATATAAAAGTACACTAGAACCTCCTCTAAAAAGAGACTACCTCTATAATGCGACCGTTTCTTGCAGCCCCAAGTTTTCATAAAGAGACCACCTCTCTAATGTGACTAATAAGGCTAGTACATCGAATGGTCTTAATAGAGAGGTTCTATTTTAGTTAGTCATATAAACATAAATCCTTGGTACTTCGAGGGATTTAACTCAAAGTGTAGAACTGTATTCAATGGATCAAGGATAGTTTAAAGGACTTTGATGAAAGCCCCATTGAAAATAACATAGGAACCACATTGTTGTCCTCATAAACAAAAATGCATGTCAATCTTTGCAAAAACATCGTGGAACCACATAAAATGTTTCTCTCTCCAATAGAGGACGAAACGTGGTTCTAGATGTAATTCTGTGGACTTAACAGACGTTACAAAATCTAGGGCCACTAATTTATACAGTACAAGCTCCAACTAAGACCACCTCTCTTTTCAGACCACCTTTATAATAAGACCAATTTTCACGCCCCTAATCCTTCATAAAACTATCAAAATGAACCTTTGTATGGAGACCACCTCTTAATTGAGACCACCTAACACTGGTCCCAAATTAAAGATGGTCTTAATAGATAGGTTCTACAATACATCTACCCCTTGAAGCCGGGCCTTCCAGAACACACCTGTTTGGGTTGGCCATCTCCGGGCCTATCCTGTACGTGATGGGCAGGCCACCCTGCCACGCGGCCGGGGCTTCCATACCACCCATTTCTCTGGAAAGGATATTGGAAAAATAGTCTTTAATTATTAGCTAAGCCAAACAGCGTATATGTAGCCTGATTATTATTGTCTTCTGGTCACTGGTTTATGAAGACAAAAATAATCATGAGAAGAACTGTTGCTACTCATCTCATTAATTTAACAAGTACATGTGTCGTTTGGCACTGATGATTAACGTTCAGTGATTATAAAATATCAAGGCCATACAAATATATACATGAAATGCATGCAAGTCTTTCAGAAGAATTCTAGGTCGCCTCATGAAGCCTCATTGTCATGATTGTGAATTGGTTGGTTCATCATATCATTTACAAGTATCATGGCATACTTTATGTTCTATTGGTATAGCATGTTCTGCACTGTTTACAGTTTAATTAGATAAGCAGTTCTTTTTATAGTTCTAGCCTTCCTATGCCTGACCTCACCTTAGTAGCACTTCAGCATCGCCATAGCTAATAGGGTGCACTGGGATTTTTGGTAGACCCTCTACTTGATCTTCCGGCCAACGGTATGCACTGTCTGTGAGTAAATAGAATACGTTTGATGTAATATGGACAGTTTTAGATAAACATAATATTCAATAGCATAACAGCAATATCAGATATATTATACATACAAGGAAAAACATCCAATGACATTCATATTCAAAGAAAGCGCAAAACACACATGGCTTCTCAATCAATACACTATAGAAAAGAAGAAAAAGAAATAGCATTCAATGCTAAAAAATTATATTGCTCAACAAAATTGACAATTAGTCAGAGCATACCTATAGCAGGGTATCCTGGCGTGAGTGGATCTCCCTTGAGGGAAAAGTGCGGCTCCTCTCTGGACGCCCGTGGGCGGCAGCCACCATGAGTCTGGGTACGTCGGCTCTCCGGGGCCACCGGTATAGTCGGCCGGGTCACTGTAGATGATGACGCCATCGCAGCCGAACTGGTGGGCGAATGTCACCTGTAATTGGGTTACAATTAGAATATACATATAATACACCTAAAATGGGGTTATAATTAGAATCTACATATGACAGCCATGCAGCAGGTGAATGTCACATTCTATACTTTGAGTTTTTGGTTTGTTTTAAATGTATTACTGTATTTAAAGGAAGTAGTTAAACTGGATTGGCTTACAAAATTATATTGGCTACATTCTATCATTTAGGCGAGTTCGTGATTTAGATATAAATATAAGTTTTTTTGCTAATGTTTGTTTTAACCTGTGCTGAATGAAGTGCTGAATGAATTGAATTTCAGGCTAAGACACCAGGTAGTGTTAGCTAGTTTCATGATAAGACCAAGAATAGTTAAATCATCTTTGATACACTTCACTTCCGCTACATATATTTTAATATTGTGTGGGTTTGCGGTATTTTTCGATGTTATTTTCTAACTGGTGAAACTGACCTTGTCTGCTCTAAATATTTTGCCATATTTGACAATCGCGATTGAACCAGTAAAGTTGATGGTGTAAGTGTCCCTCAGTAGCTTGAAGTCATCAATTCGACCATAGTTCATAAAGACAAGTGGTCCCTGAAATATATTTAGTTATATACTTTGTACGGTAAAATAAAGATTATGGAATACAATGTAGTTATTTCTGTTATGTTTGATTTCACTCTGTCCTCCACACCGAGGGCACAGAAAGACAAAATTTAGATGAAAAAAAATGCCAAACGCGCGTAGGCCATCTGCAGATTCCAATATTCAGGAAGAGGAGGGTGCGATCTAGATATCTAGGGACTGGACATTTCTTCAAAGTGATAAACTTGGTGAAATAAAGAAGTCGTAAGTGGGGCAACCTACTCCTTCTAGATGAAACTTCATGGCATCTCTCTCGGCTCCTTTCTATCCATGTGGACGTTCTGATACGATTTATTTTCTAATTAAAACAAAGCACACTCTCGCAGAAAGTGACCACACCCCATGCTCATCTACGTCCGTCAATACACAACGATTAGAAAACAAGTACAGTGGAACCTCCACTTAAGACCACCTCTATAATGAGACCACCTTTCTCGGTCGCAAACTTTCAAAATGATTCCAATGGGAACCTCCATATAAAGACCACCTCTTCATTTGGACCACTTAAGTCGGTCCCGTGAGTGGTTTTAGTAGAGAGGTTTTACTGTAGATATTGTAACACTGCATGTGGGCAGTGTAAAACTATAAAGAGATTCCTATTGCCAGGCGATGCCCGCTTACCCGCACGTCCCCGGGCGGCGAGTGACTGTTGTACGGCGCCGCCATGTCTGGCCGGTTCTGCTCCGCCGTCAGGTTGGCCTCGCGCAGCTGGCTGGTGAAGCGCACGGCGCCGGCGCCATCTGACGATGAGTCTAGCAGCTGCACGCGGGACGGGTCGTCTGCTGACGGGTACGACATGAGGACGTTGTATACCTCCTAGACGACGACAACAACGAAGATTTATTTAGATTTCACACCTGCCTGGCACGAAGCTTGAAAAGAACCACTCATGCGTGCAATTGGGGCTAGGTATGGGATTTCTTTGCAACACCAACCTTAACCCCCTGTCAGAGTTTACCTGCGAAGTCAAACACTTTTGTTTTTACTGAAAAAAGGACAAAATTGGGAAATTAACCCTTTCAGTGGTTTACAGGCGGCGGCTCCTGTGAAAACTGAGGTCGACGTCGACGGACTGTTGACTGTTGGCATATCCGTGAAGGCTCCGATACTACCTCCAAATGTCCGTTGAGCAAAAATGGCACTGACTCCCCCACTTCTCTGGAGAAGTGAAAATTGGAATCGCCGTGACCGATTTATTGATTGATTTGCCTTTGATGATTTTTGAGTTCGCTGCTATCCGTCTTTGCTCCGCCTGGCACCGTGAAGAGCTTTGTCTGGGTCCGTGAGAGTCTGGGTCCCATGTCCTATGCATTACTGTGTGTCTCCGCTAAGCTTTCTTCACTTGTTCGTGTGTCAATGGTGCGTACTCCATCTCCATCGAACAGTCATGTGAAAGCCATAATGCATTTTCTTGACAAATATGCGGCCTCGACTGATAGCATTTTCGAGTCTAATTTTTTAGCCCCTACATGTTTACTCACCGCGTTTAACAAATATAAGCCAATTCGCCTGTTCACTCTGACAGGGGAAACTCATATAGATTTTATTAAAGCGTACAAACGACATGTTCTTTTACCCCTGTCAGAGTGAACAGGCGAATTGGCAGTCCGCGTGTAAAACGCGTGAGAACTCCGTCCAAGGCCTAGGGCTAAAAAATTAGACTCGAGTTATGCAATCCTGGCGGAGGCCGCACGCGATTTGGCAAGAAAATGCACGTATGGCACCAACAAACGTCGACTGCTACGTGAGACGGAGTCCGCACCATTCTTGACGAAGTACGTGCGAACCTTGGCGCGGACAGCACTTGCGAACTACCATTCTTGACGAAGTACGTGCGAACCTTGGCGCGGACAGCACTTGCGAACTTTTGGCGGGTCAGCCCTGGAGTACAGCGGCGGAGTACAGCGGAGTGAAACGGGCGCTACGGAGCCAGAGGGAGTCCGCTACAGTTCGCTGGAGTACGCTGGCAGACTCGCGCGAACACCAGCGAACTCAAAAAGATCAAAGGGAATTCGATCAATAATCCCCGCACGCGCGGAGTGGTCACGCGAACTCAAATTTCCACTTCTCCAGAGAAGTGGAGGGAGTCCGCGCCATTTTTGCTCGCGGACATAGCGCGGAGGTAGTGCGGAGCCCTCACGGAGGCCAAAAAAGTTTGCAAGAGTTCGCCAGACTCCGCGACCTCCGGATTTCTCGAATTGCGGAGCCGCCGCCCGTATTTTTCACTGAAAGGGTTAATTTCCCAATTTTGTCCTTTTTTCAGTAAAAACATACGCGAAGTTGACTTCGCAGGTCCACTCTGACAGGGGGTAAATGAAACCCCCATTTTATGCCTCCCGCACCAGTGGTTTACATTAATTCCTGTGAAACTACGACGTCGACACTGTTGACTTCAGGCATATTATGTATTGTATGATAATACAAATATTGAAACATTCTATAGAATCTACGAAAACACACGAGGTCAATACGATGTCTGCCAGACACTGACTGGCATGATTTGACGGTTAGATATGATCCAGTGTATCATGAATAAAAAGGGGTTTCTCGATTTGTGAAGAGTGCGTGTTCAATAGTCTAGGACCACATTGTAAATATGCATTACTGTGTGTTAAAGCTTTCTTCACTTGTTCTTGTGTCATCCGTGGAACCAGGAACATCATGTGAAAGTCAAAATAATCTGTGACTATATATGATAGAATTTTCTATGTATATTTTGATTGTACATGTTTACAATCCGCGAACAAATATAAGCTATTCTAATCGAATCTAGATAATAATAATACGCTTACATGAAATATAATCTCTACCTGCTATCCTGTGGTCAAAATAGAAAAAAAACTGCTTAGGGGTGAAGAGGGTGGAAAGGGTGGGTGGGAAGCTTATATGGAAGTTGGGGGGAAAGCCTAAAAGGGGTGAGGGAAATGAGACAAAGAGAGAGAGATGTAAGATTTCTTGTCCCCTTATAAACCTCCCCCAAATGAATTGCAGGCACCACGTTTCCCCAAACAATATCTTGTTATGTGTCAGAAGTGAGCATGCCAGTTACCTGTTTGACGTGGTCCAGGCCCTGGTCGAGCCAGTCATTATACACCATGTCCGCCACCTCCTTGCCCCCAACAGTTCCAGACAGGTGAGGCCGGTCCGTGAAACGTCTGGAAACACACAGCCGATGCTGAGATTCGTATTGAATCTTGATTAGTCTAGTATGTATGCATTGCAAATGACCTTAAAGGTTGGTGGTTCATGAGTATTGAAAGGGTTAATGTATTTTATCGCCGTCAGCTCTAAGGTTCTGATCTCATTTGTTACTTGTTCTTCTTTGGTTCACAAATTCTCATATGCATAGATCCCAGAAATCCACCTATATGGACACTGCTTCAATAGCATATACCAATCTATAAACTATTAATCTCTCCAATAACATCTTTCCCAACCAGAAACATATTAAATCAAGTATTTTTTGGAAAAGGATACTAACCTGTGATTATTCCTGATGTTATCGGCAAGTATGTTGCTGAACAATGCATCCCTGACGTTCAAGTCCGGTGCCTTGCTAGGTGCTGGCGTGGATGTGTTTAGAGCAGCTGGATTATTCTGCCATGGAGCATACCAACCAATGAGAAAGCCGCCAGCCAGACACACGACAGCCAATAGGAAGAGGCCCAAGCACTTGCAGCAAGAACACGATTTCTTCTGGGGTGCCGGTGGTGCGGTGCCAACTATGAGTTTAGAAGGATCCTTGAATGAATACACATTTACACGTCTGCGCCTAGTTACCTATTTTTATGATGGTTTCTTGTAAGTGATGATAAATTTGGCCTGAAGTGGAGTGGGAGCCCCTGATCTTGTGTATGTGACAGATAGTGTCACACCAATTTCATCTCATAATCTTGTGATATATTCATTTCTTACAGCAAATGAAATAGTATAATTAACGGTTATAGATAGCAAGCATGTTACAAGATGTAATAAGTTTAAGAGTGTATAAAGTAAACACAAAACGTACCTAATGGTCTTGCTTCTTCCGTGTATGCCAACGTACTTTTAAACTTCGCATTTGTAGCCATTTTATTGCACTGTGTGTTTATTTCAATGTATTTGTTGTTAAAGAATCTAGATTCAAGTCCTAAGCAACGCAATGAACTATAACAGATTTGATGATTGAACCATCTTTACATGTGACCGAGTATCACATCATGGTATTTGGTTATATCATTGTAAACTTGACAATGTTCTAATGTTTGTATTGAACACTAAGATGTTTGCTATCTCATATCAGCAACAGGTTAGCCTGGCAAACGGACTTGACCTATTGTTTGTTTGACAGTGCATGTAGGTCTTGTTGATTTTGATGGTCTCACATAATGCAACCATTTGAGGGTACACCATCCAAACTCTTTACCTCTGAATGTACATTAAAGTCATGTTTGAGTGTAATTGGTCAGTGCATGCAGATATTTGTCTTAAGTTTTGTTAATACTGGTAATAAGACGTATTTCGTAATATATAAGGACATACACTATATTTGAAAAGTACATTGACATAAACATTTTAATATGTGTTGTAACAATAGAAACATAGCATGTTATCTGAACAGTGTAGGGTACAGCTTCATCATTATCGCATACATTTTGCCTTTTATGAATTTTAATGTTCCTGATGGTTTTATTTTATGAGGATGTTTTATTTATAGGTGTGGAAAATTGAAAACAACACATCATTTGCATTGTGTTTTATTCTGTACAAGTGACGCTAACGGCATAATACAGAGATATTTGTAGCTTTTTGAAATAGTGAAACATTATTAGTATATTTCATACATGTATGCAGAAATTGAGCTCTGCTTTCTTACTGGACTGCCTTTGCTCTTTAGAAAGAAAGCTTGCAAACTGTAGCAGTATATAGCAATACACTACAAGCACACACCTACATTATATCACTTTATAACCTGCATCAATATATCAGCCAACTAAAACCTTCCTAGGAGTTTGCACAATACCTCACTAATCAACTGCCACATTTATAGTACATACAATTAAAGGTGAAACAATTGGCTAACATATACAATGAATAAGTCTACTCTACTTCTGTTCTAGACAACTCATACTGATTTCAATAACCAAGCCCTGTTTCAAACTGCAATTTTACTCCTCCGCTGCCTTTCTCTCAACCAAAAATGGTTTGCCGACAATACCCAATCCACTTGCGGAGATCATCACAGGGGTGGTCGGGTTAGAGAAGGAGTCTGTTTCTACCTTTTCAATACTCCTCACGACATCCATTCCCACCAAAACCTGAAATATGTAGGCATTGCATTGCTATTACTGTTCAAATACGAACACTAAATCAACCAAGTGGTTGGAATACACGGGTGGGTGTTGGGAGTGAGGCGGCGCTTCAATGTCAGATGTCCCAATCCAAGAAGAGGAAACGCTCATGTGTCGTTGCAACGCTCAACAGGACTTCAAGCTAGTCATGTCCCATTATCTACAGTACATGTACATATCTGAAGGCAAATTCTCACTTATTGATTTTATTTAAATATAATCAGAGAGTGTACATGAATGATGTAGAATTCTTGATATAGAACTAAATTTATGTGTTACTGGAATACACAAATGTACACTGGCAGATCCAGATTTTCAGAAAAGGTGGGTGGTACTTAAGGGATGTCATGTGTTTCGTAAATGCGATCGATAGCGGACATGCCAAAATCCCCATAAAATGAAATATGATGGTGGTAAAAGTTGTCCCCTGTGTCCCCTACGTCCCCTGGACCTGCATATGTTGCACACACATAAATAAGTGATCCAACGTAATAGACATACACAAACCTACGACCCCTCCAATAATGAGTAGGCTAGTAATTACTTTATGTTTCACAATAGCAAATACAGAAGACTCTCCAACTAAGACCACCTCTCTAGTGGGACCACCTCTATAATAAGACCATTTTTGATGACGCAAAACTATATAAACCTACCAAAACGAACCTTTCTATATAGAAACCACCTCTCTACTGAGACCACCAAATACTGGTCACAAAGGTGGTCCTAGTAGAGAGGTCCTACTGCATGATCTACCTTTCCAAACACGACATGCTTGTTGTCAAGCCAGTCAGTGGGGTTGAGGGTGATGAAGAACTGACAGCCGTTGGTGTCTGGCCCACTGTTAGCCATGGACACCCAGCCGGCTCCGTAGTGGTGCAGGCTGAAGTTCTCGTCCTCAAAGTTGTTGCCGTAAATGCTGATGGAGCCCGTGCCGTTATAGTTCTTGACGTCTCCACCCTAGATAGTGGAAAGGACAACAAATAGCAATCATTGGTGTAGATGTGGGATTGACAGTCTGAAGGTTAAGTAGGGAAATGGATTAGAGAGATGGATGCCTGCAATAGTTCTGCTTAGCCATGAAATGCATAAAGTTCACGGACAGTATCATGATGCTCGCAATTGCAACGAGGAATTTTGTCTGTAAATTACAGTATGTAATGTGGTGCAATTGTGCTGTCCAGACGGCAACCATTTATATGTTTCTAAAAACAAAACCCTCATTACATTTCCAATATACAGGATCAAACAACTACAAACCAGAAGTCTAGATAAAATATGTTACTGAAACAGCGTCGACTGAGGGGCGATTCAGTTGTTCAATTGGCCAAAAATGGACCCAAGTCATTGTCTCAAGTACACTATAGCACCAAATTTGAAAGTCATGTTTCAAACTGTATTTAGATCAAACTTTTAGAACTGTTATTGTTGCAGAAAATCTAAATGTTTTCATTGTACTGATGCCATGCCCTTGCCCTATGGTATTTATATTTAAATGAAAAATTGATTAGTAATTGGAGAGACTGTACACGTACATGTAGTGCATATGATATATGAAAGCTAGAAACTAAGTAGACACATTGTTTGTACATAGTTTTCTACTGCTTGAAAAATCCAAAAGTTAAAAAGTACATAAATGTATCAATTTTAATTTAAATTTAAATTTCGAAGCAACAGCTTCCTGATCACAAGACTTGTCATCAGGAAGCTGTTGCTTCTAAATTTAAATTACAATTAAAATTGATACATTTATGTACATTCTAACTTTTGGATTTTTCAAGCAGTAGAAAAATATATACAAACAATGATTCCATATACTGCTTACCTAATTAACAGAACATAAAGTAGACACAGTCTTACATCTTCTGACCATCGGATTATTGTTTTAGTCTTTGCCTGGTACTTATTGATAACCAGAAATCTGTATCAGACACATACTCAATGGGAGATCCAGGTTTTTGGAAAGGGGGGGGGGGTGCACTTAAGAAAAAAAGGGGGGAGGGCACTTAGTGATTTCATGAAAAACCCTATGAAACTGAAGTATTTTGGTGGGGATGGGGGGGGGGCGCCCCCGGCGCCTTCCCTGGATCTGCCTATGCATACTAAACACTGCAATACAAGTGAACCAATCACAAGCTGATTTTTATGTAACACAATATGCCCTCTGCTTATTTTATATGATTTTAATTACCTGAATAACAAAACCATCAACGACTCTATGGAATGGACTCCCAGCATACTTGAAGACTTGGCCACTCCCAGGACACTCGTAGCCTTCAGACAGCTGCTTGAAGTTCTTTACGGTGAGGGGCACATCTCCACCGAATAAACCAATCTGAAAGGATATTTGGAAAGTGTGTCATATCTATCAAAAACCACATCATGATTAGATGAATTACAGATGCGCAATAGCTGGTTTGCCTGCATCATTGTTTAGATATTACAGTTGAATTCCATGGTTAGGAAAACAAGCAACAGATGCACTTAAGTATAGAGTAACCCTCAAAATAACATAATAATCAACCATATAAATCCATATTATTGAAGCATAAGTTTGTTATGGACTTTGGCTCTTACTACCGTTCTAGCTCATGGTTATACTAGTAGTATGTGAGGGGCGGTACATAATGCCCTCATTTTCCAGCTTTAGCTTACCACAATGCGCCCGGCGGGTTCTCCTCCTATTGTGATGTCCATGTAGACTTTGTCAGTGACCATCAGTGGTGAGAGGCCGTCATCTATACAGTGAAAGCAAATAACATGGTACTTACAAAACTCAAAAATAGATAAAAAAGCAGTACTCACCTACTATTGGTGATTGAAAGAGGTGGCAAAACGGACCGTAAGATACAAAGATCTGATTTGGGGGAGCGGTGCTTTAACGTCAGAAAATATCCACGATGTTACATGTAATTCATTTCAACGGAATTTCACAGTTCATTACCAGAGAAGTTAAACAAGAGACACAGAGGATGATTCAGAAATGCTGGAACTAGGGTCCTGTGCATTCTAGGATTTCTAAAATGGCCAAAAAGATTAAAATTATGGATGCAAAGTGTTCGGCCTCCGTCAATCCGACCCCACCAACCTCTGGATCTGTCATTACACTGGTGAAATTGCCGTTAGTATGTATCGTGATTTCTAGCTTTTCCAATCATGTATTGTACTAATAGGAAATTTCACAAACGATAGCTACAATGTTAGATACAACAAATATTAAATTAACTATAGAATGAATTTCGATGGTGAGTTTTGTGAGATTTATACGTATTTTTCGTTTTAACACGTGCATACTGACCTGTGAAATTTGTTTCGTGGTTTTCGTTTTCAGAACCAGTGTTGTCATAATCCTGATACCGATTCAATGTGCACTATAGTTAAATATAGAAACTCACAGTTATGCATAGACCTTTTCATAAAGACAAAACTGAGTAAAGTCTGTACAGCGGCACGTTTAGGTGTTCTTTGATTCTCAATTTTAGCGAAAACTCATTTGCTATTTGAAATAATTCATGATGATAATGATAAACCACATTGCCTTAATTTCCATTATGTCATTTGAAAGTTCGGTCAGCTTGTCCAAAACCATGCTCATGTCAGAATTGTCTTTCCTGAAGCATCATATCTGAATATCTTAACAGAGCTAAAGATTAGTCATACATAGATAATACTGATAGAGGTTTCAAGGACGAAACCCACAGTGCCGCAAGGGAGAAGCGCGGCAGACACTAACTAGTGCAACCAGCCGCGTGACAGTTCAAAACCTACACTTTTTACTACCGCGTGGCTGTTAAAAGAGATATTTACATGGAGTTTCAAATAATAAAACAACTTATACAAGAAGTTTAAAACTTAAGTAATCCATTAACTTAAGATATGATTAGCAAACCGGTCCGGATCACACAGTGGGATCTCATAATTACAAGCAGTTGTATATTGGCATCCATTTTACAATTGATGGTACAAGTTGATAGAGTTTCCAAAAGGATACAATCAACAATGATTAGAGAAATGGGGTACTATTTTATTGAATGAATTTTTACACAGCTTACCCTTTCATATGGCCCTTGCTGCCATAGACGTTTGACTTCAACTACAAAAACGTTACAATTTTAATTATAGTTAGGTTAGATATCCAATAAAATAAATAAATACACACACATATATGCACACGTTGATTGATATCTAGTCACACACAACATAAGCGATAGATCTAATCATTCGACAAGGCGTTTGCATGTATATCACTCTATCTGTCTATAGCCAGTGTTTCATTCTTGTACTCTTTTTTAAAAGCTGTTCCTATTATTGTGCATTTACAAAAAATCTGAATTTCTGCAATTGTACATCAGAAGTGTCAAAATTGCTCTCACCTTGTGAATACATGATGACAACTTTTCAAGCCTCGCCTGAATTTTTGACAATCTCTGTTCCGTTCTCTTATCCTCTTCACAATGCGTAGGCACTGAAGACATGTACAGATGCTAACATTCTTAAACACATTGACATAGATAAGAGGATTCATATTTTGAAATAAGAAATCTGTCATCAGTTTTCGGTCAGACATGTCTTACACCTTATGTAATTCTTCGTGGAACACAAATAAAACAGGTAGGTTTATTTTACAAAAAAATTGCATAGTTGCATATCCAAGTATTAGAATATTTATGCAAACGAATAGTAATTAAAAACTTCGCAATATTATCCCGTGTTTTGTTTTCAAATCTGCTTGCTTATAATAAATTGTACCAATCTAATGGCTAAACTACATGTTACACACGCGTTAGTATAATAATAAAACGTGTGATTTCTCACCCACAAAGGTGTGGTGACATTGTTGTGCTTCGTCATCAACGGGCATTTTAGCATGTACTGGCGATCTAGCACCAGCACCAGCATAAAAAGGCATCGCATTGGAATTCTGGTTTACTGGCGGCGGCCATATTGCTTGCGCCATGCCAAACAAAGCGCAAAACGCTAGGACTGTCCCGATGAATTGCATCATGACGCGCATCCTGATGCTAGAAATAATGAAAGTTAAAAAAAATCCCCCTTTCCCCTTAGCTATATACCGTACTCAAAACATGCAATGAAAAAAAAGTCAAATATAATCAAATTCTTTGAAAGGCAAAATTCGTAAACTTTCATAATGAGTATGGGTAAACAAAAGTGCATCCTGTGAACGAAAAAAATAAATTCGTTATCAACTGAAATCTCGAATCGATTATCCATAAAGCGATTACATTTTAAGAAAAACAAGTACCTAGCTGCAAGAAAATGCGTCTTACAAACTCGACTGCCTTCGGTCCGATCTACTATATGGTGAGCGATCCTTCTAAGCGTTGATTATGTTCAGAAAGTGTGTAATGAAATAGCTCATTTGTAAGCGTATACCCGTGTCTACTGTGACAGGATCCATGCAACGAGCTAAGTCCATTGTGCATATTGACAGCTGTGATTAGGCGACAAAAAGTCAGGCAGTGACACTTATATATACACATGTTGGCATCAGTGTAACACAAGACTTCGAACACGTACCCCATAAATCTCATATGCCTCAAGTCTTTATTAGCGGGTTTGTAAGTGAACCGTAGAATGTTTTTCTGCAACCGTAGAATGTGTTTTTGACCTGACAAGACGAATGCAGCGTGTTGCAGGTGGTCATGACAGCCTGTAGATAACTCATCTAAATTACCAACTGTATTATTGAAAGCAAGTGAATTTGAGGATGAGATCTGTTCTGGGTGATTTCACATTAGAACATACAATTACCCGTAGAATGGTCATTTCATTAACGTGTAGGCTTACTAACAAACAAAGTGATTGCTGAGCACCCACGGGCTGCTATTAAACTACCAGACATCCACCAGGATTACGTTTGTAACTAAATAAGGAAGCTATTTTACAACCAATGTTACATTAATTACGACTGTTAGATAGTTACAATAAAAATATTATTAGCAGACTGCCACAACGCAAACTTCTAATTTCAAACATTCATGACGGTCCTTTGTCTTTACCGGTCCGTCATCGGTGTAGAAAAAAGAAAGAAAATAGAGGTGTATAGAATATTCCAAATCAATGACATATTCAGACATTGCTGCATATTCAAGGCACGTTATCAAGTTGGGAGTTCGAGGTGTTGGACCCCTCCACAGGCGGAAACATAGAAAAAATATAAAAACCAAGACCAAAAACAAAACACACACATGATAAAAACAAAAACAAACACAAAACAATAAAAACAACAACAACGACCACACGCACACACAAACTGATCTTATGCCCTTCTCTGGCCAGTTTGTATACATATACATACACACAAAAAACAAGACAATTAATATGGGAGATACCGCGACAATTAAACGTTACGTGCCTTCCATTTCAATGTAACAATGTCATGAGTAGACTGTTTACACGCTTGGTTATCAGTGTAAAACGACAAAAAATAGCTCCTAACTCGTTCTACAGATACGTCCTTGGCCAACGCTCCAGAAGATTACCCGCGAACCAAGCCTCGAATTGGCACTGATGTAAATAATTACGTACAAAAGAGTGCCTTTATTAGAATTGATACTAAATAGATACCAGCGCTCCCCGTAGAAATCAACAGGACAGTCAAAATAGAAGTCATCAAAGCTTACAGTTGCATAAATGACACTCTGGCGAACAATCAAACTTACGCATTACTTTGCTCGTTCTAGCTATGTGTGTGCAATCCTTGTGGTTCAATAATGTTGAATTTGTTAGACAGTATATAATGGCAATTGCGGTTGCATTGAATAGAAAAGATTTTACTGCACATCCACGTACCCCCACCCCCACCCCAGATTTCTCCTATAGAGTGAGTGGCATGGCGATGGCATAAATGGTGACTAAAATGGAAAGCAAGATTTCCCCATTAACTTTACTATACACCAGTAATCCCAACACGCACCCTAGGTGCGCAAAACTCATTTGAATATTCATCACGCCCGAACGTATTTAATCGCAACCTCCATGGACATGTTATGTAATTAAGCTTCATAGAAGTCCACACCACCGCGCACATAGTAATCAGTTGCGTTGATTAACCTTATTTAGGTGTTATATGGACCCTATCCAAAGTTCACTTTGCCCCCAATCCTCAGTAGTCCCGTCAATCAAGACAGTTCCTGGTCTACTTGCCTGACTTATAGCACCTTGTGGCCGTGGCTTTGGTGTGATTAGATTGGATTTCTCTACACAATACAACGTGATATGCTTGTGATACCCGTGCAGATATGACTGGAACCACTGAGGCCATTCCTGAAGGGAGAATGACTCAAAAGTTAATGGCATCTTATATTTACAATGCAAGTTTTTTTAGGGTTGAGTTAGGGTTGATTTTTTTAAAGTGCACTGTCTGTCACTCACATTTTCAACAGAGATGACTAACGTTGTGGCCATCATCACGGGACCGTTGACCAAAGTGACCAATTGGTGATGCTGACCGCAACGCTAGTCAGTTGCTTGGGCTCCCCGTTGAAAACGTGAATAGTAGTGTACTTATTATCAACTCAAATGGATATTCCTACTACCAATCATAGTCGACACAAAAATAGTGTTGATTGTCTTTTTAATATGCGGTAAACTTGACACTGGCACGATAACAGTTTATGTCTTTTGCATGATTTAGTAAATTGGTAAATTTTGAGCTGCTGAGGAGTTTCTGGGTTTGATGTGGTACCACGTATGCCTAGCATCCCAATGCATGAATTGTTCATGTTAACACGCAAAGTACCAAGTTATACTGTTCTTGACATTCATGGTAAGCAGGGTCTCCGCTGCCATGCAATCACATCCAGACAATAGAACTAATAGCATGATATAAAATCTATATCACTAGATGCACTATGCAAGGGCATAAGGAATATGGTGCCATTTATAATGATTGTAAACGTGTACACTATCAGCGCGTTATTCATTATGTATAAACAAAATGCATGCAGCGTGAATGAAATAACCATAATTTAACCATGATGCCTGTGAATACAGACCGAATGAATTGAAAAGCAGTTTGAAAACATGATGGCGAGAGTCCTCAAAGCGGTGTACGGATCTACGTAGAGCACGGCACACGCAGCTGCGACCTGATAAAGTTTTGTTTTTATTTCATCTATCAACATTTACATGGTATAGTCTGAATTTTCAACTTCTTGCAGTGAACTTTATAGAAAAAAAACCTAGATTTTTAATCTGCAACTACATGTATCGCCTATATAACTAAAGTGGGATTGCTATGTGGGTTTGAGGTACAGTTAATTTAAATGCATCTTCTAACTCAATTCATGTAATTTTATGGCAATCTTTATATCACGTGTTCTATTGAAATTAGAGCCTACATTTGAGAGAAAATAGGTGTAATGATACACCAAAATGTACTCCTTTGGCAATTTTTGTTTTTTAAAACGGCATTTTTACAAGCTTTAGCATACAAAACTTGGTCAACATCACAATCTTGCCCAGCTCAAAATTAAATACCAATTGAAAGAGTACATGTAGTGCTACGTTTTGTATTTGGACTGGGCAGATTTCCTAAAAAATGTTAATGGTGGAGGCATTTCATGTTCATGGCTGGCAAATGGCATTTATAGACATATTTTTAAGCTCTAAATCGATTTAGGCGGGTTTCATTTTTGTACATTATTTTTATGTTAATATTTATGTCTCTAAACTCTCTATCTGTAATATATGTACATGTATATATTATATTTGTGTGTGTGAAAAAATATGCCAAATATCAATAACATAAAATGTCCATATTTTATTTATTTGCATTTTTTTATCAAATAGGAGCACACGATTGATGGATGACTTGTGCCAGTACAAAAGCTATGTCCAAAGTTACAGTTCAAATGATGTGTGGAAACCGATGACTGACTCCATATTGGGGTAAAACTCGACGCAACCGTTGTATTGTAGTCATTGTTAATTACTCGTGATCTTTTAAACCTGCTTTACACGTTAAGCGAGGGGCACATTCCACCGCAAGGTGGGTCTACAGCCAGTCTACGACCAAGAACGCACAGAAATCGTAACGATCCGTGAGTGTACAGTGCTGCAAACGTACGTTTTTTCAAGGCCGTACGGTGGCCGGAGAAGTTTGGCTTGCCAAACTTCTACGACCACCCTGCGTCATGGCCTAACCGTACGGAGGCAGTGCGGAGACCTTATGTGAAACGCAGAGGATTTAACCGCACGTTGTCGGCACAGGCACAGTACTGGGACCGTGCGTTCCCTGTACCATGAACGTGCGGATCCCGTACTTTTGTAATCACACGGTACGTAGAGCGTAAGTTGTACGCGAGTACATCGCACGTTCTATGCAAGTTGATCTCACAGCCACCTCAATAAAAACCACTCCCTGTCCCGACGCATTCCTAACGCACGGGGACCGTGCGTATGTGCCCACAACTGTACTTTTGTCAATGCATGCGGAAAACGCTGTAGACGCCGCAGACCTCAACACGCCTTGCGGTGACCACCGCCGCAAGGTGGAATGTGCACCTCGCTTAAGTGAACCCCGCCAACGTAGCTCTACGTGCACTGGCGAACGGGCAAATTAGTCAGAACATTTTGAACATGTTCAAAATATTTGGACGAATCTACAATTTGTTTAAAGTTCGCTACAAAAAGTTATGCTGCGTCTGGGGATCGCAAAATTTCTGCAACTATAAGCAACACTTTTTTTTTGGCTCAGCAACTCCTCGCACCATGCATTTTTACGATGTTCAGATGTACAGTGGCCCCTCAACACGTCCAAGTTGACGACTTAACACAAGATTCGTAGATGCGTTGCATGAGTTCGCCTGCCATCACTTATGTGTAAAGCCGGTTTTAAGTCTGCCCTATAAACACATTAGCGAATTCCAACTACGTTATTCAAAGTGAACCGGCGAACTGGCAAAATCGTCAGGAATTTTTGAACATGTTCAAAGATTAATATTTTTGATAAATATACATCTAAGCTTACATATTCCGCTACTGACATAATATGTTTGATAATACATGTATCTAGAATCTAATTGAGATGAATCCTGATAAAATCCACCCAGTAACAGTATTGTTTAACTTCTCTGCCCTCGCGTGTACAACAATTTTTCATAATGCAAATGAATAGTAATTAATCAGTTTATTCCAGTAATTATGAAGACGGCGGTAGGGTAAATCAACCTCCACTTGCCAGTAATTAAAGAGCTCATTTCCGTTGCATTTTAATTGGTAAAGGTTATCGACCAATGTTGTCTTTCTGCACTTTCTGCACCATGGAAATGTGTGAGAAAGAAGAAAGGTTTATTTGAAAATAGATTAATTGCGTCGCTTCAGCTCAGCTGCTGTTTCGTTCGTTTGTAACTAACTAACTAACTAACTAACTAACTAACTAACTAACTAACTAACTTACTAACTAACTAACTAACTAACTAACTAACTAACTAAATCAAAAGGGTTCAAAGAACACTACGTCACTAGAACGACGTTGACTTATGAGCAATTAAGATATATACTGAAATGATGTAGGAATTGACCACTCGATTGTCGTGTCAATCGTGAAATTGAGCATGCTGACGTCTGATTCACCCTCACTTCGTTCGGGTCAATCACCATTCTATCATGACTAAAATCCATTTTATTTCAAAATAAATCATATTATAACATTCTCATTGCAAGTCAATTTCGTTTGTTTTGAGCGCGCGAAGACCACTACTATGGCGTTAGTCTAAACTTCTGCTCTCCGCTACACGGAACACTTGCGACGTCAGCGGCTGTATTGATAATGTGAGGAGTTTAGACTAGCGCCGTAGTAGTGGCTCTGGAGCGTGTTTTCCATTGCAAAATTGAGCACGCTGATTGACCAATCAGCGTGGGTTATTGGCGGAGATTTTTGCACGGAATGATAGAATGTATACTTTACAATCAAGAAATGAATGTGAGGAGAAAACACCAGAATGAACGAGAATCAATATATCCAGGGAAAAGATATTTGTGTTGCCATACATGTACAATAGTACTATTTGAATAACAGATACTAATCAATATCAGTTTCAAATCCAATAATCAATATTTGCTGCTTGGTTAGAATATTGATTTTTTTCTTGCTGGCTTAATTGCATTGCATATCAGTAGGAATGCCATGAATGGGCTTCTAGAAAGCAAAGTTTAATTGGCAGATTGCCCAAAATTGAATCACTTCGGTGTCGCCTCGTACCTCGTAGTTGTGTGTGTGTGTGTGTGTGTGTGTGTGTGTGTGTGTGTGTGTGTGTGTGTGTGTGTGTGTGTGTGTGTGTGTGTGTGTGTGTGTATGTCTCCGGATGAGCTAGAGCTTTAACCGTTGCACTGATTTTGTTCAAACTTTACACGACTATGAGATATGAGGCGACACCGAAGTGATTTGATTTTGAGCGCTCTGCCAATTAAATTTTGGTTTCTAAAAGTGCTTTTGTGACATTTTAATGATATTCAATGCAATGCACTTAACCAGCAAGATAAAAAATCAATATTCCAACCAAGCAGCAAAATTGATTATTGGATTTGAAACTGATATTGATTATCTTCTTGTTATTCAGTACTATTGTATGGCAATACAAATATCTTTTTGCTGGATATATTGATTCTGATTCATTCTGATGTTTTCTCCTCAAATTCATAAATTTCTTGAATGTAAAGTATACATTATTTCAGTATATATATAATATTAATTGCCCATAAGTCAACGTCGTTCTAGCGACGTAGTGTTCTTTGAACCCGTTTGATTTAGTTAGTTAGTTAGTTAGTTAGTTAGTTAGTTAGTTAGTTAGTTGCTTGCTTCAGTTAACCCTTTGATTTGTTAGTTAGTTAACTAACTTAGTTAGTTAGTTAAACTTTACACAACTATGAGGTTTGAGCCGAGTTAGGGCAATTAGTTAGTTAGCTAGCTAGTTAGTTAGTTAGTTACAAACGAATGAAACACAATGCTTGGTTCAGCAGCTGAGCTTCTTTGAACACTTTTGATCTAGTTTGATTTGTCCTTTTTTTGATATATTTATTGATTTTGTGATAAATCCATTAAAACTTACTTTCTGAATACTTTCGGACATTTTCAATGCCCATCTTCATTTTATTGTCATCAGAATGGGAGCACGTGACAGTAAAAGGAGTCTATGACAACATTCTGAGACCTAGGATAGCCCAAAACTACAATGCCCCCCAAGATGGACATTGAAAATGTCTGAAAATATTCAGATAATAAGTTCTAATGGATTTATCACACAGTCAGTAAATATATCTAAGAAATGTTTATGTTTCTAAATTATCAAAAAAGTCAGACTATAACATTATCACGATTTCCTGACGTTCTTATATATCTGTTCGTTGGTGTCTTTACTACTCGTTATTCACTGGTATGAAGCTACTTTCTATATGCCAGGATCATCATTCCTCTTGTCTGATGCAGATTATAATAGAACATCTGTGACAATCAGATGACAAGAGCCATACATTTTGTTTTCATAACATCAAGAGAATACAATGTTTACACTGCTAAAGGCGTGAATAACGAGCCTTGAAAAGTAATTAACCAGATTTCTCCATGGCATTGAATTAAGATAACAAATGTTGATGGAAATGAAGCTTGGGCGTGCACGTGAGTGCTGCTATGGAGTTATAGAGCTAAACTTTACACGCCAGGAATCTTGCATTTCAATACAATATTCTATCGCCCCAGAGGACAAGACCCACAAAAGAATTACCGTAAGTGCCTCATCCATAATTTCCTGGTTTATTTCTAGTTTTTGTTCTTTCTTATTCTGAATTTATTCTGAATTTTCTTTAATGCTGTGTGTATATCACAATATAAAAGTTTGTTGTTTAATGTTTGTAAAATAAAAATTCAAAATTAAACAAGTGTATACACTTGTTTAATTTTGAATTTTTATTTTAAGGTTTTTAAACCTTAGCCTTTTTTGTATAATTTCCTGGTTTAAGGTTTCTAAATCATAAACCTTTTAGTATAATTTCTGGACACATGTGTTAAGATGATGCCACCATTTCAGTTGAGATCTATCGAAAATCGACGCACACTGATCAATACCTGAATTTCCAATCAAACCACCATTTGGAACATAAAAGATCAGTGGTCCGGACTCTCCTAAATCGCGCCCATTAATTTGGTCACTACGCCTTAAGACCAGGCCAGTGAGTGTAAGCATGTCAAAGCAGTGTTGAAAGACAATGGATATAAACCATGGGTGTTTAAATTACCAAGGCCAAAAAGTCAAAGAGTCGTCCAATGACGCAAACAGTGGTGTCAGAACATAAACACCAGTCTGCATCCCCTATGTGAGAGGGCTGTCAGAAACACTGCCATGGACCGGGTGTTCCGTGAACACGGTGTAAGCACCTACCACAAACCTTTCAACACCATTAAGTCCATGTTGCCCACTCCGAAGGACAAGTCTCCGGATGACTCCAAATGTGGTATTATATACGAAGTACAGCGCCCACAGTGCCGGTACACTTACATTGGTGAGACCGGAAGAACGTTAAGTACTCGTATCAAAGAGCACCTGAACCCCAAAAGAGTGCCCACCGCTGGAGGTGATCATATTAGAGACACGAGACATACCAGCAGCCCTAGAGACTTCAAAATTGTGGCGCGTGAGGACCTAGAAATCCGTAGAAAGATTAGGGAAGCCATGGAAATCCGTGTGCAGCGCCCCGAGATGAACCGAGACACCGGCTACGACCTGCCCCCGTTTTCCTGCCACTGCTGTCATGTGACTGCCGCCGCCATGGCGGTCACATGATCAACTAAGGACTGTCATTCGGCCTGAAGAAGCTCTTGCAATAAGAGCGAAAGTCTCGCCAAAATGTGAGTCCCAATGGTTTCTGTTGGTATCTTTAAATTCTTGTCCATATCATGAATGCAGAAACCCAAGATGAGAGAAGTGTCCATTCTTTGATGAGATATATAGTCATTGGAGGTCATTCATAAATACGCACTCGAGTGTGAGAATATATAATATCAGACCATGCCACATGACCCTCTTATGTTCTTACCAAGTGTAACCTAAAAACTACCCAGTCAGCGCTAATTTGGAGAGGACTTTGACATGTCAATTTCACCTAATGCATTATCCATGTTGAAGATGTCAAGGGCTCATAAGCAAGTATTTAGCAATGAAGTGAGCCCTTGATATTCTGGGTGGGATAGTCAGGACTAGAAATAAGATTCGACCGCTTACAGATATTCGCAATCTGGTGGTAGCTTACTCTCACCCCCTCAAACGTCACTGTTTTCAATATAGTATCAAGAACATGACAAAGTGCTCTTATAAATAGATAATAATTTTCGGCCTTTAGAGTGGTCATTTGATATAAGGTAATAAGCGTGTCATTAAAACACTGCATCGTCGGCCGAGTATACATGTCGCAGATGGTAGTTTCAAAGAGCATTGTCGTGCACCAATATATCTCAAATTCAGTCCAGAAGGAAAATAACTCATTGTCAAGTGGAAGCAAGTACACGTGGAAGTTATGACTCGTTGATTTATGGTACTCTAACCTAGAAGTAAAAAAAGAAAGCGAAAAAAAAAAGCCCCAGCGGTGCACAATACGACATTGACAAGTAAACAGACTCTCAGCTGCATGCTGAGCAAAGTCTCTTCTATTCTTGCGTGCCAACGTGCTTGCCTGCCTGCGTGCCTTCGTGTGCTACCCTCTTCCCGCCAACGTCACTCTCTTTTCTCTTCTCTCTTCTCCCACCCCCTCTCTATCTCCCCCGAGGATAAGTAAAGCTAAACAACAGCGGACAGTCGTGTATCTCATATAGAATGCGTGTTTTACCCTGTTGAGCAGATGCACATTGGTGTGTAGTGCTTTAAATTGACAGTAAACCGTTTGTTTTCAAAATAATAGACACCATTGAAGCCATTGAAGTTTGTGCTGCGGTTTTGTCCCCGCTTTATTGTCCAAATTCAAAAGAGAATGAGACCAGTGATGTTTGCTGGCTTTCATCAAGGTACTTTTTGATGTAGATAAAACCCAGTAAAGGAACGTTTACACCTTTCCATTTGATCAAAAACGGCACAGAATACTAACACAGTTTCTACTATACACAGAACCCAATATTACTTTCACTATGAGCACCTTTTTTCCAATGCAGCTAGTCTGAATATTAGGGAAACTATGGCGAGATTTGCGTTAAAGCAATGCATGGTGAACCACACAGCCCTGTTAATATTCAGTTCAGATTGAATTGTGCTGATACACAGAAAGTCCAAAGCTAATGTAGATTGAAGTCCTATTGTATATACAGTGGAACCTCTCTATTTGGACCATCTTTGGGTCCAGTGCTTGGTGGTCGCACTGGGGAGGTGGTCTTTGTACAGTGTACCATTTTGGTAGTTTATGATTTGAAACCGTGAATAGTGGTCTTATGATAGGAATTTGTCTCAATAGAGAGGTGGTCTTAATTGGAGGTTCTACTGTACTGTTCACATGTGTCAAACTGAGGACGAGCCTAAAAGAAATGTCGCCCAGGTGGCTACATCAAAACCTAGAAGCACGTGTCATGCGACTAATATAACAACCAAACAGTAAAATGTGATAACCGCTGAAGGTTTTACCACTCTTCAAGGAGCCATCCATCATCTTTTCTAGAACTTTAACCTCGCCTCCTATATAAAATCAATGTTAATATGTAGAGGTGTTGCAATGCCCACGGGCGTGCTCCATTCGATATCCCCAAAAAGTTCACGTCTCTATGGGTGGGTTTATCAGGAAGTGGGATGTGAGAAAATAGGTCGTAAACAGGGATGTTGAGGGAAAGGTAAAAAAAGGTACGTGAGATTTCAAGTAAGTGGGATGTGAGATAAAGTTAAAAAAGCGGGGTGTGGGATTTCAAGGAAGTGGTATATGGTGAAAAAGTCTTAAATTTTGTAGGGTGTGGTGAAAGAGGGGTGTGGGATTTCTTGACGACTTTGTAAACCCACTTCAATACGTGCTTGAAAGTCACTGATCACCGATGGATCCAGGGGGGGGTGGGGGGGTGGCTTTGGGGGCTTAAGCACCGCCGCCCTCCTCCGCTCAAGCCCCTTTCCCTAACACGCGCGAGAACCTACCCTCTTTCCAATTTTTTGTAAGTGTCCACTTTCACAAGAAAATGCTCTAAAGCTCTATCCTTATCTAAGTCAAGCACCCACTGCTACTGACCTATACTCATAACCCCCCCCCCCCCACACACACACATATACTCTCAAGCCCCATGCCTTCTCTCAAGCCAAGCCCTACCCTCCAACTCTATAGGCTATAATCACACAAACTTCCACCTTCTCTCTAAGTCTCCCCGCCCAACTACAATAAGCTCTCCCCCTCTCAAGCTCCTACCTTCTCTCAAGCCAACCCCCCCCTGGCCATATGCTCACAAGCCCCCCCATACTCTCAATCACTCACCTTCTCTGAAGCCTCCCACCCCGCACCACCCAATTTGTCACCATCTCTCAAGACCACTCCCTGCCATATATCCACAAGCCACCCATTCTCTCAAGCCCTCATTTTCTCTCAAGTTACCCTTTCACCCTTCAAGCGCATACTCACAAGCCCCCCCATTCCCTCAAGTCAAGCCCCCCCCCCCCCGCAATATACTCTTTCTCTGGCATTCTCTCAAGCCATCCATTCTCTCAAGCCCTCACGTTTTCTCACTTTCTCTCAGGTTACCCCTTCACCCCTCAAGGGCATAATCAGAAGCCCCACCCCCTCCCCCCCCCCCCCCCCCATTCTTTCAACCACATCCCCCAGCCATGTACGCAAAGCCCCCCCCTCCGCTCTCCCCCTTTCTCGGACATTGTCTCAAGTCAAGCTCCACCTCCCTCCTCCCTATCCTCTCACAAGCCGCCGCCATCTCTCAAACCCACTCCCTACCATATACTCACCAGCCCCTCATTCTCTCAAGCTCTCACATTCTCTCAAGCCAAGCGCCCCTTATCCCCCCCCCCCGCCCCAACACCAGCTATATACTCAGAAGCCCCTGCTTTCCCTCAAGATACCTTTTCCCCTCAGGCGCATGCTCACAGATACCCATTCTCTCAAGCCAGTCCCCTCCTCAGCCCGCCCCCCTCCAATACTCTCACAAACAGCCGCCATCTCTCAAGCTTGCTCTGCGTGACATATACTCAAAAGCCCCACCTGCATTCTCTCAATCACCGATGAAAATAATGTTTAGTTTGTATTTTGAAATTTTTGTTCTTATGTTGTTATCTTTATATAACTACCCCTTCAAGTTATCAAAATCTCCGTCCTCGGGTCGTGGCCACGCGAAACCATAATTTCAAGCACTGCCCCCCTTCGATTCCTGGAGAATGGCTTCAATGGCTGGAATTTAGGCATGAAATTCAAACGACAACCACATCTTGTGAGGTTAAGAGAGTTTATTTTGTGTGTTGTTGTTTTAATGGGAGTAGAGTGAGTTCTCAATTCCTATTGGCTGAAGTAGACCACGTTAGACAGATATATTCTCACTTTTATAAAACCAGAACAGCGTGAAAATAGGGTGATAATAGGGTGTAAGCAGGTGATAACATGGTGACAACAGGGTGATAATAGGGTGATACCCAAACCTATAAGCATCTAGACAGATGGCAGGTTTGCCAACTTTGAAAATAAGCAACAAGAGAAACACTTTATTATGATTTATGATTGAACAGATGGAAAGAAAAGGAAATATTTCACCTTCCGTGTTGATAGCAAAACTCATTCTTTGTTTTCACTCAAAGCACAGTTACTAAAAATATGCAACATCAGATCTTGGACAGGAATGAGTATTGTAAACAACAATCAAATATGAATTCAATGGACACCTAACATATCATGTGTCTAGATATCAAGTTTTAGTCACTCATATCGATCTACATTATACATAGGCCTATTTACGCTACTAATATTACAGTTTTCAGCATATGCTGAAAAACAATCCCACGGTCCATAATTTTAAGTCATGGAGTGTCGTAATACATGTAGGCATGCGAAAATGTATCTATGTGTTTAGATATCAAGTTTTAGTCACTCATATAGATCTACATTATACATAGGCCTATTTACGTTACTAATAGTTTTAATCATGTGATGAAAAAATCCACGGTGCATTATTTTAAGTCATGGAGTCTCGTAAAACATGTGGGTATGCAAAAATGTAGAATATGTATTACGTATCTAGATACAGAGAATACAAATTGAGTATAAAACACATTAGGCCTACTTGCTAATTGCATAATGCAAATGATTTTTCTCACCCAAGGAGCCCGGCAGGGCGAATCAAATGCAATTAATACGTGAGCTGTGTAAAAAATAAGATTTTTAGCACGACTTTCTTTGTTACATGTCGTGATGGGACACCTGATACCAGGAATGGTTAAGCCCTCAAGCAAAATGGATCAGTGTTTACCGGAAAGATATCGCTCCCGTCATTGAAGTAGTGTGGATCCATGCGATCAGCGAATAAACAAATGCAAAACTAATGGGCAAAATGTGAGTGGAAATGCCACGGGTAAAAAAGAATGGAGAAAATTGTGAGTCCATTTCAAGTGTTTGGTAACCCAAGAAAAATACGGACCACTGCTGGTAAAGAAGATGATACGTCTATTTTTGTGAATCACCTATGTGTTATTTTAAATATTAGACAGAAAATACCAGTACACAATTGTCCAAAAATCCAATAACAGTTCAAAATATAAAATACTATTAATTATTTGTTGATATTTTGAACTATTATTTGATTTGTTTATGTATCAAATAGATATCGTTTAAGAATATAACAACACGTTCATATCCTTTGTATAGATGATATAGATAATATAAAGTAGAGAAGTATTTTAGTCAGATGTAGGCGTGGACACCATTCAAGCGCACATATTATATATACACATATACACATATTTATGCGTCTGCTCAAAACCAATAGTGTCATGTGACTCATGTCATATACACGTACTCTTAAAAAGCTGCAAAAAATAACTCATTACATCACGAATTCTGCTTTTCAGCCGGTGTGTCCAATTTACAATGAAAAAGGCAAATTTCCTGTCAGCAGTTGCAGCTCATTTTCATAATCATCTAATCACAATAGGATGAAATCACCAAACCGAACTCCGGCAAGGATAGTGTTTCAAACTGCAAATGTATCTATAGTGTGCATTGCTGATTGTGGAGCAAATTTCAACAATTCATAAATAGGCTGATATACCAGTGAGAACACAACAACTTGTACAATAGATTCACTTTAAAACTCTGCTTACGGCATATGTGATCAGATTTGTTAGCAGTTATTTCATATTTTCAAACGACTCATTTACAAATGTAAAAAAACAACAACAACAAAATACTCAACATCAGTTTTGTTATTGGATTTCAATTAAATTTTCTTAAAATGAAATTGATAAGTTTGCAGTCACTACTATACTTCTTTAGATACACCATACCTTACACCATAAAAAATTCTTTAATGACTGACCACTAATTGTTGCATGAGCGCGTAGTTTGTAAATAATGATTAACTCTACTAGTATTCAAATATCCAAATTGATCGAAAATTGTTCATAAATTTCTATTGGGATAGTGATGTGGCTAAGTTAAATTTGATTTAAAACGTATAAAAACTGATCAGCATTTTGCTTGTTTTGTAGTCTAGAAGTGTAACGAAATGTTCAATGAGTCGTTTGAAATGCTACATGTATGTATGGATATTCTAATATCCCAATTGACGAATATAACTTTACATTTTTATATATGTCAACATATTTGTATTGGGTTAGTGTCCTATACCATGCATTGCCAGTCTAAGCCAGTCATAACAAAAATACAATGTGCTGTGAAAATAATAATTATCATGTTTTATTCCATGGTGCTCACCTGTGGTAATAACAAGAATTTCACACTTTTCAAACATGCACTGGATGTTTTTAACCACAGGGCACAACTGGTAGTTTGAATATTTTGACAGTACGTTCTTTCCCGTCGCTGCATGACTATGCCATGTAATGAGAGAACGCTTACACACTCCGTACTGGCTCTGTACTGACTAGCTACAATCAGACAACCGATCGTAGTTTAGCATGTCAGACTTCTTTCTCCACTGTCGCAGTACTGCCTCAAAAACATAGTTTCGCAGCACTGACCACGCACCCATTGTCTCCTTGAGTGTTTTGCAGTAGAGAGGCAGTAGAGAAGTAGTACTGCCGGTTGTGCCATAGTCTTTACGAATTCCGAAAACGTAGATTCTGAAATTCTACACTATACTTATGCGCTCTTACAATACATGTGTTATACTCAAGATCACCATAATATACGGCAGACTGACATCTTTTCTCTGGAGCACATAGTCATCTCTTCAACTGAAATCAAAGTAATCCATTTCTTTGCAGAAATTGTGTCAGTAAATCACAACAATAGTTTTTATATGAAGCTAGGATGATTTCTGGTAGAGTAAGCGTATAATTGCCCATGCCCATGATGCATTACTGATATGAGGGAATATATGCATTTGATTGCTCAGTTCTGAAGTTAATGTCAGCAAGAAAAATGGTACAATGATAGATTCCATGAAATAAGACAGAGACTAAAACAAAACAAAAACCACTGGTTGAGAATAAGTGAGTGAGTGAGTAAAGAAGTAAGTAAGTAAGTAAGTGAATGAGTGAGTGAGTGAGTGAGTGAGTAAGTTAGTTAGTAAGTAAGTAAGTTTATGCATAATCGAAATAGACCAACCATTACATTAGGTGCTCTTAGCACTCCGGTTGAAGAAGGCTAATGTTCCCGATTGCTCCAAAATGTGACTGTCACAAGTAGGAAGGCAATGGCGCAGTCGGGCTCTCAATTGACTCTATTGCTGAATTGCATCAACTATTGACACATGAGCTTCTCAGCCACACGGGCCTACTTACCTGTATGTACTGATGAACTATGTTTGATTTAATCAGATTGAAATAAATAGACAAAATCTGAAATCAAGTCTCCAGTCATCATCTTTACAATGCAGTGAATATTTGAATAGTTGATACAATCCGAAGATGAATAGCAATATCCCCTGTAAAGATTATATTTTCCAATATAACAAGAATAAAAGTTTACAATTTGGATGTACATATACGTGCATATATAACGAGCAAAAAGAAACAATGAGAGTTTTCAATTAGAAACTCCTGATATATCGTCATTGAAAAGAAGGTGAAAGCATGAGCTGAAAAAGAGATACCATCATCCAATTATCAATTACCATTCAATTATCAGGAATCACTCTGCCCCTAGCATAAACATTTCTTATTTGACATCTATGCAGACTCTAACAAACAACCAGCAAAATGCAGATGATATTGCTCTTCAGAGAGTAAACAAAGTCATTAATGTCCTTTAGTCTACTTCGGAGAAAATGTAAAGGCTAATAAAGGTAGATATTTACATGAAAGAAGAAGCCAAATGTGTAAATTGGCCATTGCTCTTCAAAGTAGAAAAACCCGGCACATTCTGCACTTTCATTTTCGTACCAATCAAGAGAAACCACGCCAATCCATGCTACTTTTAGACCAAAGTAGCTAGGAAGATTGGCGACAAAAATGCAGACTACCTAGGCATGCAATGTCATCATGGAGAACAAGGCATTGCTGGACAGTCATAAAACACTACATCTAAGTTCTCTCTCTTTTTGCTGTGATTGCCCAGGTCTGATTTACTTGATCTCTTTGCTCTGTATGAGTGTCAGACATGTTTTGAAGCCGTGTCTGGTGACTTTTATTCTCTGACGGATATCCGCCCAAAATAATGTTGACTGTGTTATGTCCTCGAGCTCGGTCACTGAGTCCCGATGTTTACATGAAGATGGATACACCCAGCGAGCTCCCGTAGGGAGTGAGTAGGCTATATGGGAGCTCGGTGGGCGTGTCCATCTCCATGTTAACATTGGGACCTAGTGACCGTGTCCTCGAGACAGGCTTTGGAATGCAGTTTGTAGCCAATACAAGTTCAGTGGAACCTTCAATTAAGACCACTTCTCTATTGAGACCACCTGCATAATAAGACCACCTATCACGGCCACAAAACTTCATAAAGCTACCAAAACGAGGCTCTGTATAGTGACCATCTCTCTAATGAGACCACGTGACATTGGTCACAAAGGTGGTCCTAACAGAGAGGTTCTACTGTATCTATACTATACATCTCTAATCAAAAGTACGTCGTTATATTGATTAAATAACACCACCATTTGTTTAGAAATCAGGAATTGTGTTTAAGCCATTATGATTTTTTCTCTGTTTTGGATCAGAAAATATTCCAAATCTAATGAGGGAGGGGGGTAAAAACCATTAAAATAAAAACATGTTTTGTGGGCTATCTGAAAAATCTAATGAGGGAGATTGAAAAACAATAAACATGTCTAGTCTAGGACTCACAGACCAACAACACCGCTGTTGATGGCAATTTTATGGGCATTTCAAATCAAATCATTAATTAAATTAGACATAAAACATGTCCATATAACAATATGACAATATAATTTGGTGGAGTGGCTCAACACATTATTTTGTTTTTGTTTTTGTTATGCGCTAGGTAAAACTAATGAGGGCGATGGTCTAAAACAGAGAAAGAAAAACATGGTGGCTTATCTGGAGAGAAACAACGTACCTCTTATTTATCTGCTCAAGGTCTTCATTTGTATATGTGCATGGTCATATAATAATGATGACCTGGCACTGGTGGGAGGTGATAACATTGTCGTGTATCACAAACAACAGCTCATATGTTGTACTCACAAAGACGCATACGGAAATAATTAGTTCAGTTTGTATACAAAACGTTGAGATACGATTCATTGTGTGCTATTATAACATGTTCACAATGAGTATCAGATGGCATGTCTTGACATCTGATTCTCAGAATGAAAATGTCGAATATGCTAATTGTTTTCACATAATTGGAGTGAGAAAAGTGTCATCATGACCTTGACGGGCGACACGTGACTCACATTTCACATGCATGTATTAGTATTTTAGACTCAATAGAGTTAATGGAATTTAAAGAAGTTTAGTTTTGAAAACTAATAGAGAGTTTTACCTCCTTGGCATTTTTGTACAACCCGATGCCCTGAAGACTGCTCCAGCATATAGCCGTAACTGCCCATATCACGTTACATTGACGCCATGTCACCATTTTGTTGTTTTGACGTAACACCGGACTTGTGCTCTGGATGAACACATGTATGTTCGCTTCCGCTTAATCATCAACTCCCGGAGTCACTAAAATAATCACTTCTTTAATGAGACCATTTGGCCCATGTCACTCAGTCGATTCATTTAATCTTTTGTTTTGGTGGTGGTGGTGGTTTGGGGCGTTGGGGGGAGGGGGAGTGAGGGAGGGGGGAGGGAGGGGGGAGGGAGGGAGGGGGAGGGAGGGGGGGAATGCGGGAGGGAGGTGTTAGTGAGAGAACAATGCATATTCGGCTCCCAGAGACGCACTTTCTACGCAAAGCGACTAGCCAACAAAGCCAGTGCCATACCAACTACGCCACATCCACAAGGCTAAAAGACCTTTGCTTTGCTTTGACTAGTCGCTTTGCGGCGCAGTCGACCCAGAGGTCCGGGGTTCAATACCCACCCAGGCCAAGTCAAAGACTGTATAAGTCAACTTGGTTCTGAATGTACTAAAAAGTACCATGCATGTTAAACCTCAACTATAACCTTACTAAATTTCATATCAATGCATGCGAATCTCAACAATACACTAGATCTGCTAGAGTGATGACTGTTTCTTGTAATAGTATTGACCACACCTGCATATGCCCCTGGGCACGTGTATTCACGTGACCCAGTTTTGATGCTGAAGGGGAGATAACATACAGCACACCCAATAGTAGACGCTCCTACCCACAACCATAAGAGATTAAACTCTATTTTCTAAAAAAAAAACAAATACTTAAAATTACAATGAAATCCACACATCTCGGAAAAATGCCCACCTAGAAGTACTCCAGGCATTGGTGGTTCAGTGGTAGAATGCTCGCCTGCCATGTGGCCAGCCCGGGTTCGATTCCCGGCCAATGCAGTTTTGTACTGTGTAAATAGCAGCGTAAAAAGAGGTACAAAACATTAAGGACGCAGTCGTGCAGACCATAGGCGTGTAAGATAGTCGCACACG
>CM032662.1:30560286-30573129 GCA_019095985.1 Streblospio benedicti | reverse complement strand
AACCAGGGTTTCCCCAAAAAATTCTTGGTGAAAATGGAGCCGCCTTTTTGACGTTGGGGCCGGGCCTTTAGCCGCTTTAAAGGGCCAGTGTTTTTAAAAATTAAAATCGCTTTTAACCCGATTGGGTCGCCCTTTTGGGTCCTTCAGCCCAGGTTTTTTGGGGAAAAAATTTTTTTTGGTTTTTAATTATTTAATTCTTTCATTCTCCTTAATTTTTCAATATTTTTTTCCTTTTTAACCCTCAACTTAAAACAATAATTCTCTCAAAACTCTAAAACAACTTTTTAACTAACTAACTAACAACTAATAACTAAAAACAACTAACCAACTAACAACTTTTTAATAACTAATAATAATAATAATAAAAAATTTAATTATTAATTAATTTTTATTAATTATAATTTAATATGTATGTTTTGTATTTTGTATGTTGTTTGTCCCCAAAAGTAGCGGGCGTACGATAAACCTTTTCTTCAAACTTTAACCTTGGGATGAGGGACACCGAAGTGATTGATTTTGGGAGTCTGCCAATTAAAACTGGCCTCTAAACCCATTCATGACATTCTTCTGATATTAATGCAATTAACCCAACAAAAAAAAAATCCATTTTCCCAATCAAGGCAAATATTGATTTTGGGTTTGAAACTGATATTGTTTGTGTCTGTTATTCAAATAGTACTATTGTAGGGCAACACAAATATTTTTTTCCCTTTGATATATTTATTCTAATTCTGGGTTTTTTCCTCAAATTATTTTTTGATTGTAAAATATACATCATTTCCCCTATATATCTTATTTTCCCATAAGTCAACGTCTTTAGCGACGCAGTGTTTTCTTTTTTATCTGTTTTTTTCTTTTTTTTTTTTGTTCACAAATTCCTCATAGATCCCAGAAATCCACCTAAGGACACTGCTTAATAGCATATCCAAACTATAAACTAAATCTCTCCCAAAAACATCTTTCCCCAAACCCGAAACATATTAAATCAAATATTTTTGGAAAGGGTACTAACCCGATTTTCCCGATTTATCGGCAAGTTTTGCTGAACAATGCATCCCCCGACCGTTGCCCTTTCTAGGTGCTGGGGGGTTGTTTGACGCTGGTTATTTTCCGGGGCTCCCAAGAAAAGCCCCAGGAAACGACAGCCAATAGGAAGAAAACTTGCAGCAAAAAACATTTCTTTTTGGGGGCCCGGGGGTGCGGTGCCAACTATGAGTTTAAAAGGGTCCTTGAATGAATACACATTTAAAGTCTGGCCTAGTTACCTATTTTTTTTGATGGTTTCAAAGTGATGATAAATTTGGCCTGAAGTGGAGTGGGAGCCCCCCGATTTTTTGTATGTAAGTAGTGTCACACCAATTTCTCTCATAAACTTTTGGGTATATTTATTTTTACAGCAAATGAAATAGTATAATTTAAAGGTTATAGGCAAGCATGTTACAAGATGTAATAAGTTTAAGAGTGTATAAAGTAAAAACAAACGTACCTAATGGTCTTCTTCTTCCGTGTATGCCAACGTACTTTTTTAAAATTGCATTTGTAGCCATTTTTTTGCACTGTGTGTTTTTTTTATTTTTTAAAAAATTGTTAAAAAAAATTTGTTTTAAAAAATACCCGCATCAGCTGCACGCGGGACGGATCGTCACTGGCGAATTACCGACATGAGGACGTTGTACACCTCCTAGACGACGACAACAACGAAGATTTATTTATATTTCCCACCTGCCTGGCACGAAGCTTGAAAAGAACCACTCATGCGTGCAATTGGGGCTAGGTATGGGGTTTCTTTGCAACACCAACCTTAACTCATATAGATTTTATTAAAGCGTACAAACGACATGTTCTTTTAATGAAACCCCATTTTATGCCTCCCGCACCAGTGGTTTACATTAAATCCTGTGAAACTACGGCGTCGACACTGTTCACTACAGGCATATTATGTATTGCATGACAATACAAATATTTGAAAAACATTCCAATAGAATCTCTGAAAACACGAGGTCAATACGATGTCTGCCAGACACTGACTAGCATGATTGTGATTTACATATGATCCAGTGTATCATGAATAAAGGGGTTTCTCGACTTGTGAAAGTGCGTGTTCAATAGTCTAGGACCACATTGTAAAATATGCATTACTGTGTGTTAAAAGCTTTTCTTCACTTGTTCTTGTGTCATCCGTGGAACCAGGAACATCATGTGAAAGTCAAAATAATCTGTGACTATATATGATAGAATTTTCTATGTATATTTTGATTGTACATGTTTACAATCCGCGAACAAATATAAGCTATTCTAATCGAATCTAGATAATAATAATACGCTTACATGAAATATAATCTCTACCTGCTATCCTGTGGTCAAAATAGAAAAAAAACTGCTTAGGGGTGAAGAGGGTGGAAAGGGTGGGTGGGAAGCTTATATGGAAGTTGGGGGGAAAGCCTAAAAGGGGTGAGGGAAATGAGACAAAGAGAGAGAGATGTAAGATTTCTTGTCCCCTTATAAACCTCCCCCAAATGAATTGCAGGCACCACGTTTCCCCAAACAATATCTTGTTATGTGTCAGAAGTGAGCATGCCAGTTACCTGTTTGACGTGGTCCAGGCCCTGGTCGAGCCAGTCATTATACACCATGTCCGCCACCTCCTTGCCCCCAACAGTTCCAGACAGGTGAGGCCGGTCCGTGAAACGTCTGGAAACATACAGCCGATGCTGAGACTCGTATTGAATCTTGATTAGTCTAGTATGTCTGCATTGCAAATGACCTTAAATGGTGGTGGTTAATGAGTATTACAAGGGTTACTGCATTTTAACGCCGTCAGCTCTAGGGTTCTGATCTCATTGCGTCGCTTCAGCTCAGCTGCTGAAGCAAGCATTGTGTTTCGTTCGTTTGTAACTAACTAACTAACTAACTAACTAACTAACTAACTAACTAACTAACTAACTAACTAACTAACTAACTAACTAACTAACTAACTAACTAACTAACTAACTAACTAACTAACTAACTAACTAACTATGTATGTATGTATGTATGTATGTATGTATGTTTGTGTATGTGTGTATGTATGTATGTAAACCAATGTGTAACAATGTATGTATGTATGTATGTATGTATGTGTGTATGTGTGTCGTATGTGTGTTTATGTATTTGTGTTTGTCTCCGGACAAGCTAGCGGGCGTACCGATGAACCAATTTCGTTCAAACTTTACACAACTATGAGGTATGAGGCGACACCGAAGTGATTCGATTTTGGGCAGTCTGCCAATTAAACTGTGCTCTCTAGAAGCCCATTCATGACATTCTTACTGATATTCAATGCAATTAAGCCAACAAGACAAAAATCCATATTCCAATCAAGCAGCAAATATTGATTATTGGGTTTGAAACTGATATTGATTAGTGTCTGTTATTCAAATAGTACTATTGTATGGCAACACAAATATCTTTTCCCTTGATATATTTATTCTCATTCATTCTGATATTTTCTCCTCAAATTCATTAATTGATTGTAAAGTATACATCATTTCAGTATATATCTTAATTGCCCATGAGTCAACGTCGTTCTAGCGACGCAGTGTTCTTGGAACACTTTTGATCTAGTTAATTAAGTATTCAGGTTGGCTCTCGTCTGTTATTTGAACATAGCAGCACGATTATCTGTTGTATAAACTCACCGGTAGGTCACATCCTCTTCAGTGTGTTCGTCACCTTCTGCGAAGAAGAAGTCACGGGCATCCAGAATCCCGGGCCAGGAGGTTTCTGTTGGCGTGCCACGTCCTCGGAAAATTGACCAGACCTGAAGGAAGGACGCAAAGAATGCATTAGAATGACCATTGCACAGAATTCTACTCACACTACACTGCCCATAAGGTTTGTTACAGTGAATTGCATAACTTAATTTAGATTATCTCGCTCTTGAATTGTTAGCAAATGTGATATCAGACAAATACACGGATCACAAAATATAGTTTAATAAAACACAATTCCAAATACTGAAACACTCCAGAATCATGAGCTCTATATTGTTTCACTGTCAATGTCTTTTTGTTATGCTTTGTTTCAAATAGCAAGATTTTAAATACATTGAAAGGAATTTTAAATACAAAAATGAGAATGCATGTAACTATAAAGCTGATAATAATTTTAGAAGAATAAAAAGCATGCATTACGATGATATTCTTACCTGTTTCTTGTTATCTCTCCCATAAAACGAAACACCATTATGGGGGTCGGCAATCTCTGCAAAAATAATGCCCAGGCTTCACATATCCATTGGCCTTTTGTCGTCGTAGACGTAATTCAACAACACTTCAGGGGCGCGATAGACTCTTGTACAACGTTGCTGGTTCATAGGGGCCGTGTCAAGATTGTTCCTGGCCAGGCCGAGATCTGCAATCTTCAGGGTACCCTCGCTATCCACCAGCTAGGATGTTGGCGGGTTTGAGGTCCCTATGGACGACCTGGTGCTCGTGCATGAAGTTTAGACCTTTGCAAAGACCGAGCATGATAATGTTGAGGTCGTATATGTCTGGGGTGTGCGCGTCAGATTTGATAACGTCGTGTCTTTACATTTAAATAGTAGTTCGATCTCTCGTTGGATACACTTTTCCAAATCATTGACCAAAAGATCGAGTGTCTCTGGGTCACGTCTTCCGATGCGCATCTTTTTGAGAGCCATTTCATTGTGGTCGCCGTGTCTAATCGCCTTGCTGACTGCTCCAAATGATCCAGAGCCGACTTTCTTTAGAATGAGGAATTTGTCAAGGGACTCGACGGGAACCTCCAACTTGCGCTGCAGCTGGCGGTGGTAGACTGGGATGAGACTGGAACAAAATGAGAGATGAGCAGTTAGGGAGAGTAATCTGGATTAAAACTTACAAGCATGGCGATTCTAAGTTTGCGGCTTCTGTTGCATAAATAATGAGTAGGCAGAATTTATTTGATTAAACGGCATGTTTTAACACAACTTTCCCAATCGCTTTAAAATAACTTGCCTCCACTGGTATATACATCTGTTGTGTATCGTAAATTTCTATAATTTGCTTTTCAAAATTATATATTTTTACCAATGTAAACTAAAAAAGACGACCTATTTTACCATTATGAATAAATCAGACCCTAGAAATATTACAATATTCTGCTTTGAAAAAAAATACTTCTTAAAAAAGGCCTAGAATAGTGTCCACCTCACTGGCAGAACCATAGAGCCGCCCACCCCCACCCCCACCCCCACCCCCACTACCCAATAGAAAATAGAACGTCCTTGATTAGTTTTCAGCATTTTCAAGCAAACCCACACGTGGACGTGTTTATCATATTCAAATCAAATGATTTACTCAATTGTGCTAGCAGCCCTAACTATCTGAAAACCTGGATCTGCCGGTACTCGTAACGCTAAAATCTGGGCTTGAAATACGATAGTACACATCAACAAAAAGCTATCTACAAAATTACTCCACATCCAACATTTCGATGCATTCAATTGATAGTCAATGCTTATTGAATCGTGAATTCATTTTACAAATGGCTGTCGTTGAAATGAACTATCGAAAACCATGCAATAGCAAAACACACAACTGTTGAACTTATTTAGTAAAGCTGCACTTACTTTTTGGTAACTCTCCTCTCCTCTGCTCCGGTGTAGGGTCGTGGCACAGACCACTCGGTGGTCGCAGGCACCATGGCCTCCCACTCCTTCTCGGCTTCCTCGTCTGTGGCTGACGTGGGGCAGGCTGGCACGTACTCAATAACACTGCCGACTGCAGAAGGGGGCGCGGGGGCCGACTTCTCGTGGCTGCTGCCGCCATAGAGGTCGACGGCGTAGGCAGGGACATCGATGGCTCCCTCGTCGCTGACAGGGCGAGCAGGGCGGTATTCTACGAACGCAGACGGCGAGTCGGGGCGGGCGTACACGGGGATGATGGTCCTCTCGTCATTAACAAGGCGGTATTCTACGGATGCCGACGGCGAGTCATACCGGGCGTACGCGGGGACATCGATGGCTCTCACTCTTCCTTGACTGGGATAGCAGGGCGGTATGCTATGGGCGTGGACGATGAGTCGGAGCGTTCGTACAAACCGACGGCGGCGGCGGCGTACGCGGGTATGGCTCTAGCTCTCTCGTCGCTGACAGGCGGTATTCTACGGGCGAGGGCGCGGATGGCTCGGACTCGGGGCGGTCGTTAACTCGAGCGTCGTAGGAAGGGACCTCGTTAACTCTAGCGTCGTAGGAAGAGCCCTCTGGGACGCCCCAGATACTCTCCAGGCACGCTCGCTTGGCTGGGCGTGTGTCTTCTTCTTCAGACGGCAGGTAGGCGTCTTCCTGGGAACTCGACACAACAGCTGCAGGGGTCTCTCCATACTGGAGCATCAGATTTCTTCTCGCCCTGCGGTGAACACGTGCACGCCCCATTTCCACTAGGTTGACAGTTCCACACAGAACTACAGAAATATCCTTTGTCAGTGTGACTTCACTATTTTCTTGTATCCTTGTGTTTCTCGACGAATTCTATACTAACAATATAGATATCCGACTTCGTACGTAAAGAATTATTAACAACAAGTGTGCAAAAATGTATCCAATTGAAGAAATTATAAGAAAATGTGAAGAAATATATCCAAGTGTGCTCTTGCTTCGATTGCAATTCGAAAACTGGACTGCAAAAACGTTGTAAAGACTTATATATAAAAAGGTTTGACCAATGAAAAGCTGAGAATTTTACGGCGGTGAGCAAAAAAGTGGGCAATTAACGACGTACTAGTGAATCCAAGTTCAGTTACAAGTGACACCTTTGAAGTTATGGCTGTATTTAGCTTGTTGTAGCTATATATAGCTGGGAGATGCCTCAAGTCAGAAGCGCCATTGTTCTAGTGTCAGCCTTTGAGTAGGCTACTTTGAAAAGTCCTGGCTAATGCATTTGGCGAAAAAGAGCTAAGCCAAAATTAGCCATGGTAATGGAAAACGGACAACGGTTTTACTCAAAATATTTCAAAGAGATTATTTGAAATAGTTCTATAAGGAGTGTTCCTTTTTGATTAAGGGTGACACTTACATTGGTTTATACATTACCTTGTGCTGGTTTTTGGATTTTGAAACATTTTATTATTATTCATGTTGAATGTTTCTATTATAAAAAGAACATGCTACTAATTTTCATAAATATATGTGTAAGCTTTTTGGACTTGTACACGGCTCCTGGTACTGGTCGAGGCGCTCACACCGCCTGGGTTCTCGTTGTGTTTGTCCCAATGATACGTAGGCCCACACTACGGTCGTATAGGGGCCTCTCCCAAGACCAGATTGACGGCCCCACACGGGGGGACGATGCACTGGTGCTGGTAGCGACGGCTTCAGACCGTGGCACAAGCCAAGCTGAAATGTGTATCAAAGAGGGTACTAGATCTAAGACACGTATGCACGAGGGTCTAGTAACCTTATTAATACGTGAGTTATAGTTTGAAAAGGCCCCGAATCTGCGAGATTCGGGGGTGTTGGTTCCTACAATGTTGTCGCAACAACTTCTCAAGCTAAACTGACGGCTATTCCGTCTTGGTGATGGGAAGTCAACTAAATTGTCCCATCACCTAGCAACGGAACAGAACACCACTAAAAATGTCCTGCAACCGAGCAACTGGGACACATCGGGCGACGTAAAAACACGTCATAAACAACACGTACGTCAAAATGACGTACGTATGGAAAGTGCGAGCGTAGGACGTACGGGCCATCACGGTGCGGGGTCAATATTAGGGATTGACTAGCTGATGGAGACAATGCAACAATTGTCCCACCCCGCACCTCTAACTGGCGTTAGCTCACACTCTCCCAAAGTCACCATGGTGGGACCAGGGCTTCGCTTCTACGGAAGAACCAATCTCAGGAACCGGAAACTCCTATAACAAATACATAGGATGATTAGCTTGGCTGCTCCTCACACAAACACGAACCGGAAAATCCACAAATGCATAGGATGATTCCTCCCTCCACACAAACACGCACACATGCTCCTCCCTCCCAGCTTGGGCTAATGGTCCTGCCAACGACCGGATCGCCAGCCCGCACCCTCTACTGCAGATCAGACCCTGCATTCCAGGCCAGATCCGGTCCGTGGGAGTCCGTCTCGCCCTGGTCTTGGTCCTGGCAGGGTCCTTGACCAGGGTCCACGTAGTCTGAAACAAACAAACAAACATTCAAATCGAGCAGCCAAACCAACGGACTTCATCTTTTGCCTGTATCAAAATCAAAATAAAAAAAATAAAAAAAAAAAAACATGTAAGGACTGGGGAAGTTATCAAATTATAAAACTACAGAGCGAACAGGGAGCCCTCCCCAGTGCATCACAGTTACCCCCGGACAAGAGTATTGCTGAAACAAACCTTCAGGGGAGTAAACTCCCCCTAACTGCTTTCATCAGCGACACTCCAGACCCAGAGATGACAATGACCACAAATTTTGACGGGCATGTTCAACATTAACAAAAATTATCCCTAGGTTGAACACCCGAGATACTGAACAATGCGAAGTGCTGACAAGCACCCAGTATCCCAAATCTTTCTCACATGCCCTATTGATCTTAAGGATCTTACTGTCATCCCACGAGTGCCACCAACACTAGGCAGACGTGAGTGACGTGGTTGTCCTTTCACACGCCATTCGTGTGAACCATCGGTGCAACATAGTCCCCAGCACAGTTGTCCCCAGTTCAAAGGTTTCGACCACCCATTTGTGGGTCACGTCCATAAACCAGGTCCTTACTGTGTGGATTCAACAAGGCACAATTGCCACCCAATGCAAACCACGTTTTCAGAACCTCCACTACTGGTAGTGAGACTGTCCTGGTGAAGCTGTGGCAAGCGCTCGTGCAGGCAAAAGTCCACGTGCATAGTCGGCTGACTGTCCTGGCGTACATCATGGTTTGGGTTCCTCAACTTCATCCGTACTAAAAATACTGTTTAGACACGAAACTATTTTAGTTCCACGTCATGAACAATAGATGACGTACATCTAGGCTCGAGCGGATGATGTAACAGGTGGTACCTCAAGATCAGTGCCATCATGACGTCCTCACATGCGAAAGTGAATGTTACTTCACATACATAGAGTGTGTCACGAGGCGCGATTACAAGATCTTCTATTACCACTGTGGTGGTCTAGTTCGTACTCAAGGTAGTACACGCCATCTGATCCCCCACCATGACGTAGATCCCCCAACACTTGCGAGGTTGTCTAGTGCGCAGCAATCAGTAATGGAGGAGGCCCACATGCCATCTGGTCCCACACCCGAGGGCGTAGGTCCATGACGTGGGTCCTCCAATACTTGCATGGTTGTCACGGTCAAAACAGCGTTGGAGAAAGTGTGCACGCCATCTGGTTCCACACCCCAGGGTGCAGGTCCATGACGTGGGTCTCTCAATACTTGTGTGGTCTCTCAATACTTGTGTGGTTGCCTGAGGTTCAGCAATCACTGGAGCATTTGCACTGCTAGGTGCCGCACCCGGAAATGTAGGTCCTCCACAGAGTTGTTCCTCCAGCGAGAGCCGTTCAGTTGAGAAAGAGGCCCACCGGCCACGAGAGTGGTGTCGGCACCACCCGCGTCCTCAGCCGGCGTGCGGATGGACGTAGCAGCCAGTCAAGTGGTGTTGGTGCCACCGGTCAAGCTGTCCACATTCATCTCAGCCACATCCTCCTTATCCATATTCGTTTCGTTTGTCCGTGCTATCAGTGTCCGAATCTGAGCCGGTGCTCAGACCCTTTTTCTCCACTTGGTATCACCTTTGCCATTCACATTCCGGAGCACAGCAAAACTAGACAAAACCAGAGTCGTACGTCCCAGACAATCGTTTACTTTTCCAAGAACTGTCCTGACACCACCAACAATGTCCCATTACCTAGCAACGGGACAAACACCTGCAAGTGTGAAAGAAGTGGCCCAGATTACGCCCGGATGAGCCTGTAAGTACGGTGTTCGTGGCTCCGTGTGCCTAGATGACTGCTTTGAAATAGTCGGAGGTATAAAGCAGGCTATGATTGATTGAGACTGCGAGGCTGGATAGGCTGATAATAGTATCCAAGGCGGGAAAAGTGCATTGCGCAAGATTGATATAGGTGAAAACCGAAGTATGTAAAATGTGTCTTGGGGGATTACTGTTAACGGTAACACGCCCGCCTATGACATATGACTGGTCTGAATCATAGACGGGAGGTCGTGAGTTCGCGTCCCACGATCTTCCAAAACACCTTTACATAGCCTTCCCGATTATTTCACACTTGTTGGAAGACAAGGACCCGGGTGCTTCAGGTGAAGCCACCGGGTAGTATCCCTAGTTAGAAATTCCCCAGTAAAAGCCGCGTTAGGGTATGGGAAGGGAACTACCGCCCGGGAATTCGAACTTAGAATGGGAAGCAGATTAGTATGTGTTGGCACGTTCGCTGGTCAGTCAGTAAATTATCACCAAGAAGTTGTTAAGAATGTAGGCTTCCTGGTCAGAATTCCTGATTACATTCGGCGGCGGGTAGCTAATCGAGCCACGAGGGGTGGAACTCACTCCCTCTCTCTCTCCGATGCCGAATGTAATATGCCCGAGAGGGCCAGTACGTAGTAAAGCCAGAGATGGCCAGGATAGTGCAAGGTGTAGCAGTCGGTACTAGGGCTCTATGTGACTTGTGACGATCAATGCGTCCCCTGGAGGAGAGTTGGGAGTTGGGGGAGTCTGTGAGAGAAGTGGCCCAGATTACGCCCGGATGAGCCTGTAAGTACAGTGTTCGTGGCTCCGTGTGCCTAGATGACTGCTTCGTAATAGTCGGAGGTATAAAGCAGGCTATGATTGATTAAGGCTGCGAGGCTGGATAGGCTAATAATAGTACCCAAGGCGGGAAAGTGCATTGCGCAAGATGGATATAGGTATTATAGGTGAAAACCGAAGTATGTAACCTGTGTCTCGGGTGATTAGTGTTAACGGTAGCACGCCCGCCTATGACGGTCTGAATCATAGATGGGAGGTCGTGAGTTCGAGTCCACGATCTTCCAAAACACCTTTTCATAGCCTTCCCGATTATTTCATACAAGCACCTGCACCAGAGGTTCGCAGAGGTCATGACCCTAGAGCTACGTCATTTCATACCTACGTCGAGCAAGTGCGTCGAAAAGACGCAACTCCAGTCCAGACCAGTTCCACGAGGTTTGCTGGTCACGATTTGGCTCATTAATCATATCCCTAATGTCTGTTTTACACAAGTAGTCCACTTTCACAGGTTATAACCACCCGTAGGTGATTTTCCCTCGTGTTGTTGACCACCGTGCACGGACACTAGTACAGGGACCGTCATACACGGGTGTCCGCGTTAGACTGGTCACCCTTGCCCTGTACAAGCGTCTGTGTTAGATAGGTGGCCCTCCCGGAGGTGGGCTCTTCCCTTGTCACACGTGACGCTCATGGCAGAGCAAATTCACTTCACCCAGACTCCCTTACAGGAGGCTGGGGTGCAATGATCACAGGTCAATAATTGAGCTTGTGCTAGTAAATAGCCCATGTTTGCAATGTTTTTAACACTCGTGCAGGACACATTTCTAGTGAAAGGTTGAAGCAACCAAACACCTCAGTATAAAAGTATCAAGTACCAGTCCAGGGGTTCTGACTGGTTACCCGTCAGTTACAGAACCTAATCCCAAGACTAGCAATTAACACCAGATGTAAAGTCTCATCCGCTAAATTAGACCACTCGTCAGTCGTACGTTTCACAACATCTCGCTTGACAACGCCCCCTGACTGTCCTGAGGCTGAAGACGTGCACGACGTCTCCTCCGCCACGCACCTGTGGTCCTCAGGATGGTCTAATTAGCTATCATCAGTTCAGTGGCGCGGGTTCCAGCGACAACAAATTTCCTCTCTCTCCCCCAAGTTCCAATAGGGAACTCGGTTAAAAAGAAAGAGTACTGTTAGAACTTCACATGCGAAATTTTTGGACGCTAAATAGCATCTCAGCGAAAGTGCAAAATAAGTTAGCCGTATAGTAAGGGTGTCCACCTCAACTGGCCATGTCTTACTTTGCCGAGTTCCACAGTTAGTCAGTAAGGATTCCTCTTCCCCGAACTCGTGACTGGTTTGAGGTGTGCCGAACCAACCTACTGTTCACTCAAAGGTTCACGGTTACTTTACTCACACAGCCATACATGAGGTCCACAGGCAACGTAGGGTTAGCGCACTGACTGTAAAACAGTCTATGCCGCGTGAACCCAGTACTGGCATGTGGCGTCGCATGTAGGCCATGTAAACACTCATCAGTTCATGTAACTCGTCCCCGGGTGGGCTTTAGTTGGAGGCCAGCGGATCTTAGTCTATCAAACACGGCTATCAAGTTCGCCAAGGCAATGGTGAAGTCCTCGGCCAAAGGCCAGAATATCGTCCAAGTACACATGACAATTTGACCACAAAATATTTGACAATACCATCTCCATAAGCCATACAAAAAAGCAGCCGCTAGAGATCAAAACAATGAAGCACGTACCCGTTCCCAGCACACTCCGGTTCTACCACTGGGAAGCATGTGGAGTGATGCTGACAGGTCCCTTCACTGACAACAGGGACGTCCCCGGATGGGACATCCCTTGACAGCACATGGGTGGACTCAAGCCCGTCTACGGTCCGCGTACTAACCCCAAGCCGCCAGTTACCTGGGCGGGGTGTTCGACTTTTCCTCCCCAGTGGGTATCCTCCACACTGAGTTTTAGACGACAATGCAGCATGCGAGTCTACATGCCCATCGATTGTATCGCTGTTTGAGTCCCCGACGACTCCAGTGTCTACAGACATCGAAACTAACAAGAATTCTTTCACTGGCAG
>CM032662.1:30530666-30560186 GCA_019095985.1 Streblospio benedicti | reverse complement strand
AAAGATATTCGGAGGCTGTGGGTTCGAGTCCCACTTGAGTCTGAATTCTTTGAGAAACATATGATTGACTCTACTAATCCAGATAATCCACACAGGAGCATATTAGTCTCTGTATAGTCAATACATACGTCAGTTATGCTTCACCACACTACAAAAGCATTTTACAGAATGCTTCCATTGGCACACATGCAAATATCATCCATAATCCATGGGACACGTAGGGTGTTTATGTGTGTGTGTGTGTGTGGTGGTGGTTGTGGTGGTGGTGGTGGTGGTGTGTGTGTGTGTGTGTGTGTGTGTGTGTGTGTGTGTGTGTGTGTGTGTGTGTGTGTGTGTGTGTACTAGACTACTAGTATACATTATTGTTCACAGACAAGACATAATTATGTGCTGTTAGTGAGAGAACAATGCATATTCGGCTGTGTGTGACCCACTTTCTATTTAATTCCCTCACAATGATTAGTAGAGGGCTAATCCCTGCCTCAACCGACCTTTGATGATCTGCACTGTAGCACATCATCTGTTGACTGCTAGAGTGATGACTTTTTGTGTTGTAATAGTGTTGACCACACCTGCATATGCCTCTGGGCACGTGTATTCACGTGACCCAGCTTTGATGCTGAAGGGGAGATAACATACAGCACACCCAATAGTAGACACTCCTACAATGACCCCAACCATAAGAAATTTTTTTCTATTAAAAAAAACAATACTTAAATTACAATGAAATCCATACATCTCGGAAAAATGCCCACCTAGACGTTCTCCAGGCATTGGTGGTTCAGTGGTAGAATGCTCGCCTGCCATGCGGGCAGCCCGGTTTGATTCCCGGCCAATGCAGTTTTGTACTGTGTGAATAGCAGCGTGAAAAGATGTACAAAACATTAAGGACGCAGTTGTGCAGGCCTTGGGTGTGTAAGATAGTCGGCACACGCCTACTGCAGCCCAACTGGACTTCATCTGGACAAAACAGTCATGCGTCAGGCATTAGTCAATGGGATCGACTGCTTGGAAGGCAACCATGCTAACCGTTACACCACTGGACGCACATAAAACGACGTCCGATCCCCTTGCTTCTACTCCTGCACCATAACCAACATAAACAGGTCTGAAAACCCCAATTCAATCAATTCCATGGATCACTAACGCTAAACACACATTTCAGGAGGTCCAAATCCAAAAAAAACAAAAAAAAACAAAAAAAAACGCAAAGAAAAAAAAAACAGCTATGAAACCCCCAAGACAATGGATTTCATGGACCTATAATGCTGAACGCGCATTTGAGGAGGTCCAAAACAACAAAACTCACATCAAAACCAACATAAACAGCTATGAAAACCCCAATCCAATCAATTTCATGGATCTATATTACTGAAGACACATTTATGGAGGTTCAAACCCCCCAAAATTTGCATCAATGTCTCGGACCAATGGAAAGCCTTCCCCATGCAATCAAATGGAGAACTTGCTTTGGCTAATGCTTCACATCACTTTTAGAAACCAACGGGCTATGACGTGACTAGAATGAATGAATAGGCAAATGGTGTTCCTTCAAAATTAAACCCAAAATTATATTGCATGACCACCTTCCCAGTGAGCTACAGAGCTTTAAATGCCAGATACTAAAAATATGCTGCTCTCCCCATGGACACACTGCCAATATACACGCCACCACAAAATATGGCAATGCACAATCTGCAAGATTTATTTTCTACAACTTATGCATACCGTTTGGATCCACAGAGGTTGACAGTCAGCCTGGTATTTTATTTCTGCCACACACATGTCCTAGCCACCGCACAACAACAGTAAAGCATGGCCTGGACATTTAAAAATGGCCTCTGTTATTATGCCACGTCACGTGACAACATCTGCACATTGGTACGGCACCTCAAAGCCAACAAAAAAAAACCAGCTTGGAAATCCACTATTACCCAAAAAATTTCACGGATCTATGGATCTGCAGACGGTCTAGTGAAATCCTGCCACGAAAAACGTAAGAACGTACATTTTAAGTTACGTTTAACGTGTCTACATAGCCTGGCCACCTGGAAGGCAAAACTCTGTGTTATCCTGACTGATCCAAGGTTGATAGAGGATAATCTGTTAAATCCAGGCGCCAAACGTAATGTCATGCACGGACAACGTAAGAAAGGTACGTTTTACATACGTTATACCTGGAAATCTTACGTTGTGCGTCCATCAGATACATAAACTTCAACAGAAGAAACAGCTATATGAATGCTGACAGTGTAAGTTAGTGATTTTTACCTATTTTCTGGTGCTCTTTCCATTTTAAAAACGTAATTATGTAATTGCTAGACTATTTAACTATGTGCTCACAAAGTTTGACTGGAATATTGATGTTTATTTTCAGAAAAAATCGTCTAAACGTGTACCAAATGTTTGCCCCAGTGTTCTGTGATTGTATGATTGATTGACATTATGCCTGGAACGAGTTGCACTGACCTCCAGCAGCACTTCCAACTGTTGTAGAACACGAGGCACCTGATGCGCCACTGAGACCACAGATGAATGGCAACTGGATGCACACGTCTATACTGAGATGTACGTGTGCACCAGCAGCAAAGATTGCATTCAACCTCACAGTGCTCACAACATGGTCACACTATTTAGGACGTACATCATCATGTCTCTACTGTGCATGAACAGCCGTCACACTCAACACTTTACCCACTGCACAGCAATACGCATCAGAGGATAGTCTGCAAGGCGACAAAACCTGGCTAGTTTAAGCTGGCTTATACTTGGGAATATCATGCATTCCTTAAAATCGTCCTACGGTGAGGATGGGATTCAAACCAAAACATGCAGAGCACAATGGATTAGCAGTCCATCACCTTAGTCACTCAGCCACCTTGTCAATGTCAGTCTGGGCACGAAGGCAGCAACAGGAAGCTGCCATTTACGGCATTCTTGTGTCTAGAGCCATGTCCAGAGTGTATGGAGCGTCATTTCGACCCATTTTTACATGCCTGTTACACCTACGTGCTTCTCCGTATGGTCACCTTGCAAAATTCCTGCCCTGGCTCCAAGGCGCAATGGATAGCGGATTAGCGGGGCAGACATCTAGTTAGTTGAAGGATATTCGGAGGCTGTGGGTTGAGTCCCACCTGAGTCGGAATTCTTTGAGAAACATATGATTGACTCTACTAATCCATATAATCCACACAGAAGCATATTAGTCTCTGTATAGTCAATGCATACGTCAGTTATGCTTCAACACACTACAAAAGCATTTTACAGAATGCTTCCATTGGCACACATGCAAATATCATCCATAGTCCATGGGACAGGGAGGGTGTTTATGTGTGTGTGGTGGTCCCTACTGGTGGTGATTGTGTTGGTGGTGGGGGGGTGTATGAAAGAGAGAGAGAGAGAGAGAGAGAGAGAGAGTGTGTGTGTGTGTGTGTGTGTGTTTGTGTGTACTAGACTACTAGTATACATTATTGTTTACAGACAAGACATAATTATGTACTGCTGTTAGTGAGAGAACAATGCATATTCGGCTCCCAAAGACCCGCTTTCTATTTAATTCCCTTACAATGATTAGTAGAGGGCTAATACCTGCCTCAACTGACCTTTGATGATCTGCACTGTAGCACATCATCTGTTGACTGCTAGAGTGATGACTTTTTGTTGTAATATTGTTGACTGCACCTGCATATGCCTCTGGACACGTGTATTCACGTGACCCAGCTTTGATGCTGAACGGGAGATAGCATACAGCACACCCAATAGTAGACACTCCTACAATGACCCCCAACCATAAGAGATTAAACTCTATTTTTTTTTTTTTAAAAAAAAAATACTTAAATTACGATGAAATCCATACATCTCGGAAAAATGCCCACCTACACGTTCTTCAGGCATTGGTGGTTCAGTGGTAGAATGCTCACCTGCCATGCGGGCAGCCCTGGTTTGATTCCCGGCCAATGCAGTTTTGTCCTGTGTGAATAGCAGCTTGAAAAGATGTACAAAATATTGAGGACGCAGTCGTGCAGTCCTTGGGTGTGTAAGATAGTCCCACACGCCTACTGCAGCCCAACTGGACTTCATCAGGACAAAACAGTCAGGCGTCAGGCGGGAGTCGAACGTGGATCGACTGCTTGGAAGGCAACCATGCTTACCGTTACACCACTGGACGCACATAAAACGACGTCCGAACCCCTTACCCCTACTCCTACACCATAACCAACATAAACAGGTCTGAAAACCCCAATTCAATCAATTCCATGGATCAGTAACGCCAAACCCACAGTGCTGGAGGTCCAAATGCAAAAAAAAAAACACACAGCAAAAATCAACAAAAACAGCTATGAAACCCCCAAGACAATGGATTTCATGGACATATAATGCTGAACACGCATTTGAGGAGGTCCAAAACAACAAAACTCACATCAAAACCAACATAAACAGCTATGAAACCCCCAATCCAATCAATTTCATGGATCTATATTACTGAAGACACATTTATGGAGGTTCAATCCCCCCAAAATTTGCATCAATGTCTCGGATCAATAGAAAGCCTTCCCCATGCAATCAAATGGAGAACGTGCTTTGGCTAATGCTTCACATCACTTTTAGAAACCAACGGGCTATGACGTGACTAGAATGAATGAATAGGCAAATGGTGTTCCTTCAAAATTAAACCCAAAATTATATTGCATGTCCACCTTCCCAGTGAGCTACAGAGCTTTAAATGCCAGATACTAAAAATATGCTGCTCTCCCCATGGATACCCTGCCAATATACACCCCGCCACAAAATATGGCAATGCACAATCTACAAGATTTATTTTCTACAACTTATGCATACCGTTTGGATCCACAGAGGTTGACAGTCAGCCTGGTATTTTATTTCTGCCACACACATGTCCTAGACACCGCACAACAACAGTAAAGCATGGCATGGACATTTAAAAATGGTCTCTGTTATTATGCCACGTCACGTGACAACATCTGCACATTGGTACTGCACCTCAAAGCCATTAAAAACAGCTTGGAAATCCACTATTACCCAAAAATTTCAGGGATCTATGTATCTGCAGACGGTCTACATGAAATCCTGCCACGAAAAACGTAAGAACGTACATTTTAAGTTACGTTTAACCTGTCTACATAGCCTGGCCACCTGGAAGGCAAAACTCTGTGTTATCCTGACTGATCGAAGGTTGATAGAGGATAATCTGTAAAATCCAGGCGCCAAAGGTAAGGTAATGCACGGACAACGTAAGAAAGGTACGTTTTACATACGTTATACCTGGAAATCTTACGTTGTGCGTCCATCAGATACATAAAATTCAACAGAAGAAAAGCTATATGAATGCTGACAATGTAAGTTCGTGATTTTTACCTATTTTCTGGTGCTCTTTCCATTTTAAAAACGTAATTACGTAATTGCTAGACTATTTAACTATGTGCTCACAAAGTTTGACTGGAATATTGATGTTTATTTTCAGAAAAAAATCGTCTAAACGTATACCAAATGTTTGCCCCAGTGCTCTGTGATTGTATGATTGATTGGCATGCCTGGAACGAGTTGCACTGACCTCCAGCAGCACTTCCAACTGTTGTAGAACACGAGGCACCTGATGCGCCACTGAGACCACAGATGGATGGCAACTGGATGCACACGTCTATACTGAGATATACGCGGGGTTGGGGAGGGGGAGTGGGAGTTGGAGGGGGAGAGGGAGAGGGAGAGAGGGAGAGAGAGGTGGAGGAAGGGAGGGAGGGGAGGGGGAGGGGGTAGGGGGAGGTGTTGCGGGGTTGGAGAGGGGGGCGCCAAAATATTTAATATTCATGTATTTTTGGCATGTCTGAAATTAACAGTTACAGCACTTCTATATAGATAGACCACTCATATAGTAAAACCATCGTGGTCACATTTACACAGACTACACACCACGGGCAATAAACAAATAAGTACCTCCATAAAGAGACCACCCTACGACACTGACGACAGTAACCCAGTTGGTCTTAAAAAAGCGGGTCTACAAGTTTTATACACACTAGACCGTGCAGAGCGTATAGTTTTCATAATAGCAGGGTTACGGCAGGCAGTACGATAAATAAAGATGATGCAATTACGATATGAATGCGTCCCAGGCATATAGTTGCATAACAAACAGCCCTAATCAATCTGGGCTTATTAGAAGATGCCCAGTGTATACATTACTGTCCCAAAATTGGTTCCATTTGTCTATAGGGTAACAGGTGTCCTTCAAGACACATTCATATGGAAACTACCGTATAAGAAGAGAACCTCGATATTTGAAACTGAACCATAGATAGGCCTGATATCACCTACAACCCTGGAGTAAAATTGAATGCCATGAGCATATGGATCATAGATGCATCATTATGCCTTTATGACGTGAGAAGGCTACCGGGGACAGTGAAACCTCTCTTTTAGGACAAGGGGGACTAATATCATCTGGTTTCTATATGAAGGTTTGCTATGTCCTCTTTATGAAGGTTTAGACCCACGAGAAATGGTCTTATCATAGAGGTGGCCTCAATGGGAGATTTTACTGTAAGCTGTAAACTACCCAGACTCTGTGCTTCCGTGGCCGAATGGCTAGGGAGTTGGACTCGTGACCAGAGGGTCGTGGGTTCGATTCCCGGTCGGGTCTGATGGTAAGTGTTGAGCAAACTTATACCCCTAATTGTTGCACACTGCTCCATGGTATCTACACGTTAAATAGGTACAGGTCATTGGGTTGGAAGAGTGTGTGAGTGAGTGTGTGAGTGATTAGCATTGTGCGCTGAATGTGCTGCCGATGCAAGTATGCGAGAACTGATCAAATGATGATCATTACGTGTGCCAATTACCTGGTGTAAATTGTAATCATGAGAGCCATACTGGGATCAGGACTATAAACCACCACATTCACATTTACATTTACTCTATCATAGTCTGCCACTGGACATGATCATGCCAAATAGAAGGCTAGCACAAAGTTTGCATACATACTGGCATAGGACGAGAAGAAGGGGTCAGAGTTGGCCATTTTTTCTTGGGGTGATTTTCCAGCTCCATGAAAAATGTGGCATACATTTTCAATTCATTAACATGGGATAATGATAAGAATATCATCGGAACTTGTTCTGTATATGTGTTTTATCACACGTAAGCAGGAGACCTTCACGAGAAATCACACAAGCAGGAGACCTTCACGAGAAATCACACAAAAACTTTTGCTCAGCATTACACGCAGGCTACTTTCACTTTCAGAGGACGCCACCCTCTTCAATAATATCTGCCATAACTCAAACCATAGCCTAGTAATGTCATATCAGTGACCTTGGCGTGACGATAACGATCATTCCGCAAATCTCTCTGTGACATCTAGCACGAATTTCAGAGACACTTCATGTGTGAAGCAGACTCTTGGCTTCACTATAACACGCGAAAATCAATCCAGGCCTAGATCGTAAATGCGTAGTGGACCGTTGTATCAAGAGACGCGAGCAATAGAGAACAAGAAAAGGAAAGCAGATGAAACTCACGGCAAAAAGAAAACGAAATACGCAAGGGAAGGCATCAGGTAACAATGACCTTCCATATGATTTACAGCGATAGTGGTTTCACCCGTTATTCTATATTAACCCCCAATTTCACATATATGGCGATAGTAGCTCCAAATGCTGAAAAAGACGCCAGAAGCTTAGTGTCATTTCGGGGTGGATCGTGCGTATTTTTGCTTCACATTTGAAGTGATCTAGCTGGTTCTGTTGACAATGGGCACTGGTTGTTCTGGGTCTTACTGTTTAACTGTGGCCTAGTCTGCTGCTTTGGTAGTATGTATGGTCGCCATATGAAACCGTAAATGCCGCCACTGCCGTTACAATCTGAAGAAATGGAACCGTGAAACAGTAGCATCTGTTTCAACAGTTCAGTTGTTCACGATGCTCCATGATTAATGATCTCTTCCTGCATGGAATGACACACTTCTGCCCGTTTCTGGCCAAGATATCGTTCTAACTTCTCTGAGCCTCCTCTCAGGAGAAAATATTTTGATTTTCTTCGGCCTGCGGGCTCCCTATATGGAATATTGAGCTGTTGATTTAGATCATCGTTTGGCATTTCTAGGTCGTCTGGACGTCTCACTTGATCGTCATAAGGCCATTTCTCTTAGACGTGTCATTTTCTGACGATGTTAGTAACTGTTACAATGCTCCTGTGTTATTGGATGCTATTTCTCAACGGTCCTGTGAACCTACCCCTTTATCCAGTTCATATGAAAGACCGATATTTCAGAGGACACTATAGGTTTCGGCAACAAAATATGCACTTGAGGCACCATAAAAAGGCTGACAATATTTTCCTCTCGTTTCTGGCTTCTTGTGGAGCATCTGGAGCTATCATCGTCTATGTGAAATGGGGAGGGGGGGGGGGGGGGTTAAACGCCTATGTGAGAAATACGCACGGCTCTGTACTCGCTATTATTACAGCGGCTACAAAAATAACCCGCATTAGTTCCAAGCAGCAACTGTCCTTATACCCGTCTTTAATCTTCAAGCCCTTCTTACTCATTTCTTTATTGCATGAAGCTTTTTCGTAAAGTCTTTATTCCATTACAAATCTATTCATATCAACGTCAGCTTTAATAGCATCATGTATAGAGTCTAGTACTTCAATTTAAGTGGGGCAGCTACTTTTCATTGATGGATGTACCGTGGTGCATGTGATAGTGTTTAATGTTGGCATGATTAATTTTGCTTTTTGAGCAATGCTAATGAGAGAAATTTACTGGATTGCTTAATCAGAAAGACCAATTAATCGGGTAAATTAATTCGCACTTTAAAGGAACTTACCATTTATCTGAACTAATAAGTAGTTTAATATACATTGAGGGTCGAGCAGGGCTGTTATGTGTGCATGATGAGCAAACTATGCATTTCTATTAAACAAAAGTGTGGTGTAGTCTGCAGTATAACTTTAAACACACCACCCGCACACGAATTGAACCACCAGTGAGTACAAAAAAACATTAATCAGGTTCAGTGTAATAGAATTATGTGCGTGCAAGGAATACAATTAAGTAAATATATGCGTTTAGAGATGCTTGGGCTTTATCGTGCACTTGCAGTTAGAAAACAAAACCCTTCTAATCTCGTTTGCCGAAGAACTAATTGTGGCACGTGCGAAGCGAACACGTTTGTATTCTTCGGCATACGGCAATTTATAAGTCTCTAGTTTGACTTACGTGATTACAACATCCTCTGCATGCCGGGTGCCTTTTTGAACGTACCGTATTCAAATAATGAATTAATCATTTACGTCCTTCATAAATCAAAGCTGTATTACACAGTGTGCACATTTTTTACAAATTTTACTTTACATTACCGTTTTCAGCGCAAATTTCCACCAACTTCTATAATTATCTAATGCTGGCGGAAATATGATGTAGCACAAGTCCTAAATGGAAGGACACGTGCGCAGTTCTCATTTCCTCAAGATTCCGGCACTATGAAAGATTTGCATAAAAGAAAAAGATTCATCCACGGAAAAAGAAGTTAATTTTCATTGTCAGGTCATGTATAAGTTACGTGCAAAGACAAAAAGTTTGGGTGCAAGTATTGATATAGATAGTGGGAGATAGATGTATATAGACAAAACCGGGTGAGTTTGTAACATGAATTATATTATCAGGTGAGTTCTTGGGGCGTATCATGGCGAGCCCAAAGGGCGAGCCTGATGCGCCACAAGAAGGAATCATGAAAAAATAATTCATGTTACACAACGAACCCGGTTTTGTATTTATCATTTTTTCTAAACAATTCCAACACTGTTTTACAAAAATTTGAAAAAGTAGTCCAAGAGAACAAGCACAATAACCATGGTATCACCCCTCTTCGAAGAGGGGTGATAACCCTCTCCCGGTTATCGGGTACTTCTGGGTCACAATAACCAATGAAATTACATGAAAAAGAATGATAAAGCCCTTTAGGAGAGGTGAAAGATTAGTCTTCATCACAAGAGATGTTGGTTTATGTTGGCTGTGATATCTAATACAAACAACCGTTCTACGATTTGAATGTAAGAAGGTGCTGCAGGCAAAAAAATGATGCTTTTGCTTTCCAGCAAATTTACTATTTGGCATGGTTATGTTTGGTTACGTTACATGATGCCAAAGCCACCCACCCTAAAAAAAGAAAAAAAAGAACAAAAAAGAAGGTTAAAAGTTGTGTCGATCTAGGTGTTCCAAAGTACCAATGTGTATGTTTTAGAGTGAAACCGGTAGTTTCATTGCCGCTCAGTGTTGTCTCTCAATGTTGTCGTTGTCATCGTTGATATTGATTCCTCTATATTGTTTCATTTGAAATTAGTATGAAGATTTTTTTATTAAGGAAACCAAGGCTAAACTGCTTAGAAGATGAGAGGGCTTATGCGAGCACAGAGTACTTCCCGTGCTGCTGTCACAGTCCATTTGCATTATGACTTTGGAGGAATACCTGACAACAAGGAGACTGTCATAACAATTTAAGTTTCCATTGTTATGAGACCTTTCTATTTATATTCACTAATAAAGGCCACAGCTTCCACCCGTACGGTCACTATAGCTGTTTGCAATGCACCTGGTATTTGAGTGTGTATATAGAATTAGCAAGAATATAGTATCCGTCGTGTTGTAATTCATTCTGTGTATGTCTATTCAATATGCTGGACATCCATTTGTTAAAGTTTTCATTGCTGATTATCAGTTAACCTTTATATGTTTAACATAAGATTATTTTTCTAGAATATCATACAGTGAATAACAGTTTTTTTTTTTTTTTTTTTTTTTTACTTGAATTTATTTATCGTTAATTACACACATTAAAAATACGAGGTGTTCTTGACATTAAATACAAACATCAAGCACATATGCTCACGAAATGATATGCATTATAATGATTGTTAATGAGGTGAAAGTTTTTTATTTGTCCTGAATTCATACAATAACATGAATAACAGTTGTGTATAGTTGTGGATCTAGTTCATGTACTGAGTATATCAGATTATGTAAACTACAGTCTTTATAAGTAAATTTGGTTTAGTGTTGGATACATATAAGATCATTTTTACAGACCCAAATCTGCATGAAAAAAGACTATCGCAAACCTCCATAAAGAGACCACCTCTTTACTGAGATCACTTGAAACCAGTACCAATGGTGATGGTAATACAAATGTTTGCGTTAGGCCTATATTCCATAAGTAAGGGGCAGAAGAGAGCATGCACATGTCTTTACAAAACGTAGATAATGTGTAAGTGCATCATCGTGAAATGTGAACATTCCCGGGGCCATCCATTAAGAAGCAGAGACCTTATCAAATTTCAAACTTACGCCATCCCTTGATGTAAATCCTTATTGAAAAAGAAATATTGCCTCCACTACGGCTATTTAAGCGTATGTCTAAAGCATGGATCGGCCACATGAATAACCTTTGAACCACGTCCATTAAGAGTGCTGTTAATCTGTGTTCAGGCTTTCAGCATGCATGCGAATTTAGCATAAGTCAAATTGAGAACTATTACAGCCTTTCAAAAAGTGGAATAAGGTGCCACAGTCGTTTGACACAAGTCAGAGATATCTACACAGGATTTTATGTCAATGTGAATGAACACAACACCCATAGGTAGATCCAGGTGGCGTCCCATCACCCCTTTTCCCACCCAAATATTTCATTTTCATATGTTTTTGCATGTCCGCTGCCACGTACTAAACAAAGGAGATTCCTTCAGTGAGCACCCCTCCGCCCCTTTCCCCCCAAACCTGGATCTGCCAGTGACACCAAGCACATTACTACAAACTCTTTAGTTTAATTTCAGTGCAACCTTAAATAAAAAATATCAGAATGAAAAAATAAAGGAAAAAAATTCTTGACTATGAAATAATACCACTTTGACTCGCATTCTGGAATAATGCCCCTTGCAAAGTATCACGCAAGGGACACTGTTAAATACACTATAACGCATTACTCTTACATTGATCCTGACATCAAAAGTTGAATCCACACCCACGGGGGAGTGACATATATGTACATGTATGGCACGGAGAGGCCAATTCTTTCTGTAGATTATACCATAAAAAGGGAATAATTAGGGCATTTCCATTGCCAGCTTGAATAACGATACCAAGGGAAATCGCCGATTACCCACCAGGCACAGGCACAGACGGTGGTATTTTGGACCGTAAAATATAATCAATGTAAATTGTGACCGGTCATAATTTACACTAACGTACATTGACACCACACATACCAAAATCGTCTAGCTTCCGTAAAATGTGACCATCGTAAATTGAAATCATGAATCTCACACGGAATATTCTCCGGCGAAGGGCTTTGGGACTGATAGTAGTATAAATTACATGAAAAAGAATGATAAACACGAAGACACAATGGTTTCTTAATGTTGTTGGTTCCATTTAATAAAAGATTTTGTAAATTGCATGTTTATACTCGTATATACGACTTGTCAGTGTAATAAATAAGTATTGACTTGACTTGAGTAAAATCGAGCTCCAAGAGTATATGCGGTTTCATGTATGTACACCGAAATACGTTGATAATTGACAGAGTAGGAAGGGGTTTAAGTTCCCGTCTCTGAAGTGCCCGTCCGCTGGTCGACGTGGTACAAGGCCACCATCAGAGGTCTAACTTTGACGAGGCATGTGTCAGGCTAGGATGGTGATAGAAAGACCAATTGTGGTGAAAGTTCGTTAGTAACATTAAATGCCTATGCTGGCTAAAAAGTGGGGTGATGACTTGTTGCGAGTCTGATCACAATTTACGTAATGTAAATTGTGACCGGTCACAAATTATGGTTGATTACATTTTACGGTGTAACATGGTACGTGTGCAGTTAAGTCCAGTTTATCAGTAATAGTTTAAAAACTTGGACAATTCAAACGCACTAATTACTTGCTGTCCAATAGCAAAAATAGTGATCTAGCATGATGGGAATGTATCAGTCTCATCGTCGCAACCTCGACTGGGTCAGCTCGTGTAAACAGTAATGAAAAATTACTATAACATTTCAACAGCATAAAAAAGTTGAAATAAAAAGATAAATACGACATGTTAAAGTGGGGGGAAATCAGTACATAAAAATAAAACAGTAAAGAAAGAAAGCGGACAATCAGAGATCTAGCTCATGTTGAAGTGCAGTTTCTATAACGAGTACAGGAAACGAACATGTTGGACACTTTCATGTTTGTTGCGATAGGTATGAATTGGAGTGGTCTTCCAATGTAGCAATGGACAATTAATGGGGGATTCACACGAAGATACACTTAAAAACCTTGCTTCAAATCATGTGATTGTAAATACAGCAACCATTACGGGACTGAAACTAATATACTATAAGCAAAAACGCATCAAAGTTTGTAAAAAAAAATGCAATGGAATCGGGTTTACTCCCCCAAAGCAGTGTGGGATGGATGAAGATAGCAGAGCACGTAGTGTTGGAATTGGCTGGTTTAATGTTACATAACCTAGCATTTTGGGCTAAAATAACTGAGAGTACGGAGGTCGTGGCGCCCAGCCACTCACATAATTCATTTCATAGTTTTGGGAGCTCTAACAGCTTTAGCGGTACAAAACAAGTCCAGTGGATGGGTTCCTCCATTTACAAACCCTGGATCTGCCAGTTGAAAAGGTTACCTGCTTAAGTGGGCAACGATCATTATATCATTAACGACGATTTCAAATTCATTTCCCCTGCTTTGATTTGGCTATGGGAAATAAGAGGAAAATGGTAAATGGAAAATGTTTAACCATCATGTTCGTTTATTTCCACAAGGCTTTTTAGGTATGGTTTAGGAGTACATTATGGGCTGCCCATTTAGACTTTCACTTTTCCAGTAACTGGGACATGTAGAAAATGCTTCCTCCGATAGATTCATCTAAGTATTTTGTTTTTTATGCACTTGGTATGTTGCTCCTAAGAACGTTTATTTTACAATTATTAGGGGTTTGATAAATATCAATCAGAAGAAAAAAAAACTGACCTCCAAAAGGGACCCCTATATTGATGGTCACTTCCAAATCTCACTTTGAAAAATGGTGCATGGGTTGAAATTGCATACTATCACTCCGGCTCTGCAAGCCAATATTATTTAAGATGAACACGGAATTCCCTCAATGTTGACGAACGTGATTTTTGGGTTAATTTCATGAAACTTTCAGAACAAAATTATGAAATGAAACCCTGCATAGATAAAACTGTATATTTTAAATGGTCAAGCAAATACTATTTATGGCAGAAAAGGCGGATATGACATGAAATGCACTTATGCAGGTCTACGCATTACATGTCATTGTGCAAAAGACCAGAAAGAAGTGCTTGAAATTCCAAAAAGGTTATGGCTATTTAGCAATTAATATTAGACATTTTAATCCACCATTGGATCATTAGACTGTAGGTGGTCTAAATGTTTGTATAGGTGAAACCAAAAAAAAAGAAAAGCTTTAAAAAGTGTTTCAGAAAGGATACATTGGAAAGGTCTTAATTGCAGAAAATTATATGTAGATCTACATGAAATGGGAATTTATTTAATTTATACACATAAAACAATTTACACTATTTTTATGAACCAGATTGACCATAGACAAAACTGCCTATTTGTGCGGACCTTGGGTTTTGTGAGGGGGTTGGAAAAAGGACTGCATATTTCACTTTACCTGCGAAGAATATATTCTACAGAATGGTGTAGATTAAATAGAAATGATAATAAACTGCAATTACCCGTTTGGCCAGAATCAGAACGAAAACAACTACATGTATTCAAACATTTATATTTTTTATGCAAAATATAGCTCAATTGCAAACAAAATAGAAAAGGATTACATCAATAGAATTATTGTCACATTCCAATATGTGTATTAATTAATGAGACAAATATAATTAAATGCCAACAATGGTTTTAACTTTAACATCAAAATATTAACAAAAGTTTAACAATATTCCCCTGCTCAGAATTCCTGGATTTATTCTATATTACAAAGCTATTTCAAAAATCTAGATCAATCACAAAAATGCTACATCATATCACTAATCCATTGGGTCTTGAAAGTGCTCATCTTTTGGGCTGGATTCTGCTGATTTACCAGGACTCTGTTTAGGAGTATTTACTTCACTTTCTTCACTCATCTTTTCAGGGCTTTGTCCTGGGGATTTATCAGGACTATTTTCTGACGAATATCCAACACTATCTTCAAACTTTTCACTTGAGCTATTATCAGATGATTTTCCAGTACTAGTGGTAGACATTTTATCAGGGCTGTTTTCAGAGGTTCTTCCAATACTAGCTTCTGACATTTTATCAGGGCTCTTTTCAGAGGTTTTTCCAGTAGTTTCATCAGAAATTTTATCGGGGCTACTTTTGGAGGATGTTCCAGCACTTGCTTCCGATCGTTTTTCAGGACTCTTATCCGGTGTTTGTGCATTCTCTTCAGAAAGGGTAATTATGGTTTCTGTCTGAGGATTAAGTATTTCTTCAAATGGTGATCTGCGGGCATCCCCTGCGGTCATTATAAAATCACATAAGTCACAATTGCAACATTGCACATCTGTCAAAAAAAAAAATAATAATTATTACCAACTTTAGAAACATTCATCCAAATAATCAATAAAAAATATTTCAAGAAATTGATAAATGGTGAACATCATAAGAAAATCTTAGTAAGTGAACCAGCATACATTCCAGACACAGTTGGTCAGTTTGCATCAGCATTTCTCAGAACTTTCTAGAATTGTAGATGTGCACTTCTTTTATTGTGTGAATAACTTATCTCTATTACCCTGTGGCAGTGAATCCACAACTTGCTGCAAGTCCACAGCGCATTGTCTCGAGTCATGGGTGGGCACATCCAGCTCGTCCTGACCCCCCTCAACATGATGTTCACCTCCACCCATAGATGGCCTATCACCTACACGAATTCACATTCACAACTTATTCTCATCACCCAGGAAAACTAGAGGCACATCACTTAGTTCTTAATTATAATCAATGTCAAATTACTGGGGTGATTCATATGAATTCAATGTTCTTTTGACATTTAAGGCAATTAATGAAAAGATTGTTTCTCTGTCAAATCATGAGAAAAAGATTTAATGTGTACAGGTAAATAATGGTCTCGTTTTTAAATCCACAGACTCCCAACATTTCTTACCTGTATATGTTGGAGTATTCGCTCCGGGCCTTAGTATTGGCTCTTGTTCCTCACTGGTTGCATTTTGCGTGGAGCAACACGGCCAACGCCGAGAGTAAGGAGAACCCTCTCCAGTACATGTAGTTGGGTCTCTACAAGCTTCTCTCAATGTTCGCTAAAACAATCACATGCATGTTAGAGGGTTAAAAGATGACCATTAATCTATGAATTATCATAAATCTACCACTTTCTTGGAATTCACATACAATCAATTGGTTTGGACAAATTTTTTAAACAAAACCACTAATATTTCTTTCAATTGGAAGGCAACCTCTATCCAACCATATTTTTGAAAAATTGTGAAGCTCTTTCATACATGAAGAAATAAAATAGTATTGCTAAAAATGTGACAGAATTCAGGTACAGGCAAATCTTTGGAAGGCCACAGAATGGAACTCATGATGTCCGTATACACTACAGACCAGTAATATACACATAGTCAAGCACCCTAATCCATTGGACCAACTTTCTCAAATGATGGAGGCATCGCAGTTTGATACTTGCACATTTTATCAGGGCTCTTTTCAGAGGTTTTTCCAGTACTTTCATCAGTAATTTTATCGGAGATACTTTTGGAGGATGTTCCAGCACTTGCTTCTGATCGTTTTTCAGGACCCTTATCTGGTGTTTGTGCATTCTCTTCAGTAAGGACAATTACGGTTTCTGTCTCAGATGTCTGAGGATTGCTAGTTCTACTGATGTCCACTGTGTGGAGCTAAAAAGGTGGCAGCACTGTCACCGATTAGCGGGGCCATCATGGTGTCTAATCCATCTCTATTCCTGATCATCTAGCCTTTACACCGGAATCTCTTTCAAGCTGTCAAACTCACATCTTACCCTTGACAAGAGGTCACCGTGTTGGGGCCAATTTCTTCACAAATATACTAGTAATTTAGATCAGTATTTTAATGGTATGAACGAAATATTCAAAGCTCTTCAGACTGTCACATTTTACTTAATAAATTGGCAATATGATCAATCTTAAAAGATGTAAGACACACTTCAAATATTAAACACAGGAAAAAAACGATTAACTCCCACCTTAATTATTGGTGTTAATCAAAGGTAGTGAAATGTTTGTGCATTTGCAGTTAATATAATATAAGAACATTTATCAGTGGAAAAAACAAGACGTACTAAATTTAACAGATTAATAAACCTTTAAAATTCACTGTCTACATATTTAGATTATTTAAAGTTACTCACATAAACTACATAGATAATCATCCACAGGATAACTAAACCAACCCCAGTTAAGAGCACAGCTATCATAGGACATTTACGAATAGGAATGGCATATTTCCTTGGAATATTGTTGGTTTCGTTAATCATAAAGCCTACAATGAAAAAGAGGCAGAAGGTTGAAGTTGTTAAAAGGTTATGTATATCTAGTATGCTAATATAGAAACTAAATAAGTTTACATATATCCAACCAAACAAATCTAGCTATAAAACCATCAAAACACATGAGGTTAGAAATGTACACAGAATGATACTAGTCTGCCAAAACTAAATGTCCAACCAGTCTACTTCTCTGATATTCAATATGATGCTTGTTGCTGGAAACAGACTGTATTCCGGCAAAAATAATTCAGTTATATAATCTCATGTGATCGTATATTTAAGTAGACAATAAAACATTTCCTGTAGCTGATATTTGCAAGTATAATATTAAATACGAGAAGGCCTTTGACAGGGTATTCCACACAAAGCTCATGAACATCCTAAAAATACTAGATATGGATGGTAAAGATATCAGATTGACCCAAAACCTGTACTGGAACCAAATTGCAGCAGTAAGATTGGAAGACGGAAACTCAAGAGAAATTTGAAATCAAAAGAGGCGTGAGACAAAGGTGCATACTGTCGCCAAAATTATTCAATCTGTATGCAGAGATGATTTTCAAGAGGTTGGAGTACCTGAAAGGAATAGATATTGGTGGTAAAAACAAACAATTTGAGATTCGCAGATGACACAGCACTGATGGCTGAAACAGAGGATGATCTACAGAAGATAGTAGATGCAGCGGTCGAGACAAGTGCTGAGTACGGTCTGAGGATGAACGTGAAAAAGACAAAAGTAATGCTGGTAAAAAGAGGGACAGAAAAGAAGTGTGTCAAGATCACTGTGAATGGGGAAGAGCTGGAGCAGGTAGCAAAATTCAAATATCTAGGTCAACAGATTTCTGAAGATAGAAGATGTGAAGTAGAAGTGAAAAGGCGGATAGAGATAGCAAGGTCCAGCTTCATAAAGATGAGAGATGTTCTGGCAAGTAGAAAGCTGAGGTTAGAAACAAGAAAGAGACTAGTGAGATGCTATGTGTTGTCCACATTACTCTATGCAGCAGAGACCTGGACCATAAACAAAGGAAGTAGAAAAACAAATCAATGCTTTTGAAATGTGGCTATTTCGCAAAATGCTCCGCATTTCGTATCAAGATCACATCACTAATGAAGAGGTGCTGAGAAGAGTACATGAAAAGAGAACCCTTCTGCAAACCATCAAGAAGCGTAAATGTACCTTCTTTGGCCATGTGATCAGGAATGATGGTCTACAGCGACATCTACTGGAGAGAAGAGTGAAAGGTGCCCGACCAAAGGGAAGACCAAGGAGACAGTGGACCACTGAAATCTTTGAGAGGCTGGGTGTCCGGTATGGAGAAGCTGTGAGGACAGCTCAATGTGGAAAGAAGTGGCAAACCATGACATCCAAAGTCCGGGAGGACCTGGAACCCACTAGGTACTAGGTAGGTAATAAATGCACCGGCATTTAACAATTATACGTCTTAATTTATGGATATTGAAAACTGAAAAAGTATCATTTATGGATTTTACATGTACATTATCATTTGCAGAATGAATTTATATGACTGATGATTATCTTTTCAAGTCACTACAAATTGTATGTGAATGACTATATTAATGTATCATAATGCTTTGAATGAGTAACTTCAAAAGGTCTGTACACAGACCCCGGGACACGGACATTAAAAAGAAAATGCTCTGTTATAGGAGCAGCAGTTTACAAACTAGTATGTAAAATCATTATGCAAATGTAATATAACACACAATCAAACATTTCAAGACTCACCCAGATTCCAATCAACATTCACAGCTTTCCCATAGACATTGAGCTGAAAGATACAATCCCATGAATCACTCAAGTGTTAAATAATGAAGATGTATCCATGACAATGGCATGAATTAAGCATATCAATATATACCGTGTTCTCCTGTACAAACTGAATAGATTGCCATGAATGAGGTGGCAACTTCAGTCCTTCCACAAAAAGTGTGTAAATATAATGGGCATTAAAGCAACCCACATATGCTTCACCGTTTATCAGCTTCAACTGAAAGTGATTTAGATATTTATTCAGCAAACATTTTCAACAGATTTGTCCCTACAAACTACAGAAATAACATTGAGAGCAACAAATCTAACTAGGCAGTTTATTCTCAAGCTAATCTTACACAGTATTTGAGAATCTGTTAAATTGTCATCTGCTACTACAAATGCTGGATAGTAATGCGGAAGTCACATAATCCGGAAGATGAGGTACCGATGCACCAGCGATGGGATTTTTGCCCAACACCGGCTGGTCTCCTGTGATCATGGGCTCGTGTTTGTGGCTTAATGCATTGGTGGTAGCTCGGGAAAAATTTAACTTCCGAGTTAAAGTTGGACATGCTCTCACAGAGCTCCCTCATTACAGTCCCATCCTTACCATATTGGAATACACATGGCCTGATGTACGGCGGACAATCACTCAGGGACTGCCACACAATACAATTCTTGGAAGCAAGTTTTCACCGAATAACAACGGGGCATTGTTTCAGCTATCTGTCAATATACAGCAGATGATCAGCCAGTGATTAGAGGTCCCATCAGAGATCGGCCGATTATCATCTGGTTATCAGTCCAGCATTGGCAGGTGTCTGGCCGACCACTGGCCGGTATTTGCCGGCATATGTGAGAAAATGGTTTATCCTTTTATTACAGATGCCGTACAGTCATTGACCAGTGTTAGGACGGAGCACATTCATGTCATTGAGCTATACTGCCAATAAGTGGAACTTGGCAGCATGCAAAAAAGCCAGAGCTCCACCAATGCTGGGCATCTGGCGGCTTATGTGACTTATGCATAAGAGAATTTGAGAGGTTTAAAAATTAACTCACAAGCATTGAGAAACACATATACTATACATGCAAGTATTAGTAAAAAGCGCTCTAACAAACACACTTCATTGGGTCTTCAATATAAAGTTAAATCAATGCTGGAATACCTGCTTTGAAGTTTTGTCGCACATAGTTTGTGTAGTGTTTTCAAAGTCCTGCAGTAGATGTTCAGGCCCAACCTGTTTAGTGAACTCTATTAAACTCTGGTCATCTGTGAACACCTGCAGAACAAAATATAAATTACAAGAGATGCTCAGTAGAAAATTAACGCACAAAACAAAGGTAATATTTCATGAGCCTTTTAAAACACCTACACAATTTCTATTCATAAAAAATGCTAAAAGATAATCTAACCAGTTCAATACAATACTAATGGGAAAAAGCAATAAAATAGCAATCCTAAATAAAACAGTGCTTCCAAAATCCAAAAGGTATTCAGATAATTCCTAAGTCATATATATAGAAAAATAAAGAACTTAGTAAATCTGACATACCATAAATTTTCCACGAACAGGTGGCTGGATGACACCATCTAATGCACAATTGCTGCAGTTCGTATCAAAATTAAGCAAATCCATCACTGCGGCCTTGCAAACTGCATCCAAGTTGCTTCCTCGGAAATGAAATTTTGTCTTCTTCAAGGCTTGTAACTAAAAGTAACTTAGTAAGATTGATGCAAACAAAGTTTAAATATAAATCGTAATATAAATTTATGGATATTTAAATATGTCTTAGAGGAGATTACAGTATCTTAAGCCAAAAGTGTAGTCCAAATGTATTAAAGCATAAAAGATTATAAATAATAAGTGTATATGGTTATATCAGCTGGTATATATATGGAAGAATCACAACTAATAGCTCTGGTTGGTGGTCACAAATCAAAGGTGTCCTGAGTTTTTTGAATTACTCACATTTGCTGCTAAAGAGGCAGGTAGTTTCACAGAACAGGGTCCTTCAAACAGATCTTCATACAAGGCCCAGCTTCGGTGACCTTTCGGTGCACATGGATTGTCGATAGGGATTTTTCCATTAGAGTTCTAAAAAAGCAATTTCACCTTTTAATAGACTGATAATGGATGGCAAACATGTATAGAAAGTGAAATAAAATTTTCAAATTTGATGAATTATTGGATTAAGCAACAATCAGGAATCGTTCACAAATGATGTCATCGCATGGACCCCCATCCACCCCCCCCCCAGTCATCATTCTTCATATTTTTCCAAACCAGTCATTTGTGAACGATCCCTTATGACATATAGCAAATGCAGAGTTAAAATCACATTTAAAAAACTTTCTAATAGGTAAAAAATATTCTACCATGACCAATTGAGCCAGCAGTCGATTGTGAGCATGTTCCATGCCGTAGCACTTATAGCTGCTTGAGTAGACATCATAATCAACACCAAAAACACGGATTCTCTTCATAGAATTTGCCGAGACATGAGAGTTGGCACTTGGGAGGAAACTAATGCTAACGGAAGATTGATCTGCAAAGAAAAATGTCTTTTTTAAACAATTCAATTTTCTAAGTGATATTTTTTCTCTGCACTTAGTGTAATAATTGAAGTGTGCTCATTGGAGATTGTGTGCATCTAAATATTCAGGATTATATTTCAACATCATTTAAGTGCAAAATTTCAGTGCAATTTTCTTTAGAGCTAGGTTAACCTTGTCCAACATTTAATAGATTTTCAATTTGTCATTCTTTGCAAATGACAACCTTTTCATATAAACGTAATAAGCAAATTAGATTGTACCTGAGCAAATTTAATCTGAATCAAGAACATTTGCAATTCATAAAGAAATTCATGCAATTAAGCAAAAGCCAGTGCCCCTACATCAAAATCTTTGCTAACTAAAATGTCCTCTCATTAATATGGCTAATGTGCTCTGGGACAGATTGTACCCATAAATATTCCTATGATGGAAATGAAATAAGATTCTGACGCAAACGTTTTCCTGCAACATATACTTGGGCCCAATATTTTTCAATAAATGTCAAAGACAGTCACCATGATTTCTAAAAGAAAAACAAACTATTACCATTAATTTAAAAGAACGGAAACATTCCCCAGACATCAACTTGAATATGGACTACGGTACAGCAAAATGGACACTGATAATGTTGACACCTTTGACATGGTGCTAATAAATTTCGCTATTTAGCAAGGTTTCCAAAAAGATCAAGCTGGAAAGCTTGTTGAATTAGAATTGGAATTATCTTTAGTAGAGGATGGCTATACCAGAATAATAATTTTTGATGCCCTAATTTCATACTTGCCAAAGAGCTTCCCTACAAATCATTTTCTCATTCAATCTTCACCATTTTTAGAACACGACGTTACATTAAAAGAAAACGAGTTTGATTCTCTACACACCCACACTGTAAATCTAACCATTTGTACAGGTCACAAGCAGCAATTGGCAATTTTGTAAAGTACCTTTTTAATCCATTAACAAGGATGCCCTTTTACATCTGCAGGTGCGTGTGACAGATAAGATGTTCACAGTATACGTAGTATTAAACAGGATGAATTGTAAAAATGTCTGTATCAACAAAGGTGATATTTTTTCATTTGACAATTTTATTTACACAATTCAGAGATTTGACAATTTTATTTACACAATTCAGAGATAGAGTAAGTAGAGTAGGACCAGGAATATGAATATGGAATGCACCTTTAACGAAAGTTAAACAGAGTCAGTGGTGCCAATATCACAATCCTGTTTACGAGAAGTTCTGCACCCATATGCACTATTTCAAAAGTGTATTTCAACATGCAAATTGAATAATCACCCTGACATATAGATGAGGAAACCTCACTTTAGTGCTCCATATATTCGACAATAGGTGTAACTTCAGGCAAGCGAGATGCGTGTCTTTATGCAATGAATTTCTAATACAGTAGAGTGCCATTTTACTTTTCAAATTTAAGCAAGTGCATGAAAAGTTGTTATCTGAACTTCAGAGTTGAAATGATATAGGAGGTACACTGTAGAACGTTTTGTGAAATGATTATTACTGGGACGATTCATTAATTAGGCTCATCAGAATTTCAGATTCATGGTTGAATGTTCTGTACAGCTAAACCTCTATTTTACGTGGACATTGGGGTCCATACTTCGAGAACCGCATTAACCCTCGTTATTTACTGTGCTGCCATTGGTCGAGATTGCGTGGTGTTTGACCTAAACACGGAAATGATTGCACATGCGCGCAGCAAGTTTCCTTGTGCGCCATTATGGCTGCTTCGAAGATAAACAACTTGCATAAAGTGTGTTTTTGACAATATTTTCATATATAAGGATATACATGTATAACAATATAAAATAAATGGGGTCCAGGGTCAATCCGCATTACACAGAAATTTGCGTAAAATTGAGACGCGTTATATAGAGGTTTAGCTGTATTGTGCATTCTGTATCTATATAATACAGGTCACAGGTAAAAAAAAAAAACATACAAGAATATAGTCTTAATTTTCCTTTCAATCATACAGGTACCAACTAATTGCTTAACCTCTATTAGGACTGCCTTTTGGACCATTGCTATGTGGTCTCAATTGTGAGGTGTTCACTATACAAAGGTTTATTTTGGTAGCTTTATGAATGATTGGAATTGTGGAAAGTGGTCTTATTGAGGTGGTCTCATTATAAAGGTGGTCTTAATTGAGGGTCTATGGTAGATGCATTTAGTCAAAATACATCTTCCCCAGAGAAGGTTGTCATTATTAGAGACCACTGTTAATTTTGCGTATGGCTGATGGCAAGGTACACATCTATCTATAGCATTTGATCGATGATACCTTGTTGTGACAAGATGAGTCCAAGACTAACTTAAGTCATGATCAATTTGAATGAACCATTTTTCTGGCTCTCTTACATACCTAGATTGACAACACCATACATCTCAGGCAGGATGGTGATCTTTGAATAGTTTCCCGCCTAGAATGAATCAAAATCATAATACGTGCATCAATCTTTAGAAAAGCATGGCACAAAAAAAAATCGCAATTTGTAGTTCACAAATGTAACTCAATTTTGAAAAATAAATAACATTATAATCATCATATCATAAATAACAATCTCCTAAATTGACAAAATTTCAATCTAAAAGCCCATAGGTTCTTACATGGTCATTTAGGTCATATCTACAGAAATGGACAATGTACACCTTACATGTCTTTCATGTTCATCAGTAGTCATCCAACCAGATGTCTGATAAAAAAAGATTAAAACTTACCATTTTAATTTTGGTCTCATCAAATTTGCTATTAACAAAATTAACAGCAGTCCAGCGGTATGCATTCTTTTCTGTTTCATCAATGATTCTTACTCTCTCATCAGACTGTGATATGTTAAAGGGGTATGTGATCAGAAGACTTGTCATGGACTTTAACACTTCATCTACTCTATCCTTACTTGGTTGTTTAGTGGGTTCCCTGGAAACAAATACATGTAGTGTCCTTGTTTGACTGTCAAAAAATTATAGTGGCTATTGCATGTAATTTTATTTCTATGGATATATTATACATGGATGAAAAAAGACATTGGTGATGCCTACCAAGAAATTAGACTTCGCACTAACATTTTTCTAAATATGAGAAATGAGAAGGGCAATGCTAAATGTATGTTTGATTTACATAAAGTGCATAGTTTTCAGAAGTATAATGGGTAAATATCCTTTATGGCTGTTGCATATATAGAGGATTGTAGGCTCACAAAAGTGTGATTTTTAAGGTTGGAGGCTTTGCTTTTTGACGGATAAATAAACCTCTTTGAAGGTATGTTTCCAAAAGGACCTTCAATAACATGACTTTCCTATGCACATACATTAATCTTAACCATGGGAGACTGTAGGAATTTCACAGTAGTGTGTGGACGGTTCGAGAAAATTGAGACCGGTTAATCGGCCCTGCAAAACCGAACCGTAACCGGTTAACCGCCGATTATTGCTCATCCAAGTATTTCATGTTATTTTGAGGAACTGCATGCAAGGTGCACGATCAAATGATAACTAAATTAATGCCTACATAATATGCATTGCTAACTTGTTTCTTTTTCACCTTCACATTCCCATCCATTTTCTATAGATTTGGCAAAGTTATGTGCGTATTAAATCACGTATTCATGTTTACAGTTTACTAGTTTCACTATCGTTTTTGTGTATAGATGAACCAAAGCACATGTTTCTATCAATATTAGCGTTTGAAAAATAAATCGCGGTTTATGAATTTCGTCTTTTACGTTCAACAGCAATGCAATTTGAACTGCCAAAACTGTTAAATCACGCAAAATTAATGAAATATATGGATATATATAGCTTGAGCATGAAAATAATCATCCAAATCAATAACCGGTTTGTCAATGTAGGGACCAGTTATGCTTAGAAAATCGACCGCAGCCGGTTATCCGGTTAACCGTCCACATACTATTTCACAGAAAATAAAATCAACAATTGGATGCATTTGAAATAAATAATAAAGAATAATATTTGTTTCTCAATCATCAAACTTCAAACTTTTTCTAAAATTTTGAAACTTCAGACTTTGGCCAGACCTTGACAAAAATCGTTTTTAATGGACCTCTTAAAACCAGATGTATACCAGTTTTTAATTTTGAGCTGAATAGCTGTTTATCATTGCATACATTTAATGTCAACTTCTGAGCTCAAAAGGGCTCACTGACATTAGTTTTCATCCTTTGTTCTACACATGCACGCTACGAGTAGGTCTTAAATGGGTACATTAGTACAAAATCTACTGAATGCGTCATTTTAGGACTTCATCTGGTCACAAAAAGAAGACCGACCAATAAGTTAACCATTGAAGATGTGTTCTTTATACTTAAAAGCTTAAGAAAATGATTGAATTCTAAGAAACTGGAAGAAACAGATCCAAGTGACTGATTTTTAAAGCTTTCCATTGAATGGTTATTGTAGGACACAAACCAACAGAAGAATTCAATTTTTGCATTCCTTGAAAAAAACAAAAGTTTACTCAAATTGAGATACAAGAATATATAATTTCACAACATACAGTCAGGGGTCGAAGTTAAAGCTTCCCAATGGTCCCGGGAAAGTATAATCATCCCCCGGGAAATGGTTATGATTCTGTAACTTTCCCGACGGGCAAGCACCTCTACAAACACGCAAATCCATTATTTTCCTGGTATTTTTCGAGTTTCCACTGCAGCAGTTTAAGTTTAGACTTTAGTTTAGTCAACAGCATGATTTGGTGTTACACAATTTAACAAACCAGTAAATATTGTATTACTGGGCTCACTGTGCATGTGCAATATCAGCTATTTTGTAAAAATCGTACCTCAACACTGCTTTAGTGTCACACAATTTCCCAACCGTGTAAATGTTATGTCTGCACTCAATGCACATGCTATTTTTACTGCAAGATGCAGATGTCATTTTTATTCAACTTTGTATTCCTAAAATATTTTGCAGTGACTTAATACAAAATTAAATCAACAAAACTGTTTGTTCTATTTTAATTGCATTTTCTAAGTCTCACAATTGTAAAAAAGAGAACTGAAAATATAATACTCGCCAGTGCCACTCACTTGCAACACTAGCAAAATCTGATCCCCCTAAGGTCAAGGGAAAGTAAAAAATGTTCAAGGGCAAGAGAATTCTTAGGGGATACTTGCCCGAGGGCAAGTGCTTTCAAATTTAAACTTCGACCCCTTATTACAGACAAAGAACCTTACCTGTAGCGTGTATTGTTCAATTCCTTGTTAATCTGCCAAATGTCCTCTGAAACTCCAACCAAAACACTGGTCTCTGTGTAACAGTAAGGAGGAATCTGCTTCTGAGCCTCATCCAGGCATGATTTGAGTAGTTGCTTGATAGAATCTGGATCTGCCACAAAGTCTTCAAGACCTTGACCTGAACAGCAAAAGTTAACCTGAGTATTTGGAACATTTGAATGTATTCAAAAAATGTTTTTGCGTTACTTTCATTAAAAATCATCCTAGTCTTTATAGGTTCTTAAATTATAATCATAGTTGTCTTAATAGCTTCTTAAATTGTAAGACCGGTGTGATTTTAATGGATTTAAAACCATGGTTTATATTATGAACTAGAAATCTAATTTTGTCTTTGTTTCAAATGTTTTTATGGAGTTTTTGCAGGCATGGCAAGGTGGCGGACAAAAATATCTGTACAAAAGTGCAATGCTTTTAAGATGCAAAAGAAAGTCCTATAGAAGTAAATAGTTGGCCTGGAGGTTGGAAGATGTACCACATTAATCAATGATCTGGTGCCTACTATAAGTTTGTGTGAAGTGTAGTTGAAATAGGAGTATAAATGCATTATCTCACAATCTTAAAAATTACCTTCACATTGGCTCTCCCATTGCAGATTTGCCACTCCAGTTCCATTGTATTTTACCCCAGGCCATCGGTATACTTTGACTGTGGAACTGTTTCGCTCCACATTTACAACTACACCATACTGAAAATACAGACAGCTTTTAAGGATGGACTTTCAGAGTAAAGAATAAAAATACTTTCAAAACATAAGGGTGGTTTCCTAACAAAACTGACTTTGTATGGCAAATTGTCAACTTCATCGGTAATATTAAACAATTCTCAGTTGTGTCACATGAGCCAAAATGGCTACCTGGAAACATGTAATTATCATGCCAGGAAAATGGACCAGCTGAAGAAAACCTTGATTTGGTCCAGAAACCAAGAGGACAAACGTCATGGATGTTCAATTTGTGCCCAAGAAGTTGGCAAGTAATATTTTTATAATATGGCGGAGGACCGAATGACTGACATGTGTGTGATTGCAGACATGAGATTGGCACTTTTCATAAACGCGTTGCATACCCTTCTTGATAAAGACCTTGCAGCCCTATCCCAAAGAAAAATTAAAGACAGTTCAAAAGTGGCATATATGTTTAAGGTCTGTTGCATTCGGATACAATCTAGAAAATTTTATCCATGGGACCCCACGTAACAGAATGGAAGCATAAGGCTCCCCCCAGTGTAAAAAAAAACAAAAAAAAAAACAATTTTTGAATATGAAATAGGATCAGAAATGAGTATGTTACTCCATATACTTACACCATCTGGAGTATAGTGCCAAAGATAGGTTGCCACAAGCGCTGCAAGCACAATGACGGCCAAAATAAAGGTCATCCATCTAAAGAAAGTTGATGTAGTGCGTGCCATGGTCAAACTACAATGTACATAAAAACACTAGTTTGAAATTTAAATGAACCGGCAGTACAGTGATTTATTAAAATATCTCGTGCAGTGTGGAATAAACATTAAAAGTGCAAAACGACTCTGTTAGAAATTAATAAAACTAACAGAAAATAGCCGTTAGAAATGATCTAATTTTCACAAATTATTGCATGCAAAGTATCTGGAATTATACTCTCCTCACAATCAAAGTAAAGATTTGTCTTATTACGCAAAATATCAACCCATACATTTTCATAATTAATGGAACTGAAGGTATAAACTGTAATTTTACTTACAGGTATCTGTTCATCCACATCAGTCCGCTACGAAGCAGACTTCTTGACAGCTTGGAATCGACTGACTGGAAGAACCTTTCTTCTGGCAGAAGAGAACAAATATCACTACCATATATACCAGTCTGTCAAAAGTAGTATCCACATCTAAATAAAGAAACCAGTGGATTAAATCAAATGGTGCGTGCCAGACAACAGTTGTGACAGCAGGCAGAAGTACCGTAATTTCACATCTTGTCATGCGTGACGATCTTTAATTGAGGACGTATAGTATTGCAAAACGTATGTAAATGAATGCTAATCCTCTGCCATATTGCGTGCACACACCAATAGCGACATGTACTGACAAATGCTATGCTTGCGAAAAATTACTGAAAGGGGGTGGGGTGGGGGAGTTAGTGGGAATAGTCCGAAGAGGTTGGATACGGAGTCTCCAGCTACTGAGACGTGCGGGGAAAAATGAGAGCGTGAGATGTGGGTCTATTGACAGCTAATAGGGGAGTACGACATACCCCCATGGGCCTATGTCACGATACTGGCAAGACTATATCAATGAATATCCTCTACCCTCATGATTACAATACCATAGATTACAAGAACCTTTGAAATATA
>CM032662.1:30503257-30530566 GCA_019095985.1 Streblospio benedicti | reverse complement strand
AGTCTGCTGGTCTTTGTCAAGTTACTTTGGAGACTAATTTAGTTTGAGAGATAAAAGTGTGCCGAGAATGGGAATGGTCGGTAAATGAGCGGAATGGTTTGGTTCAACGGTGTCTATAATTCAGGTTTGTATGACATAAAATCATTCCATTCGTTGCATATCCAACCACTGCATCTTAATATTGCCACGCTAAATGGGTGATATTACTTTTTACACTGGTATTGGTATGTTTGTAAGGCGTAACAAACGATAAGATGATGCAGAAAACAAAAATAAAAAACAAAAAACAAAACAAAAGACAAACTACCCACAACAGCAACCAACCGCTGCGCCTGAATCAACAAATTTTAAAGTAAATTTCATTAATCTCAAACTGGCCAAAATCAGTTGCAACCAAGGCCAACAAGAAGCATCACGCACCGTTCTATTTTTTTTAATGTTCACAACAAAACTCATGCATGTACACTCACAAACCGTTCAACGATAAATATAAAGAGACTGTTGCCACTTCACCCCCTTGTGTTTCATCACTCTCCATGACTAGTGACACCTCAGATCCCCAGACACACACCGTCTGTCTTCGGTGATATTATACTAATGGGCATATGCATATTTCAGTAGCACGTCGGTAGTAGCGGTGGTGGTGGTGGTGGTCCGTGTTTATGAGTTTAACCCCCACCCCCTTACCTATCTGTTCTAAAGGGGTAAAAGTGTATGTTAGAAATTCCAGACAGGCTGAAATGTTTTATTTGAAACATTGCTGTTGCAATGGCCAAGAGTGCACATGAGAGCACACAGAATTTTAAAAATTTCCTGATGTGGTGGGTATGCCCACTACATGTAGTTGCAACCGCTTCAGAAAACGTAGGTCAACTAGTTGCTACTGCTACGGCTGCTGCTGTTATCAGTGGTTATTGTGACATGATGGCACTTGATAGTCATCTCATGCAGATGTTACCTGCTTTGTATGCAACTCTTGTCACACTTCTACCCTTCCATTTTGATATGATATGAAATACCCTCTGACACATTGGTTTAGTTATTGCTACATAACCTAGGAAGTCATTTAAAAAAAAACTATGCGCTTTACGTAACTTGTAGGTACACGTAAGGTTCATTTCTGCAACTTTCTGAAGCTACCAGCTCAGTAGATAAGATTTAACCCTAACCATGTCTATCCGCACCGCGATTGCATGTAAATAAAGACTCAGCGATTGATTGCGCGGGAAGAACATTCTGATGATGCCAACAGGTGTTTGGCGAAACTGTTAATGTATGTAATGATATAGTGTTGTGAATAAAGAAAGACGAATCAAAAATATTTTATATCAACACAATGAATACATCCAAGGATAAAGACTCAGATTAAAAAACATATAGTTATTTTTATTCAAGGCTGATTTGAACTACTGTACATATTATTACTAAAGGCTCTCTCAACTTAAGATGGGTATACGATATTGTGAACGTGTGTGTACACATAACATATTATTATAGACCTAGTTTATTGTATTCACAGGTCTAAGTTTTCAGTCAGAAATAGACAAGGGTGCACAACCAGTAAAACTCAAATCGTGGATTTCATGCGTACCCGTCACACCGTAGGCTAAAAGAGATGAATGTACTGCCCATTGTTGCAAAATTTTTGCAGAATATGAATAGTGCTTACCTTTTTGACCACATTAGTACAATATGGTAAACTGAATGTGTAAATAAGATTGACTTCAATATATATATAGTGTATTTGGCGCCAGACATTGGAAAATATATGATGTAAATATGTTGATCACATTGTTAAAGTTGAGCCGTATAATTCAGTTAAGACAGCAAACTTTCAATAATAATTGTAATTGACAACCAATAATTTGAAATTACAGTCTTGGTGTACTTCTAGTTGACGAAATTCTACTTGTTTAAATACTATATGTTATTGTAGAAAATCACACAATTCAATTATATAAATGAATGCAATAAAAAGAACCTACAAAAGTGTGAGTCGTCTGATGAAGAGTTCCACTGTAACAAAGTTACATGTAAATAGTAAAAAATAGTACCGGTAAACTTCTTATTTTTAGCTATCTCCTTTTCTGAAGGGTGGAAGGGGTGGGTTGTGCGACCTACGCCGCTGGCCCTACTAGTGCAGCAGACTGAGCTGATGCACCCACATGTGCATATGATAAACGTAAGACTTCCAGGAACTACCGAACCAGACGAGATGGTGACCTAGTCCGACTTAGGGATGATGTACATTTTGTCACGCTCCGCTAAAGTGGAACAATGTTCCACTTAGGGGGGGGGTCGTGTCAAGTTTTGGATATATTCCACTTTTTGTGGGTCTAATATTTTATTGCGCGCTAAAACTAATCAAAGCAGAATTTCGCTATTTACTATTTAAATGTCGCATTAAAAATATACACAGCAGATTTCACACATCAATTAATGTCATGATTTACATTCCTGATATGTAATAAATATTATTTCATGGCAAATATAAGAAATATTTGAATAAATATCGCGAAACACTGTGTAGACATTTTTCGATTATGTCACACATCTGATGTTTCCACTTTTGTGTGTGTGTGTGTGGGGGGGGTCCAAGAAAAAAGAGAACACTGTTCCACTTTTACGGAGTGTGACAAAATGTACATCTCTTACATCATAGTTTAATTGGACTCATAACAATAAAAATACATAGCAGACACATGGATAAACCTTTGAGAGCTACAAGCAACAGCTCTCAAATATCACAGACCTGTCACACAGCCATTAATATTCATGACGGGGACAATCCTAAACCCAATAATGGAAGTACAACATTTAAACAAGAAAAAATAGGATAGCGTCTAAATGCATTACGAGTCACACGTTGTCTAGATACGGACGTCCAATATTCGGATGAATTTGACGTCTGCCCAGTTTCATTTCGTCAAGAAGTGATGTCACTGCTTCATCACTTTCAATCATTTAAAACATCTGATGGCATTATTAATGACATTTGCGTAAACAAGCCATCATCTGTCATTCGTTTAGTTGATATGAATCCCTTACTAAGATGAATTATTGATTAATGCTGTTAATGTTATACCCACAGGTTTAATGAAACACCTGTATACGTGTACCGTTCTGCTTTGAACCCACGTTGACAAAACCTTGGGAAGCACGTGAAAGCAAGCCTAAAAATCCTCAGTCCGAGAGAAAGTCATTTGTCGTCGCGATTTTTTACTGTTCGGTTATAACTGATCGAGAAATCGATGGATGAAGTGATAAAGTGTTCCAAAACAAGTCTGTAGAGAGACCACTTAACAATGTATGAAATAGTAAGACCGACCTGGTCACAACATTCAATACTGTCTGACCCCAGTACAGCTTTGACTGCAATAGTAACTATTCTTACTACAAAATAGCAGTCGAGTTTTATTTTAAATGAGTTTGTTTATTAAGACTTAACACTTTTATGGTAGCATGTTTAGGCGTCAACAGAGATTTTCCTTTCTGCCTTACTATTTTTCTGCACTTTCAAAAGAAAAAAAGCCACACATGTAGATCATCATCTTTGACACTTAGGTCATACAACCTCGCGTAGGTGGCAACTGCGTGCACGCTTAAAAAGAGCAATAAATGGCATCATATGCATTATTATGACAACATGCCATTTCTTTCTTTTTCTCATTAAGTTTTTGATTTTTTCTTTTGTATTGTTTGCACTTTCGTGTCGTTTTTCATATTTTCATATTTGCGCAATGGTAATAAACCAAACAATGTAAAGAGAGCTAGAATTATAAGTTTAAAAAAATGGTTTTGTGGTTTTTAACTTTAAACATACGTCACAATACCATATTTGAACACAAATATACAGTTTATTATATACCAAGTAGACGAGTCTACATTATAATACCATCTCTCAAGTCAAATGTAGAATTAGAATCTATTCAGTATGCAGCTTACGGTCTCATGAATTTATTGTTATTTTCTAGTTCTCTTCCGCCATTTTTTCATGAGGATCACGAACAACATACGGGTAATATGCAAATATTAGTACACAAATAACTCCTAATCAACTTTATGGTTTACACGTATTCTATATTTGTTGCGTGATTTATATATTGCACTCGATGCATTCAAGGTTCTCATGAAACCATAACCATTTTATTACCTTGATAATCCATAATAACATGCAATAGGGCAACTACAGGAGAATAATAGAAACACAACCCTTTCAAAATCATTCACAATGACAGAATTACTTTATACCATCTGGCTTTACATAGAACTAGTTTAAGAGTAATAGTGAGTTAAATGTACCATTGCAGATGAAGAAGGGATTTTCGTCATGCTCAATGGTCATCCCATTCCCTTCTCAATATTTATATTGCAATATTTTCTCTGACTTTAAAAGCATTTGTTCTTGGTTGCAGACGATTAAGTTTTTGCACTATGAGTTATTCAGTCACACATGTAGATAACCTGAACAGTCCGCTAGCAGACACAAAATGCAGACTGCGAAAAAAGGGGTATGGATCCCCCTATTATCGCCCATTTATCGGAATGGTAATTCGTGGAAAGAGAAGTAGAAAAAAGGCGAAAGCAATCAGGGGTCCTCCTTACTGGACCAGCCGTAAACTGTGATTGGTCTTAATGTATGCGACCAGGCTCCCCAAGTGGTCTAGCTACTGCAAAATGCGATCACCGCATATATTGTAATCAGTTGCATCACATCTCGTTTTCCGTCATAATAGACATATGGTGTAACTAGAGAGATTTCAAATGGCACCACAATGGTCTCTCTATCATCACCCTGCCCTAACCCACGCCTCGTCGAGGTTGGACCTAGGGTGGAGTCACATATGCCGAGGCTACGAGTGAACAAGCACAATAAATATGCGGGCTTGAACTCCTTCATTCTTGGTCACTTGTCAACGTATCTAGACGTATGATGCATGGAAAAGCATCTACACTTCAAGCGCTTTTTCATTAGTGACAGTACCATTGTAATACACATGAGAATAAGACATGCCAGATTCATGAGCGGTCTTACAATTTAAGGTGGTCACATTTTGCGGTACTTAGGCCATTTTTAAAGGCCCTAAATTATAACTGGTCACAAATTACGTTGGTCATATTTTACGGTCTAGCAGGGGCACACTTTGATAGACCTCAGCGGTCTCTTCGTGCTGTCGATGATAGAGAATATGCAGACAAAAAACATAAAATGTAAATTAATATAATACAACACCTTCTTCATAGCAACAGCTATCATAATTTACAATTATAGCTGTTGCTATGAAGAAAGTGTTGTATTATATGAATTAACTCCGCCAATGAATTTGTTCAACAATAAAGTGTCAAATTGTTATTGAAAAGCGGAGGGGCTCAGGTGACTGTATATTGCAGTCTGAGATGGACTCATGTCAAAATCTAGCAAGTTGTATAATAAATATGTGTTGTTCAACTCTTTTTAAAATTGTGCCACGGTGAAGTGTAGGTTATTGGCATACTGCAAAACGAGAGTGGGGTGTGTTAAAAGTGGTACGTGTTGCCATGTAGAGGCGGCAACATCATGTAAATTAAAGAAAATGAAGTGTGCATTTTGATCGTTTTTGAATAGCAATTTGAAAGACAAAATGTCAACAATCACACGACTTTAATCACACACTGTGTAAATGTTTTCTACGTACCGTGTTTGAAAGGACAGAGTGTCTCTTGATAAACACGCAGGTGGGCGTTAATTTAGAAAGTAATTTATGTCCCCAAGGTCCCCAACCTGTTTTAGTATTCACAACTATCATATGTCAGATTTAATATCCTCGTATAAAATTAAACATTTCAGTGGGCGTTTGTTTTCATTACACTTTTAAAACCAATTACAATGGCACACTGATTTTGTGTGTTAGATATCGCTAACACATCCGCTGGGCGAATGCCATACACTGCGTCATTATCGTGCGGTTTCTAAAAGGCCAAGTCGTAAAATAGTAAGCAAATCTCATTAGTGTCATAACCACCGGTGTCTGTATCAGAACCAGAGCCTTTTTTAACATTTCCCGGGGGTCCCAGCTAAAGTTGATAGAATTATTGCAGTCGTCCTATTTTAGTGTACTTCGTGTGCAAAATGTATAGCGTCATTTTTTGTTTCAATATGGTGGGATATCATTTTCAACAATTGATGGAAGCCCTTGGGAGCAAGTCAATCAATCAACCCTTATTTCCACCCACCCCGCGACCAGAAAGACTGACTTCACTTACTCTGTCTCTTCTCTTATGTGAGACTATCTTTGATAATCGGTCACTGATCAATACAGAAAGATAACCCCCAGTTTAAAAAAATGTACCAATTCAAGCAGGAATAAATGACTATTTTTTGGTCATTTATTCCTGATTCTAGATATAAACACTTATAACCTGCCTACTCTTCACGATTGTTTTGTTATGCGCATACAACTTTTTGATAAAGCTGGCCCTTTCCCTATCACCAGGGATACAAGCATATCCAGGTGGCAAAATGGGTTGGGGCAGGACGCAGGACCTGGATCTACCAGGCTACCAGTGGCGGATCTCTCACTTGCAACCATTTAAAAAAAAACTTCCTGTCTCAGCTTCCCGCTTTTCCAACTTGGCATTACAAGGGGGATTAGTGGCAGCCAGAGACAATATCGACATGGAGAGAATGTTTATCCGTTGGGTGGCAACTAGGGCCTGTGAGCAGTCTGCTTTTATATACAACAACGCTGGATTTATGCACTCTACTTGGATACAGGTGCCAGTGGCTATGAGACACGTTAGGAAATTGAAGTATAATGTATAAATATAAGTATAAATGCCATTGCACTCGCATGGCTTCAGGCGACACCACGAAATCTATGATTATCGCCTAATTTAGAAAGAGCCAGCACCACCAAAATTGGATAGAACGTGTCATTGCACGGGGGCCGAATCCATAGATGTGTTTAAAAGAGCTCATTTTAATTGTCTTAAAGAAGCGAATCAACAGGATTAAAAAAACTTTAATAATTCGTGGATATGTATACTTCTAAATGTTTTGAAAATATAGAAATGCATTGACATACACAATTCTACTGTGTCAGGTCCAACAAGGACGAGGATCTGATTTACCACACACATACATAATTCTTAGAATCTTAAATCTAGTGTTAGCATCCGCGAATCTTCACGAAACTCCGCAGAGCTCCATCCTCCCACATGGTGAAGACAGCTGGATGACCTTGTTTTTGACCTTGTTCTTGACTATCATGTCTTTCCACTCCGAGGGACCTGTCTATTTCGCGTGTTGTCACTTATAGTGACAGTGTTTACGTCATGTGGGAGATTTCACAAGAAAAGCAATCTGTACAGACGTTATAGCCTCGAAACTTTTCCTTGATATGTTCACATTTATATTAGTTACAAGTAGAAAGATATTGTTGGTGATTTGTGCGATTAGCATGGCATGGAATGTTGAAGAATATTAAACTGCATAGTAATTGATTTGATAAATGATAAACTGTGTAATGCAAACTAAACAAAATCTAGGCAATGAAAAACAATGTGATATGTATGGCCAGAATAGGTATGACATGTTTGTGGAAATATCATAATTCTTGTGGTATGGGACTTTGTCAGTTTATTCCAATTTCAAGTGGTTTGATAAGATATGTACAAGAGCATAAAATGAACCTAAAATGGATGCTCTGGTTTTCTTGTGTTTTTGTAGTTAGATACCCTATTACTTGAATATTCTTACTGCGTAAGAATAGTATTTGTATGAACACCATCCCCCATGATGCTGAGGCCTATGGTTTCATATTAACAATTTTATATATTTTTTTCTATTCAACAGATTGAATTGAGCGGAATCATAGAAATAAAATCACATGATTCAATCCCACTTAGTGAGATGAAGGGTGAGTGAGCAATCGTCTATTGAATTTTGGTTGAGCGTTAAATGTTACCCCAGCACTGTAATAATATACGCAATTGTTGTGCTGAAATTGCTCGTTAAAAGACATATGAATCACAATGATATTGCTAGCGATTTAATGATTGAATCACTCAGTGCATTGTATGCAACATAAGTTCTAATTGAATTGTTAAATACCCATTTCAAATTAATTCCACGAACACGTCGCAATCAATTTTGCTTGTTGACATATATCTAGCAATGGAGGCTAATGCCTAGGGCACAGTCCAACGCAAGGAGGGTCTACAGCCAGTCTACGACCAAAAACACACGAGGTCGTAAAGATCCGTGGTGAGTGTTGAGTCCGATAAACACACCATTTTTAACGCCGTAGGGTCGCCGTAGAAGACGTTTGGTTTGCCAAACTTCTTCTACGATCACCCTACGTCATGGCCTAACCGCAAGGAGGCAGTGCGGTGACGTAAACACAGGATTTACACGCACATTGTCGGCACAGACTCAGTACTGGGACCGTGCGTTCCCTGTACTATGAACATGCGGCTCTCGTACTTTTGTAATCACACCGTGCATAGAACGTAAGTTATACGTGAGTACAACGCACGCTTGATGCATGTTGATCGCACGGCCACCTCAAAAAAAAAAAAAAAAAAAAAAAAACACCAAAAAAACAGTCCCAGTGCCGATGCACTCATAACACACGGAGCCCGTGCGTATGTGCACACAACTGTACTTTTGTCCATGGATGCGGAAAACGTGCCGTAGACGCCGCAGACCTCAACACGCCTTGCGGCGACGACGCCCGCAAGGTCAAATGTGCCCCTCGCTTAAGCTTCTCCCTATTTCATATATTTGATTGCTATCTTAACAGAAATCCTTTGAAAAGCTTTGATTGGTGTGCCTGTAATAAATGAAGTGATACTAGAAAAAGATGCTCCATTTTGCATTAAATGTAGATCAGTAAAAATGACATTCATTTTGCACGTTCACCTGTTTCATGACAAGTCATTTCATTTCCACCAGCACTGATAATGAGCAATCCCACGCAAATTCAACATAATGGCCTTATTGCGTGTTCACCTGATGTGTCATTTTGTTTTAGAATTTTCTTTTTTTTTCTTGGTCTCATTTTGTTTGTTCTATGTACCAAATACCTAGGATTTAAGCAACTGATGTGTGTACCCAGACAATGAAATAAAACACACGCATTTATTCTTTCCTCATTCATTAGTAACAACCATTTTCACCATTTATTGATGCATTTTGCACGACTTTGAGGCAGTTCAGTTAATTAGTTACGCTCAGACTGCTTATGATTGGGTATACAATGCTAGCATGCATTGCATTTACTCAAAAATATTTCTTTATTCTATTCTTCATTTCCCAGTTGCGCGGGACGTGTTGCGCAGTAGAATTAATCCATACCAAACAGTCCATTGACTACTTCCGGTCGCTCGCGTCATTATAAACTAACACGACTTTAAATATTCTAAGGTAATTTTCAGCTATCACTTATCCTATGTCATTCATGAAAAGTACTTTCCCGATAGAATTTTGAGTGAGGATTATGAATCTGTAATGGGATTTTAGTTAGCATTGAAATTTACGAAGATATGGGCAGAATACCAGTCTTCGTGAAAAAAATGCAGACGACCTGTGTAGTTTGTGAATGATACAAACGTTTTAACTTCACTATTATGAAGAATGCATGCCTCAAATAGCGTTCCTAGTAGTATTGTTAATGAGGATTACGAATATGTAATCGGATTTTAGTTAACATAAAAATTGACGAAGTTATGAGCAAAAGCCGGTACTTGATCAAATTTGCAGACAGCCAGTGAAGAAAAAAAAGTTGACAACTTCCCTATATTGAAGAATGCACGCTTCAAATAGATGTTCTTACTTATTTTTCCTACGTCTATCAGTGTAACAGCCATCAATGTTGTGTAAATTACACACTTTGAATGATATAGCATTAAATGCGATTTTAAATGGGCTTATATTATAACATATAAAAAAAGACGAGTGCGCAACTTTTCTGCGCAATTGGGAACTGAAGAATACTAGTTATAAGATGTTTACCTGGCGTTGCTCGAGTTGAAACAGATGAAATCCGGAACACATTAAATGCTCCTCCCGCCCCATCCTACCTCCTGTCCCACATCCCTTTAACCAGTTCTCGTCAGTATACAGGTCTGTGACAGATTAAATACACCTCCATCACCGTCCTCCCATTGTCATATGTCACAGCCATTAACACACTAAATGTACTAAATATGGCAACGATTGATCAGGCTAATATCCCTCCCCCAGCAACTGCTACCCATGGTAAACACGTGTGGAGCAGATTAAATGTCCCACTCATCCCTACCCTTCCTTTCACCACCCCTCTTCTCTCCCCAACCCACTCTACCCCATCCCCATCTAAACAGGTTTATAATTAACGCACCTCCTTCCTGCTGCTGCTCTGGTTGAACCGGATGAGATCTGGAATATATAAAACGCTCCTCCCTTCCCATTCTTTCCCCTGTCCCACATCCCTCACACCAGCTCCCGTCACTATACAGGTCTGGGAAAGATTAAATACACCTCCATCACCTTCCTCCAACAGTCATATGTGGCAGCCATACACACACTACATGTGTGTGGCAATGCTTGATCCCTTTCTGCTGAGTTCGGTTTGAAATTTGTGAGATCTGGAACATATTAAATGCTCCCCCTCCCCCCTCACCACCAGCCAAATCTGCCCCCCCCCCACTACACACCCACCACATGGACACACACACCCTTTCTGCCAACACCCCTCCTCAAAACAGGTCCTGAGCAGATAAAATGCACCTACATCACAATCACCACCCTTCCCAGCTCCCTCGTTGTATGACTGTACGTGTAACGTGCAACGCACGTTTGACATATACAAACGTTTAACGTATTACATACCTTTAATAAACATGGCCCTGCAAGCAACCTTTCTACAAAATTATTTTTTCTTGTTTTTATCATTAAAACCAATTTATTTGGTTTTAAAAGTGACATTAAAACGACCACCAAGTTGTTCTGAGTGTACATACACAATTTGGAGTGTGTACGTCTTGTGGTTAAAACGCCTTTTATGATACAAAAAATCGCCTCTTCCTTTATATATATACTAGCTGTTTACCCGGCGTTGCTCGGGTTGAAACAGGTGACATCCGGAACACATTAAATGCTCCCCCTTCCCCAATCCTTCCTCCTGTCCCACATCCCTCGAACCAGTTCTCGTCAGTATACAGGTCTGTGACAGATTAAATACACCTCCATCACCTTCCTCCCATCGTCATATGTTACAGCCATTTACACACTAAATGTACTAAATATGGCAATGATTGATCCCTCTAATATCCCTCCCCCAGCTACTGCTACCCATGGTTAACACGTGCGGAGCAGATTAAATGTCCCACTCATCCCTACCCTTTCTTCCACCTCGACCCCAGCCCCCTCTTCTCTCCCAGCCCTCTCTACCCCGTCCCTATCTAAACAGGTCCATAATTAATGCACACCCTTCGTGCTGCAGCTATGATTGAAACAGATGAGATCTGGAACAGATTAAATGTTCCTCCCTTCCCATTCTTTCCCCTGTCCCACATCCCTCACACCAGCTCCCGTCACTATAGAGGTCTGGGAAAGATTAAATACACCTCCATCACCTTCCTCCCACAGTCATATGTGACAGCCATACACGCACTACATGTACATGTATGTGATAATGCTTGATCCCTCTTAATATTAATATCCCTCCCTCCAGCTACTCCTACGCATGGTAAACACGTGCAGACTATTAATTGTGCATCTCCATCTCCCCCTTTCTGCTGCTGCTCGGGTTGAAATTGATGAGATCTGGAACATATTAAATGCTCCTCCCTGCCTCACCACCAGCTATACCCCCACCCCATATGGATACCAGCCATGCCCCACCCCCACCCCTTGCCATATGGACACACACCCCATTTCTGCTAACACCCCTCCTCAAAACAGGTCCGGAGCAGATAAAATGCTTCTCCATCACCATCACCACCCTTCCAGCTCCCTCATACCACTGTACGTGTGTCGTGCAACGTACGTTTGACATATACAAACGTTTAACGTATTACGTATCTTTAACAAACATGGCCCTGTAAGCAACCTTTCTACAAACTTCTTTTTTCTTGTTTTTATCATGCCCCCCACACACACACACCCCTGCCATATGGACACACACACACCCTTTCTGCCAACACCCCTCCTCAAAACAGGTCCGGAGCAGATAAAATGCACCTCCATCACAATCACCACCCTCCCCAGCTCAATTGTTGTATGACTGTACGTGTGACGTGCAACGTACGTTTGACATATACAAACGTTTAACGTATTACGTACCTTTAAGAAACATGGCCCTGTAAGCAACCTTTCTACAAACTTCTTTTTTCTTGTTTTTATCATTAAAATAAATTTATTTGGTTTGAAATGTGACATTATAACGACCACCAAGTTGTCCTGATTGTACATACATAATTTGGGCTGTGTACGTCTTGTGGTTAAAAAGCCTTTTGTGACGCAAAAAAACGCCTCTTCCTTTATATGTATAGATAGATGCTTTGTGCATGAAATAAAGTGTCAGATATACAGATTAACAATGTCCAGGTGTCGACTTATGGGGGAGGTGGTGCGTGTTTGGGGGTGGTGGGTAGGTGTGGGGTGGTGGGTAAGACCAGATCAAGGATCCATCATAAAAATAGTATTGTCTGCATAACAAATGCCACATTGACACCACAGTGCATTTTAGATCTATTTTGTAACTATTTCTTTTCTCCTGCACCACACATAATGGCATTCATAATTGCTAGACGAGTCAAAGGAGACGTGTGTTTCCTTTGTTTTTGAAATTGAAGTGAAATGTTGCTGCACCATTGCCAACTAAGCTTTTTAGTAATATCCTCAAAATTGCTATGTTTACCTTGACAATTATAGAAATCGCAAGAGACGAATAGAGTGCGCACACCCACGCAAACACCGGCCACTACACCTTATTTTGGTGACACTTACTAAAGCTAGGGTCAGACGATCCCGAATGTTAAAGATAAATTAGTCTTGCTATTGTTAACATTGTTAAGTGGCGTTTTGTCTCATTAATACAGACGTGATTTAAGAAGATGAAGCAGAATCTGCACGTCCCCGTGTATTTTTCATAACAACCTTCTGGGATGACAATTCGTAAATGTCTGACTGGGGATTAAAATAAGTCTATCTATCTTTTAACAAAGCAAAGGCGTGTACAAATTATGCATTAACACAAGCATAATTGAATTTTGCACACGTTAATGACAACACATATATGCACCAACTCAAATAAGCAGTGTATTCCATGTCGTGTCATGTGTCATGCGATGGACATTGTCCATGTACTTAAATTGCACATACGAACACCTTTACACCTTAACCCCTACGCCTTAAATGTGATGAATATATTTTATTTAGAATGTATAATGGTTACACGTACTCATAATTTACCTTTTAAGAACTTATTAGATTTGCAAGACCGCGTTAAATACGCAATGCAGACAAGAACCTGTTTGTAAACCACGTAAGCAAATGAAATGGGGCTAAAGTGGCCGCCCCATTAAAACAATAAGCACCATTGCCATTAAAGATTCATGGCACAGCAAGTGTTAACAATCTCATTTCCTAGAGGCATCCATGAATACACAATGCCAGGCTGTGTAATAACTTTAAAGTCATTGCTTTTTAGCAAACAGTCTGCCTATTTAAGAAAAATCATCTATGTCCAACAGTTTGACGTAGTAAATATATGTACGAGTAGTAATGTGTATGATATAGCGTTTGTAAATCACAGTAGCATACATACCACTACACATCACACACCTCCACCAACGATGTTGGGGTATGATATCGACAAGCATCTAGCAAGTTTGTGTTATGGCACAATATTCTTTACCGAATGTATACACTCTCAACGAGAAGCCAATGTTTTAAAAGTCATTCGTGAACTATAGACACATACAATTTTCTCAAAATTCATACTACCTATATAAAAAGTTAGAATGCAGCAAAGTGTTATTCATTTTGCATTGGTATCTAATGACACCATCTCCATGTCGCAGTCGTTACATATCACTAAACGTGAGGACGTTATGATATGATTTATTTTAATATGAAAAAGAAATAAGCAAACGCACACGGGTGTGCAATACGCATGAAAAAGTGGTCAACCCACTGTCAGCGACCCCCATCATGTATGCAATGGAACCCGGGCGGTGTAAAGAGTTACGAGTAATAGCTGTAATGTCAGTGTATATGTGTTAGGTCACAATATGTTTGCAGAGATAGCAGACTTACTGCACTGTAAATGTAAATTGTAATGGCACACATGCAAACGGGAGTGTGTTTGTGGCCTGAATGTCAATAACTACTACTTCTCAAAAGAAAGGTACCGGTATACATACAGAAAAAAGAGCAATAGTTTCATTCCGGGACTCTTGCAATATACGTGACAATCACGAATGATTACATCCGATTTGTACTATATATAGGAGCATATTAGAAATACACAAAGAAAGAAAGAGTCATTCTACTTTAAAATACGTAGCTATGTGACGAGGTACATTAGCTGCAATACCGAGACTGAATCGGCTTCATATATACGAAACTGTGTAACTCTAAACTAACTTTGGTCAGTGCCCGATGATAAACATGCTCACAATTGGAGCTCATACGATTTACTAATTGTTTTTTTACATGGTTGAACAATGGAGTTTTGTGTTCGTATTCAATACATGTGTATTTATACTATGGTAGGCCTATACATTTCTTGATCTCCACAGTGATTTTATATCATATACGATGTGGATAGGCGGATCCAGGTTTTCAGAAAAATGGGTGGGGCACTTAATGTGGGATCTCACGGGTTTCTTACGCGCGATTTAAAACGCAAACCACTTTGAAAATAAGGTATTTTGGTGGGAAAATTGGATCTGGCATGAACAAATATATAGAAGCCATAACATCTACTTGTAGAAATAAAGCTGCTACAGTAAACACGACCGTGGTTCATAGCGTAAAACCGTGTGAGTGTTTTTTCCAATGCACCCACAGTTCCATTGGTGTTGTGTAAGATTGTACAAACGAACTATACCAGTGAGCCACTGCTATGTATACACATACTTGACGATAGCAACTGAAATATGTTTGAAGAGTTACATTAGATTCTTGTTTTATAAGACAGTATAAATATTTCAAGACTTTGCATTCGGACATGCAATCGAGATCAACAATCACAGGTCAAAGGTAAACTTCCTAGTTGCCTCTCATGTACATGTGCATACATAATCAAATATTCAATCCTTATTTGAATTTGTTTACTTACATGGTGGCATTCGACGGCTTACAGCAGCCCTCAACTCTGCCACGATGTTTTGTCATAACATGCCTATGCTGCCCATAGATAGCTTTAAAATGACACCAAAATAGTCTATAGTTGTCCTGTTGTCACCATCCTCCCCCGATACAGGCCTTGTCAAAGTTTGACCCCCATGTGGGCCTTGTACTGAGCGGACAAGTGGACGGGCTCGGGTGGCGCAAACTCTGTCTCCTTTCTCGGTCACTTGTAAACGAATCTAGAAATATGATATATGAAACCGCATCTACTCTTCAAGAACGTTCTGTTATTGTCTGTATCACCGCCCGACATCAGAGAAATAGACAGAACCGGGTGCGTCTTTTAGCATCTTATCAGGTGAGTTCTTAGGGTGTATCACGACGAGCCCGAATGGCGACTCGACAAGAAGAATCCTGATAAAAAAAATCGTGTTACACAACGAACCCCGTTTTGTAGTTATCATTCTTTTCTAAACAATTACATCACTGTTTTAAAGACTGTGGGAAAAGTAGTCTGGCTAAGTACAAGCATGATACCAATAGTATCACCCCTGTTCGAACAGGCTTGATAACCCTCTCCGGGTTATTGTATACGTCTGGATCATGATGATCAATGAAATCACACAAAAGAATGATGAAAATATAATAATAATCCATATGTTACACAAACATACATTGCAACATTATGCATCATTTGCTATGAAAGCTACCTTTCTGAACATTTCTACGCGTGGAACTGCGTAGTTGTGTGAAGAGTAAATGTCGCTTTCAATTTGTTTCCAAGGCTACATCTTAAAAATGCAAAGGTAGTCATCACATGTCACCCAGCCAATTTATTCAAAGTCGAAATGTTAATACATACGAACAACTGAATCATTGTGGTTTAGTCTTAATTGAAACTCCACGCACATTGTGTAGGTTTTAAAGGCATGCATTATAACATATAAACATTTATATTGAGTTCTTTGAGTATATATTTCCCCTCTTTTCTTTTTACAAAACTGTTTTGCGTAAAGAGTACACACCGAGCTGCCGTATTTCGTATGCTGAATCAAACGTGGGTTGATATAGACCAATTTGGCAATATAAAAATATAGTATATCGTAGTACCATTTTCGCCGATAGGTGGTTACAAACCTGTTAGTCTCGATCAACCAAACCATGTGATGGCGTAGACGAGGAAGTGATTTAGTCTATATCAATCTTTGTCTAGATATACCCACAAGGCATTGCAGGGTGTATTAAGATACCGATGCTTGCGGTCAGCACAATCTAGTAATAATCAACAATTTTATTGAAATAGCCAATGATCAAAGGTCCCATTTCCGACACCTACTCTTATATGGTACCACTGGCAGATTCGGGCTTTTGGAAGCAGCCACTTGATTTCACGGGTTTCGTATAAGCGTGGAACCTCGCGGAGACGTCACAAAACCCTAGATGAAGATTGAACATACATGTTCATTCTCAACACACAATCCTTTTGACTTATGTTGCCAACACATAATGAGAAAAATGCAATTACACCAAATGAGAGTACGAACATTTTTTTTTGATTTTAACATTAAGCAAGCCTGCAAAAAATGTCCCCATATTTGAAAAGCAAATGAAAAGATGGCCAATCAGGGCTCTGAAGTGATCAGACAGCGGAAGTCGAGGAAACAAGCCTGCCAGTGTAATGGATGATTGCCGAAATAATCAGCATGCTCATTTAACTTCCAAAACGAGGACGTAATGTGATTCGTGCTTTGAGGCTGCATGCACATTATGACACATATAACTTTTGTGTATTCGTTTATTTGTTTTTTAGAAACAACGAGACGTATGTGCGGTAAGCACGTATTCATGTATTGTAGAGACATGCGTAATCATGTGTAATGCAGGTTGACTCCCAACTCTAATGGAATCATCGTTCTCGTGGAATGAAAGCATATTAAGTTCAGCCAATAAATGGTTAGTGTTGTAACAACAGCATCAGCAGTATCAGCAGCAGCATCAGCATCAGCATCAGTAGCAGCATCATCAGCATCAGCATCAGCGGCGGCGGCGGCGCCAACAGCAGCAGAAACAGTAGCAGAAGCAGCAGCAGAAACAGCAATAGTAAAAAAAACAGCAACAGCATAACTGTAGCAACAGGACCAGCAGATACAGCAAATACAGCATCATTATTCAAACCGGTGGAGGACGATGACGATGAAGGGTGATGAACACAAACAACACCATGATGCCAGACCCCAATACAATTTGTGATTGCATAATATTCTCACAGGGGCTAGCGCTATATGCAATAGAACATGCAAGGTTTCAAGGTTTCAATTAGTATAGACTAAAACAACAGGCACATTTTTGAAAGATGTAAAGTGAAGTGGTTTAGCACGAAAAGATAAATTAGAAAAAAAACGTCCGTAATGCGTATGGCACATTCCACCCGTGACCGCAAGGTGGGTCTACAGCCAGTCTACGGCCAAAACACGCAAGGAGATCGTAACGATCCGTGAGGGTGCAGTGCGGCAAACGTACGTTTTTTCAAGGCCGTTAGGTGGCCGCAGAAGAAATTTGGCATGGCAAACTTCTTCTACGACCACCCTACGTCATGGTCTGGCGGTAAGGAGGCAGTGCGGAGACCTTACGCTAAACACAGATGATTTACCCGCACGTTGTCGGCACAGACACAGTGCCGGCGTAGTGCCTTCTCTGTACCATGAACGTACGAATGCTGCGCTTTAGTAATCAGACCGTAAGTTATACGCAAGTACAACGCACGTTTGATGCATGTTGATCTCACGGCCATCTCAACAAAACCATTCCCAGTGCCGACGCATTCCTAATGCACGGAGCCCGTGCGTATGTGCCCACAACTGTACTTTTGTTAATGCACGCGGAAAACGTCGTAGACGCCGCAGACCACAACACGCCTTGCGGCGAACACGCCCACAAGGTGGAATGTGCCCCTCGCTTCACGAAATTACACGACAGAGATGCTTCTGATAAGTGGTACACAATTATAAAACAATGTGGGTACCCCGTTAACAGTATTGTGTGTGTGCAGACACAGGGTCTTTATTAGCTTTTAGTTGTACACTAGTTTATAAGTGCGTCAGCAAGTAATTGCTGCCTCCTGATAATGATGTTGCACTAAAAGTACATACTTAGATGCTGCCATTCATTTCATTAGCAGTGAATCATGGTACTCATCTTAACACCGATGTGTCCCAGGAGGTACATATAAAATATTTTACACAGAAGGTTATTAACTTGAAACATTTCTACATGTAAGTATCTGTGGCCCGTTGAGCTCACTGTCGATTCTCCATTCAAAAGACCCCAGATACTTCGACAAGGTTCTACTAGGTTTACTCCTATATACACGTTTTCAACCGACTTTTGAGCTTGTTTTAGCATACCTTCTTGATAGCTTTCAATCCTCTCGGATCTTCTTCAGTCTGCTGTCTAGTCATCACGAGAATCTCGTGGTGTGACGACATCACCATAGAGCCCACACAGTTGTGTCTGAAGAGGTGGATAGAGATGCTGAGAAGAAACACATCGATAAGGCTTTGCAGAAATGTGGGTATCCTGGACGGGCTATCAGCAGAGGATCAGCTATTAAGAAGAAGGATGACACCAGGCAGATGAAAGACCGGACGGACGACACAAGGAAGACGATGGTGGGGGTACCTTATGTGAAGGATTTGTCTGAAGCAGGGAGAAGGATCATGATGCAGTGTGTATTTCAAACCCAGGAACACTCTCTGTCAACTACTGTGTGTGCACCCAAGGACCCTGAGAAAAAGAAAGAGATCTGTGGTGTGGTGTATCAAATTAGCTGTGAAGTTTCGGAGTCCAAGAAGTGTTCTAGCACATATGTTGGTGAGACCTCTAAGACACTAAAAACTCGCTTCGATAAGCACAGAAGACCTAGTGGTACATCTTCACATGTCTCACACCACCTGCACCAGCTGGACAGACAAAGCCACCACATAAGTGTGGACAACATCAAGATCCTCGACCGGGACCAGAACACCTTCGAGAGGAAGATTCGAGAGGCGGTTCAAATCCGACGTCTGAAGCCCGATCTAAACAAAAACGTGGGTGCTCCCGACCTATCCGCCAATCCACAACAACATCCTGGCCGCCGATGTCGTCACACCACGAGATTCTCGTGATGAAGAGACGGCAGACTGATCCGAGAATATTGAAAGCTATCAAGAAGGTATGCTAAAACAAGCTCAAAAATCGGCTGAATCGGCTGAAAACGTGTATATATGTTTACAAACTTGAACAGATGAGTATTCAACATGAAGTCTGCTCTGATGAGAGTGCAGGCAGATAGTAAATAACAGCAAAGACCACTCGAAATATGACCACAAGAGGTCTCAGTAGAGAGGTAGGTTTTTAAGAGGTTTGTAGTGTCTCTTTTCGACGTTTTGAAACTTGAAAAATGCTTAATTGTTGCGGTGTTCATGGTTATAGAGGCGGGAGAATATATGTTGAATGCAACGGTTAGTTTGTCGCACAATATTTGCTGTCATGCATTTGACTTCAATTCCTGCACTTATTCTTATGTGAGGCGTCCATCTTGTAATGTGAGGGCAGGCAGCCTTCTACATAGGCAGATCCAGGTTTTCGGAAAGGGGGCGGGGGGCGCACTTAAGGAAAAGTGTGGGGGGGGGGGCGCACTTACGGGATTTAATGAAAAACCCTATGAAAATGAAGTATTTTGGTGGGAAAAGGGGGGGCGCCCCTGGATCTGCCTATGTTCTATATCACAGTGACGTTGGTAATGCACATTGTCGATAGGAGAAGTAAACTTTTGGGGCAACCTTATCAGGCATGACCCCTCTTCCATACACATATTTTATTCCCGTTGGTAAGTTCTGTCTTATTGGTATTTATTTGAATGCATGTCACATAACTTACATTTTTCTCAAATAAACTGTTATTCCTCTAAAACAACAGCTTTTCAAGTGACGTCAAGTTGACCTTTCCAAGGCATCTAGTATAATTATAAAAAAAGGTCGCCATACATGTACCTTTGTAGATCTTCTGCTCACCGAGGGGCACTTTTGACACATAATTTCCCGTTCATATCTCTGTTACTCTCACTTGTGCCATGTTTCCCTATACATTGTATTTGTAACATCGTAAGCTAGTGATATAAGAAGTGAAAGTCTTTGGAGCTTCATTTTGTTATTTGAAAACACCGTCTTTGCTAGATTTCATTGCCATCACTCAAGGCCACAGAGATAATAATTCAATTTATTTTACAGACACAAAGTAAAGCCGTTTTTTGTGCTCCACTTTCTGAGGTTTTATGTACACCCGCTGCCGTGATATTGCTTTGTCCTTTTAGATTTTCTCCGTGTCTAATACTGTGATAGTTTATGAAATTCTGTTTATATTGTGAATTGTTGAGTTGTATGGCCAATTACTGGGGGATGGGGCACTTACCTTGGACATGGGTGTCATATGTATAGGGACGTGTCTCCAGAAACTCGGATCCTGTCACCGACTGCCTTGAGCCAAAAAATATGTTCCAATATTATATATCACCAGAACAAGTGTATTAAATGGACAATGAAGCCTTTTCTATCACAAAATGTCAAGCAACATGTTAAGTTCACATTTAGGCCCCCCATTTCACATGGCCGATCCTAGCTCCGGATCCTCGAAAACACGTCCGATCTTTCATTTTGGGGTGGATCGGCGGATTTGTGTCAATATTTATTACGTAACTGTCTGAAGACGAAGCTTGTCAAGGTCACTGAGCCGTACGAGCCGTCAGAGACGTTGTAGGTGACGGGAAAGGGCCGAGACAGACCACACCTGCCTGGCACGAACTTGAAAAGAACCGCTCACACATGCCATTGGGGCTAACTGTGGGGTTTCTTTGAAATACCAAACTTAAACCATGTAGATTTCATTACAACGTACTAACGAAAGAATCTTTTAATGAAACCCCATCTTATGCCGCCCGCTCAAGTGGTTTACATTAAATCCCGTGAAGATACGGCGTCGACACTGTTAACTACAGGCTGTTTCAAATGTATTATATGGGCATATCATGTAGTGCATATGCGCTTGGTGATACATATATTGAAACATTCTATAGAATCTACGGAAACACACGAGGCCCATATGATGTCTGCCTGACAGGCATGGGTCGAAGCATTCTGAAGAGGTGTGATGATCGGCTGCCAGAAATAGCGGCTTCGTGGTCATTAAACCGTGAAATACCATCCGCTTTGGTCTTTCAACACGTATTTCTCTTCAAAACAGCAGCATGACGGACCCAGGGCCGTATCCACAATCTAGTCTGTGTATATGGTCGTCTCTGCTGGTGAGCATCAACTTGAACATCTACAAGGACGCCTTCTGAAGCTTCATAATCTTCATCTTCTACAGTCTCTTGTATTATTCTCTCTTCTCTCCTCCTTCTGGTGTTGTTGTTGAGCTACAACACGATTCAGTGCAACGGCAGTCATTGTTACCATTAGTCGTTTCCTAATTATTGTAAATACGTCTTTGAGTTTAACCCTTCACAGACACAATGATCTCCCCCCCGGCCCTCATGTGACCTTTCTGATGGACTGGAGGACAAGGCAAGCTAATGGGACCATTCAGAACTAGTACACCATAAAACGGGAACATCTTTGTGGAAATTGTCAGCAAAACCTCACCGTTAGCAGAGAAATATAACGATGAACAAGTTAGTCCTCCGGACGAACCAGAAAACTAAAACGTTGATCCAGATCAACATCTCAATAATTCTATAAATGGAGCCCACAGGCCGAAAAGTCAAAATCACTTCTCCAGAGAAGTGAAAACATCTTTCGGGCCAGAACCCGACAGAAATGTGTCATTTTCCCCAGGTGGACACCATTTGTATTGGAGCATCGTGCTGTTGAAAAAGATGCTTCCGTTTCATGCTTCTATTGCTTCATATTGTAATGGTAGCGGCGGCACCTACGGTTTCATCTGTCACAATACATCTCAAAGCAGCAGACGAGGCCACAGTTAAGGACAGAGACCTTAGGATGTTGCAAATGCAACATGTTGCAAAATGAAAAGTCCACAGACAACCCCGAAAAGCTTGGCGATGGAGCACACAAACCGAAAAAAGTCAAGTCAGCAAAAGTGGCCCATTCCCTGCCGAACCAACCAAATCACTCCACATTTGAAGCCAGATCACGCACGATCCACCCAGAAATGACAAATCGGGTGTCTTTTGGAGGATCGGGAGCTAGGATCGGCCATGTGAAATGGGGGTCTCACTTAAAACGTAAATTGAAGACAGTAATCTTGTGACACGGAAGGCGGGCAGAGCCCTACTTTGGTGGAGGATTGGGAATAATTCTGCGGAAGTACTTTCCAAGAACAAGACAGGTAAATTGCAATGGTCTCACTTTGCAGTGACGTCTTTGTCAATGCAAAATTATATAGACTTCATTTCAATGTTCTACTAGTTCTCCCAATGTTTTCTAAAAGAAGCCTGAACTATTATGATGGCGGACTGTAAGAGAGTTTGATGTGTTTTTTTCCCACTGGAATAATGGTTAATCTTAACTCAAGGGCTCAGACCACTGAATGAAAGATCAATTGTAAAATCTATAAACAATATGATAAGTACGCCCCTTCTGTTTTGCTTAGCTTTGAGTGTTGGCAGAAAATCTTCTTCTTCTTCATTAGAATATAAAATAAAATTTCCAGCTTTTGAGAAGAAAAATAATATGGGGATGGCCATATAACATTCAACTCATTTAGAATAAAATAACTAGTTTGGCATCTATATTTACACTTAAAGTGTTTGCCATATCTAATTAGTAAATAATCGCAACCACGCCTACTGTTTAATTAATACATACTTCCGGAGTATTCGGACCGAATTTTTTGCTGATCTTGAATTGATTTGGTGGTCTGAGCCCTAATTTGATAATACTCTCCGTGTGTTGGCCCATCGAGCGATAGTGGTGTTGGGAGAGATGATGGGGAGGGTGTGTTTGGGTGTGGGTGGGGTTTTAAGTATTCTAGGGACGTGCTACGGGAAAGGGTATGTGATATTGGCACTGAGTATGTTTTACCCACGGTTGTTTTGTGACAGGATCACTTTTCATGTAGTATATGTAAGTGATATTTAAACAGACCCGATGAGGGTGCACAGGGTATATACCTCAACCCAACCTAAAGTGGCAAAATTAAATCTCATATGAGACATTTTTTGGGGGAATAGCTTCCCATGTTAATGCATACGGTTATCGTGGGATTCTCATTTGGAATCTCGCCCGTGGCGCCTACACCCTTGTTGAACTCTGACCTCTACCAAATTCTGGAGCCGCCAGTGACTACATTTAGCACAAGACTAGTGACAGTCGCTGTTCGAAGCTATATTCGTGTTCACGCGGGGGGGGGGGGGGCATAATATACAGCAAAAGGACGAAAAGTCATACCAGTCAATGCCTAACTGGGGGGAATGGTACAGGGGTTCCCAGAAAGTGTTGAATTTATGTGTGCTTTCCGGTGCAGAGGGGGCGAGGGGTAAACCTCTACTCCCTACGCTCCCACGTAAATTGTCTACTGCATTGGCAACTCATTAATTAAACCTGTACAGCACTTTAACATGTTTAAGGGATAATCGAGCTCCCTAACGTGAAATTTAACTCAATGCCTGTGCTTCCAGTGCAACAAAGCTTAGATTTCAGGCAATGTCAGACAATGATTGATGTGCTGTGTGTCCTAAAATGTAGATTTCAAGGGAATATTCAGTTTAGATAGTGCATTTTGTTCTCACCCTGCATTTGTTCAACAAGTAACAAATGATAAGTAAGTCTACTCTAAACACCTTATGCTCTCCACCGAATTCTGAAGATATATTTATTATTTATTATATATATATATATATATATATATATATATATATATATATATATATATATATATATATATATATATATATATATATATATATATATATATATATATATATATATATATATATATATATATATATATATATATATATATATATTCAAATGAAATGTTATGTATATATTGAAATATATATATATATATATATATATATATATATATAGACAATGGTCTGATGTAATATTCGTGTATTGTAATACAATGCTGACTCGCAATTAAGCATATCTACTGATATATGTTTATCATCACAGTAATTGCACCAGGTCGTGAACTCCTAGCATTGTGTGCTAATAGAACTCATTATGCCTCCATATTCCTTTAGTCACGTCCATAAGGTGACCCCCTCTCCCATTCCATTACTCGTAATTGCATGTAGACAAGGTTAAGACTGTATTCACATCTGACATTATAGTGATGTCTCATCTATCATGGTATATAATACACAAATAAACAGTATATTACTGTAAACCAATGGACATTTATTTACAGAAAACTTGTTAGTCCATACTTAAGGCTTCATCAGATTGTCAATATCAAACATACCAGTCTGAACATTACTACAGGATTAAAAAGCTGTTGTTTGCCTCCCACTTCTGCTCTCGGAAACCATATGTTTTCCACTGTGAGAACGTTCGCGCCATCCTGGTCTGCACTATGACCAGGCACATGAGTGTGAAAATGGTTGATATAAAATGCGAATCAGTGGGGTTGACTTATCTACACCATCTACTGCACCATCGTCATATCTCACGGTTATATGCGCAGTAGACGTTGTAACACCGAACATATGTGCAGTGCAAAAGAGATTCACGTAGACTATGTTACTGCAAAGGCATTTACTCAAACTGACAGCACTTTTACATGTTTAAGGTGTAATCGAGTGCCCGAAAATGAAATGTATCTTCCAGTGACTCAATGCCTGTGCTTCGGGTGCAACAAACCTTATTTCAGACATGATTGATGTGCTGTGTGTCCTAAAATGTGGATTGCAAGGCAATATTCCGTGAGTGCATTTTGTTCTTGCGCTGCATGTGTCTGACGAGTAACAAGTAAGTCTAATGTACACACTTTATGCGCTCCATAGAATTCCGAACAGAGACAAATTGACAATATTGATGTAGACAATAATCTGGTGCAAGAGAACGATCATAAATAAAGATACCGGGGGGGGGGGTGTTCAGTTTTTGGGGCTTGAAGAAAAAGATCAGTACCCTCCCACTTTTAGATAATTATTTTAACCAACCCCCCATCAACATTTTAAAAAGTTGGGTGACCCCCCCGCCGCCACATCCGGTCCGTTAAAACAAAGGTCCTTTATATAGTCAATGCATTTCTGGACAATTGCTAAAAGAGAATATTTTTAAAAAATACCGTAGAGTAATAAAAATGTTAGGTGACCCCCCAAAAATAAAATGAAAAATAAAAATAAAATAAGGGGGAATGAGAAAAGTAGGACGACCCCCCCCCCCCCCGCACACACACACACACCTTTTTGGATGACCCCCCGGTATCATTATAGATGTACGTTCCTTATTCCTTAATGTTCGCTTGTTGCAATACAATGCTGATGCGCATTAATTAATCATATTTACTAATACATATATGTTTATTACCACAATAATTACACAAGGTCGTTCCTTTGTAGCATTTGTTGCGAATAGAACTCATTACGCCATCGTGATAACCTTTGTCGGGATCATGTCGGTTTCATGTCTTAGTCACAAGCTCGTCTGGATCATGCCGTCATCTAGTCGTTTGCTGGCCGGGATAAAATCATAACCAACACTTGGAGGGCCCCGACTGGTCGTTGCCAGATCTATATCAAGTTTCTCATGACCTTGCCATGAACATTCGGTCGTGTATTGGTGTTCATGTGAAGGTCCAGGTGGTTAAATGGCGGGGACGCAGATGGTGTTAAATGTAAAAGAAGTGGCCCAGGTTCGATCGAGTGTCATGCACTCGCCTTATGGCTAGTAAATGTTCGCGACTGATCCCTTGACGATGTTGGTTCCCCTTACTACCCTCGTTGTGTTAACTGGTACCCCACGTACAGGCCACCGTCCAGCGTACTGGGCGAGTGCCTGGTGACTAACCCGGGTTTCACGACAGGCCCCTACGCGGAGGGGGGACTTCGCACCGGTGCTGACACGCAACGATCAGGGCGTCCCCTTTACGAAGCTACGCGGTCCCAGGCGCGGGAGGAGGGGGGTTCGCCACCGGCCAGCCCCCCGCCAGATAAGTAAAGAAGGCCTATCCCCAAGAGGATAGGTTACCAGCCCTACGTGCTATCCGACTAGCGTCTACAAGGAAACTGAGGCCCTAATGGCCTGGTCTCAGTACTATAGTGTACTGAGTCCCTAATCCTACAGTGGGCTTAAGAAGGACAACAACAAGGTGTGTGTAACAAGGGAATAATAACCTAGTCCAGTGCAACTTACTTATGGCTACTTTATACTCAGCGAGGTTGCTGCAACCTCGCGCACTGGAGCCCTAACAAAAGCTAGTTTCGTTACACACTCCCCCAGTTCACACGGAGTTAGGACTACACCGCTTTTAAGGGTATAGCCTACCTGCGTGGGAACTACACATTAAAACGAAACAAGAAGTATCCAAAGTGTTCACGGCGCGGGGCGGCACTCGGGGCGCGGCCACACTCACTCTCCACTCGCACTCCGTTGTTCGGGAAATCCACGACTGCTTCGCGGTCAATTCCGCGAGCTGACGCGACGCTTCGCGACACTGGTCGCAACTTGGGCCGTCTTTCACACTTGCCGCGCCCGAGCACCTGAAAAAACAAAAAAACTCTCCCCCAACGTCCACCTGGTGTAGGTAAACGCAGCAGGACTGTGGACACCGTTTAAATAGGGGTAACAGACCCGCGACTTATTACACGGTAAACGGGAAGGGAAATTTGGAAGAGGGCCGTACAAAAAAGGGCCAAATTACATGGAGGGGCCGCCGGCTCACGATGTCGGATGGTGTACCGTAGAAAGTACGACAGGCAAAACAACACAAAAAGCCACTGTAGGTCGGATTGCCCTTGGACTCAAAAAAGCCCATCC
>CM032662.1:30479414-30503157 GCA_019095985.1 Streblospio benedicti | reverse complement strand
ATATACTAGTATATTTTGCTCTTTGTATTGACATGCAGAGCGAACACACCCAACACCTCCACGTAGAACTCAGTTGACATAAGAAGTTAATGTACCGGTTAATGAAGAGAAAACCAACTTCCATAAACAAAACCCTCCCTGTCTGAGACGGATTTCAAATGGTCAAAAAAGAGAGGACTGTGCTTTATGGAAGTTCTTGCTGGTCTTTTCACAAAAAGCACGCACCACCGCGAAATATGGTCACATTGAAAACGTATCTTTTTTTGCAGATATGGTCTTGTTGGACGTTCTATTGTAAAACGGGAGGCAATTCATACACACCAAGATCACACAGACCCACGGAAGCCGTCTGCCGGCGGCGGGAGGATATTCCCTCCGAAGTGATGCAAATTTGGTCACGTGACACCTATCGGGATAGCAAGGCAGTATATCGGCATCTTCATAGATACTGTCATCGGTTTCCCTGGCCGATCCAGTGGATGAACAAGTTGTGCGGACCCCCCACCCCACGTAATATACCACTACCCCCCTCCCCAACCGCCCCCCCCAACCACAAAAAAAAAATAAAAAAAATCCCCCCTTTGTTGGTGCCATTTCTCATAGTTACACGCTGAAGACTTCACGAATTCTCACACCCACCCATATATGTGATCGTGCGCGCCCCTCCAGCCTTTTTCAATACTTCTATCAGTCATGAGGTCTAGTGAGACCAATCGAAGAACTCCCATTTGAAAGTGGCAGAAATCAAAGACATGCCGATAAGAGTTAAGTGAAACGCGTACACGGAGGCTAAGTAATATATGAATAAGTGGAAAGAAATGATGGGAACCTATGTACCAAGTGTTACAGTGCAAGATGATATGTGAAAACAGATACAATATCACAATATATCACAATATCAAAAAAGGATTGAAAGGTATACAAGTGCGAGAGAACACTCATTGCAACGACCCGCATTGCTTTTTGTATACAAAATAATGAATGTAGGCATGGACTAAGCTTTAGATATAAATCAAATACAACTAAATTGTGAAGCTACGTTTAAGGTAGTATAGCCGAAAAACAGGAACGTGGACATGAACCGATTCCCACCTTGGTTCATACAAAACGGCATCTTAAGGGAGAAGCTCGCTTAATTTTGACCATTTCCATTTACTCCAGGTAGGCTATATGTAAGATAATGGTATACAAACCATATACACTAATTGTGGTTAACTTCTGAAATACTCTGCAACATATCCCTTTTTTACAAAACAATATCTTAGTGTGATTATTTTATAAACATATACACAAACTTCAGGTACATAAAACCAAGTTATTAGAGACAAAGTACCTATTTCAAAAAAGAAAAAAAAAGAGGTTTTATCCACTAACTTTTATCTAAGTCGCCCCATCATTAATATTTTCATGGTTGATATCAATAAAAAGTTATTCAGATAAACTTGAATGGGGAATGTAGGCCACTGCCAATATCTCGAATTATCGCCCATATCAAAATGGAAAGTGCTTTATGCCTTTTATAGATATCCAATTTCGAGATATGAAGGCTGTGCCGACCTAGATATCTTTAGATGAAGACTTCTTTTTCTTTGAAATATCTGTGTTTGCTCTAATGTGTGGTATATGTATCTAAACTTACTGCTTTTTCGTTCACAAAAAGTACATTTAAAACATTCTTAAAAAAAAAAAAAAAAAAAAAAAAAAAAGGCTTGTCCAAATTTAACGACTTGTCCACAAGTTATTCATCGTGTGTTTACATGAGAATTATCTATATAATTATGCCTATCAAAAAGGGTCAAATTAAAAGGGGCAAAATTTTAATGTACATATATATGTATAGATGCCAATAATATCAAGGTTGCAGTAGATAGTTCTTCAAATAATTGTTAATGTAACAGTTATATAGAAGTATTATACAAAAAAACTTAAATACCACCACACCCATATATAATGTGATACGTGATTATAGAAAAAGTTCCAGAGATCAAATACACAGTTTTTAACAACATATCATTAGTTCAGTTTGGTCCGACGTCAATATACATTAACACAGAGCACTTTGAGCTTATCTTAAAGATTAATGTTATTTCTAAAGACATGAGTCTGGGTGTCAACAGGACGCTCTACACACAGCCATAGAACAATAGTTTAAGTCTCAAATTTACATACAAAATCATCAAACTTGAACACAATTCTAACGAATTTAGTTTTACATCTTTAAATTAAACAATTGTCATTTACAAAGCAAATCCATTAGCAAAAACTAAAATTAAACCAGGCAATCAACCACTGCACCGCGGTTTTATCACATAATTAGCAGTTAAATGTAATATTTTCTGGTTCATTTACAAATCTCATATTTTAACTTTAACCCCGTGACATTACAAACACCCAGGTCAATCGTTTTGCAATCTATTTGCACCTCGCAGGCCATTAGCTGGCTAAAACTGTGAACTTCTTTTACATAAAGAATCAGAGAAAATCGAAAGTTACCATTTATCAATTTGTCACTATTGATCAACCTCAAAGAAAAACGAAATAGCATACTTGAGAGTGAATAATTAATAAGGTACAGATGTTTTAGTTGAGTGAGAATTCTGTTCAATTATTAGCAAAGAGGACTGCCGTTGAGGTAAATCATACACGAATCACATGAACAGTTTAGCTGTCAGTATGCAACATATTTCCAATCTGAAATGCAACCTCAATTGTTTTTTTACAATACAAACTCAAGCGAAGCCTGAAATTCAAAGTAAATGTATCCGGGACCATTGGAAGGTAGCTTATAAGAAAGTATTCCCTACGATTGCCAGAACCAAACCAGAACTGTAACTAGATACCAAAAGATATAGGCAAGATGGATAGTATTCTACCCACACAGTCACGTACTTTCATTTTAGCCTGTGATTTAATCCAACGTTACTTTTAATTGAGGACACCATGACTGTATATAGCTTATCAAACTGTGAGTGGAAAATTTTACCAAAAAATTCATAATCTCATACTGTTCCCCCTCAAATGTCCACAGAGATCAAAACTATACCTGCACATTTTGCAATGTCCGAACACATTATTATTATTCCTGTCCCAATTGAGCAACATGTCCATTATTCACAACCCAACCCCCATCTGTCAATCTCAACACCACTCTCACTCATTAATCAATGATTCCGAAGTAGGCTTGCCAACTATAGCGACTTCTGCAGGTTTACACGCATCTACCATTAGAAACTGGCACGCTTGCAGCTCCTTTTCATCCGTCTGGCAGGCGGCTGAGCGACTAGAGCCATTCCTCTGCAGTTCTGAGGGCAATGCTGTCGAGGCAGTCCTCTCCAGGCAGTGTAAAGTCATGGACGACTGCTGCACAGTGTCGCCCCTTGGGAGCCCTGACCTCCACCAGAGCCATTTCTTCCGGTGACAGGCCCCAAAGAACATCACGTACGTCTTTCGCACATCCCTGGTCCTTGTCACGTATATTATAGGGTCGACGACAAAGTTAACGTAGAGCAAGAATAGCACAAACGCGTCTATAATCTCAACAGTAGAAAACTCCATGTTGTGGTAGCCCACGTTCAAGCCCACGAAGCTCATCAAGGGGAAGGGCAGTCTGCAGAAGATGCTGGCCAATAAGAGCAGTGTCAACGTGATGAACGCCTCATGCTTCATGTGCAAGTTAAGCGCATCTGCAGAGGAGCCTGAATTGCGACGCTTCATCTTCAGCTGCTTGATCTTTCTGTAGATGCACAGATCAAACCCAATGTTGAAAACGATGGTGACCACGAAGAAGCACATCCAGAAGTGTATCTCCACCCTGGAGATGTACTGCAGTGCGTGCATGGCCTCCATTTTATTGGCCATGCGACACAGCACGAGCACGATTAGCAGGGGCACGAGCAGCTGCAGCGACGAAAGACACCAGACGACAGCCGTGCAGATGCGCACCTTTCGCGGGGTGACGAACTCTGCGTAGCACCACGGGCGGCAGACGGCCACCCACTGGTTGACCGTCAGGCTGCACAACGTCAGCTGGTAGGCGGTGAAGAACATCCACGGGATCCCGCGGAACACGTAGATGAGCCCGTGCATGAGCACGTAGTGCTTGTGCGGGTCGATCGAACCAAACGGGCCGTGGCGCCAGTTCTGCGTGACGATGAACGAGAGGCTGGCCAGCAGGTCGGAGACCGCGAGGTTCTGCATGAGGCGGAAGTATGCGTTGCTCTTGTCCTTGATAAAGTGCACGGCGAAGAGGAAGGCAACGTTGAGCAGAATGGACAACACGCCGAGGACGTTGCCCGTCGTGGTGAGGAACGCGAAGCCGCGAGCCATGCCCGGACTGAGAGGCGGGTACGGGGAGCTGCGTGGGCTGCTGGTGGTAGCGGAGGAGGGGGATGCAACAGCACTGATGTTGTCCTGAACCATCAGCCATGTTTCGTCTGCGAGGCTGTAGTTGTGGCTGTTGTTGTTGCTGCCGTAGAACCACGTGGTGCTGTTCAGAAGCAGCGTGTCGGTGACGTTTGCTGCTTGTTCATCAAACGCCATGTTTGATTTGTCGGTTGGTTTGGTCTCTTTGGTGGTAAAACCCGATTAGCGAAAGATTGGCTGGTCTGGTCTAGCTTTTCGGTATTCCTACGGCTTTGTGCTCCTGGTGTGTTATTCAATGTTTACGTATTGAGTTTCTTGTGTTCATCAACTCAGAGAAAAAAGGTTAAAACACCTGGTTAGTGTTATTTGACGCTCGCCCACAAATAATCCTAATTCCTTCTTTTCATAACTTGAATCATTATGACTACAAAGGCTTCGCTCAGATGTTCAACACTATAACATTTTCAGTTATGTAACACAGGCCACAAAACGATGCCTAAAACATAATGATTGCATGCGTCAGTTGTTATGTCATAGTATATTTTCTGGCACAGAATAATGTTTATTTGAGAACCACACCTACTGTTCATACAGTGTATTATGGCAATTTCGTGTCAAGTGAATCCGCATCATTGTGGCATCATCACCTAAATATACCGTATTGTCTTCATGTTCCATTACACCTTTGATGGATCAGTCAGCACAGTGCATGTCTAATAGGAAACCATTACAATAGCGACACAAAACACTTCTTTGAAATTACATTTGTCCTTTTTTGAAAGGAAAAAGCACATCGTATTCCATTCACGGCCTGGTCCTTTGTATGTGATTTGTTTTCGTATTACATTCGCAGTACAGCCTTGAGAGTCAAAGTTGAATGCTCAGTTAATGCAATCCTTGATGTCAACGTCCACGTCACTTGCGTTCGTAATACAAAGACTTTAAAAACACAGAAATGTTCAAAGTTAAAATAAATAATGGGCTTAGTTTTATAGATTTACTTATCACAATGCACTCAATGAGAGACACAGTCCACCACACCTCAAAATGTAATCAACATTTACAGTGCTATATACCAAGATTCTTCATCCTTTGTGGTGCACACGTTTAGCCTGCCAAATGTCAGTCCTGTTAATAGTGTCATCAGCTTCATTTTCTTAATCATGACTGGCTCGTGGAAGTAATATAAGATTCATGACGCTTTATGAGATGCTCTTTTTTCTATTTCCTTTGCATAAGTGGTTTTATAGTTCATGATTATGTTCTTTTTGTTTTGGTTCAACTTATTTCAGTCTATTTTATTAGCAAATTTTGGTCATGCGTTCTACTTTCAACACACCGTTCAAGTTTTACCTGAACTTGTTATTTGTTACGCATATGAAACCTTTTTATTCGTGCTAAATATCACTGTCTTTACAATCCAAGATCCATACAGCTGGACCAACCGATAACGAAACCATTCGTCAGCAATATTGGTAATTGTTAATGCCTTTCTAAGTTAGCGTTCAGTTCCTGGTTTAGAAAAGTTCCAGAACGTTTTTACCACAATCAGATGATAATCCTTTTGCATGCTTTGTATGGCCTGTTGAATGCTGCTTCAAACACATGACACTGGGTTCAAACCTCCCACACTCGGAGTTGGCGCTCAATCTGAAAGTAGAACATTTTAATACAAACTTTAGTGCCATGAATGCTGACATATCATGCTGCATTAGGACATTTAGGTGATGCGTTTTTTCTTCTGATTAGCTACAACAATCCCAACTATATGAAGTAGATATTTTTGTTACATGATTAAAAGTTTAATTTTTCCTAATAACACTAAACTTACTTGATTTTGTAAGGAGGTTAACGAGGTAGACTAAATTCGCATCACATCCAAAGACTTAAAATGAAAAGGTTATTTATAACACTAAAATATGAATTACATGCCAGAGCCTTGTACAAAACGGGAATTAGAAAAGAGAGAATATTAGCTTTGTTCATTTTTGTGTTGTTGCGATTAAAGCGATGGCGATGCACGTTGAGTACTGACATTTACGCAGAATATACAGAAACTGACAAAACAAACATTTATCCTATACAAACATCATTTTGTGATACGAACACATACACTATGTCATAAGAAGGAGTGTTACACGTGGTAAAGAAATACAGTGGAACCTCTCTAATAAGACCACTGATGGGACCGACTTAAAGTGGTCTCAATGGAGAGGTGGTCTTTATACGGAGGTTTCCATTGCAATCATTTTGAAGGATTGGGACTTAGAAAAAAGTGATCTTATTATAGAGGTGGCCTCAATATATAGGCGATCTTAATTGTAGGTTCTGCTGTACCATAAGCTTATTGCCTGTCTTATTTCGCACACAATAGCCTACTTCATTGTTTCAGACTTTTTCTCATATCCCCAAATATTTCAGAATCCATACCTCACACCCCATTTCCTTAGAATCTCACATACCACTTTGTATTGTCTTTTCTCCACATCCCGCTTAATCCATATCTTAATCCTGAGAAATGAAAATGCCACTTACGTTCAGTCTCCAAAGAGGGGCTTAGTGATTTCTTATCTCCCCTTCCTGTATCTATGAATTGTGTGAATGTTTTATACAAACAAAGGAACATCAAAGTCAAAGCCATATGACAAAATAGGCCCACTGGTGTGTATATATAGAGAGGGACATAATCTATGGGATCAAGTTCAATAAAAAGACGGAGAAAATAATATGATGGAGACAGACTAGCATAAAAGGGATTAGAAAAAGAGAATAGATGACTACAAAATAACCACTGGACAGCTGAGACGGCCAGGCAGGTGCTGAGCTCCGTGAATAATATGAAAGTTCACAATACATTTTACAGTAGTTTACATTGCCACATCTGCCGTACTGAAACACAATTGGGGTAACGATAATGCAGTCTCATAACACTATGTAAATGACTTTGCAAAAAAATATTTTGCAATTAAAATTGAACGATTTTGACGATAAAGGAGTTGCTCGTTTCATAAAAAGTACCACGGGAAATTGGATAACAGTTAAAATGAATCGTTTGGCCTACACACACATTCCACACATAATGAAAGTTGTTTTTCTGAATTGACTAGCTGTAATTAACAAAAAAACAACAACAACAACAAACTGTAGCAACCACAGTCATATTAATAAAGCCTTGATCAACAACCAGGCATGCGTTGATAAATTTTAACTATGCATGTTGAGCTGCGAAACACTAACACACAAGGGAAGTGAGAAAAATGTCAATGTGGCTACCTACAGATCAGGGTAATTGCTAGGTTATTGCTACTATTCGCCCACTTTTCTAAAGTACCCCATGATTGTTTGTACAGATGCAGTGTCATATTTATATGTGTAACTCATCCGCTGCGTGTATCTGGGTAATCTGTTTACAAGATACATTGTGACTGTACATGTAGCTCTTGTCCGTAGCAATAACATTTCTTGCAACAAAACTGCTATTTTCCATTCAACGCCCGTATCCAGTTTGCATTAGCAATTGTTGTGAAATAGTGTTTTATGGTGGGATAGATAGACAAGCTGATGCTGATGTTTTCACCTAAATCTTCCACATCTAGTGTCCTAAACGATCCAAAAAGCAGTGGCAGGACAAAAAGCTGCTGGAAAAGTGGCTACACTCACACTCCATATGAAATGAACACTTTTTAATTAAATTTTACTTTGTGAAGTCTACTTTAAAATACAAAATTTTGATAATCAGCACACCTAGACAATATCAGGCAACATCAGATTGCTAAACACCGACTGATATTTGCAAGAGAGAGATAAAACGTCATGGCAATAGATCACAATATCATTCACTTCGTTCTCAACACGACAAAAATGTCCACATGACCCTGTACAGTGCACAATAGTCTGCCATTCAATGATTGATCAAGTAACAATTATGTCAACAAATTCATTTTTAGAGTTGCATTATTGACATCTAAGTAAGTTATACTATTTCATTTCTGTTGCTGTCGCAATTTCATTGTGTTCATGGTAGGCTTCAAGATTTAAAATAAAATCTGATTGAATAACAAATGTTTGATAACCTCATTGCACAGCCAACTACAACTTCAGATCCAGGAATTGCCCAAATTGGAAGCCCGCGGGCATGCCTAACGAAAAACAGAACTAGTCGGGAGTGTGTCAAAATTATAAAAAAAAACTGAAGCCGAACAACTACCAAATATGACAGTCTAAGATTCTATAGCTTTTACCGGCCAGACGTTGCAGTGGTTAACGTGGCCGTTGACATGGTATCCGGCACTTTCCTCCCATCGCAGATATATCAGTCATTTTATCAATTATCATAGCACCACGCCCATGTTTGACCGATGTTCTGTCACCCGGTCAGCATGTTATTCACAACGACTGTCGCTCAAATGAGACGATCCCAGAGCGGAACATGCTCCACGATACGGAAGAACCTGCAGTTAAGAACTACTACCTCTATGATAATACCACCTCTGTAATAAGACATTTTTGGAGTCGCAAACCTCCATAAAAATACCTAATGAACCACCATAGAGAGACGGTGTGCCATCAAAAGTCGGTGTAAATCAAGGTCACCAGATGATGACCCCTCATCTACTGGTATCGAGGGCATCGTATACCTCCGTGTATATTCAATCATATACATTGCCTCTGTCTGCGACGTTTCCTGGTATAGTATGGCTAAGCGTGTAATCCCTGTATCCCTGATGAGTAGAATCTTTGCATAGAAAAATTACCTCCAAATTTGAGCGACAACCAGTGATCTATGGGAGACCAGGTGACGCCTCTATCCCCACTCCCACAAAAAATGAAAATGAATTAATCCATAAATAAAAATAAATAAAAATGAAAAAAGCAGAAAAAAGCCCGCACACACTCACTCACACAAAAAGCACACTAAAACAAAAATAAAAACAAAACAAAAATTCTTGCTTGGGTATTCACGTATCGCTATTCGGTCATCTCTTTGACCGTTTGCAGATACAAAAGCGATGACATCCCAGTTCCGAAAACCTGGGGGTGCCAGTCCTGTAATTGATATAGCCAACTGGGTGGTAAATGTTAAAGTTGATTGTCCTTTTTAGAGTCGTTGCTTCAGGTCACTATAGTAGGTGTATTGATAAAGCTCACATTTGAAAACTAAAGGGAAATCATCTGCGATTGATATACATTGGTACTCATCACGGAAGTTCAAAAGCATCAAATTTAACCATGAATTCGTCAGTATGGGTGTTATGCTCTATTGCCCTTGGACCCTCGTATCATAAGAGTGATGGATGTGCTTCCGTTTTAGTATCCATGGCTTACATTCCTTTCACTGGACATTTAAGCATTTAGAGTTTTATTTTACGTCGTTAAGCATTCCATTTTGAATGTACTCGTTTTCAAGTCAGTTGCAAAATTCTCTTTGACTTTGTGGAGGTTGACAGAAACAAAATGGAAAGGAGAATGGTGCTAGAAAGCTGCGGAGATATAATAATATGACTTCAAAATGATTCAAACACAAGGGACCTTGTTATACGTATATGTAGGTGTTCTATCTTGAAAGCCTCAGAACCTGTTTCGACGGTCTCTCATGCCATAGCAATATAAGGTAATATACGATAATGCTGTCTTCAATTATAGCATTTTCCGCACTGCTGGAACATTCTTAGAATTTCTTACATGGAGGGCAACCTGGCATGTGCGGGAAATATGTGTCACGTCTGCAACGAGTCAAGATCTTAAAGTCTAAGGAAGTACGCAGGACATATCAGAAGTTTGACATGCCAAACTTCCTCTATTACTGTGGTCAATATTAAACGGTTGTCTGGCCAAAGGTACAAAACCAGTACGTTGGCTGTACAACCAACGGGTCATCACATGCCAAGATGTCCAAACGGCGGGTTGTGCCTTAGGTATAACTGCCTTGTGAAAAGGGCAAAAATAGACAAGAAAAAAGAAAGTAGCTGCCAAATAACACCGTACGCGGTCTCGGTGTGTCACGCACGCCTGTCACTACCAACAATTTCCGCCCCCTTCTGCGTAACTGAGTTTTGTTTTCAATGTGGGTGAAATGCAAAACAACATTATTATAATAACTATTGATATAGGATAATACTCATATAGGGCGTTGACCATGGAGATGTGAATGCGTGTGTGAGGGTATAGATTAAAATAAGTCACAGCGTTTATAGTCTGTCACATAGTGGTGTGTTTGAATGTTACCTGTAGAATAGAGTTTAATGAGTGAGTTGGCAACACATAAAAGAGGATTGGCATCTTAGTTGATTACAGAATAATAGCGTTGTTAAATAGGCTGTCTGTCCTTTTTATTTTACCTTTTAGATAGTATTGGATGAGCTTAAAAATCAAAGTTGTAGCACAATTGAAAAATCACTCCCGAATGCAAGTCTTATTTTAATACATATGTGTGTATCAGCTCGATTCAGCTGGGTTTTGTGCATTTGAGTAATGGCGATACAATTTACAGAGATTCATTAAGAATGTATATTTCATTATCTTTTCTGCTCAAAATCGTTCGACCTTGGTGTTAGGTAGAAGGAGCACAATGTTTCAGAATATTATTCATTCATTAATTTCAATAGAGAATAGAAAGCCACTACATTGTAGTGTAATGCATTTGCGATGTGCCTCTTTCGAAGCTTACAACCTTGTTCTCTTTGAACAAAAAAAGTTTCTTGTGGTAAGAATGTTCAAGGAAAAACGAACGCTAACAGAGTTACGACTATGGTTCAGTACACTGTAGTCAATTATTTTTCAAATTTATTTGCTAATTTCCAATTATTTATAGATATTTTTCCTTCTGTCTGTCAATACTCATGTCTAACATTCTCGGCCATACCTCTCTTACTACCATGCACATTTCTATCTTTCAATCACATTTCTAATGGTAGGTACGGTAAGATAGATTGGAATATAATATGAGGTTAAAATGAGGTATATTTTTGTTAGCTCTTAAACATAAACACATTTTATAGTAAAAAAGGAAATTACTACTAAGCAGCGGTGGCCCCTGAGTACGAAGGTAATTTGCAATCTGTAAAAAGAACACACAGACAAATATGATAAACGCAAGTGTTTGTGATATAATCAAAAGCTATCAAGCAATCAGAGCTCTCTGAGCTCCCCCTAGAATCGACATGTACCTATGTTGAAATCCTCTCTAGTCACTACCAGATCCAGGTTTTTGGATTTGGAGTCCAGAAACTGCAAAAGAAACTGTTGTAATACATACAGAACCACATGAAAATCATCCTTATGAAATTGAGTTGTGCCGCCCTGTGCCTTCAATTTGGAATTGACTTCTACCAGTAATCGCAGCAGTACCTGTGGAGGCCTAATACACAAGATAGCTCAAGATGGAATCCGTATTGGATGCAACATATGTGGTACAACATATGGTAAACGACATGTAATCAGAAACTTTTAAGTCACTATATTTTTATTGCGCGCAACCTTCAAAACGGTGTATCATAAATGTTTCTATTTATTTACTAGCTAGGCCACACACGAATGATTGCATTACTAGCGGGATGCCACCTGGGATTTCTGAAAACGTCAATAAGTTTGAATGTATTTCTATTATAAAACAAAAAAATGACTTTATCTTGAATACCTATATACTAGTATGGACATTAATACACACATTTATGATTTTGAGTTTCTTATTTATTTGTGTAATTATTCATGAATAATGAAAAACGCAGTATAGTATTAACGAAAACGTAACTGGCAATTAATGTATGAATCTGAATCAAAATTAATAGTTATCAAAGTACAAATGTCTCTGCCATTTTAACATAGTTCTGTAACCTTTTTGGACCAACTTCACTAATAATAGATACTAGATCGTCATTAGATACACATAGTTTGACGAACAATAAACCCATAGTCCTTGATTACTAATTCACACTCGACATATGTCCATGTCCAACAATATCACTAAATTATCAATAATTGATTGCCGTGCTTTTATGTAGACACTTAGTATTTTATTAACACTAAGGCGACAAATACATTTAAAAAACATCATGCATGCAAATTGACGAGGAAATACCGTACATACATTCAAAAAGCGCAGGAGAAATTAACCGCAAACAAAGAAGTGATACTCACAGAACATTGATAATTCCAAATGTTTAATCAATTGCGACATAATGTCTACGTGTGCATGACACTCATAAACATACGCGTGCACGACAGTCATAAACATTACACCCCGTGCATGTCACGGTGACTACTGGGTCCCGTATGTACATGCGGTGACCCGATAGTGCCGTTTTATTCCCCGGCACTGCGCGAAAGACTCGCTGTAGTAGACTCAGGCCTCAATTCCTCCTCCTTCCTCGCTGGCTGGTCATTTTGCCGATGCAGCGGAACATTCTCGTCTGCTTGGCGCTGATTAAGTATACCTGTTGCACGTTATGACTGTGCGACCGGGTCCTAGTTTTGTGCGTCGATTAGTTATAGTGTTACTACTATACTATTGACTAAAAAGTTGTGGTTTTCACTGGCGTGTCGAGGTGGTACTGTATGTGTGCCATATATTTTACACCCCTCCCCTTCCCTGCAAACAACGAAATATGGTATGTTGATTTATTTTTTATCTATTTTTTGTTATTTTTATTTTTATTTATTCATTTATCAAATTTATTTTATTTTTTATTTATTTATTTATTTTATTTATTTTTTTTTTTTATTTTTTTTTTTTTTTTTTTTGGGGGCATCTCATGAAATTCCCAGCTCTTCTAAAAAACTGGTTGTCAGTGGGTTTGATTTACCTGTTGGGCAGCATGGAGATCCTGAAAGATGTAGAGCAGGACCACATACACTTTACCCAGCAAAATGACACTCTGGATGTTGCTCAACTCAGGTCAACTCAGCTCAAAAGCATTTAATTGTAAAATACATAATAAGTAAATTACATAATATAAAAACCAAAAATGCTATAACCATCTAGTTCTGGTTACAAATTAAAATATCATCATATTCAAAAGTTTTATTACACAATTAAAATCACCACATGAGCTTGCGTACGGAACTCATCATGTAATTTTTACCTTTTTCACTTACTCATACCCTCATTTCAAAATAACAGGCGGTGGAGAAGGGAGGTTCATGGTGGGATTTGGGCAATCAGCTCCGTACTTGCTCTTCTTCCGTTTCGTTTGATGATGACGTCATTTAGTAATCATCATTTTAAAGTATGAAACAGATAAATAAATAAAGTAGTTAATCCCACGCTTAACTCGTGTCACTAAACGTTAGGAAGGTTCTATAGATGCGTCTAGTAGCCACAAGTCTATTAGGCAAAGAAGGACTCGAAATGTGACTTCAAGACAAAGTCATTGAGAATTAGAAAGCATCCTTCTGAGTCCATTTCCTACTAGAATCATGTAAGTGCCCTGGCGGCAAGAAGCCAATGATATCCATTTTCAAGTTATTGTTGAAGTAGATTATATACACCAATTTTCATATAATTCTACTATATTATTGTATAAAACTGACTAACTGAACTTGCTGCCATGCCATTTACGTTTGCGCTATATTCTGTTAGAAAAAGCGACCTGTTAACTCAGAGCTTTCAATTAGGGTAATGGATTGACTAATTGCTTGCCAAACTCATCTCAGGGTGAGCCCCCTAGACGGGCACCATTCATCATGTGATCACCAAGACATTAATTACGTGAATGTGGGGAACAGTTCATTCTAAACATGTGTCCATGCTTACTGTTCTATACATATAAACGTAATACATACTTATTTATAATTGTACAATATATCTCAAGTCTATTCTATAATATATAGAATATACCTAAGTGTAATGAATGGCTTGACTTGAGTCATGACTTGATTGATTACAGTCTGCACAAATATCGTTCAGGTGGTCAAAATCAGGTCTCTAAATCACTGATATTGCTTAAATCTCCGTGATCAATGCTTTCAGTGTTTAAAACTAATGGCCCCTTCACCTATGAGCGGCTGTTATGAACGGCTATGGGGGAAATACATGTGGTTTGACTCATTCCTAAATAAGTCACGTGAGTGGTATATTCATTTAGCATAAAATTCCCATAAAGTAAGAAAATATGTTATCCAAATTTTGAAGACGAATCGGTCGTGATGCTGTAGTCTTTCTAGCCACATACGTATTTTTTTCTTTCACATACTGACTGCGCGTATGGGCTCCGGAATTTTTATGCCACCTTCACACCAAGCCAAAGCTAAGCCAGACGAAGTGTTACTTATAATTGCGACGTTTTGCGACCACCAGTCGTATGATAACTATTTGTAGCACACTTTAACGAAACCCTATATTCGTCCAAATGTTTTTAACGTGTTCAAAATTTCCTGGCAAATTTACCAATTCGCCAGTGCACGTATAGCTACATGTACGCTGGGAACAACAGTTACAGATATAAATTTATTGAAGTGCTCACAACTGGTAAATACATTACCTTGACAAATAAATGATGAATAGGATTCCAATTCTTACAATATTTACTAAAATAGTTCACATACATATAAATAAATAACTGTCCGTCATGTACAACTTATATTTCCAGTTTCACAATCATTCATTCAATTATTAATAGTTTACTGTTTGTGTAAAACCTTGTATGGATTATTCTGTTACCATACTTATGATAGACAAATACCAATCCTAACATAACATATAATCGATATAATATTTCCACTGATCATTCGTTAACTACAAAATAGGTTATTCATTTTGGGATGACACATTCATTCAAGTAATTTTGATTTACAGACCTCACTTCATTTTTTTACAGGGTGGGGTGTCAAAGACACTTTCCCATAATCGTGTATCTCCAGTAAGGGGGGGGATAATGTTAAACGCTGTTTAAAAATTTAAAACAGTTTTGAAATAATCAAGTAAATATCTAACATACAATTTGAACAATTCATTTACCAAGTATGTCCGTATCGCTTCAGTACCAGCAGGGGGTGTTAGACCGTACAACATAACGTAAATTGTGATGGCCAGGCTATACTTTATGTGAACATATATTGTCACCACACACCCCTGAATTTGGTCTAGCTACTGTAAAATGTAACAGCCATAAATTGTAATTGTCTCGTCAAAGACCATAGAATTCACTCGCATGATCATTATAGTGCGCGCCCCTCCTTTTAGACCCGCTTTATACTATAGTGAATTCCACCTAGGCGTAGCTCTGCGTGCAATGGCGAACTGGCAAACTCGTCTGAAAATTTTGAACATGTTCAAAATATGTTGACGAATACGCAGTTGGTTTAGGTTCGTTACCGATAGTTATGTTGCGTCTATGGATCGCAGAACTTTCGTACACATAAGGAACACTTCGTTTGGCTCAACAGCTCGCTGTAACAAACATTTTTACTACGTTCAATGCCGTCTCAATACGCACATGTAGACAACCATGCCAAAATCGTATAAATGCGTTGCCCAGATTCCCATACGATCGCCTATGTGTAAGGGGGGTTTAAGATTTTAAATCTTGAAATCCTAAAACACGAGCCCCCTCCCCACCCCATCCGACACAGTTCATATTTCTCATCGTACTGTAAGCCGTCCGGCCCAGTACTAACATTCGTGGACATCAGACAAGAGCTGGGAGCTGCAACAGCGCCAATGAAGCTGAAGCCTCTAATGGCGTACATAGCTCTCGACGAAATGGAGTCACCCACTTTCTGGAGACACTGCAAGAAAAAGCGCAGGCGACTGATAGAAATTGCCGTCGCAAATCGGAACTTGTTTTGAGCTTCAGCAACGTTATCAGCGGCATGCCGCGTGTGTCTGTGTGCACTGGTGTGCCATGGCGGCGGTAGTTCCGTTCCAAAAAGTCCTTTCTGCTGGAAAATGTTGCACATGCGACTGGAGTCACGTTTTGTAGCGATGGCGTTGCGTTGTTTTGACATTTCTGCAACAGTTGTTACCGAAATAGCGGGGTGACTCGTGCTTGTAAGTTTAAAGTTTGTACATAGGCTTTTGCTATTGCGATGTAACACTCAAATAACTGGCGGGCTTACAGGCTGGCTTTCTGGCTTTCTGGCTTTCCTGCCTGCCTGCCTGCCTGCCTGCCTGCCTGCCTGCCTGCCTGCCTGCCTGCCTGCCTGCCTGCCTGCCTGCCTGCCTGCCTGCCTGCCTGCCTGCCTGCCTGCCTGCCTGCCTGCCTGCCTGCCTGCCTGCCTGCCTGCCTGCCTGCCTGCCTGCGTACAGTGTCTTTATTACATTACAGTTTGCTACACAACACTAACGCACCTGTCCAAAAACGAATGCAATTGGTAAAACTCTTTCTCAAACTATGATTGCATTTTGCTAATAGGGTTCGTCGTCAGCAGGCCAGGTTTCGTGTTTATGCATTTGTGCTGAGCAAAACTCAACGTAAAATAAGCGCTTTGAGAGAAGTAACAGTCCCTAGAGCAATTCTGTCTCATTTCCTTCTTAAAACACGAAGTCGAACTTGTACTTGCTGGTGTAAAATGCTGATGCACTAAGTGCAAATCAATTTTACAGGGTGCCGGGTAAATAATAAGCAGCAAAACAATTCCCTCTCATCTCTTCCCATTTTGAGTAACGCGAAAAACTGGAAGTGTCGTCATTCAAATTAACATGTACTACTCCCAGGGGTGGAGTGGGTATCTTAAATTGCCGCGTGTACAGTATGTTCTCATAACACGGGTTGCCCTCTGTACCCCAGCCTCTAATCAGGGGTCACATCCGATGAAAGAGGAGATTATGATTCCTGCTTTGATGTTACCTCTTGGGGGGTATGGGGTATAGTTGCAGTGTACGTGTCAAATGAGGTGGACGTTCTGATTATATGGCTACTAGCGGCGGCAGCAGCCACACAAAGTGTCCCAATATGCACATCAATATATATGATTTTTTTAATGTTAAAGTGAAAACATCAACACCTTATCGAGTGTCAAAAATAACCTTTGTAATTGCTGTACATCGATTGGAGTGGTGTGATCAATGATGTTTCACAGGTACAAAACACTTTAGAAAATGAGTAGGTTTACATTTAAATACCTTTTTGATGCTCATGAGGAGTGTTTGAAGAAAATTTAACTGCTGAGTAAACAGTCAATGTGTCGGAACCAACTACTCAATCACTTTTGAATGGGCATGAAATAGACAAACACTTTGAGACATTGCAGCTGCGCTGTTCAGTTTATGAAGGATACAATCTAATGGTGGCTAAGGTACGCCCAATAGGTTTTGGGGGCGGACTTGTGAAGAAAACTACATGTATAGTGATGTATATGTTAAACGACTATGCTTACATTTGATGCACGGGCAATTGAGATGCCATTTCACATCAGTCTAGTGGCATTCATCATCCATTTTAACATGTCCTACTAATTTTCAAAATATCGTATTCATGCTGCATTCTGTGTGAATTGTTGAATTGTGCTTAAGTGAATTTTAACAAAAGTCTATCCAAATTTGAAAATACAGAACTTTCACAATCAAATGCGACAAAAACATTTAATGCATAGGGCACATTACGCTGCAAGGGCTGTCTACAGCCAGCCCACGAACCAAAACGTATGGAGATCATAACGATCCGTGAGTGTTAAGGGCGACGAACGCAGCCTTTTTAAAGGCCGCACGGTGGCCGCAGAAGAAGTTTGGCATGCCAAACTTCTTACGACCATCCTACGTCATCCTACGTCTGACCGTAAGGAGACAGCTGTCTAGTGCGGAGACCATACGTTAAACGCAGAGGATTTACCGGCACGTTGTCGGCACAGACACGCTACTGGAGCCGTGCGTTCCCTGTACCATGCACGTGCGAATACCTTATGTTTGTCATCACACAGAACATAAGTTATACACGAGTACAACGCACGTTCGATTCATGTTGATCGCACGGCCACCTCAATAAAACCATTCCCTGTGCCGACATACTCACAACACACGTAGCCCGTGCGGATGTGCCATGTACAGATTGTCAGTGCATGTGGAAAACGCCATAAACGCCGCAACCTCGACACGCATTGCGGCGAACACGACCGCAAGGTCAAATGTGCTCCTCGCTTAAAGTGGCACACGTCTTGATGCTGCTGCTGGTTTCAACGTTAAAGTGTGTCTTAGTGCGCCTATGAGTCAACGCATTGCCAAAGATGCTGTTCTCTTTGAGCACTACCTATATAGATCTATTTGGGTCATTTCATTTATATCTTAATATCTATTTAGTTCCATATATGCATAGTAAAACAACAACACAAAAAAAAACCGCGCGCTTTCATCTTTATTGTTCAGACTATGTGTTTTGTTCAAACGAACAATTCGTCGGGCTTTATCATTCGTTCACATGTCTAACAGCATGAATATACATTGAGTAGGGAATGCTTCGTCTGTGTAGGGATCAGCTTTCATAAAATTGACGATGTAGTTTTCTTCCCTCTACAAAACGTGTCCATCCCTGTAGACTACTACAGGCCTATAGTGTTACGAACAAAATAATATCGGTGTACAGTTACTGCACTTGCAATCCTGTTATTAACGGAAACAAACCGAAGCACACTATATTTTATAGACCAATACATCACAATGTTCACGTCATTACCCAAATGGACTAATGTAAGGTATGAATAATGACATTGGCGTGGTGAGAAATCCCACAAGGATTTTGGTAGTGTTGTGTATTCCACCCTCGTGGTTGGCAACCAAGAAGTTATGTACAGCCCAAAGAAACGCACGGGGATGCTTGGGTATATATGCAAATATACCAATGTGTGAGTGGTTAAATCGTGTAGTGCCGCAGCACTACACTTGAAACAGCTTCCAAAGCATGGTGCCCAAGGAGTTGAGACATAACGTGGGTGTTCCACAGAGATCTGGTACCAGTGATGGAATACTCGTTGATCCTCTGTTAAGACCGAAAAGACAACTATAAAAACTCAGACCTCTATAAAACTGAACAGGCCGGCCTTTCCGAGTAGACTCGGGTTTGACGGACGAAACATTTCAGTTTGGCAGACGAAACATTTGCGTTTCACCGACGAAATGTTGCGTAAGATTAAAGACAAAGTGCATGATGCCCATATCTGAAAAGAAACAGAAAAAACAAGCAACACACACACACACACACACACACACACACACACACACACACACACACACACACACACACACACACACACACACACACACACACACAAACAAACAAAAAAATATGTGCTACGCAGACGATACGACGCGACGTGGCCATTCATCGCACGTGACGTACACGGTGCTCACGAAGTGTGATCACAAGCTGGCGGCACGTCAACGCGTCCGTCTTGCCCGACGTGTTGTCCCCGTGACGGATGGCTCTCTGACGGCCAGACGAGAATCCGCAGTCAACACGTGCAACAACCGGCGTGATGGATATGATGTGTCACGGCTTTGGAAAGACGAATTCTGCTTCAAGTGCTAAACCCCCATCAGTCCGGTTTGCAGCGTGGTGGGAAGGCAGTAAATAGAAGTGATGGTTTGGCGTAGTTAGTTTAGAGAATTGATGGGTACACGGGGAATGTGAACAGAACAACATGTGTGTGTGGGTGTTTTTTTTTGTATGTGTGTGTGTGTGGGTGTTTTTTTTTTAGTTTGTTGTTGTTGATCTTTTCATTTGTTGGCACATCATGCACAATATTACATATAAAACACATATGCAAAACGTATTTGGAATTAGTTTGAAGATGATTTTCATTGAAATCATGTTGCCATGATTTATCAAGAAGTTTGTATACACGTATCGCTTGTTTTTAGACGATAGGGTCAAAGTACAAGAGCCATGGAATTATGACAACTATGACAACATATGGCTGTCAACGATGGGGGAAATCGCTACATGACTTGTTCGATGTTTCAAATGAGTATTTGATTACAATTAACAGTTGGGTTAGATTACAGAATGTAAAACAATGTAGAAATAAAACATAACTTTCACACCACGGCTATTTGCACTGACGCAACTTACACTATCGCTAAGAATGTAAGGAGGGCTTTAGCTAAATAGATAATGTTAGTCGATGCAGTATAACACATTTGTAGTCACTCAGACAGAATTTTAGTGGTCATTTACGTGTGTCATGCAGTACACCTGCCATGCACATCATACGTACATAACGGCTTTTTGATTTGTTTGATGGCCTACCCTAACGCAGAAATGTATCTCTGTAACGCTTGTCAGACTATGCATCTGGAAATTGCTATTCGTATGTTTGTTATGTTTTTTAACACAAGGTTTTCCCCACAAACAACTGAGATGATGTGCATACTAGTCATAGGCTCAGTGCGTCGTTGAATTGGATTATTGCTGCAAAAGGTCACCCAGCAAAACCAGAGGCACATCACTATTTACGCCATCACTACTTATATAGTTCTTTAGCATTATGTCGCCACAGAACTGGCGTGAAAAAGGTTTAAGATTACTTTAAATGCATCATGTTGTCATTATTTTCTTACAATGCAACAAACAATCTAAAGTCAACATCCAAATCAGATTACAAATATATTACAAATATTTTTGTTTAATGATTGAAAACGAACCTTTTGTGTTTAGAAACAGTTATTTGGATAACTATTTACTTTGGGTTGGATTTTTTAGAATCTTGAATTGTCTGGTGCATGGTAAGAAAATGATACCAGCATGAGGCAACATGCTACGTACTATATGAACTCTGCCACGGTAAAATGCGTACACTTAATACTTCTTGTGGGCTATCCTGCCCACAAACCCACGCGATAAATACTTATATTACAGTAGATTTATTAACATGAAGTTGCACTGATGCGAATTAAAATTAGAGCTGCTACTTCTGTTGAACAAACGATGAATTAGATAAGGTGATGTATGTCCGCATCGTCGATTTATGGGATTTTTTTACACTGCATATATATTTAGTGTTGCTATATATAATAGCTACTGCGCATATAGCCGTGAGATATAACGATGGCACATCCGAATCGGTGAAGATGAGATGTATACTCTATGACAGTAAAACTTCTAACAAAATACGCCAAGTGGTTAAAATTATAGAGGTGGTCATTTGTTTAAGTTTGTGCAATGGGTAACAGTTTTATCTAACATACATACATACATTTGACCATGAGCAAGCTTCATCAGTGACAGATTGGGTAACCACTCTATAAAAGCCACACTGAAATAAGAGATTGCCATGAACAATTGGCAGCCATCATATTTATTCTGCTACTATTACGCCCTTGGGTGGCTGCTAAAAGTCACCAATTCTCGCTGTCACAAACCCTCTGCACGAGACTACAATAAACCTCCATACAGAGACCACCTCTCATTTGAGACCACTTGTCGTCTGTCCTAGAGGTTTGATTGTATATGTCACAGGGCACCGGGCAAAACCCAGCTATATGCAAACAGATTGTTAAGACACACAGAGATAAGATATGTTTGTTCATGAATGTAAATGGTATTTGCATCCCGATCCTGTTAAAGTTGTTTGCAAAACAAGTTCTCTTCTCACAAAAGGAACATGAGCAATGACACTGAACTGTGTGGATGATGATGATAATATTAAGACAGTGGCTTCCAGCAGTAGTAGATACATATGGGCGAAATAAAAGATGAATGTAGGTAAATTACATCATACAAGTATATCATATTGCGTTTATCACTTATAAAATAGTCAAATAGTTATTAGGGAAAACAAGAACATTTTGTTCGCCATTTTCATTGAATAAGGTTTTATGCTAACATGCCAAAACCATTGATTAAATACTCTATTAAGAGATTTGAAATATATCTATTTGGATTCCTTGACTCTAAAACAAAAAATGCATACATCTGTTTTTGTGTGGATAAATGTAAATGTGGTGGTTTATAGTCATGATTCTAGTGCTCCCACTATTTTATATTTTACACCGGGTCATTGGCATCCTTGTCACACCTGTATCCTTCTCAACACCCCGGGGAGCATACAGCACATCGCTACCGTAGCGCAGACGTGTTAATCATTCACATATGCGTTCTCTCGCCTGACCTGTACCTATTTAACTTGAATGTACCACGGAGCAGTGTGCAACCAGTTAGAGATAAGTTTGATCAGCACCCACCATCAGACCAGACTGAGAATCGAACCCGGGACCTTCTGGTCACGAGTCCAACTCCCTATCCACTCGGCCACGGAAGCACACATAGATAGAAGTGAAGTGGAGATATCCAGATCAGAGTGTTTGGGGCAGCGATTTTGGGGGAAACGTGCTTAATTTGGATGAGGGGGGTCACGCAGGATAGTGGTACATGGAACATTAGGGTAAAAAATGGTGGAACATGGAACATTTGAAGGCATAGTGGAACATATAACATAACACATTATAGTGAAACATGGATATTAGGTGTCAAAATATAATAGAACATGGATCTCAGGACCCCTGTGTCACCCCCCTCTCGGATACTAGGGGTGACCTCACCTGTGTCCGTGGACAAATCATTTTCTTTTATCCTAAGGTACGTCCATGCCAAAGAACACCTTTGCATCATGGCTTGCAGAAAACAACGTTGATTACATCTTCTACTATTAGATATGTGGCCTAATCTTAGATGGAAATTAAAATGTGCACAAGCATTCTAATCAACATGAACATTGAAGGAAAAGCTTAAATGCAATGTGCAATAAATGAGAATGACACAGTATTACTACTCGTCACAGTATTCTTTGTGCGACATTGATAACAATAGTTGTATTTAAGATTATTAATTTTCTTAGATCGGTTGTACTGTATGAGTTTACCTACGAGTTGTTGAGTTATTGCCCCTGTGAACCAACAGTGTCAGCACCAGGCTATATATGTACTCTACATTGATAAATAGGCCATCTGTTAAGAGTATTGAACGCAGATCTATTTCAAGAATGTTGTCCTATTGCAATGATCGATGTGTCCCGAGACATACATTTATCATTATGATCTTTAAACTGTCCCAAAGCCTAACATATTAAGCACGCGATTTATCAAATGACAAGGTCTCTCTGACAGAATCACCTCACCAACGTGAACATCTGGTAGAGATTGCACACCCGCCCCCCCCCAAATAAAGAAAGAAAGAAAAAAAGAAAAGAATCACGCGAGTGCCGGGGGGGGGGGGTAAATCAATACCTAGAAATATAATGCCATAACTGATTATATTAGACCCAAACTACATAGTGCAGCTCTGAACTAGTACTAAAAATATAGCGTCATATGCAACATACAGTTCTTTTCCAAAATATAATCATTCATTTTTACCAAGCATTTATCTCTTTAAAGAACCTGAGGAAAGAACAGTTTTACTACAGGATTAGGATACATATTGTCCTATTATCGAAGACTATTAATTTTATTCATATT
>CM032662.1:30457381-30479314 GCA_019095985.1 Streblospio benedicti | reverse complement strand
TGACCCCCCCACGGGTTTGCAACTCAAACATATGACCCCTCCATGCGTTTGAAATCAAACATATGACCCCCCCACGGTTCGCAAATCAAACATATGCCCCCCCCAACATTGAAAATATATGCCTGAAATATGAACTTCCGACCCCCCACTTTAGTATATCTACCTAGCATATGACACCCACATTTCCACATGCCCTGTGTATGTATTAGCATAGCATTGTACTGTCATGTCTGCTGTACAAATTTGCAAAAAATATTTAGCTATATGAATGAAACTATGAATGAATGAAACTAGTTTTTCCCCAGTTTATTAAATGCAATAAACAAAATGTAATACAAACTGTATATGTTAACTTGTCATGATATAAATGGACTGATGCTATTTAATTGATTTTAGAGAAAGCGATTTAATCTTCAATCTGTTATTTTTGAGAAAAAAGTAAAGAATTTATATTGCATTTTCCGGTGAAAATAAAAGTTAGTGGTTAGTCGTGAAAGACAATTAAACATAATATAATTCAATCTTGATAAAGGGTTTTCATATTCCATTTCATAAGTTGCTTGCAGTGGCTCAGATAATTGCTCTAATATAAGAGCCGATGAGGTATTATCAAAAAACTCTAAATTCAATTAATAGCACTAGTCCTTTCATATCATGACAAGTTAACTTTTGATATATTTTTAAGCAGTACAAATTCTTGGGGAAGGCATACTTTAAAGAAATGTTTTCCATCCAATCACTAAAATCCTCTGTCAAAAAGCATTTTGGCAAATATGAGCAATACAATTGCATGTGTTGAGTCGACATATTAAACTAGGTACAAAAATTACAAAGATATTTTATACAACCAAATGATTGATCACATACCAATGAAAATAGATCAGGACATTCTACCAACATTTATTAAGAAATATGAACGCTTGCCACGGCCCCTTTCAGTAAATTTACAAAATTTGGACATTTGACCCCCCCAGTAACATTTCAAGAATCAGAATATTTTGACCCCCCATATTCTTCCATTTTAAACTTCTGACCCCCCCACAACTTCCATTTTGAAACTTGACCCCCCCCCACAACATTCAAATTCAAACTTGACCACCCCCCACAACATTCAAATTCAAACATCTGACCCCCAGTTTTTTTCCCCCCCCCCCCCCCCCCACGGCTTAAATAATGACTCGGCCCTAAAGCGTGTGTGCAATGAGGCGACAAACCGTATCAAAAGATAGATTTCATGATAAAAGACTTGATAAAGACTTGATAACGACTTGGTAACGACTTGGTTCCGACATGGTCAAGACGTGAACCCAACCATGGCGACAAGTTAGAGACCAAGAAAATTTGTCAGTCATAACCTGGTTTTGATGCTGGTTACCATCGTGAAATGGGGATCCATGCCAAGTTGTGACCTAGTCTTCCCTAAAAGGGAACACATGCTCCCCAACCAAGAAGACTGGGTAACGACATGGTCCTCGCTTGGGTAAGACCTGGTCGACATTTTGGTAAAGACTTGATAACGACTTGGTAACGATTTTCTATTGATCTTTGTGGTCGTCAGTAAAACCACGGCGACTTTTTAGTTCCACGTGCATACAGAAGAAATAAAAATCGACGGCTATCGCCGGTCTCTGCCGTCATCCCCCCCCACCTTTTTTTTGAAGACTAGATAAACGACTTGCTGCCGACTATGGAGACTAGATAACAACTTGGTAAAGACATTCTGGCGACATGGTGGCGACAACCCAAAAATGACGAATCGTTATCTATAGTTAATCGTTATCTATAGTTTTTGTACAGGTACGTAACGACCGTGGAACGGGAGCGGGGGTGGGGGTGGGGTGTAAAGCGTCAGGGTCATGATATATCATGAGACAGTGGGACATTCGGGAAAAACGCAAAAAAAAATTAAACTGTTTAAAAATTGTGGCCGCTCTGTCACGATTTCATGAAGCGCTGAAAGCGTATCAAAGCTCAACAAAGGGGTGCTATAAACGTGAGAGATGTGACGTGGCAAGATATCGGAATTAATTGTTTAACACATTTGTTCTCTCTCATCCCATATGCGGTTTACTGCTGTTTTATTTCTAGTCTGCTTTCCTAAAATGGTCGTAACATCAACAGTCACAAATTAACAGTTGACACCAGAGATATTTTGAAGACTTATGAGAGAAGCAGGCCACCTGGGATCTAGGCGTGATTTTTAATCAAGAAAATTACAGCAATAAGTTAAGGGGCATGTATTATGCAGACCCTGCTCACATTTGAGTGTGCAATTTATGACTTGTACCTCGTGACTTCATAATTCTGCCATACTCCATGTGATTGTAATTGACATATACGTAATTGCCTTTACTTTGAGCATAGTTCAATGTCATAAGCTACCAATTGGAGAATAGTGACTGCCCATCAGTTACAGATATCACGCATTGGAGTATGGAGTAAAGTCTATGATCATTCTTTCGACGCTCTAATTAACCTGGCTATGTGGAGTACTTAGTAACTGTAATTGTAGGGTTCAAGCATGCACAAGTTTACTGTCGCTAGAATTAATGTATATGTAGTGTATTCATGACAGCTCGATCGGATGGCTAGTCGACAACTGCCACAATTAACAGACTTCTGCAAATAAAGTACTGGGTTTCACCTGTCAATTCGATCGTCCAAGTATGTCCGTATCGCTTCGAGTACCAGCAGGGGGTGTTAGACCGTACAACATAACGTAAATTGTGATGGCCAGGCTATACTTTATGTGAACATATATTGTCACCACACATCCTGAATTTGGTCTAGCTACTGTAAAATGTAACAGCCATAAATTGCAATTGCCTCGTTAAAGACCATAGAACTCACTCGCACGATCATTACAGTGCGCGCCCTCCTTTTAAACCCACTTTACACCATAGCGAATTCCACCTACGCGTAGCTCTGCGTACAATGGCGAACTGGCAAACTCGTCTGAAAATTTTGAGCATGTTCAAAATTTGTTGACGAACACGCTGTTGGTTTAGGTTCGTTACAGATAGTAATGTTACGTCTATGGATCGCAGAACATTCGCACACATGAGGAACACTTCGTTTGGCTCAACAGCTCGCTGTAACAAAACATTTTTACTACGTTCAATGTCGTCTCAAGACGCACATGTAGACAACCATGCCAAAATCGTATAAATGCGTTGCCCAGATTCCCATACGATCGCCTATGTGTAAGGGGGGTTTAAGATTTTAAATCTTGAAATCCTAAAACACGAGCCCCCTCCCCACCCCATCCGACACAGTTCTTATTTCTCATCGTACTGTAACCCGCCCTGCCCAGTACTAACATTGGTGAACATCAGACAAGGGCTGGGAGCTGCAACAGCGCCAATGAAGCTGAAGCCTCTAATGGCGTACATAGCTCTCGACGAAATGGAGTCACCCACTTTCTGGAGACACTGCAAGAAAAAGCGCAGGCGACTGATAGAAATTGCCGTCGCAAATCGGAACTTGTTTTGAGCTTCAGCAACGTTATCAGCGGCATGCCGCGTGTGTCTGTGTGCACTGGTGTGCCATGGCGGCGGTAGTTCCGTTCCAAAAAGTCCTTTCTGCTGGAAAATGTTGCACATGCGACTGGAGTCACGTTTTGTAGCGATGGCGTTGCGTTGTTTTGACATTTCTGCAACAGTTGTTACCGAAATAGCGGGGTGACTCGTGCTTGTAAGTTTAAAGTTTGCACATAGGCTTTTGCTATTGCGATGGAACACTCCAAATAACTGGCGGCCTTACAGGCTGCCTGCCTGCCTGCCTGCCTGCCTGCCTGCCTGCCTGCCTGCCTGCCTGCCTGCCTGCCTGCCTGCCTGCCTGCCTGCCTGCCTGCCTGCCTGCCTGCCTGCCTGCCTGCCTGCCTGCCTGCCTGCCTGCCTGCCTGCGTACAGTGTCTTTATTACATTACAGTTTGCTACACAACACTAACGCACCTGTCCAAAAACGAATGCAATTGGTAAAACTCTTTCTCAAACTATGATTGCATTTTGCTAATAGGGTTCGTCAGCAGGCCAGAAGTTTCGTGTTTATGCATTTGTGCTGAGCAAAAACTCAACGTAAAATAAGCGCTTTGAGAGAAGTAACAGTCCCTAGAGCAATTCTGTCTCATTTCCTTCTTAAAAACACGAAGTCGAACTTGTACTTGCTGGTGTAAATGCTGATGCACTAAGTGCAAATCAATAATGTTTACAGGGTGCCGAGTAAATAATAAAGCAGCAAACAATTCCCTCTCATCTCTTCCCATTTTGAGTAACGCGAAAAAAACTGGAAGTGTTGTCATTCAAATTAACATGTACTACTCCCAGGGGTGGAGTGGGTATCTTAAATTGCCGCGTGTACAGTATGTTCTCATAACACGGTTTCCCTCTGTACCCCAGCCTCTAATCAGGGTCACATCCGATGAAAGATGAGATTATGATTCCTGCTTTGATGTTACCTCTTGGGGGTATGGGGGTATAGTTGCAGTGTACGTGTCAAATGAGGTGGACGTTCTGATTATATGGCTACTAGCAACGGCAGCACACACAATAAAAAATCCCAATATGCACATCAATATATATGATTTTTTAATGTTAAAGTGAAAACATCAACACCTTATCGAGTGTCAAAAATAACCTTGTAATTGCTGTACATCGATTGAGTGGTGTGATCAATGATGTTTCCACAGGTACAAAACACTTTTAGAAAATGAGTAGGTTTACATTTAAATACCTTTTTGATGCTCATGAGAGGAGTGTTTGAAGAAAAATTTAACTGCTGAGTAAACAGTCAATGTCCCGACAACTACTCAATCACTTTTGAATGGGCATGAAATAGACAAACACTTTGAGACACAGCTGCGCTGTTCAGTTTATGAAGGATACAATCTAATGGTGGCTAAGGTACGCCCAATAGGTTTTGGGGGCGGACTTGTGAAGAAAACTACATGTATAGTGATGTATATATGTTAAACGACTATGCTTACATTTGATGCACGGACAATTGAGATGCCATTTCACATCAGTCTAGTGGCATTCTTCATCCATTTTTAACATGTCCTACCATTTTTCAAATATCGTATTCATGCTGCATTCTGTGAATTGTTGAATTGTGCTTAAGTGAATTTTTAACAAAAGTCTATCCAAATTTGAAAATACAGAACTTTCACAATCAAATGCGACAAAAACATTTAATGCATAGGGCACATTACGCTACCAAAGGGCTGTCTACAGCCAGCCCACGAAACAAAAACGTATGGAGATCATAACGATCCGTGAGTGTTAAGGGCGACGAACACCCAGCCCTTTTAAAGGCCGCACGGTGGCCGCAGAAGAAGTTTGGCATGCCAAACTCTTACGATCATCCTACGTCATGGTCTGACCGTAAGGAGACAGCAGTGCGTGGAGACCATACGTCAAACGCAGAGGATTTACCGGCACGTTGTCGGCACAGACGCTATCATTGAGCCGTGCGTTCCCTAGTGTACCATGCATTCTGGCGAATACCTTATGTTTGTCATCACACAGAACATAAGTTATACACATACAACGCACGTTCGATTCATGTTGATCGCACGGCCACCCCACAAACCATTCCTCAAAGCCGACATACTCTCACAACACACGTTAGCCTCCGTGCGGATGTGCCAGCGTACAGATTGCCGCGCATGTGGAACGCCATAAACGCCGCAAATTCCTTGACACGCATTGCGGCGAACACGACCGCAAGGTCAAATGTGCTCCTCGCTTAAAGTGGCACACTTCTTGATGCTGCTGGTTTCAACTAAGTGTGTCTTAGTGCGCCTATGAGTCAACGTGCATCACTGCCAAAGATGCTCCTCTTTTGAGCACTACCTATATAGATCTATTTGGGTCATTTCATTTATATCTTAATATCTATTTAGTTCCATATATGCAAGGTAAAACAACAACACAAAAAAACCGGCAAGGCTTTCATCTTTATTGTTCATCATGTGGTTTTGTTCAACACCTGCCGGGCTTTATCATTCGTTCACATGTCTAACAGTGCCGAATATATACGAGTGGAATGTGTTTCGTCTGTAGGGGATCAGCTTTCACAAAAATTGACGATGTAGTTTTTCCTCTACAAAGTCCATCCCCGGTAGACTACTACAGCCCATATAGTGTTACGAACAAAAAATAATAAATGGTGTGTCAGCAAGCCACGCACTTGGTATCCTGTTGCCAATCTGAAACAAACCTGAAGCACACTATATTTTATAGACCAATACATCACAATGTTCAATGTCATTACCCAAATGGACTAATACCGACATTGGCGTGGTGAGAAACCCAAGTGATTTTGGTAGTGTTGTGTATTCCACCCTCGTGGTTGGCAAACCAAGAAGTGCTATGTACAGCCCAAAGAAACGCATCGTATTTTGGGTATATATGCAAAATATACCAAATTTAGTGAAAGAATCGTGTGAAGTTTGCAGCACCACACTTGAAACAGTTTCCAAAGCATGGTGCCCAAAGGAGTTGAGACATAACGTGGGTGTTCCACAGAGATCTGGTACCAGTGATGGAATAATTTTGTTGATCCTCTGTTAAGTATCGAAAGACAACTATAAAAAACTCAGACCCTCTATAAAAACTGGAACAACAGGCCTCTTCGGAGTGGAACGGCCTGACTGACGAAACATTTCTAGTTTCTTTCTAGCAGACGAAACATTGCGCCTACCTGATTTGAAATGTTGCGTAAGATTAAAGCACAAAGTGCATGATGCTCCATATCTGAAAAGAAACACAAAAAAACAAGTAACACACACACACAAACACACACACACACACACACACACACACACACACACACACACACACACACACACACACACACACACACACACACACACACACACACACACACACAATAAACAAACAAACAAACAAAAAAAATGTGCTACGTAGACGATACGACGCGCGATCGTGGCCATTCATCGCATCAGATGTGCACGGTGCTCAATGAAGTGTGATCATTGCCAAGCTGGCGCACGTCAACGCGTCCGCCTTTGCCCGACGTGTTGTCCCTCTCGTGACGGATATGCTCGACGGCCAGACGAGAATCCGCAGTCAACACGCAACAACCGGCGTGATGGATATGATAATGTCGGCTTTGGAAAGACGAATTCTTGCTTCCGCGCTAAACCCCCATCAGTCCGGTTTGCAAAGCGTGGTGGGAAGGCAGTAAACAGAAGCGATGGTTTGGCGTAGTTAGTTTAGAGAATTGATGGGTGCACGGGGAATGTGAACAGAACAACATGTGTTTGGGTGTTTTTTTTGTATGTGTGTGTGGGTGGGTGTTTTTTTTAGTTTGTTGTTGTTGATCTTTTCATTTGTTGGCACATCATGCACAATATTACATATAAAAACACATATGCAAAACGTATTTGGAATTAGTTTGAAGATGATTTTCATTGAAATCATGTTGCCATGATTTATCAAGAAGTTTGTATACACACGTATCGCTTGTTTTTAGACGATAGGGTCAAAGTACAAGAGCCATGGAATTATGACAACTATGACAACATATGGCTGTCAACGATGGGGAAATCGCTACATGACTTGTTCGATGTTTCAAATGAGTATTTGATTACAACAAACAGTTGGGTTAGAGTACAGAATGTAAAAACAATGTAGAAATAAAAACATATCTTTCACACCACGGCTGTTTTTTGCACTGACGCAACTTACACTATCGCTAAGAATGTAAGGAGGGCTTTTAGCTAAATAGATAATGTTAGTCGATGCAGTATAACACATTTAGAAGTCACCAGACAGAATTTTAGTGGTCATTTACGTGTGTCATGCAGTACACCTGCCATGCACATCATACGTACATAACGGCTTTTTGATTTGTTTGATGGCCTACCCTAACGCAGAAATGTATCTCTGTAACGCTTGTCAGACTATGCATCTGGAAATTGCTATTCGTATGTTTGTTATGTTTTTTAACACAAGGTTTTCCCCACAAACAACTGAGATGATGTGCATACTAGTCATAGGCTCAGTGCGTCGTTGAATTGGATTATTGCTGCAAAAGGTCACCCAGCAAAACCAGAGGCACATCACTATTTACGCCATCACTACTTATATAGTTCTTTAGCATTATGTCGCCACAGAACTGGCGTGAAAAAGGTTTAAGATTACTTTAAATGCATCATGTTGTCATGAGCAAGCTTCATCAGTGACAGATTGGGGAACCACTCTAAAAAGCCACACTGAAATAAGAGATTGCCATGAACAATTGGCAACCATCATATTTATTCTGCTACTATTACGCCCTTAGATGGCTGCTAAAAAGTCACCAATTCTCGCTGTCACAAACCCTCTTCACGAGACTACAATAAACCTCCATAAAGGAGAAGCATCTGTTAAATGTCGTGTCCCGTCATTTGAGACCAAACTCTGCACGTAAAAGAACTCACCTAGTTTGAAAAACTGTAGCTAGTGTGATCCCCCACCCCCCACCCCTGAGGCTCAGTTGGCTACCCAGCTCGTGGGTCTGGAGGTTACATATACCAATTAACGATTACTTTTTAAATGCATCATGTTGTCATTATTTTCTTACAATGCAACAAACAATCTAAAGTCAACATCCAAATCAGATTACAAATATATTACAAATATTTTTGTTTAATGATTGAAACGAACCTTTGTGTTTGAAACAGCAATTATTTGAATAACTATTTAATGATTTTGAATTGGATTTTTAGAATCTTGAATTGTCTGGTGCATGGTAAGAAAATGATACCAGCATGAGGCAACATGCTACGTACTATATGAACTCTGCCACGGTAAAATGCGTACACTTAATACTTCTTGTGGGCTATCCTGCCCACAAACCCACGCGATAAATACTTATATTACAGTAGATTTATTAACATGAAGTTGCAGTGATACGAATTAAAATTAGACTGTTACTTCTGTTGAAACAAACGATGAAAATTAGATAAGGTGATGTATGTGATCGTCGGTCTATGGGTTTTTTTTACACTGCACATATATTTAGTGTTGCTATATATAATAGCTTACGCATATAGCAGTGAGATATAACGATCCATCCGAAAGCCAGATTCATGGAACACACTCTATGAAAGTAAAACTTCTAACAAAAATACGCTAAGCCACTTAAAAAAATTATAGAGGTGGTCATTTGTTTTAAATTGAGGATGCAAAAAAAACAGTTTTTATTAACATGCATACATACTTTTGACCATGAGCAAGCTTCAAAGTGACAGATTAGGGAAACCACTAAAAAACCCACACTGAAATAAGAGATTGCCATGGCAATTGGCAACCATCATATTTATTCTGCTTCTATAACGCCCTTGGTGGCTGCTAAAAAGTCACCAATTCTCGCTGTCACAAACCCTCTTCACGAGACACAATAAACCTCCATAGTGACGACCACCTCTCATTTGAGACCACTTGTCGTCTGTCTAGAGGTTTGATTGTATATGTCCAGGGGCAAAAGGCAAAACCCAGCTATATGCAAACAGATTGTTAAGACACACATGGGCCAATTAGCATTGTGGCCAGGTGTTTTATATAGATGAGACCTTGTTTTGACCGCAATCACGAAAGTTACATCCACGTAATGATAATATTTCTTTACTCTAATACCAAATGTCTTGGCGTGACTTTGTCTTAGCAGTGATATAGAGTGCTAGTGCAATTAAAGGTGCATATTTCATTCTGATATTCATTGCAAGCTTTTCGACTTGATAAATGGCTCCAGGTACTGGTCGAGGCATTCACACGGCCTTCTCCTTGATGTGTTTTCCCCCATGAGACTGGCTTGGTCTTCCGTCCGATCATGCAAGGGCCTTCCCAGCACTCACCAGATTGACACCCCCAGATTGTGCAGACCACAACAACAATAGCAGATCAGGTTTTTAGAAAAGTGTGGGGGCCGGGGGGCACACTTCAAGGGGGTTCCATGGGTCTCGTACGTGGAATCGATGGCGAACGTGTAAACACCATATGAAAATGAAGTATTTTTGGTGGAAGGCCCCAGCCGCCCCCTCCCCTGCGCCCCTTCTGGATCTGCCTGTGCTACAGAGGTCGTACACCTACGGTCACATGCATGGGGGGTGTACTTACCTAAATAGCACATGAGTATAACGTTAGAAGGCCCCAAATCGAGATTTGTACGAGATTTGAGGGGTGTTAGTTTCCTACACCAAGTGAAGTAAACTTGGTGTCAAATGCACCAAATTACACCAATTGTCACCAATTATTTTCGTTAGTGTGCGCTATTAGACGGGCACTCGATTCCACACGTCACCCTATTGCCACCAATCGCATCAATAGACGGCTGTTTTTCGGCTGCTGGTTTATGATACACACCATACAACCAGATTGCTGACTATTCTGTTTCCCAGTATTACACAGCACGTACCGATATAGCATAGTGCACACTCGAGCACATTATGTCTACAACTGTTTTGAAATATATAAGTTTACTACTGCACTCATGTGAGTCGTGCACTGGCAACAACTCTGTAGATTGTGAAGACTTTTACATATGCAGAGATCTTGTTTGACCTTCAGAACTTCAGCAGCCATATTTAGAAAGTCTTCCTGCTTGTCACTCACAATTGAGACTGGTCTGGTGTGTAAACTTGGGTGGTGTAGAGTACAGGAAGAATAGTTTTGACAGACACTGTATTTTACAATATAACCAAGTCGACATCACCCCTAACCCAACCATCCATGTTTAGATTAATGATGTCTTATCTTACGTATTTACAAGTAAGTACATGAATTGACACATCATGGGTATTCCATACCCATTTTTTTCGGAGAGTGATAGCCACATTGTGGGGCCTCAGGACGCACGGGTAGTTGCTGCCATCTTCTAGTCCCATACGAAAGATGATGAAAAGAGTCTTAAAACTTAAGATATGTTTGTTCATGAATGTAATGGTATTTGCATCCCGATCCTGTTCAAGTTGTTTGCAAAACAAGTTCTCTTCTCACAAAAATGAACATGAGCAATGACACTGAACTGTGTAGATGATGATGATAATATTAAGACAGTGGCTTCCAGCAGTAGTAGATACATATGGGCAAAAATAAAAAGATGAATGTAGGTAAATTACATCATACAAGTATATCATATTGCGTTTATCACTTATAAAATAGTCAAATAGTTATTAGGGGAAAATAAGAACATTTTGTTCGCCATTTCATTGAATAAGGTTTTATGCTAACATGCCAAAACCATTGATTAAATACTCTATTAAGAGATTTGAAATACATCTATTTGGATTCCTTGACTCTAAAACAAAAAAATGCATACATCGGTTTTTGTGGATAAATGTAAATGTGGTGGTTTATAGTCATGATTCTAGTGCTCCCACAATTTTATATTTTACACCGGGTCATTGGCATCCTTGTCACACCTGTATCCTTCTCAACACCCCGGGAGCATACAGCACATCGCTACCGTAGCGTAGACGTGTTAATCATTCATATATGCACTCCCTATCCACTCGGCCACGGAAGCACACACATAGATAGAAGTGAAGTGGAGATATCCAGATCAGAGTGTTTGGGGCAGCGATTTTGGGGAAAACGTGCTTAATTTGGATGAGGGGTCACCCAGGATAGTGGTACATGGAACATTAGGGTAAAAAATGGTGGAACATGGAACATTTGAAGTCATAGTGGAACATGAGAAATTATAGTGAAACATGGATATTAGGTGTCAAAATATAATAGAACATGGATCACCAGGGACCCCTGTGTCACCGCCCTCCCGGATACTAGGGGTGATCTCACTTATGTCCGTGGACAAATCATTTTCTTTTATCCTAGGTACGTCCATGCCAAAAAGAACACCTTTGCGTCATGGCTTGCAGAAAAAAAAAACCGTTGATTACATCTTCTACTATTAGATATGTGGTCTAATCTTAGATGGAAATTAAAAATGTGCGCAAGCATTCTAATCAACATGAACATTGAAGGAAAAGCTTAAATGGAATATGCAATAAATAATGACACGAGTATTACTACTCGTCACAGTATTCTTTGTGCATTGATAACAATAGTTGTATTTAAGATTATTAATTTTTGTAGATCCGGGATTTGTACTGTATGAGTTTACCTACGAGTTGTTGAGTTATTGCCCCTGTGAACCAACAGTGTCAGCACCAGGCTATATATGTACTCACACATTGATAAATAGGCCATCTGTTAAGAGTATTGAACGCAGATCTATTTCAAGAATGTTGTCCTATTGCAATGATCGATGTGTCCAGAGACATACATTTATCGTATGATCTTTCAACTGTCCCAAAGCCTAACATATTAAGCACGCGATTTATCAAATGACAAAGGTCTCTCTGACAGAATCACCTCACCAACGTGAACATATGGTGGAAATTTACCCCCAAATAAAGAAAAAAGAAAAAAAGAATCACGCGAGTGCCGGGGGAGGTTAAATCAATACCTAGAAATATAATGCCATAACTGATGATATTGAACCCAAACTACAAAGTGCAGCTCTGAACTAGTACTAAAAAAATATAGCGTCATATGCAACATACAGTTCTTTTCAAAATATAATCATTTATTTTTTACAAGCATTTATCTCTTTAAAGAACCTGAGGAAAGAACAGTTTTACGGGATTAGGATACATATTGTCCTATTATCGAAGACTATTAATTTTATTCATATTAATTTTCGAGAACATGAAGGTTCTCTGTAGTGTATTAATATTTCTGCTATTTCAAATCTAGAAAGTTATGTTCTTTCGATTAAACACTCTCCATACAAGGAAGGAATGCAAATGCCTACAAAATTTACTGGTTACTACGTGGATCATGACAATCTCATATCACATATACATTTTTACTATTGCGGTATACATTACCCCCATATCCATAATCTAAAAGAGAAAAGTATCATATATAGCTATCAGTCAAATCATAAACAGTTGTTTTTCTGAATAATTATGAATATAAAAGTTTTCTATTGTAATCTAAATAATGATTTTTTTTTGCAAATTTATGTTACTTAGTGTTGAGGTAAACAAAAGAAACAGAATTTAATATATACGCCTTTTATGGAACAGCCACAAAGTTCTGTTACTTGACATACAGCACAGGGTTTCATTGAAGTACACTATGTGAATACTTTTTGCTATGCTAATTATCTAAACATTAAACCATGAAAACATAAAATGATCATTTGTTTGTTTGGATTTCGAGTCTATAGATCAAACAATCCCAATACAATAAGTGAAAAATATCTAGCCTATATTATGCCCTTCAACCACTAAACTTAACCATCTTACAAATATTTACATTTAGCATCTTTTCCCATACATCACTGTGTTTCACCACCAAAACAGTAACAAATATTCTAACAATTTGACCAAAGATATATAATGGATAGAGTATGACCCAAAATTATAATGTTCGAAAAAATGTTCCAAAAGTATAATGAATGAAGTATGAACTGATTGATGGGGAGGCAAAAAGGTACCCCTTTTAACCTATACAAGACACCCCAAAGGTGAACTCGGATCTTATTGCAACAGTTGCTTCCTTTACGTCTTCATGTATTTTTTGTGAGGGTGCAAATCACTTTACAGCTTCATGGTCTCTCCGCCTCTTCATGAATGATGGACAACACCCCCTTGGTTTCAGATTTGTCTATATGTTCTCTAGTCTATTAATCTCATCTGGCCGTTGTCCATTTAAGTCAATTTAGACTACTGGGACAGAATTGCTACTTTGTGAAGCCTCAAGAATGGTTTAAGTTGATGCTTGTGCATGGCAGAAGCATTTACTGCTGTGTGTGTCCTTTGAAATTGAAGCAAAAAGACAATATATTTGCACGTTCACATATCTAACTCTTTATCCAAATTCTAACTTATGCATGTGTACATTTTGTGCTGGTAATGTTTTTAATTTCGCTTTCACCGCAGCAACTCGGATAGGGGTGTTAACACATCTAATACCATCTTAAGATTATATTTCAAATATATTCTGTACGAAATGCTCATTATTTTTATATATTATATATATTCTTTGGTGGCACCTATCTCATGTCATTAAAATAATATTTCACATATATGATATAGGGAGAGAAAGAGATGTCATAAAAAGAAAATTTCGCTAATTGGAAGTATTCACATGGACACTTCACTTTATTCATTTTTCACATGGCCCAGGGTATGCGTGCGACACCCTAATCCCGGCCTGCGGCGTCCTTTGCAGGAATGGCATACCGGGGAAAATGGCGGACATAATGTACGTGATACGTATACGTAACTTTGGCGAAATCGTTTGTTGAAGGCAGAAGCAGGCTTTGGCACAAATCATCGATCTTCGTGTTGTTGTCGTCTGCTCGGCAGTGCTTGCGCCAGCGAATTCACCGGCGCTCTGCGTGCACTGGCAAACTGGCAAAATGCGTCAGGGAAATTTTGAACATGTTAAAAAAATTCCAACAAACATTCAGTTTGGTTAAAATTTCCAAATAGTTATGCTGCGTCTGCGGATCGCAGAACATTCGCACATACTCTATTAACACTTCGTTTGCCTTAGCAACGGCGCGGTACCATGCATTTTACTGATTCAATGCCGCCACAGCCACGTCCAAGTTGACGACATAGCGACTTAATACGTGCAGATGCGTTGCTGGTTCGCTCATGTTCATTGAAAAGCAGGTTTTAAACGTGTATACTTTTATGAAGATACAGTCTGCGTGTTATTGGCACTTGTCGTCTGACTTAATGACTTGAACAACTGGTTTCATACGTTTGAGGCAGAGCATTTTTGTGTGATTAGTATCTCTTTGTGACTGTGGGTGGCAGCCGAGGTTGGGACTTGAGGGGTGGGATAGTGGTGAAATGGTGGAATTAAGGAATTTTTGAGTGAGTGGTGAGATGATGGTCGGTGGTTAAGTGTTTGAGTTGGTGGGCAAATGTACAGAATGTATCAAAAAAGAAGATGGCGGACATCATGAATGAGGTGGTGAGCCGGGTCCTTGCGTATTGAACGGATTGGGCGGGTGTAGCATTGGAGTGGGTAGGTGAAGTCAGGAGACAACAAACACACAGTCACACGCACAAACTCAATAGCATTGCACAAAAATTGCAGCCCATAGGTTGGGAGATAAGTGGAATATTGAGAAAGCAGATAAACTAACTATGCCTACCAGCAGAGCTCAGAATATATTAAATATTTCGTTACTTGTGTGTCAGTCACCAATTATGAGGTGTGCAACAGCCACAGTGACAATATGCCCTCAAGCTACTTACACTGCACTGCGTGTATTGTAGGTTGATGAGTGGTCTCGGCACTTCACAATGTTAACAGTAAACCTTACTCAGACAAATTCAGAACTTCAACATTACAATTTCTTTTTGACTTTATGCGTTTACCCTATATCTTTAACAAATCAAAACACGTGTTTCTAGTATTGTGTTAATAATTGATATATTGAAGTAATAATAACTATTTTTGTACTTATTTTTCCCAACCTCCACTTCTACATTCTGCGGTAAAATCTTTTTGATCCATAACCACATTTCTATAATATGTGTTTTATAACATATGGAGGCGTGACATGCAGTGTGTTTTTATTGGATAAATCAACACAAGGATGCTAATTTCACCGCACACTTGGATCAATAGCACAGTATTCTCTTATCACTGCCTCTTGTCAAACTGCAGATACCGCCTTTCATTTGTTGGTACATTTATTGTACCTACAATCATTATTGTACATGAGGACATATGTTTAAAAACTGTTAGTTTCTATTGTTAACTTTCTCTGGGTGGAGGTTATAACTGTTGTTGGCCAGTGAAATCAAAACTAAATTGTAACAAGTAGTCTGTGGTCTTTCACTGGGCATTTGTCTATCTATGATTTGTAATCTACCTGCAGTTATAGGCTAAACTTATATGTTTCAAGGGCCCAATACCCTAATTAACAAATACAGTGAGGGTCCATCTAGCTCAAGCTTAAATCAACAGAAATATCATGTGGACCAAAACAAGTCTAGAGAATCGATAACCAACAGTGAGCTCTGGATATGGTGGCTAACATGAGGCCAGGCAATCTTGAATTGCTAGATGAAAACAATTATATTGAATACAGCAAGGTAACTCTTGAAGGAAAGGAAACTATGGACGTTGAAATAACTAGCGATGATCGAAGGAACTGGATAATGAACAAATAAATTTTAGCGAAGATGGAGGATACATAAACCCACCATATTGCTATCCGCCCGTAGGTAATTGCTGTCAGTGGTGAGGTCAGGAAAATCAAATGAAGACATTAACACATGGTAAAACGAATCAAGAATCCCCCTCGAAATATTGAACTATTTCTGGCAAAACTAGGATGTTGATGAAAATCAAGAGGTGAGGGAAGTGATGAAATCAGTGATCTTTAAAGGAAAAATGAAATTACTCAGATGACTTGGGCCACTCTGAAGCAAAAATTTTAAAGGATAATTGTTACAAGTATGAAGATGCAATTTGTTTACAAGATTTTCCACGGAGATTTTGAAAAACAAATTCACTCTTGAAAGGATGGTGAATGAAAACCAGCAAACGTATTCCATTGGACATAACTGCTTCCTCTATGTGGAACTTAAAACTATTGCCAATGCAGAACGATATCCTGAAATGCACTCGGAAATACAAAGTCGAGGTACAATGACTGCCAATGGTGGTGATAATTTGGCACAATAACAACGACCAACATTTTAAATTCAGAACAGATGACAATAACAAGATAAAATGACATGAAGACTATCAGGACAAGATAACAAAATTTCAAAATTGCAAAATGATGACATAGCAAAAGAACTTTACAGGCTGCGCTCTCAATGAAGTGAAAGAAAAGTTCAGCTGGCGATGACCATGATATCTGAGGTGAAAATTAAAGTGGTAGTCTATTGAAATCAGACTGTGCTGAAAAATCAGTCAAACAGAATTTTTTGAACTGTTAAAGTTGGACTCTGGAAAACATGCGACACAAAATTTGATTGTAAATGAAGCAACTTCAAAGATAAGGTACATGTAATTAAATATTATTTGGAACAGAGTGCTTGAAACTTCAACACGCAAACTTTCTTCCCATTTTTTAGAAAGGAAATATATCAATGAAACTAATGATCTATCCTTAGAAAGGAGTGCGCTCTCTACACTGAAACAATGAGCTCAATTGATTTCTAATAAACGACTGATATTTGAAAAGAATGTTAAAATATGACAAAATGCGTTTGCAAACTTAACAAAAGTGCAAGATTGCCACATACTGAAAACTCTGTGAGGTAATTCTAGCAGAAATTATAAAAGTAGTGATATTGAAATTATCGTTTGTTTTTCAAATCTTTTTACAATTTGCTATTTTGTTTGTCCAAATGTGACAACTTTGTGTGGTTGTTGCTATACCAAAACTACATATTGGCAATGGCATAAACCTCAATATCTCTGCGGACAGCACTGTGCTAATCACGATGGATATTACAAAATTAAACATATGTTTTACAATGAACATAGCAGTAGTGTATCTTGATACATGATTAACGTTTGAAACACTCAGCTTTGCTTTACGCACGGTTGTGGGGCAAAAGAAGTTGAATTATAGTCATTTTGTACTTTTATGTTTTATTCCTATGCTATTAACACACTAAAACACACAGGCAAATACTAATAATAATAATATCATGGTAATCATGACAAAATTAGAAGACATACTTTCAAATTAGGCACATCAATGTGATAAGATGACAATTTGCAAGTGGTCAAAAGTTTTCATAGTTTTTACTTGCATTTCCTGATAATAACTTATGAGGAGCACAAAATATATCATAATAGAATATGAATTTAAAAATATCTACACTGGCTTTGAAAATGTAAACTTATAGCGCTTTCCTCCAGGACTCATAGTTGTTCACGCCATTTGACACAAATGGTGTCACTAGCAAATAACTAAGACCAGATTTATGAATGCTGCAAGTACTACATCTGTGACAAATGGCAAGATCTGTTAAAAAGGCACCCAACTGGTGTCAAATGGGATGAATAGTCGGGAGTTCAGGACAATGTTATTATTGTAAATGTTTTTAATTCTGTAATCACCACGACAGTTTTCCGTAAGCGGACAAAAAAGATATCACTTTATCCAATAAAGAAAGTCTCTTGTATTTCAATAGTGAACCTTGTTTGAGAGCATGGATAAACTATTTATTAGAATACTGCAGGCATACAATGCACCTGTAATATGGCTCATTTTGTGGTATATTGCCATGATATCTGACGCGCACCTTCTTTGGGTCATGATTCAGGTTAAAAAAAAATTTTAAAGTTCAATAATGAATTTTTGAATTTTGTGTGAGTGTTGATTAATGAAATTTCCTTCTGATTCAAGTACTGTTCTTGTATGACAAGGACTTTTTATTTTTGCTCTACAAGGAGTGACCTTCTTTTCTTCTACTGTTTTAAAAATACTTTAACCTTTTTATCAAATCACGTGACGACACACATACCAGATAAACATGTGACAGTATGCACTTTGATAAATATGTTTCTGAGTTAATGGTAATTTATTGGAGCAAAAAAACTCACGGAAGTATGTCGGGGCCAAGGCACTCCCTTTTTCTCCATATCTACACTTTTGGTATGTTATTTCAAAGTGTTTTCCCCGATTACTATGTAACTTCTCTGTTGGTGTTGAACGCTTTCATGAGGCATATCTCCTACCATCACTGCAAAATAATGGCCTATCGAACAAAGACTGTGCGCATATTAGGCATATGGTTTATGTGTGGCGTCGGCAATGAATAAGTGGTAATTTGTTAATGTCTGATACTTTGAGTATGACGATTCAATGTTGAGTTATGGCATTAAGAAATGATGGCTTCTAACAACACTTTTGACTATCACCGTCCTTTAGTCACAATGGCAATGGTTTACTTTTTGAGCCTACTATTTTTCATCCTGTTTATCGGAAGCTGCTTGGTGCGATAATGTTTAAGTTTAAAAAGCTACTGCTGAACTTGGTTGTGCGTCTTCAACGCTTCAATGGCGAAAGCAGCAATGTTCATTAATGTATGAATGTATGTATGTCTTTGTATGTATGTATCATATCTTATGTAATAGCCTTAACATGTATGTGTATGTCTCAGGCACATGTGAAACTTTACAACAAGTGATTCGATGTTGGGCACTTAGCCAATTAAAATGTGCTTTCTATAGTGCCATTTGGGTGTTTTCAACATTTTCTGCAGTAGTTTTCTTGTTGCTTCAAACTTTTATTTTGTTCCACCTACTGAACATTAATTTGGAAATTTATGAAGGTAGCGTTTACTCAGATATTGTGTCATTATTTTTCTTTGTTTTTTACTATGGTTTCTCTGTGCGAAACATGACCATCGAATTGGCATAGTGGTTGCATATTGGAATAAGGAGGAAGATATCAGAGACCACAGCATTACACAATAAATGTCTGCCTATTGGGCAATGGTGTTACTTTAGCCATGTTTTGAAAGCGCCACTACAATCAAAAAGCCAACATGGGATAGTCACACAAAGTGAACTTTTTCTGCGATTGCTAAAGAAACTAAACGCTTGTGCCATGGGTCAATGTTTGCTTTAGCGACGCTTCAGCACTTTTGATCTGGATTATGATTATTAATCAATGATGTTGCCATTTGCTGACACATAAGTAAATAACGCATGGAGCCATGGGAGGTGGTATGAAACTTCTAGACAGTCAATAGGTGACGAAAGCCAGAACTGTTCGATATACATGTAGGTTATCAGTGGCTGAACAGAAACAATATGATTTGTGCATTCTGAGAGTTTCTTCCATTTAAACGGTGTGTTGGATATAGCAATTTAAACCAGATGATTTTCACGTCAGACGTAACTCGTACGGTGCACGTCACCATCTCCATGTTAAATATGACGTCTGCCGATCAGAAGGAAATCCACGGTACGTCTGGCGAAGTATTCGATCATGCAATATCATAATGGTATTTATTTTATATAGAATAAACATGAAAAATATAAGTCTTGTTTTTGTGGAAAACGTTTATTGATCTGGATTTTTTTACAGAACACATATGTTACATGACTGAACATTGTGTTGAGTTCATCGTGTTGACAATTAAATAAATTTCCACAGCACTAATACCGTTTACAGTTTCGTCTGCTTCTTTTTCAAAAAGCTACTACTGGTTTAAACACTGGGTCGTAGACTCTCACTGGTGGAGCCCCCTCATCTCAGAATCCTGACAAGGTCCTGTCCTCAGTCTGTATTTATGGATGGCTTTGAAGAAAATAGCTACTTCTGATCTCTGTAGAGCTTAAGTTTTAAGAGCATTGATATGTTGATGACGTACTAGAATAATGAAGGGAAGCTGGACGCCAGCAACACAGTTGATGACAGCATCCAGTTACGAGGAAAAACAGCCATTCATTTTTTGAACTTGCTCGCATAGTGAGGGGGAAACCACATTGACTGTAAAATTGTTGTGATATATCATAAAGCTGCACAAAATCATTACTTTTTATATCATCGGTGCAACATAAACTTGAGTCATCGAACACTGTTGAATAGATGTGAAGGGACATAGTTTACAGGAACTTGAAAATGCGGAAGAAAACATCGCCAGATGCTTGACAAGGGTGTGACATCAAGAGTTGAAGATGCAAAAACAAATAACTGAGATTCTCGGAGAGAAAAGAGAGAGAAAGAAGATCAAGACCAAGTGAAAATCAAAGGAGGCCTAATTGATTCTAATAGCATGTTTTGAAGCTCAAGATTGTTTATATATTCGGCCCTCATCCTTAGATAAACAGATATATTGTTTATAAGTAAGCTGTGTTAAATCCCTTTATCTTGTGGTCAATGTCGTACATGTAATATGAAATATTTAAATAATTTCCATAATATTGTCAGTTTTTACACAAACCGGAGTGTGTCCAACGCCATTGTTTCAGTGGCTGAACAAGTATGCTTGTAGAGAAACAATATGATGTGTTCTGTGCATTCTGAAAGTTTCTTCCATTTAAACAGTGTATTAGAATATCTATGGCAATTTACATCCACATCATAAACAACCAGCTAGAACCCCATCAAAACACGCTTAGGCAAGAAATGTAAACCGAATGATTTTCATCAGACGTAACTCGTACGGTGCACGTAAGAAGTCGCCTATCTCCCCCATGTTAAATGTGACGTCTGCCGTCGGAAATCCACGGTACGTCTGGCAAAAATCATTCGATTATGCAATATGACGTGACCTTGCGTTTTAGTCAACAATATATAATGGTATTTTTTTAGGTGTGATAAATGCTTAACATGAAAAATATAAGTCTTGTTTTTTTCCCACACTTCCAATGGAAAAGACATCGTTTATTGATCCTGGATTTTACCACATATTTTACTGAGAACACATATATTATATTGTTGCGTTTATAAGGTAAAGCTGTATTTAAATCCTTTATCTTGGGTCAATGTCGTATGTAATATGAAATATTTAAATAATTTCCATAATATTGTCAGTTTTTACACAAACCGGAAGTGTCCCGCAACGCCATTGTTTCGGCGATATTAAATATAGTTCTTTTAGACTAGAAAACGTTCTCTGTACAATTCGTGGTTTAAAGTTGTCTCTTTGCACTTAGAAGTTAATTTAATAGTTTATTGACACTGTATTTACTAAACACAACTTGTATTTAATGTAAGTTAAGAATATCGTTGGCGTAATAATTGTTACGTCCTACACTTACGTAGTAGAGTTAACATACGTCTTTAGACGTAAGGTAATGACGTCACCGAATGCATTTTGACCTGTGGATATCAACAAGTGCAGTGAAGTGGTATTTTCTAAATCTTTTTAAAGTTTTTATTGTCAACAGAAGCGATACTAAGGTA
>CM032662.1:30429510-30457281 GCA_019095985.1 Streblospio benedicti | reverse complement strand
CAGTATTACTACTCGTCACAGTATTCTTTGTGCGACATTGATAACAATAGGTGTATTTAAGATTATTAATTTTCTTAGATCAGTTTGTACTGTATGAGTTTACCTACGAGTTGTTGAGTTATGCCCCCTGTGAACCAACAGTGTCAGCACCAGGCTATATATGTACTCCCACATTGATAAATAGGCCATCTGTTAAGAGTATTGAACGCAGATCTATTTCAAGAATGTTGTCCTATTGCAATGATCGATGTGTCCCGAGACATACATTTATCATTATGATCTTTCAACTGTCCCAAAGCCTAACATATTAAGCACGCGATTTATCAAATGACAAGGTCTCTCTGACAGAATCACCTCACCAACGTGAACATATGGTGGAGATTTTACACCCCCAAATAAAGAAAGAAAGAAAAAAAGAAAAGAATCACGCGAGTGCCGGGGGGGGGGGGTAAATCAATACCTAGAAATATAATGCCATAACTGATTATATTAGACCCAAACTACATAGTGCAGCTCTGAACTAGTACTAAAAATATAGCGTCATATGCAACATACAGTTCTTTTCCAAAATATAATCATTCATTTTTACCAAGCATTTATCTCTTTAAAGAACCTGAGGAAAGAACAGTTTTACTACAGGATTAGGATACATATTGTCCTATTATCGAAGACTATTAATTTTATTCATATTGATTTTCGAGAACATGAAGGTTCACTGTAGTGTATTAATATTTCTGCTATTTCAAATCTGAGAAAGTTATGTTCTTTCGATTAAACACTCTCCATGCAAGGAATAAATGCAAATAGCCTACAAAATTTACTGGTTACTACGTGGATCACTTGACACTTGATCACTTGATCTCGCACATCATATACATTTTTACTATTGCTGTATCAATTACACCATATCCACATAATCTAAAAGCATCATATATAGCTATCAGTCAAATAATAAACAGTTGTTTTCTGAATAATTATAAATATAAAAGTTTTCTATTGTAATCTAAATAATGATTTTTGCAAATTTATGTTACTTAGTGTTGGGGTAAACAAAACACAGAATTTAATATACGCCTTTATGGAACATACAAAGTTCTGTTACTTGACATACAGCACAGGGTTTCATTTAAGTACACTATGTGAATACTTTATGCTATGTAATTATCTAAACATTAAACCATGAAAACATAAAAATGATCATTTGTTTGTTTGGATTTCGAGTCTATAGACCCCTGATCAAACAATCCCAATACAATAAGTGAAAAATATCTAGCCTATAATATACCCTTCAACCACTAAACTTAACCATCTTACAAATATTTACATTTTAGCATCTTTTCCCAAACATCACTGTGTTTCACACCAAAACGCAGTAGCAAAATATTCCTAACAATTTGACCCAAAGATATAATGGATGGGGAAATTATGACCCAAAATTATAATGTTCGAAAACTGTTCCAAAAGTATAATGAATGGGGAAATTATGAACCCAATAATGATTGATGGGGCAAAAAGGTACCCCTGTCTGGTGACACATCCATACCCACCCAACCTATACAAGACACCCCCTCCCCAAGGTGAACTCCGGATCTTATTGCAACAGTTCCTCTTACGTCTGCATGTATTTTTGTGAGGTGCAAATCACTTTACAGCTTCATGGTCTCTCCGCCTCTTCCATGAATGATGGACAACACCCCTGGGAACTCATGTTCTCCCCTGTACCAGATTTGTGTCTATGTTCTCTAGTCTAATCTCATCTAGCGCGTTGTCCATTTAAGTCAATTTAGACTACTGGGACAGAATTGCTACTTTGAAGCTCAAGATGGTTTTAAGTTGATGCTTGTGCATGTAGAAGCATTTGCTTTATGTCCTTCAAAGTGAAACAGGGCAATATATTTGAACGTTCACATATGTCTAACCTTTATCAAATTCTAACTATGCATGTACATTTGTACGCTGGTATTTTTTTTAATTTCCTTTCTGCAACAACTCGGATAGAGGTGTTAACACATCTGAAATACCCATCTTAAGATTATATTTCAAATATATTCTGTACGAAATGCTTGTGTACGCTATATTATATATAACTACAGTGGCACCTGTCTCATGTCATTAAAATATGGCTTCACTTCATATATGTTATAGGGGGAGAGAGAGAGAAGTGAAAGTGTCCGCAAAAGAAAAGTTCCCTAAAATCGGAAGTATTCACATGGACGGCTTTCACTTTATTCACATTTTCTATGGCCCCATAACATTTATCAGAAGGTATGCGTGCGACGCCCTAATCCCGACGATACGTACGTCCTTTTACGAAGATAAATATACGGAACTCTGAAAAGAAAAATAGCGGACATAATGTACGTCCCCATTACGTAACAGCGGAAATCCAATTTTGAAGGCGAGCAGGCTTTGCTTCCAAATCGTCAGTCATCGTGTTGTTGTCGTCTGCTCGGCAGTGCTTATAACCCGCTTTACACTATAGCGAATTCCACCTACGTAGCTCTGCGTGCACTGGCAAACTGGCAAATTCGTCAGGAAAGTTTGAACATGTTCAAAACTTTTCAACGAACATTCAGTTTGTTCAAAGTTTGCTTCAAATAGTTATGCTGCGTCTACGGATCGCAGAACATTCGCACATATAAGTAACACTTCGTTTGCCTTAGCAACTTGTGGTACCATCACAATACGTCCAAGTTGACGACATGACTTAATACGTGCAGATGCGTTGCACGGGTTCGCTCATGATCGGTCAAGTGTAAAGCAGGTTTTAAACGTGTATACTTTGTGAGATACAGTCACGTGTTGTGCTTGTCGTCTGACTTATGTGGCAGACGAAAGCCGGACATACGTTTGAGGCAGAGCATTTTGTATGGTGATTAGTATCTCGATGTGGCTGTAGATGGCGGCCGAGGTTAGGACTTGGGGTGGGTGATGGTGAAATGGTGAGATGAGAATTTTTGGTGAGTGGTGAGATGGTCGGTGGTTAAGTGGTGAGTTGGTGGGCAAATGTACAGAATGCTCAAAAGAAAGATGGCGGACATCATGGATGAGGGTGGTGAGCTGGGTCCTTGCGTATTGGGTGGGCGTGTGGGTAGGTGGGTAGGTGGGTAGGTGAGTCAGGAGACAGCAAACACACAGTCACACTCACAAGCTCAACCAAACATTAGCATTGCACAGACACAAAATTGCCAGCCCATAGGTTAGGAGATAAGTGGAATGTTGTAAGCAGATAAACTAACTATGCCTACTAGCCAGAGCTCGAATATATTAAAATATTTCATTACGTGTGTGTCAGTCACCAATATTATGAGTGTGTGTGTAACAGCCACGGTGACAATATGCCCTCAAGCTATACACACTTCACTCGTGTATTCTGGGTTCTAGGTTGATAGTGGACTTAAACTCTAAATACGCTACAATGTTAACAGTGAACCTTACTCAGATGAACACAAGTTGTTTCTACTTATTTACAAGAATTTCATTTTTGGCTACCCATGCGTTTACTCTATATTTTTTACAACAAATCAAAACGTGTTTCTAGTATTTATAATTGTGTTATTGTAAATATTTGATATATTGAAAAGTGTGTCAACATATCTTTGTACTCATTTTCTGTTTCCCAGCCTCCCCCTCACATTCTGCTGTGAAATCTTGGATTCATAACCACATTCTATAATATTTTTGCCATAACTGCGAGTATATGATGTTAGTGTGCCAAGGATATTTTGAAAAATAACACGTATGGAAATGACATGCAGTGTGTGTTTTGTGTTAAGCAGTATGCGGCCTATGTGTGTGCATAGATCCAGACTCCAGTTCTTGTGGATAAATCACCACAAGGGCGCTATTCCACTGCATGGATCAATAGCACAGTATTCTCACTTATCACTGCCTCTTGTTAAACTGCATAAATCACACTTCATTTGTTAGTACATTGTGTACCTACAATCTGGAATGTTATTGTACATGGACATAAATGTTTATCAAACATTAGGACTGTTGGATTTCTATTGATGCTTTCTCTGGTGCTGTTATATTTAGGTGAGTTATAGAATTGACATTTGTAACTGTTGTGTTGTAAAGTGAAATCCCAAAACTAATTTGTAACCAGTAGTTGTGCGGTCTTTCCCGTGGACATTTGTCAATCTATGATTTGTAATCCACCTGCATAGTTATAGACTAAACTTATTTGCTTCAGAATGGCTCACCTAATTAACAAATACAGTGAAAGTGCATCTAGCTCAAACTTAAATCGGCAAATATCATGTGGACCAAAACCAAGTCTAGAGAATCGACAACCCAATAGTGAGCTCCTAAATATGGTGGCTAAAGCAAAGGCCCGTTGCAAGAACAATCTTGAATTGCTAGATGAAAACAAGAATGTTTTTGACAATTATGAATACAGCAAGGTAACTCATGAAGGAAAGGAAACTATGGACGTTGAAATTACTAGCGATGATCAAGGAACTGATAATGAACAAATAAATTTTAGCGAAGATGGAGGATACATAAACCCACCATATTGCTATCCGCCCGTAGGTGTAATTGCTGTCAGTGGTGAGGTCAGAAAATCAAATGAAGACATTAACACATCATTAGTCAATGAATCAGAATCCCCTCGAAATGTTGGAACTATTTCAGCAAAACTAGATATTGATGAAAATCAGAGAATTGAAATTGTTGTACGTGAAATCAATGATCTTAAAGAGAAAAATGAAATTACTCAAGATGACTTAGACACTCACAAACAAGAATTTCAAGATAATTTACAGAGTACGAAGAACGGTATTTTACAAGATTTTCCACAGTTACAAGAAAAAACAAATTTACTCTTGAAAAGGATAGATGAGATAGAAAACCAACTTAAGCGTATTCCCTTAGACACATCTCCAACTGCTTCTCACAATGGTGATAATATGGAACTTAAAGAAACTATTGCCAAAATGCAGAACGATATCCTGAAATGCACTCCTGAAATACAAGAAGTCAAAGGTACAATGACTGCCAATGGTGGTGATGATGGCACAGTCAACAACAATAGCATTTTAAATTCAAGAACAGATGACAATAGCAAAATAAATGACAGACTATCGGAACAAGATAACAGAATTTCAAAATTGCAAAAATGACATAAAAGGTAGAAGGACTTGAGGTTTCAAAAGGCTGCTCTCAATGAAGTTTGAAAAGCAAAATGACATTCAGCGATGACCATGACCATGGTATCTGAGGTGAAAGATAAAGTGTCGTCTATTGAAATCAGACTTTCTAGTACTGAAAATCAAGTCAAGCAAATTTTGAACACTGTTAAAAAGTTGGACTCTGGAAAAGCAAATATTAATGCGACACAAAATTTGGTTGACGGTGACAAGACAATTGTAAATGAAGCAACTTCCAAAGATAAAGGTATGTAAAAATTGCAAATGTGTGTGGAACAGAAGTGCGCGTGTGCTTGAAACTTCAACACTTTTTAAACTCTATACATTTGCAGAAGGAAATATATCAATGTGAAACTAATGATCGGTCCTTAGAAGAATTGCGCTCTCTACTGAAACAATAGCTCAATTGGTTTCTAAAAAATAAACGACTGATATTTGAAAAAAATGTTAAAATATGACAGAATGTGTTGCAAACTTAACAGAAGTGCAAGATTGCCACGCCCTAGCTTCTATGGTAATTCTAGCATGAGAATTATAAGGTAGTATTAATTGAAATTATTGTTTGTTTGTTTTTTTCAAATAGTTTTTTATGCCATCCAATTTGCTATTTTTGTTTATGTCAAATGTGTAACGCTTTGTGTGGATTTGTTGTTATACCCAATACACTACATAATTTTACAGATTGTATGTGCCCAGTAGCATACACTTTCAATATTTCTGCGGATACTAATATGTCAAATGGATATTACAAAATTAAACACATGTTTACAATGAACATAGCAGTAGATATGGGATGGTCGCATGATTAACGTTTGAAACACTCCAGCTTGCTTTGCCGGTTGTGGGGCAATGAAGTTGAATTATAGCCATTTTTGTACTTTATGTTTTTATTCCTATGCTATGTTTACTATAAAACACACACAGGCAAATAATAATAATAATCATATCATTGTAATCATGACAAGTAGAAGACACTTTAAATTAGGCACATCAATGTGATAAGATGACAATTTGGAAGTGGTCAAAGTTTTCCATGGATTTTACTTGCATTTTGATAACTAATGAGAGCACAAAATATATCATAATAGAATGAATTTAAAATATCTACACACAAAAGCTTTAATAAATGTAAACTTATAGCGCTTTCCTCCAGAACCTCATAGTTGTTCATGCCATTTGACACAAGGTGTTGTTTGTGATGATGGTGTCACTAGCAGTAACTAAGACCAGATTATAGTCTGCAAATGCTACATGTGACAAATGGCAAGATCTGTTAAGAGCACCCAGCTGGTGTCAAATGGGATGAATAAGTCAGAGGTTCAGGATGAAAGCTCTCTAAGTTTAGCTTTCAAAAATGTTGTTGTGTGTAAATGTTTTAAATTCATGATATTATATCATCACCACAACAGTTAAGTTTCCATGGACAAAAGATATCACTTTATAAATATGAAATTTGTATTTCAATAGTGAACCTTGGTGAGCATGGATAAACTATTTATTAGAGATACTGCAGGTATACAATGCACCATGCCTGTAAAAATGGCTCAACGTACTTTGTAGGTATAAACTGCCAATCTGACGCGCACCTTCTTTGGGTCATGATTCAAGTTAAAAAAAAATAAAGTTCAATAATATGAATTTTGAACTGTGTGATTGTTAGTTAATGGTGTAAATACTGTTCAATAAAGAGTGTTATTTCATTGCAATTAAGTACTATTCTTCTGTCGAGGACTTTATTTTTGCCCTCTACCAGAGGTAATGCTCTTTGCTTCTACCGACAATTGCAAATACTTAACCTTTTTATCAAATCCACTTGACGACACACATACTAACACACTAGATATAAGCATGTGACGTTATGCACACTCTGATAAATATGTTTCACAGGTTAATGCTAATTTCAACTTACAGGATGACAATAGGGCAAAAAAAAACTCACGGGCTCAAATCCGGGGCAAAGGCCTCCCCCTTTTCTCCATATCTACACTTTGGTATATTGTGTCTTCAAATTAACGAAAGAAATTATATGAATTCCTGCTTAACATGGGCATTTTCCCCCGGTCTACTATATGACTTCTCTATTGTCTGGTGTAAGACGTCTTTCACGAGGCATATCTCCTACCATCACTGCAAAATAATTGAAATGGCTGCCACACTGCCTATCTTCATCAGACATTCTCCGCAAACTAAGACATGCGCATATTAAGACTTGCAAATAAGGCATATGGTTTATGTGTGGCGTCAGCAATGAATGTAATTTAGGTAATTCGTGTTAATGAAATCTGATACTGCCCATACTATGAGAGGTAGGGCTTTGAGTACTTCACGGTCGAAACTCATATTTGAAGTACAAATTTATAGCGTTACCCTTGCAGCACAATTTATTCTATTATGCTATATAATACAAAATAATCTTCCAAACTCACAATGCAAACTTCTAACAACACTGACTATCCTGTCGTCCTTACCACTACAAAGTCACAATGTAATCGTTTACGTTTGTGTCTGACTGTCATGTAGGCCTACCTACTATTTTCATCCTGGTTTATCGGAGCTCTTAGTGCGATAATGTTTAGTTTAAAGCTACTGCTAGACTTGGTTATTGCGTATTTCAGCCAGCTGAAGGTTTCAGTACGAAAGCCTTGTGTTTCCTATTATGTATCGTATATGTATGTATGTATGTATGTATGTATGTATGTATGTATGTATGTATGTAATGTATGTATGTATGTATGTATGTATGTATGTATGTATGTATGTATGTATGTATGTATGTATGTATGTATGTATGTATGTATGTATGTATGTATGTATGTATGTATGTATGTATGTATGTATGTATGTATGTATGAATGTATGTATGTATGTATGTATGTATGTATGTATGTATGTATGTATGTATGTATGTATGTATGTATGTATGTATGTATGTATGTATGTATGTATGTATGCATGTTTGTCTCCGGACAAGCTCGAGCTTTTATGCTTCACCTGATTTCATTCAAACTTTACACAACTATTTGGTATGACGCGACACCAAAGTGATTCGATGTTGGGCACTTTGCCAATTAAAATGTGCTTTTTATAGTGCCATTTTGGGTCCATTTTCAACATTTTCTGCAATAGTTTTCTTGATGCTTGTAAGAAAGCATTCAAACTTTGTACAACGCTTCCATGCCTACTGAACATTAACTGTATTTAATTTTGGAAATTTGCCAATTAGCGTTTACCTTTCAGATGGCCATTGTCATTATTTTCTTTGTTTTTTTCCACTAAAGTTTCAATACTGTGCGAAATATGACCATCGAATTGGCATAGTTGTTATATTGGAATAAAAGTGCTCAGAGACCACAGCATTACCATATTAATTTCTACTCATGGGCAATAGATATTTACTTTAGCCATGTTTAGAAAGCGCCTGCAATCCAAAGCCAATAACATAGATGTAGGATGAGTCACACATGAAGTAAGACTTTTTTCTGCTTTGATTGCAAAGCAAACATCTTTATTGCCCATGGGTCAATGTTGCTCTAGCGACGCTGTGGTCTCTGAGCACTTTTGATCTAGTTATGATTATTAATCAATGATGTTGCCATTTACTGACACATAGGTAAATACTTAATGACGCATGGAGCCATGGGAGGTCAGTATATGGCTCTAGATGGTCAATAGATTGTGAAAACTAGACACTTAGAACTGTTCGATATAGGTTATGCTCAGTGGCTGAGCAGGTATGCTTGTAGAGAAACAATATGATGTGTTCTGTGAATTCTGAAAGTTTCTTCCATTTAAACAGTGTATTAGAATATCTATAGCAATTTACATCCACATCATAAACAATCGGCTAGAACCCCATCAAAACACGCGTAGGCGAGAAATGTAAACCGAATGATTTTCGTCAGACGTAACTCGTACGGTGCAGTAAGAAGTCGCCTATCTCTCCCATGTTAAATGTGAAGTCTGCCGTCGGAAATCCACGGTACCTCTGGCGAAAATTATTCGATCATGCAATATCGCATGACCTTGCGTTTTAGCCGACAATATATAATAGTATTTTATTTTTATAGGTGTGATAAATGCTAAACATGAAAAATATAAGTCTTGTTTTTCCCACACTTCCAATGGAAAAGACATCGGTTTATTGATCCTGGATTTTACAGAACACATATATTTTTGACTGAGCATTATTATTGAGTTCATCGTGTTGGTAATTAAATAAATTTATTATTTTCATCTTTCACAACACTAATACCGTTTTACAGTTTCGTCTGCTTCTGCAGACATTTTCAAAAACACTACTGCGCATGTCAGATCATGGTTTATGGCCGCCGTCCCCTCCTGCGGCAAGCACTGGGTCGTAGACTCTCGCAAGCTGGTGGGCCCCCTCATCTCAATCCTGACAGGAAGTCCTGTCTCTCCGATCGTAGCCAACCTATTTATGGATGGCTTGAAGAGAAAGCAATAACCTCTGCCCCAATCTCATGCAAACCTAAGTTTTGGAAACGATATGTCGATGACGTACTAGAAATAATCAACAAAGGGGAAACTCAGAATCTTACTGACCACTTAAACACAGTTGATGACAGCATCCGGTTCACCCACGAGGAAAAACACAACAACTCCATTCCATTTTTAGACACATTCATAGTGAGGAAACCTGATGACTCTGTAAAATTGTTGGTATATCGTAAGAAAACTCATACAGATCAATACCTTCACTTTACTTCTTATCATCCAGTGCAACATAACCTTGGAGTCATCCGAACACTGTTAGATAGATGTGAGGACATAGTTACTGAGACAGATGACAAGAAAATGGAAGAAGAACACATCATAGATGCTCTGACAAAGTGTGGCTATCCAAAGTGGTCGTTTAAGAAGGTAAAGAAACAAATAGCTGAGAAGATGGAGAGAAAGAAAGAGAAGAGAAAGAACGATCAAGACCAAGTGAAATCAAAAGGCCTAGTGATTCTAATATGTATAAAGGGTGTCACTGAAGGAATTACAAGAATCTTGAACAAGCATAAAGTGGCAACTGCTGTAAAGCCCATACAGAAAATCAGGAACTTGTTGGTGCACGCAAAAGATAAAGTAGAGATGAGTGAGAAATGTGAAGTGGTGTATAAGATTCCTTGTGGATCTTGTGAGAAAGTTTACATCGGGGAAACAGGAAGAAAGCTGGGCATTAGAATAAAGGGACATCAGAAAGACGTCGAACAACATGGAAAGTTGAATTTCACCAGAGCTGCCAAAAGAGACTCTGCTACAGAATTCAACAAACGTGCCATCACAGATCACGTCAATAAAGAAAATCACAAGATTGATTGGAAGGGGGTGACAGTTCTAGATAGAGACGGTGATGGTAGGACTAGAGCGATCAAGGAAGCTATCCAAATCCGGATGCAAAGTCAGACCATGAACAGAGATGAGGGGGCCCAAACCATGATCTGACATGCGCAGTAGTGTTGTCACACATAGGAATGAGACTAGAACTTTGGTTGTAGTATTTAATCCAATTCTCTCCCAGAGCAGGATAACAACTCCGTGGGTTACACTGCCGAGACTGAGCAGGCTAAAAACCCAACTAGCATATATTGAGAACAGTCTATGCCACAGCTGACATGCAGTCAGTGTTTTTTGAAAATGTCTGCAGAAGCAGACGAAATTGTCAAACCGTAATAAATCTTTAGTGTTGTGAAAGATGAAAATAATAAATTTAAATCTGTTCTATATATATCGAGCTATCAATGTTTAGAGACATTTCTTATTTCCTTATTGTTTAAGGTGTATATATTTAATTGGTTTTCTATAAGGTAAATAAAATGTAATTGGAAAAAATATTCATCGATGGCATTCAACGTGTTTTGCAAAGTGACAGAACCATAGTGACGGAACCATTACAAGATTTTAGGATGATGATCAATGAAACAGGTTAAAAATAAGATAAGATAGTTTTATTTCAGAATTGAAAATACAGTGACAGCAATTCAATATACTTCTATAGAAAAGTTAGAATAGTATATGCAAGTGTTTACAGTATCACATTTTGCACTACATTACAAATAATAGATAAATGAAATAGTATAATGTAACTACAGTTTATTGCGTCGCTTCAGCTCACCTGCTGAAGCAAGCATTGTGTTTCGTTCGTTTGTAACTAACTATTCTATCATTCCATGCAAAAATCTCCGCCAATTACCCACGCTGATTGGTCAATCAGCGTGCTCAATTTTGCGATGGAAAACACGCTCCAGAGCGCGCGGACGGCGCTAGTCTAAACTCCTCACATTATCAATACAGCCGCTGACGTCGCAAGGCGTGTTCCGTGTAGCGGAGAGCAGAAGTTTAGACTAACGCCATAGTAGTGGTCTCCGCGCGCTCAAAACAAACGAAATTGACTTGCAATGAGAATGTTATAATATGATTTATTTTAAAATAAAATGGATTTTAGTCATGATAGAATGGTGATTGACCACTCGATTGTCGTGTCAATCGTGAAATTGAGCATGCTGACGTCTGATTTACCCGAACGAAGTTCACGATTGACATGCTCAATTTCACGAATCTCGTGGTCAATTCCTACAACTAACTAACTATGTAACTAACTAACTATGTATGTTTGTATGTATGTCTCCGGACAAGCTAGCGGGCGTACCGATGAACCGATTTCGTTCAAACTTTACACAACTATGAGGTATGAGGCGACACCGAAGTGATTCGATTTTGGACACTCTGCCAATTAAACTGTGCTCTCTTGAAAGCCCATTCATGACATTCTTACTGACATTCAATGCAATTAAGCCAACAAGAAAAATCTATATTCCACCCAGCAGCAAATATTGATTATTGCATGGTTTGAAACTGATATTGATTAATGTCCTTATTCAAGTAGTACTATTGTATGGCAACACAAATATCTTTTCCAGTGATATATTGATTCTATTCTCATTCATTCTGATGTTTTCTCCTCAAATTCATTTCTTGATTGTAAAGTATACATCATTTCAGTATATATCTTAATTGCCCATAAGTCAACGTCGTTCTAGCGACGCAGTGTTCTTGGAACACTTTTGATCTAGTTAAGCTTGCTATCACTGAAGTAAAATGACCGAGTTAAGGTACGTATAAATATATATTATCACTGACTCACAGACAATTGTATGTACGGTTAGCATTTCTTTCTCAAAATAATATCAAAGGTGGCAATGCCAATTGACAACATACTAAAAGTGGCAGTGGTTCTCTCATTAATATCATATAGCTTCATAAAAAAACTACAGTAATCACTTTTCATTTTTTCCAAATTCAAATTTATGATGCAGATACCCGTCGATAAAAGTTGTTACATGCGGTTTTAAACAGATCAATAGCCGACAGTAGGTTTCTATCATTAAAAAGCACAGCACATGAATATATGCGTACACATCAGAACGCTTTTACAGTTAAGGGTTTTGCGAAAGTAAAATTCTGTCTAATCAGTTGATTTCTATACACGTGTATAGTAGTCTGTAAATACATTAGAACCTCGTTATCTCGATATTGTAAAGCTCTGAGTTCTTGCTAGATAGCTAACATTGTGCTAGTGACACAGAAACTGTCATATTCACCTCGCACTTGCGACGTTTCGTGGACTCACGTCCAATTTTACTGGCTATTCTACACTGAAGGTGGCGCTGTGTCATGTGAGATAGAATTTCTCACGTGACTAAGAAATCTCGTCAGGATGGAGGGGGCGGCGGCCTTGCCCTGGTTCAGATTCAGTCTGGATCTCCTCTTCCAAATCTCAAGAGCTTCCGAGCTTCCAAGAGCTTCCAGTGTCTTCCTCCTGGACCGGCTGTCCTCACTGCCCACTATCTTCACTGTCTCATATTTGATGATGTCACCCGTCTTCTGAGCATGGGTCTGGATCGCTGATGAGAAATTATTCTTGTCTAAATGTTCTCGTAGCCTAGTCTATAAGGTATGGCCTGTCTCACCGACGTATTCATCTTGGCAAGTCGGACAAGTAATGCTGTATACCACCCCGCACTTCTTGAGTGGATCTGGTTAGTCCTTGGGTTTCACAAGAGGCGATAGCATCGTGTTGAACGGTTTCACATAGGTTGTCACACCATGTTTCTTAAAGATACGTTGTAGTGTTTCAGATGTACCTCGCATATACGGTAGTCGCACTCTGAGTTCTTGTTATCTTCATGTTAGTTTCACGTACCTTCAACTACGGTATGAAGCTATATAAATCATGTATCTCGAATGTTCGCTATCTCGACTATTTTGTTTGTATCCTTTTACAGCTTTGAGATAATGAGCACCTACGGTGCGTATAAAGGTAGATTAACTTAATTAGACGTTGCCTGTCCGTCATAGGTGTGTGCTACGTCGATTTTCAGGGGGGATAGCAACCGGAAATCAACAGCTTTAGTGCGGTAAATGTTTACTTTTGAAATCTGCGCTTTGGATTTTTCACTGAAAAACAGGCTGAAAATCAATGTTGAGCACAATTTCTTTCATCCATGCTCTATAAGAATACCCCTCGCACATACGTTTCATCTCCACTCACATGGGTTGGTTTCTGCTGCTAAGTGTGCAATACATGGTCGCCTACCTTCAAAATTGGTGTAATCTGATACAAAAAAATGACGGATACTGTAGCTGTAAAGGCTTAATTCAGACAACGTATGAATGGCAATGAATCTCAAAATTGATAGAAAACAGATTATGCTAATCTCATGCTTGTTAAAACCATATAATTGCACAAAAATTACTAACGTCGTGGTACGCTGTGATCAACAGTTTTCGTGTGAACTGCAAACCAGTTTCTGTTGATTTGGAGGCTTAACATAATATATAAGTTGATAATAGGTGCAATATATAAGGCAGTTTTCAGTCAAGTATACGCTATACAGCTGACTCCATTAGGGCTTGACAAAGCAATATAAAGCCAAACAGTGTTCATTTTCTGACAGTTGACAGACATGTGGAAGGAGAGTCTTCAACTATTGCAGGCTTACCAGCAAAACCAGACCATGCAAGGGGACATACAAACCACTCGTGGGAACTACATATATTCCCATTCTGCATGGGCCAAATAAATTATAACAAATTTATACTACCTATAGTGAAAAATCAGAACTCCGATTCCAAAAGTAAACATTTCCCGCACAAAAACTGTGGATTACGCAATTAACCCATGAATGTAACTGCGGATCGATTGAACACCGTGAATAACGTTTCCATTATATGAATGGGCTATAATTAAGAGCTTGGCCTACATAAGTATCCCTTGTTTTGTACATTGATGCAAGCTATTGGAATTCACGGTTACACCGCTAGTCTACATACTGGTTGAGTTTTTATAGTTTATGACAACCAAGCGAATCAATGCAAGTGACTGAGAATAGAGTACACAGAATGCACTTATTATCGGATCTATGTTGTTGTGGTTTACTTTGTTCATAACCGGGTCCATCGTCATATATCACGGCTATATACGCAGTATATTTGATATGATCAAGGACTTGTAAAGGCAGTGTGAATGATCAACCCGTGAAAGCCGACGATGAACCGGGTCAACCTGGTGTGAACCGACGTCTATTAAGTATGGAATAAAGGACAGGGCGTTGGTAGTCTGTGAATATGTACGAAAAACTGTCGATGATGGCAATTAAACCGATGTGGATATGTTTCCACCCATATTTATCTGATGGTGTTAAGCTTTTAAGTGAAGCGAGATGAATCATTACAAATTAACGAGCGTGTGAAGTGATGTGTATTTGTCTAATGTAAAGAAACATGAGAATGTGAAGTGGTGTGTATTCATGTGAAGTTTTTGCGATGTTAAACTTTTGTCCGCCATTGTTAGAAGTGATGTATTTTTGACGTGAGTGGCGTAAAATACGAATAGAGATTGTTATAGTTGACAGTTTTGTTGAAGATATATAATAGCTACACGTGTTAAACTAAAGGACATGTTTGCTTGAATGAAACATGCATATTTCTAAAAGAAAAAAATGAATTGATATTACATCCAAAATACAAGCCAAGATAATAATCAAATAGCAGCTATGGTCCATTTATTAATCAGTACATATAAGATTTCTTTGTACATAAGATATTCCAATTTCGAGGGCATTTAGATCTATATTATAATTGTAAGTACGCATAAAACACTGGAATTTAAAACTTTTAACCAACGACACTAACAAAATACGTCGCACACATTATTTTGAAATTAATTACCATTACATTGCTTCCTATTGTTTTCTAATACTATGTGAACCTGTGCTAAGAAGGAAGGAATGCACTTCAACTGTTACATACCTTAATCTATTGGGTGTTTACTAAAATACCTTCAACAGTGCTTAATGGTGCATGTAGGATAAGCCGAGAGATTGTTTTTTTTTATTATTATTAAACCAAGCCGGGATTTGTACTTATAGATCCACACAGCAGAATACATTTTTAGCGTGTCCGATTAAAAGAACAGGTGAGAGCAAAATGTGAGCCGAAATAACTCAAATATGCTTTCAAATAGAATGAAAAAACATCGCCGTATGACATATACTTTCAAGTACTTCGTTTGTTTATTTTGCATATTTTGTATAGTATATGTTTGTGGTGACATACCAGTAATTCATTGAGTCTAATTATAAGGCCAAATCCCGGCATTTTTGTTAGCAGAGATTATTTTACAAACTTGTCACTAGTCTTTCAAAAGACCTTATATCTAATAGTTGTTTCCTCTATTATTACAAAAAACGCTCATGTAAACCATCCATCAAGTGCAACGAAGAAGAGCAAGTGCAATTGTGACAGCCTCTAGCTCTAATCTAGATATAAGGTCTTTTACAAAACCCTAGGAATCCCACTGATATTAAAAATACAGCCTCAAACATTCTGGCCTGTTATAGCCTTTAAAACCAGAGTATTCACTCGCAGTAGCTGCAGAAGCAGCAGCATGGATGGGTGATTTAGCCAAGGTATGGATTTGATCAAAGTTTCTCCATCCCAGGCCTACCAACCAAGACATTAATGAATAATGTATGTCATCTTCATCAAGTTTCTCCATCAAAAACACGAAGATGGAATGGGTTTTCCGTTCCTTTTTTGTGCATTTTGACTTAAACGGGAAAATACCCATATACAGCTACTCTGAAAATAGATTGCTGTTAAAAATATAGATGCCATGTGCTTTTAGTTAATGACGTCACTTTTACAACACTTTCAGCAAGATCTGTGTCATATAGAGGCTTTTAGAAGTGGCCTTCATAGGCTAACATCTCACGTGCAGCCATAAAACGTGAGGTCACGTTCTTCGGTCCTCATTTTGATTGGCACAAGGAGTAAATGAATACAAATACTTTGCTCTGAGGTTTAGTTACAGAAAGATAGTCCATAAACAATAAACATAATTTCAAACACATCCACATGTGTGGTCAGGTATTTTGTAACTGAGTTTGGGGCGCAAATAGTGGATATCTCGAGTTTCACACGGGCAAAAAATTATGGAGATAACAAAAACACCATGAAACTTGTTAAAGTATGTGCGACGTGTATATAGTTATCAAAACATCTAAACATATATTTTATATTTGTGTATTTAAATTTGAAGCCTATAGACTCCTCATAAAAAGTCCAAATACGATAAGTGAAAAATGTCAAGTATATATCATCTACTTCAACCGTTAAGTCTAATAACCATCTTACAAATATCTGCATTTTAACATCTTCGCTCATACTACTGTGCATCATACCAGAACATGCCACGAAGAAATTGTTTGTCAACATTATAAATTTAAATATTAAGATGGCTAAACAGAGGATAATCATTAGCTCATTGGATGGTATTGATATTTTGATAACTATACATGCAGCAATGAATATACACGTACTTTCATGAACCCCTATCATGCTATAAACCTACATGTACTTAACAGAACTTTGAACCATGAAACTTGGTGGGGTGCCCACCTTTCCTGGTTCTGGCAGTGTATCATGCTTCGCTGTGATGCCATATTGTTTAGGGCCTCATTGCCTGTTGTTGATGAGATAGTGCTCGTGACTTAAAGACATAAACTCCCAAGCGCGCAATGACAAATGTACATCAATAATTAAGCCACAAGGAGCTCACCTGAACGCTAATGTATGTATCCTCCAGACACAAAAGAACTGCCATAGAGACTAGAAGTTTTTTAAGAATTGGTAGTGAGTAGACCCAACCGACTCTACCACCATGTGGGACTGTTGTTTTGGCACAAGCAACTTGAGCATTCATATGCGACCTTATTAATAGACCAATGGCAAACACGTTCAATGCCAAGGCTACATTAATCTAGACATGCGCCAATGCCCGTCAGAAGGACAGGTTCTTTTGTATCCTTTGTGACGTTTCTTTCAATGAGAGCAAACGCCGGTAGCCTGGGAAGCCAGCTCGTAACTCAGGCTACGCTAGGGTCAGACAGTGGGGGGTAATTCTAGACGAATCAGTCGATGTTAATTAAATGACACATACAGACGTCATTTTGAATTGGCTTACTTGAATTAGATGTCTGGATATGTCAACTCTTCCAGTGATATGATTTCATCATCATTGTGTTTAATATACATGTCATTTTGCTATACTTCATGTTTAGAGGTACTGAATTATGGTTGGCCAAGGTGCGTATACAACCCGACACAAGCGCCGGGTTATGTATGATGTGAAGCCTATATAAAAGCGTATTGATCACGCCGTATACACCATACTATTATAATTGCGATGGCTGGGGAAAACTGCTGATTGCAGCCTGCCGTGCAGTCACCTGTGAATCAATACCTGAGAGAGGGGCGCTTATATCATATTTATTCATACTATAATTTGCGTTTAATGTAGAGAGCTCTGATTGGATATTATTATCATCTCTGAGCATATTATGCTCCCGCCAGGTATATAGTCTGCTATGCGAGAGTCTGAGTGTTTGAGTATTGCATAATAAGCATTGAAATCAATACCCGCCATAGTTTGTGAAACACCGATGGAGTAAACAGAGGATATTTAACACTAGCTCTATAGAGTCATGTGTAAATGAAAATATCAATGTTGCGACACACGCATAACATAAATAGCAATAATGTGCAGATCCTTAAGAAGACTGAACAAGTGCACTGCTGTTGTTGACTGATAGCAGCTATAGATATATTTTTTTATGGTATATCAGAGGCAACATGTCCCAAGATGCGGACTTTCACCTTAATAGAAAGAAAGATATGATACAAGACATTTGTAAGTCATATAGATTTAACTGTATCCTGGAAGTGCTATATTCAAATGTTGGAAACGATAGATATGATATAAAAAAAGGGGAATATGTTTGCTAAACTCTGTGGACTGTTTGAACTGTTTGGAAACACGCAATGCTTGGATAATCATGCGTCCTCGTGATAAATAAGTTAGAGATCGTTCTGATCAACACAGTTTCAACTAAGTAGTCACTGCAAGGGGGCTCTATACTAAATACATTTTCGAATGGAAATATTTAATGATACAAAAATAACATAAACATGGAGAAAATCAAGGATCCTCCAAATTACAGAGTCCTAAAAACAGCGGCATGTTACTACACTATCATCGGCCTGGTAAGTACATTTTAATTATTGAAATGATGAATACCTCCATTGAGCTTGACTCTTGTCTAGGCTTGAGTTTTGAATCAATGTGTGTTTTAAAGAATGCAATGGCTGATATGGAATTTATATTATGTGACGAGAAAACCTTTTATGTGATATATGTGAAAGAGAATGCAACAGTATGATGATGATCTTAACTAATTGTAAGCTTCTTTGTTAAAAAAAACAAGTTCTGTCGTACGATTTCAAAGCAACCAGAGCCAATACACTGCATTTAGTTTCAGGAAAAACCCAAATAAATTATTCATCTGTTGACAGGGTAACAACGTTATATATATATTCGATTGTAATCGATTAATCCAAGCAAGAGGAGATGTACAGTTTTTACTCGTATTTTCTTTTGTATTTGTTCTAAGGGAATGTGTTATTTCAGGGCATGGCGTATACCATGCTAGGTCCTGCCTTGATCAACCTGGACCTGTACTTTTGCTCGGATTCTACTCCTATTGTTCTAGTATTCACATTCCACGGTTTTGGATTCATAGGTAGGCATCTGATAGTATTGTACAAAACTGGTATAATATTACAATGTATTAGTTTGCTATCATTTATATAAAAAGCCACAAAACTATTTCACTGAAATATTTACAGTACAACCCGTTCGTTGTCTATGTGGACACGTTCAGTTATCCCGTTTCCTTTTTCCTGTGGATTATACATACTGTTTACCTTCTCTTATGTACCTATCTTATGTAGACACTTTTCACTTCGAATTCTCACAAAGGTATCACCCATCATAAGACATGTTCCACTGTACTGCGCCCATTCCCCACAGACACCTCAATTTCTACAAACCACTACTGTTAAGCTACACTTGCTGCAGTGCCAAAAAGAACTTGTTTTAAAAGTCAGGTCAAAATTTGTTAACAATACAGACATGTGGCATATACAAGTATGAACATAAAATTTACAAAATCATTATCATAATCACCCAGCCGCAAGGGCTTATAAGTGAATATGTTATTGTCAATGACACCCACATACCTGCTTTCAGTGGGCTCCATGTTGAGCTACCTGCTGTCGGATGCTGCCAAGGAGATCCAGATTGGGGTCTCAGTGGCCGTACAAGGTCTGGTCACCATCATCACCGTGCTGCAGACGAGCCGGGCAGGCTTCCTGGGTCTCTACACAATGGCGGGGGTGGCCATGGGCATCTACGACAGTGGTCAGTGCGTGAGCATGTACAGTAACAAATATCTGCAATATGACCACCGGTCCATGGGTCGGGCCTGGCCTCGAGAGGTATCAATATTGAGGTGCTATCTTTTTGTGGAAGTTTATGAAGATGTTTATTTAATAAGGCGGTCTTAAATATATGACGTGGCTGATGAGTATGCTACAATGTAAGTGACAATTGAACCATCGATGTCTGTTTTCAATATATTTTCATAATAGGGCAACTTATCATACTAGGCGTGTTGAATAAGATGAGCTTTAATCTGTACCTCGGGTCTGCCAAAACGTTCCCCATTGGCGTAAATTTGCTATTTGACCAATCCAATACTTCATTTCACAACCCCTAATAAGTGATGTTCACAGGTTGGTAATGAACCTCTTGACATCCCCCTTTCGATTTCAGCTCTCCAATCGTTCTGTCTGAACCTGTGGACGGGTCACCGATGGCAACGTGCAATATATCAGACCATGAACCTCATCTTTGGAATCGGCTGTATCCTGGGACCAATGCTTGTCAAACAATTCGTCGTGGAAATAGTCCGCCATCCAGGCTACATGAATCTCACCTCATTCAACATTTCTGGTTCTGAAGAAATGTTGTTGACACTTGAAAATAGTGGTGTAGAAAGCACTGTGATATTACAAGACATTCCTCTTAACAGTTCCGCCGTTCATGACAGTCGGTATCCAAGTGTTTCTGGCAATATAAAGGACAACATACCTGTGTTACCAAACGATATAGCGCATATTGTTAATGGCACTGTAGCTAATGGGGTTGTAGATACAAGGTACAGCAATGTCACATATGCATTCATTATACATGGATGTATGCTGTTGATGGCTGGGTTTCTCTTATTTGTTATAACGTTGCTTGATGCTAAGTCCATATGGACACAATGCAAACGGTTGAAAGGGGACGACGATACACTTCCTCCAGATGTGACGAATGGTACTACGGAGTGCAAGGGTTCGAATGACCGTACAAAATCTCAGATGGTAAAGGATGACCGTGAAGTGCTAGACCCGCTGTTGATTAAGAATGATAAACATCTCCAAGCACATGATCTGGCAGAAGATGGCCATATTAAAAAGAAGGTTCCAGTCGATAATAGTGACCATTGCAAAGAGCATATAGTTATGACAGTTGATGCGTATGCTCTTGAACATAGGGATGAAATATGTGATGCAAAGAATAAGCAGTCTTTATGCAAAGGTAAGTGGAATTTTCGTTTGCCACTATCATGTAGAAGACGACGGATCCCCTTCTTAAGATCCACTCTGATCTCTTTAATTCAAGCAAGCATTTCAAAGCCAGATGCGCACAAGGAGTCATGTTTTTTATCTAAGTGCTACAGCATTTTAACCATGTTACATTGGATTTATGAAAGAATATAACAATGTGAAGGAAATCCAATTACATGCAGGCTGCTGCTCATCTGAGGGAGGGGGGCTCACAGCCAGCAGACGGTTCTACATCGGTGTGCTCAGCTTTCTTTTTCTCCATTTCTTCATCTTTAACTTCACTCTCGTGGCCCCGCAGAATATATTCTCTACCTACGTGGTCAAGGTGGGTTTGTTGGAATAATTAGTCAGTATTTAAAATATTTACACTTTTATTCTTTTTATAAGATACTATTTTGAACTGGTTTATGAGATTACATTCATGAATATGGATGAAATAATATATTTCAAATGTCTCCTCTGTCTGGAGATCAGATGTTTGTTTTTTGTAATGTTGTTCTTGAGTCAGTACATCTTTGTTTTCACCCATTGCAGCAACTCTCAATATGTATGTTTCATTAGAGACGTTATTTAGTATTTACAATGAAATTATATTAAAGAGTCTCGCCTCACATGATTTTGGTCGGTAGGGCCTAATGGTATAGACACCACTTCCACCCCATTCAAGTCCACTTGACAAACTCATCGACACGCATGTGTATAGCATGGATGTTAGCCGCGGTGTTGGAGAGTTCAATGCTACAGGCATTTGACGCGTGTACTCTGCTTATACTTATGACACCTCACCACTGGCAGATCCACAGGATTTCATCATAGGCAGATCCATTTCCAGTGAGGCACAGCCCTCCCCCACTCTTAAATTAACAAAAATCATTTTCGTGTCGTATTTTGCATCTCCGTAAGCATTGGTGTATAACAATCACATGAATCCTACGGGTGCATCTCACCTCCACCCCTTTCCCAAAAATTTCTATCTAGCATAATTGATGTGTTACTGCGAAGGCCCTTGGAGATGCCAAACCACAAGAAAATAAGATTTTGCGGGGCGAAAACTAAAAACACGTGCGCGCGCTTGTGTGTGTGCGCCTCCCAACACCCCCTACCTATGCCTTCCTGACCAATGGTAGATCCAGGTTTTTAGAAAGGGGGGCGCACCTCAGGGATTTAATGAATTTCGTATGCGCAATCAATGGCAGACGTGTAAAAATCCTATGAAAATGAAGTATTTTGGTGGGAATGGGGGGGGGGGCGACCCCTGCTCCCCACCTGGATCTGCCTTCCTGACCCTCTGCTGCACCCTGCTGCAGGGCCTGGGGTGGTCGGTGTCTGACAGTGCGCTGCTGGCGGCCGCCATGCCGCTGGCCAACCTGGCGGGCCGCCTGCTCGGCGTGCCCCTGGCCATGGTGCTGCGACCGGCCACCAACCTGGCCGCCAACACCGGCGTCACCTTCCTCGGCTTCCTGTTGCTGCTCGCCACGCCCAGCCTGGGCCGTGAGGTCATGTGGGTCAGCGCCGTCATCATAGGTGGGTATAAAGAAGATTTAGCCTTGATAGTGTAAAGTTTCGCCAGGTCGTCCTGATCCCAACCATCATCGCTAACCTATAGGGCTTAGGGTGGTCAATGTCTGGTGTTCATGTAGATCAGTGCCGTCATCATAGGTGGGTGTTGAGGAGATTCCGTTTTAGGCCACCACTAGAGATACGGGATTCCGTATCATTATGCTGATAATCTTGATACGGAATTCTGCATCTTATTTGTATGCAGGTGGGTGTTGAAGAGATTACATTTTAGTGTATCTTAAAGGTAACAGCAGGTCCATCTGATACATTAATCATCTATAACCTGCAGGGCCTTAGGTGGTCGTTGCGTAGTCCTCCGTCAACATAGGTGGGTATTGAGGAGATTCAAAGTTTTGTGTAAACACTTGAGGTTCAGCAGCAGGTCAGTCTGGCCCCAACCATCATCTTTCACCTAAAGGTACCAGGGTGGTCGGTGTCTTGCCACGAGGTTATGGGTATCAGCACCGTTATCATAGGTGAGTGTTGAGGAGATTCATTTTAATGTATTGTAAAGTTAACAGTTAATGCTCATTAATGCTCAGCAGCCCCACCCCCACCCACACCTGGAACTTCTCCACCCTACAGGGCCAGGGGTGGTCGCTGCTGTTTGAAGAGGTTCATGTTTTTAGGACCACCAACAGAGGAACAGGATTCCGTATCATTATGCTGATATTCATAAAGAATTCTGTACATTATTTGCTGACAGGTACGGAAGGAGTATTTCCTGTTGTTAGTCTAATTTGGTGATGTGCCGCATAGGTTCTTCCTATAGATTCATGTTCATCTCTGGGGTTGTAAGCTAGTGGGATATGGGGAAATGCTGACAGAGATGGATTTGGGAAATAAAGTCAAACAAGAGGTATGTTATATTTCAGATAAGTGTGAGCTGGAAATAAGTCTGAAAAGGTGAGATGTGAGTGAAAAGGCAAAACAAAAGAAGGCTCTGCTAGAAACAAGACCCGATTATTTAGGGGTGTGCGTTTTCTTGACCCCACATAACACCTGCTCCTCTTTTCACGAACATATGGGTCTGCGAGGTTCCATATGTTTACAAAGGTGATCTCAATAGCGAGGTGGTCTCAATCAGAGCTGCTGCTGTTGTGTACCTAACCAAATACATTTCCAAGTCTTGACCATATTTTGTTACTGTATCACACCCACGTGGGGGTGCTGCTGCTGCAGGTGTGGGCACGTCCTCTACGTACGGCGTGCTGTTTCTGTGGGCCTCCTCGCACGTGCCCGTCACTGGCCGTGTGGCAGCTGTCGGCATCACGGGATTCTCCACAGGTAAAGTGCGGTGGCCTCATTGAGTGGCACAATAGGTCTCAACTCGTCCTATCTGCTTCTAGGAAAGTGTCGCTAATGTCATAGTTTTCTCATTCACACTCATATTGCAGTTCATTTTCATTATCAACCCGTCAGTTAAAGAACCAGCACTTAGTAGCGGTGACAAGAATTCGAAATGACATATATTGTAATTATTGATCTCAATGCCTTTGATTGGTTTGGTTTTGTGAACCACTTCCACGGATTTTAAGGGATTTGGCTCATGGCTATATACGCGGTACGTTCTATAATACTGTCAGAAGTGACGATACAATAAAAAGTGCTAACTCCCATTTTCATTTATAATAGCATATTTTTAAATGTAACAGGATGACGTAGCAGTGTTGATTTGATCTGCCCTAACACTGAGTGACATCTATCAGAGCTGTATCTGGTAAAGACACTATTGTCACGATTCTGCAGTTTGCACTTCAGCTATACACTTAGTACACGGTTATGACTGTTGGCATACGGTAATGAGGTTTGGGCGGGGATTTTTTATTTCTTTATTTTTATTGGACAGCGAAAAGATGTTGCCCGAGGTATGGAAAGCTATGTGTGAATGTTATAAAACAAAATATTACTTAATCAGGCATTGAGATGCAATTATCCATTTTAGAAAAGTAATCTCATCCCAACAACCTGAACACATATCACATGTAGTAGGCCATAGACCACTAAGAATTGTTTCAAACATAAAAAAATGCAATATTTCTAGGTCAAATGATAAGTGGCGCCACCACCGGTGCGATTCTGCGCCACTTCGGAAACACAATGTTTGTGTACGTGTTCGTGGGCTTTGCCGGAGCCCACGGAGTCGTTTGCATCGTCTCCATGCTGTACACCAGATACGCTGACAGAGGCCCGCCAAACGTGGTGGGAGAAGTGATCACTGTTTCAAGTTGAGTGCAACACTTTCTACAGACTGAGAAGAACAATGTGATCAAAATTGATATAAGGTACATATAGGGACATCTGAGAGCAATATTGCACTTATAGGGATATGATATGGCATTATGCTAGGTCCCGGTGGACGTTCTTGCACCCAGACAGCCACACATCGTGTATTTTAGTCCGTGGAACATTGAAATCAGACAGTGTAGGGAATGTTGGAAGCGTTTGGGTGTATGCATGCTTATAAAGCAGGGTATCATTAGTTTCTAAACATTGAGGAAACCTTTGTACCTGTTTCACATGAATGTAATGGATGTTCTTTTTTTCACATTATTTTTAAACATTGTTTATACATTTTATTAAGTCTTATCATATAGGTCTTGTATAATGCAGTCTTTTATATGGATAATGTACAAGGTTCAGGTATAGCACATGTTTGTTTATTTTTGTTTTTTTTTGTTTTTTTCTGTTTTTTTTTTGTAATTAAATACATGGATACCCTGGTTGTCCTTTGCCCATTTCACAGCCAGACACCCAGCAACCAGCTTATAAATACAATAACAACATTAGATCAATTTTTATTCAATTGCTATAAATGGTTGTGCATCGTGTTATCACTTGAAAAAAAGGCAGCTGTATTTTCACATTGCCATTACTTTTAATAATACCTTCAATAATATATGACATTAAAATTTGTCGAATGAATAGACTGGCTTTTTACTTCATGGCTAAACTGTACATGAATATACTTCATCGGGAAACTGTCAATCATGTCTCTCGGATAATTGTATAAATGTAATTGTCAAGGAAAGTGCTCACACAGTGAATTCTCTAACGCATGAAAATATCTTGTTTGTACATGTAGTCATACTACATATTTTCACATACATAATTAGATTTATGCTATTGAATGAGGTCGCAATGTGAAATGCTATTTAACTTTACTGACATAATGAATGTGTCATAGTTAGTATTGACTGGGCAATAGAAATGTGTTAGGTCGTCACTATAGATAGTACGTGTACATGGTAATTTGTTATACATAATTCAGTATATATGTTATTGGAATTGTGTACGGTAATGTTACAAAGTCGTCAGCTATGTCTAAGTTTTATAATGTATGAATTTGTCCATATATATATATCTGTAAAGTCAGTCTTTTTAAATATCGTGTAAACTGCAATGCACACGAGAAGACAATAGCACGTATACTCATCTACTTAGCATCTAGCATTTATTTTTAAAACACAAAGACCAGGACACGAAACTATAGTCAAAATAATAATAATGCCATATCATGTGTGCAAATGCACCTTCTTTCATAAAAGCTACCATTACACCAAACATCGTGTGCGGGCATACACTCTCTGGTCAAGAAATGCACACCACCTGTTAAGCCCACTCTTCTTCCTCCAGTCTTGTACACTGCATCCCACGCCGTGACTAGCTTGAAGGTGTTCTGGTGCTGGCGGATTATACCATATTCTAGCCACCCACTCCGCTGATTGGACGTCTCTGCCAAATCGCTGGGCGATATCTACCGGGCACTCAAATGGAGTTTTCCTTTTGAAGTTTGGTTTCCGGTAAGATCTCGGTTGGTCCCGGCGTATTTTGCAGCATCCTATTTATGAATAGCGATGAAACGTAACATCTTTGTATATCGTTATGTAATTATGAAGGGTTTCAGTTGCCTAGCTTTATTGTTTCCTTATAGTGTGCTGGGTTCGTTGTGAAAAGCACGTTTTCTGATTTTAATTACTACACTAACTACATTGTGTTTCAGGTGCTATATCATTATGGCGAGCATACTTTTTGTACACCGGCATTTCATACAATGAACAATAAGTAGGCCTATTGCATCACTACGATGGATATCTACTGCCCAAGCAATACACATTTCTTAATCATTATGTATGTGAGAACATTACTGTTCATGTGCCTTATGTTCCTTATTAAACAAGTTCATTAGCCATGTATTTGATAATATATATATTAAACGAGTTCTTTTTATCTATAGCTGAATATTGGATATCAAAAATAGTCTAATGTTTATTGAGGGAGGGGGTGGCAGCCTGGGGGACCCAGCACTGAACAAACACTCCTTCGAGGTTGTTTTCTTCCAAGAAAATAAATGACCTAATTTCTTTGAAAAAGATGGACTGTCAGCCATTGAAATATTAGACTATTTTTAATATCCAATATTCGGCTATAAATAAAAAGAACTCATTTAATATATATTCTCATGAATTAGGATTCTGCCATTAAAACATCTACCAGCACACCCAAACACACCCTCTCCTAGCTCACTCATTTTCACTACATCCTTACAGCCTCAAAACAATCTTTCTCGGTAGCCACGCAAAAACCAGCTAGCACTCACCTAGTAATATATAGCACCAGCGTTTCCGTACTTGAGACTCCCCTCGTCACCTCCTTTTCCAAGGTCATCCTCCCCAGCATGCACCACCAATACCTGCTCATCCATAAAAACATTATAGCACCACAACGGCCTCAGTTTGCATGAGCAGATCCAGGGATGACCCCCCACACACACACACCACACACACACACACACACACACACAAAACACACACACACACACACACACACACACACACACAAATGTTATTTCATAAGGATTTTGGCACACAAAAATAGGCAGATCCTCGGGGGGAGGCCACAGGGGTGCCCCCCCCCCTTCCCACCACAATACTTTATTTTTGTAGGGTTTTGGGCATGTCCGCCATCGATCACG
>CM032662.1:30415145-30425930 GCA_019095985.1 Streblospio benedicti | reverse complement strand
GAATTCAATACGTTTCTATAAGATTCATCTAAATGCACATGTTCCGTCATTGTGCATGTTAAATTTTCCCCAATTATTGGGTTTTTAGTCAAATCTTTTCCTTCCACTTCCCCACCTCCTGCCCTTAAAAAAATTGTTTTGGTTGTGCTAATAAGTTAGTACATTAAGTTTCCATACTTGCTTCTATGGTGTTAGTAATTATTTCTCCAACTTCTTAGTTTGCTTTGTTAGGTTTATAATCTTTGTAGTGTATGAATGTTTCTTTTTATTTTGATTGTTAGAGTAAGCTTAATTAAGTGTTTTGGTATGTGTAGCATCATATTTACTTCTTTTACAATTGTATCACTAGTTGGGTGAGGCTCGATAATTTTATTCCTATATTTGTATCACTATTTTGATGTGGGTCGGTTTTAGACCCCCAACTTTTTCTCAAATAAACGTTGGCAGCAGCCTCCTTGTGCTGCTTGGGCGTAGAAAAAATGATTGTTTGGTTCCGGTAACCCGAGCTAACCCATTTTAACTCCCCGAACCTAAACATTTTATTGTGATTAAAAAAAAAAAACTTCTCACCTAATGGATTCAGAAGTAAAATAATACATTAATTTTAGCGATCCTATTATACAGTCAGGTGTAATTCTATTCAGTAAACTTTTTCATATATTACCGTCTGCCACAGTACCGATATTCACTATAAATCATGCACTGGCCGGATTACACGGTGGCCTAGCAGATACCCTTCCGCCAGTTTTAGGATACCATTGTGCCAGTTGATTTGGAGGCAACTTTTTACAACAATCACAGTATTATACAAATATAGGATTATCCACGCGTGTTAAGTGAACTACATGTATTGATTTATGTTGAATAAACATTCATAGAACACATAAAATAGGTATTTCAATTAAAAATCAAATATCAAAGTTACAATTTAAGATTTAAATGAGGTACCCATATTGATACCAGTGTTGCCAGTTGAGGGTACCATGAACGCCAGTTTTCTTGAGGAAAATCAAAGGGGAACCTATAGAAGGTTGCCTTAATATCCGAGTCAAACTACCCATTAAACAGCTTAACAGAATCCTCTATTAACTCAGAACATGCTTACATTTGAGGACTCAATGATTGCTTATAAATTTGTGTGTTCAGAAATAACTAAGAATGAGAACATTATGATATGATGCATTTTTAATAATAAAACTAAGGAGACACAGGTACGTGATGGTCACCACTAACATGAACATTGTATCAAATACGGAGGCCAAGTGGCAAGCTGTATTGAAACTACTGTGTAAAATGACATAATTGAGTAAAAATGGCCTTTAGAATGACAAAGTGCAAAAAAATTAGACACTTATGATGGTCACTAGGTATGTAAGCAGTGTATTAAGTTGCTAAAATTGGATACACATGATAGTCTCTATGTTATTATTGGTATCTTAACGCTGGACAGAGTTTGAATGGTTTATTTCAAGCTGTATTAACGATATTGCACAACGTATCAAAAATGGACTATAAGTGGCCTCATGGAAAGCACACTTTAATAGGCAGGGTGCCCAAAATCAAATCACTTAGGTGTCTACACATGTTAATCACCTTTGATTTTAACTGGTGAACATGGTATCCTGAACTGGGGTATTGGTATGCTTTAAACGCTGAACTGGCGTGAATGGTATGAATTTTAAAATGTCTCTTTTTATGTCATACACAAATAATCTTTTTTAACAAAATGACCATCCATACATGACTGCAAATGTAACAAGTGTAAACTGCAATAAAGAGGAATATAAGAGATGAAGTAATCAGGACAAGAGAGGCAAAAGCATCTCATCTTCTTTGATTTTCTGACTAAAAATCAACTGGCACAATGGTATCCTAAAAACTGGCGGAAGGGTATCTGCTAGGCCACTGTGGGATTAGCTGGTGAAATGATAGCGGCACAGAAAGATGAATATTAGACTTTGCACTCAATATTAGACTTGCCTGCGGGCATTCAAACAGCTGCAGCAGAGTTGATGCTGTGTTGTGTGACTGTGGTTAAAGCATGCAGCGGTGTGCAGCTAGTCTCATTATGTTTGGTACGTTGACGTTATGTTTTTAACACCCACCTAACATTTGCATGTGAACAACCATGATTAAATAAACAGCGTGGTTGCGTACATCTTTAAAAGGCTTCTTTTATAAAGAGAAAACACTGTCAATCGATGTCATTCATACTATACACTTTATCAGGTAGATAAATGACACCAATCCTAACATAACAATTTACATCTTTATAATATTTTTTCTCCAGATAGTAAATACTATGTAACATCTAGACTCCAGTGTGCCTTATAACAACCGGTCTAAATCTTCAATTTGCACCCCCCCCCCCCCCCAAAAAAAAAAAAAAAAAAAAAAAAAAAAAAAAAAAAAAAAAAACACTATTAAAGAGACCTAACCTATTCTATGTTGAGTAAAAAAAAGCGTCCCCTAACTAACCTAATTTTGTCGCAGTAAAAAAAAAATAGGAAAAAAAATTTGTCCTACCTAACTAACCTATTTTTCAATATCATGTTACCGGAACCAAACAATCATTTTTTGTAGGCCAAATGTCACCATTTTCACTTATTCACGCGTTTATTTTCTCAAAACAAGCGAGACATAATTTCAACGTAGTATCAAATTAGAAATATATATTTTGTACAGTTCGCTTATATATTGGTTAACGCATAGAATAACTTAAAATGCTAATTTTATTTAAGAGTAATAATTAGCTTTGCCTCTCCATTTTGCTTTGATTTAATGTTAATCGTTTTGATAGTCAATTTTTACTAGTTCGAATCGGTTGGAGTTACAATCATACATTTAATTATTACATTTTTTGATAGTTTTACATGTATCAATGTGAACTTTAAGATATTGATTTGCAGTTAGTGAATAGCAAGAATTTGTATCAAGAAATCATCATTAGTCATAGCTCTTTATCCAATTTGTAAACTGTATATATCATCTTTATAATTATAACTGAAAGGTAATGATTCTGTTAGGGCGGACTTAGAACTCAATACGTAGAGGCCTAACGGTAAAGGCAATAGAATTGGCAGCAAGAGAGCAATGCAAACAACGATATCTATGACTCACCGCTTTTCACAAATTAAATGTTTTTGCAATTTATGCGAGCCTCATAGATAGAAACTCTTTAGCCGTTTAGTCGTTTACTGATCTATGATACGATTTTGTCGCTGTATCATATTGAATGAAGATGAGCTCCTATTCATTAGGAAATGAAGAATGAAGTATTCCTGATAAGTGAAATCATATACATCATACTTTAAAATCAATTTCTTTAAAATGAACCAAAATTATATAGAAATAGTAAAAACACCGTAGGCAATCATTTCTATGCTATAAACTTGCGTGTGTGAGTAAGTTATATGTAAGTAATAGATGAAAGGCTTGCAAAAATGCAGAAACGAGAAGTTACTGGGCTGGCGGCGACGGTAAGTACAATTCACGGCTATTGAGTACCACGTCAACGAAAACTTTTTGTGCACGTCAATTCATGGTAATTATAACGAACCTGCCCCCGGCGATCATCGTAAAGCAAATTGAACGATTTTCGCCAGTTCTTTATGCACCCCAGCCCAGGGCTGGGACGCATAAAGCTATTACGATATTGTTATGGCCGTATCGTCGCCGTTACAGTACCTTAACGATGTATATGAGGTGCACAAAACTTTTAAACGATAACGACAATCGCCACGCTCATCAAAAAACGCTCGTCAAATGGATCTCGCCAAAAGCTCCCGCTGTTTCGTTACGTCTCTGAACGATGGCTGTATTTATGCATGTCAAGAAATTTACACAATCGAAATATTCGTAGAAATAGGATATTTAGAGACAGACTGTAGTCAACAAAAACTGGTCTGATGACAGGAATTCTCATTACACAGGTGGTCTTGATTGTAGGTACTAGTATTCAAGAATTCAAAAGGAAATCAAATCATGCATGTAAATGGAATTGAAAAGTTGCAAGAAATAAAAGACCACAGCTTGTCATATTACACGTTTTGTAATTCTCGAACGCCCAGCTGGACCAAGAAATAGCAAAGCATAAAATCAATTGCAAGTATCCCAAATACTTTTCCTGGTGTGATTCCGTAGCCTAGTGGATAGGGGAGTTGGACTTTGTGACCCAGATGCTTATAATGACACAGAGATACCGAATGTCTCAAAATTTGATTATAAAACTGTACAACCATATGCATATCCGTGAACCCAAACTCAAAGAAACCATGCCATCCCAGGAATGGTACAGATTTTCTGACATTCAGATATTACGCGTGTGGTAGTTTTCAGCGTGTATTGTTATATTGGTATTGTTATATTGGAGATTCGGAAGCCTCGTTAGAAGGCGTGTCCCGTGTAGAGGAGAGCCACCCCTCTGCATGTAAAATAAGTCACATAGTTTGAAAACAATAGCTAGCATGATCCCTCCACACACCCTTGGCTCAGTTGGTTACCTAACCTGCCAAACAAACAAGGGCCACATTGGAAACAAGCATCACCTCTGTGAGTAGGATTTTGGCAATCCTTCTATGATATTGCTAACTTCCCAAATGTTATTGGTGTGCGAGAATGTTAATTTCTTCAATCATTTATATTTTGTTGATAATGATATATCTCTATGATGCTGTATCATACCTCATGCGGGTAACTGAAATTTAAGTACATTGGTTCTTTACAGTATAGACTATACATGCTCAGCCAAAGTGCATTGAAGCCAATGTCTTCCTATTCCCCCTTGCTGGTATGATTGCTAAATTGGCCAACCTTCAAAACTGAACTTTTTTGTCATTTAATTATGATATATCTAGTGTAGACGAATTAGAATCTATACGTCGGCCATGGTTTTAAAGAGGAACATCACAATTTGTCATAAGTAGAATTTAATCATAACTTTAGTGACATCTCTCGCACAGGCTAGAAGTAAGACAACATAAATTTTTGAATACTATACTAAGACAAAAAATCCTCAGCAAATACCAATCTTGACAATTACCTGTGTTTGCTGATAACTATTTTTTTATAAACTTGGAATTAGTTCCACAGAGGTTAACTGCAAGCAACTGGTTAAGTCTTGTGTCAGCCCAAGTGGTGACCGTCAAGTGGTCAGTTAGACATATCTGTTAATTGCTTTTTTATAAAGGGACAATCACCCAACAATGTTGACCATTATGTGGGCAGTAAAGTTCTAACTTAAAAAGACTGCTAGTGAAAAGATTTCTTTCTGTATGCTTATTTGATGGATATTTAAAAATTCATAGTAAGGTTTTATATATTACGTACCATCATAACGAATACTATAAATGATGATTGTTAAAGACATTTTTAAGAACTATTAAATTATTTAAACATTAGAAATTGCTGACCCGTATTTATGGATAATCAGCATAGAGGCTTGTTAAAAATCAGTTTGAAAAGATCTTTCATTAGAAATATATATTTTGTACAGTTCGCTTATATATTGGTTAACGCACAGAATAACTTAAAATGCTAATTTTATTTAAGAGTAATAATTAGCGTTGCCTTTCCATTTTGCTTTGATTTAATGTTAATCGTTTTGATAGTCAATTTTTACTAGTTCGAATCGGTTGAAGTTACAATCATACATTTAATTATTACATTTTTTGATAGTTTTACATGTATCAATGTGATTGATTTGCAGTTAGCGAATAGCAAGAATTTGTATCAAGAAATCATCATTAGTCATAGCTCTTTATCCAATTTGTAAACTGTATATATCATCTTTATAATTATAACTGAAAGGTAATGATTCTGTTAGGGCGGACTAACTCAATACGTAGAGGCCTAACGGTAAAGGCAATAGAATTAGCAGCAATAGAGCAATGCAAACTACGATATCTATGACTCACCCCTTTTCACAAATTAAATGTTTTTGCAATTTATGCGAGCCTCATAGATAGAAACTCTTTACACGTTTAGTCGTTTACTGATCTATGATACGATTTTGTCGCTGTATCATATTGAATGAAGATGAGCGCCTATTCATTTGGAAATGAAGACTGAAGTATTCCTGATAAGTTAAATCATATACACCGTACTTTAAAATCATTTTTCTTTAAAATGAACCAAAATTATATAGAAAACACCGTAAGCAATCATTTCTATGCTATAAACTTGCGTGTGTGAGTGAGTTATATGTAAGTAATCGATGAAAGGCTTGCAAAAATGCAGAAACGAGAAGTTACTGGGCACATGCGATTTGCAAGTACAATTCACGGCTATTGAGTACTACGTCAACGAAAACTTTTGTGCACATCAATTCATGGTAATTATGACGAACTCGTTCCGGCAATTTCGCTCGTTTATTTGACGATTATCGTAAAAAGCAATTTTAACGATTTTCGCCAGTTCTTTATGCACCCCAGTCCCCAGCCCAGGACATTTTATCGTCTGTGTAACAACTACACGTAACAGCACGTATTGTTGGTGTTGATACATCCTTGCGTCATATAGTCTATATATAGACTCTATACTTTGGTGAATATGTTATAGAAATCAAGTTGCCTACCAGTACCCGTGTATATAATTTATCATATCTTAAATGACTAGACCACATAAATACATTGTATATTATACTCTTTCAAGTTAACTTGTGGTGGGCTTTGAATGTTATGTGCACATGAATAGTTGACACATATCCAATAGTCAATTATTACAGAGGGAATTATAATGCTTGTTAATTATTATTCTGATATATGGAAAATCTGCAATATTGTGTATTCTACACATATTTTGCAGTAGGGTGACGTCAAATAGTTACACATTCTTATGCATTGTGTGTCTCACCATGGACATTGGACCGGCTCCAGCAGCCTGCAGGCATCTTTGTACACAGATTTTCAACTTGTATTAGTTTTTGTACACTTTAACCTTTTTTTTAATAAGTAGGGCGGTGAAATGTGGCGAAGTTCAGTGTTTACTGAAAGGGTAGCGTTATAACTTGAGCCGGGACCTTGAGCTATTAGGGAGCTGTCATTATTTGTGATAGGGAGGGGGCGGTCAGAATAGGTGTGGTGGTGAAGAATTTCAGTGCAAGGTGCAAGGACTTTGAGGGGGGGGGGTTCCACATTTGAATGCAAGAGAACGGAAGGGGGGGTCAAATGTCAGAGCATCATGTTTGAAGGAAAACAATCAAACAAGATGATTTTTTTGTACTCCGCATATCACACATATTAGATCTAAAACTTTCATATGTTATTTTAGCGCTGTTACTTGCAAACAAATAGCAAAACAAAAACCTAAACTATAAAAAACAAATATATTTCATACAGTTTTGTCCTTTTAATAATACTGATATGTGCTACAAATGATGAATTATTTAATGAAAAAAGTGTTGTTTGGGTTATTCCCAATGATGATGATACTGATGAAAAAAACAAGAATCAAGTAATAGCTCACATGAAACTGATAATGTTGATAGTGTTGGTGATCATATCACCGTTTAACCTATCGTATATTAACATCAAGATCAGGACGAGTATTACGTAAAAAAACAAAATGCTGAAATTATGTACAACTGCCATGGTGACATTCAAATGGTTGTACTGAAGAGACATTTGTATGTGAAAGTTGTAATACAGTTTATATTTTTCATGTAGTCTTTCATCAAATTCATTCTTATTAAGTCCTAGGTTGCATTCACTCTGAAATGAAGGGATAGGTGGTGGTGGGGAGTGGGGGGGGGGGGCGATTTCAATGCTCAAAATGTGAGGGGGGGAGGTAAATGTTGAGCGCATAACTTTCAAAAGGGGGGGGGGGGTAAAATTTCAGTGTAAGCTAATGACACAAATCCGACCGCCCCACTCCTCCTTATGAATAATGACAGCCCCCTTACTGATCTTCATATTTTTCTCCTCATTCCCTCTTTGGAATATCTGTCTGATGAAGAACATGATCTGATATTTGGCATCTACACAAAGTGAGGGTTTGAAATTCGTCGAAGATTGTTCTATTCACAACCAGCGATTTTCCATAAAGTTAACAAACATGGACTGTTTCAAGTGTATTTGGAAATATGATGTTTCGCCCTGATTTGCGTTCAAAAATACATGCAAATGTGTTCAGCTCATTAAACATGAAATTCATCACTTTGTTCGACCCGTTGAACTTACACGTGAACACTCCCAGCACACAGGCCTACATCTGGAAAATCACACAGTGTCTACAGTTCATTTTGAGCTTGATTTTGGAGTCTAACCTACATAAGTATAAGTTATCAATATGGCTAGATATTGTTTGGTTGGGATTATATTAATAGACGCAATAATATTTCGTTACGGTAAGTGAAAGTTCCAACTGCAATGCGCTCACTTGTTTTCATGGTGTAAAAAAGCAATACAAAATAATGATGCTCTCATATTGTAAATGTCAATGTAAATGTGGTGGTTTACAGTCGTGATCCAAGTTTTGCTCTTACCAGGCCACCAGACCCAACTGGGAATCGAACCCACGACCTTCTGGTTAAAAAGTCCGATTCCCAAACCACTCGGCCACAGAATCACATAATGGAACAAAATGGAGGTTAAATGGACAGTATTTGAATCTGCTGGTTGCACGGAGCTGTGCCAAGATACATTGTACCCTGGGAGCACCATGCATGATCTCATGAGCAGGAGTTTGCAAAATTCCCAGATGGGATTTGATTTTTGGTCAAATAAAGAAGAAGTTTTGTCCTCACATCCAAATTGTTAAACTAAGTGTTTCATTAAAAAACAATGTTGTTTTGGGCTTGGAAATTAGACGTATTCGTCCAGTGGTTACAGCTCAGAAATGTGTTACTCGTAGAGGAAGTGAAGTATGTTTCACTTTACGTGGTTTAGCTACTTCCCATGCCGATGCTTCAAAACAGTGCATGGATAAAGGAGAGAGCCGGGTGGTGCCTCAGTCACGTAATGAGGACAATACAATAATCGAACTAATAAAAACCAATACCAATTGGTAAGTGTTTCAGTATTACTACAGAGCTACAAGTGTTACTGATCAGAACTAGGAAATGATTGATGGTCACTCCATAGGCAGATCCAGGTTTTTGGAAAGGGGGGGGGGTCGCACTTAAGGAAAGGGGTGGTGGTGCGCACTTTGGGATTTCATGAACAACCCTATGAAAATGAAGTATTTTGGTGGGGAAAAGGGGGGGGGGGGCTGCATCTGCCTGTGTACTTGACCGCACGTACACGCGAGCATGTCTGTGCATAACTATCCACATGTCTGCATTTCACAACAGGTAAATCTTTCTCGGTATCAAGCCGCCATCTTTAGGACGGGCTGCCCTCACCGTACCCTACAAGAACTGGAATATTAGCAACCCAAGAGGAAGTAATGCGTGTGTGTTTTTTGTCAACAGAGAAATGGACCACATATGCTTGATCATTTGAGTATCCAAAGTATGTAATAAGTGAAAACGTAACACCCGGTACGTAACAATAACAATGTTATTGGTATATTAGTATAATTGTAATACAAAATAGTGGCCCCCCTCCCTCCAAGAAAAAATTGTCATATCTATTAAACCATACAACGTAAGCACTAAGCAGTAAATGCAAAGTAAGTTAACGTGTAATGTAAACGCACCATGAAAAAATGATGTCTGCACAACACTAACCGCATTATTGTGAAATATAGCCACTTTCATGACTTTTATATAAATGACTCGTGTATATTACCATGTCTATAATAAAACTTGTTTTATAGTAAGTATCCTTCAATGCATCAGGTACTGGTGAGCAAGCAGTGTGCATCATACAGCCATATACCGGGGTGACCGGGGATGCTGGAAGCCCTATGAGCGGGAGGATCACCTTCACACAGGTCACAGAATATCAGTGTTTAAAGTAGTAAAGTAGTAAAATGTGTGTGTGTGTGTGTGTGTGTGTGTGTGTGTGTGTGTGTGTGTGTGTGTGTGTGTGTGTGTGTGTGTGTGTGTGTGTGTGTGTGTGTGTGTGTGTGTGTGTGTGTGTGTGTGTGTGTGTGTGTGTGTGTGTGTGTGTGTGTGTGTGTGTGTGTGTGTGTGTGTGTGTGTGTGTGTGTGTGTGTGTGTGTGTGTGTGTGTGTGTGTGTGTGGGTGTATCAGTGTCTCATTATCAATGGATGAAGGTTAACGTGTGTGTGTGTGTGTGCGTGTGTTTTACACGTAATTTCCATCAACATGCTGGTAAATCTATCATTGCATAGAAGGTTTAAAACGTTTACACATTATTTCCATCAACATGCTGCATCTACACATTGCATAGAGGTGTTAAAACTTTAATTCTAGGCTACCCATATCTGTAAAACGTGTGTTTCTAATTGGCGCGTAGAGTAATGGATACGCTATGGACATACAGTAAAACCCCTCTTGTAACACCACCCGAGGACCTGACTGCAAGTGGTCTCAATAGAGAGGAGGCCTCTGTATAGAGGTTGATTTCGGTTGTTTTATGAAGGTTTGTGGACATGATAAATGACATCACTGTAGAGGTGGTCTTATTATAGAGGTGGTCTGAATTTGAGGTTCTACTGAACTATGCTGGCTGGTATATACGAACATTTCTAATAGTACATAGTTGACAAGATGAGCAGATTACTTCATCTTGACTATCAGGACAGTCAAATCGACATGACGCAAACGTACCCGCAATGCCTCGTTCTCGCCGTCAGGTGGCAGCAGGCGGCACGGCGGTGTGTGCGACTGCCTGGCTTTACCGGGCTGACGTGGGCACGCGTCATGGTTTCCACGTGCAC